>CM057450.1:965838026-967038026 GCA_016271365.2 Neoceratodus forsteri
CCCAGTGCACTATCCACGTCGGGAGCCTCCTACACAGCTGACCAGTTGGCGTTCTGAAGATCAGCTCTTAGCCGGTCAGCTTGATCGGGCCTTAGGACTCTGTTTGTGACTTTTTTGAGAGGGGGTTTGGTGAATTTATTGGTCCAGTTGAACATGATAGGGGAGTGATCGCTGATACTGTCTGGGAGGACGGTGGGATTACAGGTGTGCTCAGGACAGTGGGTGAGTGCCCAATCAAGCAGTGTGCTAGTGCTGGTCCGATAGTTAGTCCGGGTGGGGGCTTCTATGAGCTGTGTGAAATGGATGGCCTGGATAGCATCCTTGAAATGGTTTGCCTCTGGGGCAAGCCAGTTAATATTAAAGTCTCCGAGTATTATAACCTCTGAGCATAGGGTTAGGCTACCTAGGCAGTCAATGACAGCTTCGAGACCCTGGGATGAGTCCTCTGGGGGGATGTAGATGGACAACAGTGTAAGAGACTTGCTTTGTGCCCCAAGGAGGACCTTAATGGCAAGAGCCTGAGCAGGGGTCCCAAGACTGGGAAGATTTAGTGATACGCCCTGAATGCAATCCTTGAGATAGAGTGCACAGCCTCCACCTCTTTTAGACAGGCGGTCCTGCCTAAAGATCCTATAGCCTGAGAGGCGGACGCCCACATCAGGAATCCTTGGAGAGAGCCATGTTTCTACAATTGACAGTACATCAGGGTTATGGAGAGCTACCCAGGCCTGGAGGTTAGTAAAATTAGTTACTAGACTGCGGATATTTAGTGAGGCAGTTGTGTGCATACCTGACTTATGGGTACTCATCCCATGGGTGTATGGGGGGCCTGGGTTGGGATGTATGTTACCTGAGAGTAGAAGCAGCAGGAAGGCTAATCTTAACAGGTAACTTTTGAGGTGTTTAACGCTGCCTTTGTGACTCCTCCTGGGGCATATACTAATAGGTTTTCTGTCAGCATTCAGGATCAGTTTGATTGGCAGTAAAGGTGGGGGGAGGCCATGGCCGAGTCCACACTGGGTCCAGATCCAGGCATGCCAAATAGTATCGTGAGGCTTGCAGGTAGGAGGCAGGTCAGGGTCAGGCACCAAAGTAATGGTGCAGTAGGCATATTCGGAGGTGTGCCCAAAGGTGTGGAGGGCAGGCAACAAAGGGCCAGTGCACAGTTGGCCAGTGAGCACAAAGAGTACGGGCAAGATCAGGGAAGGTGGCATTAAACATCTGGGCAGATACATATTTGTGATGGAGGGGTGTTAGGCTAAGTTGTGCCTGGGGCACGTATTTGGAGAGGAGTATACGAAGGACCTAGAGAAGAGAGAGAGTAGGAAATAGTTGGCGGAGAGGAAAGGTAACAACAGGTGCAAATTTTTTTTTTTATTGGGGGCGTAAGGAGGACAGCAGGGACAACTGGCTGTGAGGTCAAGGTCAGAAAAGCCCAAGGCTGGGCTATGTTGAATTCGGAGCGTAAGGAAGGACAGCAGGAACTACTGGCTGGGAGTTCAAAGACTGGAAAGCCTGGTTGCCGTGCAAGGGGAGGGAATCAAATTGCTTCAGGCAAGCAGGCTAAGTTAGACCAGGAGGAGTCAAAAGAAGTATGGGAGGCAACCAATGGGGTGCTTACTCGAAAAACATGGGTAGGACTTAGATCTATTTAAAGGTGGCCTGTGTGGGGGTGGGACAAAAAAAAAACACTTCTGCAGTTTACAGCAGCATAGACAAGCCGAAAGCATGCAGCCCAGCCCTGGAGGGCCGGCAAGCCAGTAGAGCGCAGAGCCCAGAGCACAGTCAAGTTCAGGCTGCGGATTGAGGGCTGCCAATAGATGTCCCAGCCTATGCAGCGGGGAGCCAGTGGTATCCCAGGCTTGGAAGCCAGTTTCTAGATGCTGTACCTGGGGCTTTGGTTTTGTGGGCAGTGCTCTGGCTGGCGGCTTTCTCCCGACGGATTCAGGAGCTCAGAGAGCTAGCCCTAGGGGGCAGCCGCGTGGGGAGAGGAGACATGAGATTAGTGAAGCCTTTAAGTAGGGATTTAAGCAGAGACAAAGGCTACAGTTTCAGGGTGGGGATTAAAGGATTAATTTCAAGATTGATGGGTGGGGGGTTAGCTCTCAGAAAGGGCTTCTCTTTGGCGCCAAAATTAATTATGAATCAGGATGCTAGATGCCAGGGCAAATATTGTTAGAGAAACAGAGGAGTGGTAGAGAAAATTAGTGCTGGAAGGAAAGTTCTGTGGGAAGAGGGACAAGAGAATAAAAGAAAGAAAAAATGCTTACTCAGTAGGGTGGGGAAGCAGACTGGCAGCGGGTCAGGCAAGCCAGGGGGACTAGGCGGGTTTCCACAGCAGAATCCATGGCCCTAGTAGCGTAGGGAAGAGAGGTGGGATGCAGATCTGCTGCCGCAGGCAAGGGCTGCAGCCTTGAGGAATCCCAGGTAGAGAGCCAGCACAAGACTTAAGCAGAAATAAATGTCTAACTCCTATAATAAATCACTCTCCAGAATCCAACATGCATCAAATTTGCAGGCAATTAAAGAAAGCAACCAGGACATTTTACATATAAATGAATGAAAACAGTCAAAACATTTTATATATAAATTGTTTGTATATATCGTGACTAAAACTGTCAGAAATTAGCAAAGTACAGCGTTGTGCACCACAGATGCTCAATGAAGTATACATTAGTAATTTTGTCCATATATTTTAAATATTTAATAAAAAAAAAAAAAAAAAAACGCTTCTGCAGTTTACAGCAGAATAGACGAGCCGAAAGCATGCAGCCCTGGAGGGCCGGCAAGCCAGCAGAGCGCAGAGCCCAGTCAAGTTCAGGCTGCGGATTAAGGGCTGCCAATAGATGACCCAGCCTATACAGCGGGGAGCCAGTGGTATCCCGGGCTTGGAAGCCGGTTTCTGGATGCTGTACCTGGGGCTTTGGTTTCGTGGGCGGTGGTCCGGCCGGCGGCTTTCTGCCGATGGATTCAGGAGCTCAGAGAGCTAGCCCTAGTTTATATTGTTCAGGGGTCCCATTAGTTTAGATGTATGATTACTTGTAAAATTGCTAGCACCGGATCCCGAGGACTTCCTGGAGTGAAGAGCTGCCCTTGTTAGTCGAGCAGTGCCCACATTTCATCACTGAGTGACCATTACAGTATAAAAAAAAATCAGAAAGCTCCCGCCCATTGACTGTAATGGCATGCGTCCCCACGCTCTTCCTAGGATCTCATCATAAGTTTGCTGCGCATGGGGGTGGAGCATGGGTGGCTCTTCACTCCAGGAAGTCCTCGGGACCAGGTGCTGGCAATTTCACAAGTAATCATACATCTAAACTAATGGGACATTTTAGGTGAAATATGGATAAAAAGCTTTTCGCATAAGTAAGGCCCCTATCCATGAGGTGCTAATCTTGATTCAGTTACCTTGGTGAATCTCTTTAAGTAAGAGACGGGGCGAATGAGCACGTTCCAGAGAGGAAGTATGTCTAACGAAACAAGAAACATTGACATGTTAAGTACAAAGCTGGCTGAAGAAGCACAGGTTCCAGCAGCAGGCTGTAGAGAGACAGCAGAGTGGAACAATGGTTATTACAGCTAGTTCAGGGGGTTCCAGCAGCAGGCTGTAGAGAGACAGCAGAGTGGAACAATGGTTATTACAGCTAGTTCAGGCGCAGCTTGCACTTGACTACTAGGGTAGCCTGCAGGGATTTTTGGAACTGGCGTATATACATTTTGGGCTCCTAGATATAGCTGGAATATCATTCATGGACGCCCATTAGGGTAGTGAGAACAAACAAACAGAAAGTTCTGCAGATGGCCACAACCTGTGCTACACGATCCACATGACGTTCCCTCTAATAGCACCTCCCATGTACCAACATGTGCTACCATTAAAAAATACCCTGAAGATTTAAAAGTAAATCTAGAGGGAAACATGCATTTATACGGCATCTAAACCCCTGAACAATATACACAGATTCTCGTATAGAAGTCCAGCAACCTAAAAATACCTGTTTACAAAATCGCAAGTGTTAAATATTCTTTTGACTCCTTTGGCTGATCTTCTCGAGCTGCAAATTCCCACCCAGCTACCCATCTCCTGAGGATCATTATACTGAAAGTATTCCGCCCGGCCCCCATAGGTGATCCGCAGGCAGGCGGAGAGGAGAAATGAGTACACTGCACTGTGCTGAGAGTGCGAAGCCTCTGTCTCACAGCGTCCAGTTTTCTTTCTTCGGACCCCCGTCTGGAATGACAGGTCCAGAAGGAATTTAGTGTCACTGCCCATGATGTCTAATAGATAGGTTACCCTTGATAGCTGTCAAAACAGCCATCATGCTAGTCTTATCTTTTCTGTGATCCTGCAGCCATGGTAGAGAAGTCTCTTCATCATGCTCTTCCAGTCTGGCTAGTGTACCCCTATATTTTAATCCATCAATCTGATTGATTCTACATTGCCCGTCGATGGGGCTCCTGTCCTCCATTATTTGAACTGCTGTCTCTAGCACTGCCCTTGGCCGCATGGGCCTTTTTTTGTTGAGGCTGTTGCTTAGAACCCCAATCCTGCTGCTGTTTAGGGTGCACAATACTTATAACTGGTATTTGCAAAATCCACAAGACCACGTGAATCCTAATATCAATAAATCGGAGGCAGTAGTCTGATTTTTGAAATAATTATTTCCAATTAGCTAGCAGTGTGTAGAGCCCTTGTGAGACAGAAGCTGTCCGGGTAAACAGCTTTTCTGCACCCCTCACCCTCTGAAATCTTATTTTGTTTTAAATAAACTGTAACATTAATTTTTATTATCCTAAAGAGGTTAAAAAAGGGAATTCTTTCATTTTCAGCTTATTTATAACTTTCAGATACATTTGTGCATAAACAGAACATTACGGATACAGGGCAGGCAATAGCTGTATGTAGCACAAGCCCCTTAATACGCAGGGGATCACTTTAATGTGCACAGTTATGGTATATCATTGACTGGTACAAACCAGTACATAAAACATTACGGATACAGGGCAGGCAATGGTTGTATGTAGCACAAGCCCCTTATTACGCAGGGGATCACTTTAATGTTCACAGTTATGGTATATCATTGACTGGTACAAACCAGTACATAAAACATTATGGATACAGGGCAGGCAGTAGTTGTATGGACCACAAGTCCCTCAATACGCAGGGGATCAGTTTAATGTGCACAGTTATGGTATGTCATTGATTGGTACAAATGACAGAGTGCCAGCAGTTCAACAAAACATGCTATGTATGTATAAGCCCAGAAGCAGCATGGCCAAGTCCCACGCCAAAGTCCAGAAAAAAAGTTTTACCCATCTCGCTACTATTCTGAGACATAAGGAATACCCTTCAATAAATAAGAGAAGCTGAGAAACTGTTTTAATTTGACACATCCATTTTATAATAGGGTGAAAATACGTTTTTACCCAGGTCATTAGTGCTGCTGACTGGCACCTCATGAACACAGTGAGGCTAGCACTGGAATCCCCCTCCGATCAGGCTACAGATCAACATTTTAATGCTAGTACTTCGTTCTAGCATTTTGTCCAAGTACAAATCAAAGGGGCATTAATGGTGTAGAGCCTCATTTCAGTTCTGTGTGGCTGTAAGTCCAGAACCACTGATGTCTGTATCTTCATGTCAAAAACAGCCCTTGGAAACTAAGGTCTTCTCTTCCAGCTTGGAGTTACCGCAATCCCCCGATTTCGGAGTCTTGTCTCCGTCATCGTTCTCTCAGCCCATTTCCCAGCTTCCACTGGGCATTGTGCAAAAAAAAACAAACCTGCTTGACGTGCAGTTTGGAGCTGCACCGCCAGGAAGATCATGGTGTAGCCAATGCTGGCATTGCGCAGGACACTCTGCACCTCATCTAAGTGTTTGACACCGATGAGGAGCATAACTGATGTCCAGCAGAAAGAGGATGGGACTGGTCCTCCTCCTGTGACAGCTGGATGCGCTGCGTGAGCTGCAGATAATGTCTCAAACTTCAGCACGAGTTGTACGCATTATCACTGTCCAGGTTTGATTTGAGAAAGATGGGGCGATCCTTGGATTAACTCTGTAGGTATGTCTCAAGGATGCAAAGTCAAGGTGTTTAGGTAGTGTGTTAGATGTCTGGAGCAAGGTGGAGATGAAACCAGACAAATTAGGGCCTGCAACACCATCCACCATCTCTACCAGACACACATTGCCCACAGTCACCTAATTTTCTAAGGCTACTGTGTGGCCTTTCAACTGGCTGTTTTCCTGAGTGAGAGTGGCAACCAGTGCCATTATAGTTGTAGACCTTTTGTTGGTGTCCTCCACCTTAGCTGACAGGTTCTTTTTGTGGAGGCACACTTGCACACCACAGCTCCGGTGACTGCCCCTTCCACCCTCCTGGCCTAATGCCATATCTCCCCGAGGCTTGACGCTACCACCTAGCCTCCACCAGGTGGCAACCAAGAGCCGGGGAAACCCCACATCCCTCCCCAGCGAGGAGAGCTGCCTTGCAGCTGCTCAGTCCAACTCCTCACCCCCCCACAGCTGACCCTGGTGGCCCGAGCTCGCTCCTAAACCCAGGTCACCGGCGTGGCGCAAGATGTGGCATCCAGCACCTCAGCGCCACTGGGCTGACTGAGCTGACCGGTTCTTAAACTGAATGTTGTGCTCTTTGAGATGGGTAAAAGTCCACTCCAGTTTGGAATTCAATGGGCTGCATGGACTTGAGAAGTGTGTGCCATGGCGGTTCCTCTGTTAAAGGCAGGCTGTCGGCACCAGCGCAACCCATGGCCTTGCATTGCTAAGTGGTGGTTATTCAAAAGCTCCCATTTGCTGACTGTCAGGATACATCCTAAACCCAGTATCCATCTTTTCTTTTTTTGTAAGGAATATAGTTCTGCAAGCAAAGTTTGAAAAAATTAAAAAATTGTTCATGATGAGAGTGAAGTTGTTGGATCTCAAGGTGGAGCTCTTGCAGGACATGTCCTGCAGGGAAAACAAGAGGGCTCTGTAGTGCCCCATCTTGCCTCCTCTGGGACACTGTTTTCTAAATCAGTTATTTTCTCTCCTAAGCTGGTTTCCGGGCTTCCTTACTCTTGGGCTGGATCTCCTGTTGCTGGTCGTCAGGCAGGAATCAAAGATCTGCAGCAGGGGGCATCTAGCCTTCCCCTTCTGGCTTCCTCCAGTTTACTTTCTGCCTTCAGTGAAGCAGGTACTCTGCAGCAGAGCCCTGACACACGTGGCAGGGCTGAAGAGACTGTAAGTCATAAATTCTTTATTCTACTTTTGGACAAGTGTATAGCATTGATGCTAGGAGCAATTTGGAAACGCTCCATGTTGGGATCCAGTCTCAGCCTTGCAAGCTGCACAGACTGGCCCCACCTCTCAGCGGCTCACTATGTTTCCCGCGATTTTGGGCTCCCCTGCAATGGACGTCTAAGTCCTCAGGCTAGGGGGACTCCTCATTTAAGAACCGGAGTGCTTCTGGAGACTAGTGCCTTCCTGTCAACGAGCGGCATTGGGGAAAATTTCAGCCATTTGTTGACGGTGCAACTCATCGGCGTGGATCCAAGCAGTGCACCAAGACTCTGGTAGACAAGCGCTGAGGAGTGCACCAGGCCATTCATCAGCGATCAGCTCGCTCATTGACGGGCGCTGAGGAGAGTTAGCACTGGAAGAATAGTCTCCTCGATCAGCACTGAGGACAGTCAGTAGTGCCGTAGTGCTACACGGGCTGGTCCTAGGAACGATTAGAACAGTGCTCAGGGACCCCCCCAGCTCTCAGTGCTATATGGCTCCTAAGGGGACAGCACCATTTGACTAATGGCAATATAGGATACTGCAAGAATTCAAGGAATAATGGCCTCAGAAAAGTCCATCAGGGGCAAAAAATGTCAGCGCTGCAAATCACCATTCCTGATCACCTTCGCTGGCTCCCTTTGCCTTACCTGTGAAAAGGAAGCAGAAGCCAATGGGGAGGACTCAGCAGTTGCTACCTCCCCCTCTACATAGTCGAATACCCAAGAAAGGTTTGCTCGTCCGGCTACTTCCAGGTCAGAGAGAGTGATGGCAACCAGGGATACCCAACAGGCTACCACCCCCTTCTTGGATCCAGACCTCATAGACAAGTTAAACAGGGCCTTTGCTCTGTACCCTGCATGTTTCCACTGGCAACCTCCAGGTCCCCTGATAGGAGACCCCCACAAAAAGGCAAAAAGAAAAAGGACCCCCTCCCCATCCTCATCCAACAAGGGGTGGCTATCCTATCACTACGGCAAAAAGAAAAAATCCAGATACAGGGACAGATCATCAGAAGAAGATGATCTCCAGTCCTCACGGAAGAGGAAGAACAGGTCTCATTCCCGGAGTAGATCTAGAGGCACGCACACGGGAAAACGTCACAGGAGACATTCCCCGGACTCCTCAGATGACAGCTCTTTCCCTGAGGAGGGGGAGATAGTGGACTCCTCATCGGACTCTGACGACTCTCCATCCAGAAACTTTGACCTGGAGGATCTGGATTTCTTTATTAAAAAGGTCCACCTCGGATCTTCTCCAGCTGTCCCTTCCCAGCCAAAACAGACGTTCCGCCTGGCATCTACCTCCAAACCGGTCACAACCTTCCCTATCCCTCCCGCTATAGAGGAGTTACTAAAAGAAGAATAGCAAGGTCCAGAGTGCACATACCTGGTCCCCCGTCAGATCTCCAAACTTCTAAAGTTTGACAAGAAGCAGTCAGAAAAGTGGCTAGATTGCACCAGGATTGATCCACTGATCTCGAATCTAACCAACAAAACAGTCATCCCTGCTGAAGGGGGGCATTACTAAGGGACCCAGTGGATAGAAAAGTGGATGCCTCGCCTAAGAAGGCCTTCCAAGCATCAGCAACTTCTCTTAAGGTGGCAACAGCAAATCTTTTCTCGGCTAGAGCCACCCTGTCCTGGGCTTCAGATCTAGCTTTTCAGCTCACAGAAGACCCAGAGAAAAACTCACCAGTTCTTCAGCAGCTACAGTTAATGGGGCTAGCTTCAGCATATGCGGCTGACGTGTCTGAGGAGGCAGTCAGGTGCGCTGCACGGACCATGTTTTATCAAACCTGAGCTTGCCGCGACCTCTGGCTTCAAGCCTGGCAAGCAGATGCCTCTTCAAAGAGTCATTTGGTAAATGCACCATATGAAGGAAATCTCCTGTTCGGTTCATCCCTGAAGGAGACAGTGAAGGAATCCCGGGAGACAGCCAAGGTGCACATGCCCCAGTCCAGGGGCAGGGGCAAATCATGGTCCTCAGGCTCCAGGTGCAATTTTCATGACCGGTGTTACAAGAAAGATCAGAACTCTTAACTTTTTCGGGAAAAGAACATGGTTTTCCTCCCACAGCTAGCGTAACTTTAGAAGTGGTGGATCCAGTGCCGGTGGAGGCTCCAGAGACACTAGCAACAACAACAAAAAGTCCCAAATGAAGCCACCTGGAGCCATCCTCGAGTAGGGGGCAGACTTTCAAATTTCCTCGAGGAATGGGTCCATATAACGTTGGATAAATGGATAATAGACATTATCAGAAAGAGTTACCTGATAGAGTTAAGAGTCCAAGCCACCCCTACTGCACGTGGTACCCTCCCCATCTCAAACGACCCGTCCAAAAGACAGGTGACATTACAGGTCATCACAGACCTTCTACAGGCGGGAGCGATCGAGCAGGTTCCCCCCACAGAGTTCGGTTGGGGGATATACTCCCTGTTCTTCATCATGCCCAAGTGCACAAGTGGTTTCAGACCAGTCTTAGACCTCAAATTCCTAAATCATTTTCTGCGCAGCATACCATGCAAGATGGAAATCTTGTCATCAGTCATCAAGGAACTACAGCAAGGGGACTTTCTAGCATCCATCGACCTGCAAGATGTATACTTGCATATTCCCATCTAGAGAGTACACAGGCAATATCTCAGATTCAAGGTGAGGAGGCAACACTTTCAGTTCAAAACCCTTCCTTTCGGCCTCTTGTCAGCCCCAAGGACATTCTTGAAGGTGCTGGTAGCGGTCATTGCTCACCTTCGGAACAGTGGGATACAGCTTTTCCCATATCTGAATGATATCCTCATCAAGGCCCCGATGCTCAGCCAAGCAGCACATGCAGTGACAGAGGTAGTCTGGTGCCTCTCGTCACACAGATTTGTCATCAAGTGGAGGAAGAGCTCCCTAACTCCGAGCCAGAACCTGAACCACCTGGGGCAGACTTCAGAACTCAGAGCAACAGTTTTTCCCACAGAATTGAAATTCAGGGACCTGGTGAAGTTCATCAACAGATTTCTCACAGCAACCCAGCTGCCAGCACAGACCTTAATGCAGCTAATTGGGACTCTAGTGTCACTGGCGGATTTGGTCCCTTGGGCTCTGGTGCACATAGATACATAGATACATAGACAGTGTCGGCAAATAAGGGCCTATGGCCCACCCATTCTGCCCATTTAAGTTTGTAAGTTCAGTTTATGTTTTCCAGGAAGTCTGTTGCCCCTTACCCCTGACCTCCAGAATTCCTTTATGTCTATCCCATGCATTCTTAACTCCGTGATTGTTTCAGCCCCACCACTTCCTCTGCAGGTGTTCCACTTGTCCACCACCTGCTCTGTGAAGAAATTCTTCCTCACGCTTCCTCTGAATCGCCTCCTCCAACTTCATCCCATGCCTCTAGTCCTGGAACATATTTTTCGCTAAAAATAGTGCATTCCTGCACCCTGTTCCTCCCTGTAAGATACTTGTATGTCTCTATCCATATCCTCTCTCCCTCCTCTCCTCCAGGGAGTACATGTTCAGTGCCTTCAACCTGTCCTCATAGGACTTGTGATGCAATCCATGCACCATCTTTGTTGCCTCCTCTGAACCTTCTCTACCCTGTCTATGTCCTTACGTAGGTAAGGTCTCCAGAACTCACAGTGTACACCAGGTGCGGCCTCACTAGTGTCTTGTATAGTGGAATTATGACCTCCTTTTCCTGCTGGTGATGCCCCTGCCTATGCATCCCAGCATCCTATTTGCTTTACCTGCTGCCTTGTCACACTGTTTCCCTGCCTTGAGGTCATCAGAGATGATAACTCCAAGATCCCTTTCCTGCTTGGTGCATGCTATATCCTCACCCCCAACTGATATATTGTGCCAGGGTTTTTGTGCCCCATATGCTTATCTTGCACTTCCTTGCATTGAATTTCAACTGCCAAACCCCTGACCATTCTTCAAGTTTCTGCAGGTCCCTTCTCATTCTGTCTACACCCTCTGGTGTGTCTACTCTGTTACAGAGCTTTGCGTCATCAGCGAACAGTGAAATTCTGCCTTCTAGGTCCTGTGCAATGTCACTGATGAAGATATTGAATAGTACCGGTCCCAGCACTGATCCCTGTGGTACCCCACTGGTCACTCTTCCCTCTGTGGAGTGACAGCCATTTACCACCACCCTCTGTGTCCTGCTGCCCAGCCAGTTACCTACCCACTGCACTACTGTCCTGCCCATACCCATATTCCCAGTTTGTGCAATAGTCTTCTATGTGGCACAGTGTCAAAGGCCTTGCTGAAGTCCAGATAGGCCATGTCCACTGCCCTCCTGATCCACCTCCTAGTCACCCAGTCAAAAATTCAATGAGGTTGGTCTGACATGACCTTCCCCTGGTGAAACCATGCTGCTTTGGGTCCTGTAGTCCATTGACAACAGATGTTCCACCAATCTCTCCTTCAGTAGTGCTTCCATGATCTTCCCCACTACCAGGGTGAGGCTGACTGGTCTGTAGTTCCCGCTTCCTTTTGTTCCCACTTTTGTATAAGGGACTACATCTGCTATCCTCAGTCTTTGGGTACCTCCTGTTTCTAGTGATCGGCTAAACAGGATAGCAAGAGGTTCAGCCACCACCTCTCTTAGTTCTTTAAGGACCCTGGGGTGCACCCATCTGGCCCCATTGCTTTATCAACTCTTATTACTTCCAGTTCCTTCAGGACCCTTTCTCGTGTAAAGGGACTTGTGTCCATTTCTGCAACATTCTCACCCTTGTACTCCCTTCAGACCCATTACCCTCCTCTTCCTCAGTAAAGACTGAGCAGAAATACCTGTTCAATATGTCAGCTTTACTGTTGTCATCCTCCACACAGCCCCCATCCTCCCCTTCAGTCTCATTATCCCTCCCTTTGCCTTTCTTTTTTCACTTATGTACCTGTAAAAGGTTTTGTCTCCTCTACCCACTGATTTTGCAATGTGTTCTTCTGTCTGAGCTTTGGCTTCCCTTACTGACCTCCCTGCCTCCCTTTGCTTCTCCTGGTACTTCTCCCTATCCCCTTCTGCCTGTGTCTTTTTGTATTGCCTGAATGCAATCTTTTGGCTTTCATTTCTTTTTGTTACCTCTTTGGAAAACCATAATGGTCTCCTCTTCCTTTTCCTCTTGCTAACCTGCTTAATACATAATTCTGTTGCTCTTGTAATCCCCATTTTAAATACTTCCCACTGTTCCTCAACCCCTGATTCCTGCCCCATTCCCCTTAATGCCTCTTTCAAGTATCTCCCCATTTTCCCAAAGTTTGCCCCCCTAAAATCCAGGATATGTGTTTTTGTGTGGTTTGGTGCTGCTCTTTCTGTGATTTCAAACCACAGTTTGACATGCGACCCATTCAAGCCCATCTGCTCATGCAGTGGTCCCAGTCCAGACACAGCCAGCATCAGCTAATTCCAGTTTCTCAGCAGATAAAATCCTCCTTCCGGTGGTGGTCTCGGAGGTCAAATGTCATGAGGGGGTGAAAGTTGGGACATCTATACCATCTCAGAATCAAGACCAATGTAAGCCTCAGGATGGGGGGACCACCTGCATCAGCTGTCGGCACAAGGCAAATGATCCCTGGTAGAATCAAGGTACAGCATAAACGTCCTCGAGATGAGGGCAGTTCACCTAGCCGTGATACACTTCCATCAACAAGTATGCAATCAAGATGTGTTGATTCTAACAGACAATTGGACAACGATGGCCTACATCAACCATCAGGGAGGGCACAAAAAGCTCAAAAATGTTCCAGGAGTCACTGCTTCTCTTCCAATGGGCAGAGCAACAGCTAGCAAGTATAAGAGCCGTATACATTCTAGGTCAGGAAAATGTCACAGCAGACTGGCTAAGTCGCCAAGATGTCTTACCAGCGGAATGGGAGATGAATGACAGCGCCTTCCACCTCCTAACAGAACAGTGGGGAATACACAGGTAGATCTGTTTGCATCCAGGCGAAACTCCAAGGCAGAACAATTTTGCTCCCTGGCCAGGGATGAGCTAGCGATAGCTCAGGACGCCTTTTCCCTAGACTGGGGTCAGTTCAGCCTCCTGTATGCCTTCCCTCCGATACCACTGCTTTCCAGAGTTCTGTACAGAGTGGCCCGAGACAGACAGAGCTCATCTTAGCCTGTCCTCGATGGCCTTGCCGTTCTTGGTTCCCACTTCTCATTCAGCTGTCAGTAGGCCCACCTGTAACTTTCCACTTCAGCCCAGACCTTCTCCATCAGGGGCCAGTCCTGTGCCCCAGTTTGAACAATCTAGCCATCTTGGGTTAGAGATTGAGCAGGAAACTTTCAAGGAGCTAAGCTATACAGCTCCGGTAATCGAAATTATGGTGAACTCATGTCGCCCCTCGTCCTGTATTATAGCATCTGGAGAAAATTCTTGTTCTGGCTTCAATCTAGAGATATACAGGACCAGCCAATATCATTACCTATGCTATTACAGTTTCTTCAAGAGGGATTTGACAAGGGGGCTGCAACCAGCCACCCTAAGAGTTCAGGTCTCAGCCCTGGGAACGCTCTTGTTAGTAGACTCGAGAGAATCACTGGGCTCACGCCCTCATGTCAGAATGTTTCCAAGGGCGGCAATGTTAAAACGCCCCCCAATTAAGCCAACAATTCCACCTTGGAGACTTAACGTGGTTCTCAAAGCCTTGACCAAGGAGCCTTTTGAACCTCTTAAGAAAACTTCCATCATGCATCTCACAATGAAGGTGGTTCTTCTGGTAGCTGTTACTTCAGCAAGAAGGATCAGCGAGCTGGGAGCGCTGTCCACCAAAGAGCCATAAATGTTTTTTCATCAGGACTCTGTGGTTCTTTGTACCGATCCAGGGTTTTTTACCCAGAGTTATGTCTCCTTTCCATTGCAACCAAGATCTTGTCCTCTCTTCCTTCTGCTCACATACCAAAATTGAAAAGGAAAGGGAATTTCATTTGCTAGACCCGAGAAGAGCTTTGAAGATATATATCAAGAGGACAGAAGATATCCGTAAAACGTCAAGCTTGTTCATTTTAACTATAGGCCAAAATATGGGTAAATGAGCATCAAAAGACTCGATAGCCAGATGGATCCGATCAATCATCACCACGACTTACGACAAGACCTGGGTACCTCTGCCTGGCCCAGTGAGAGCTCATTCAACAAGAGTTATGGCCACTTCGTGAGCAGACTTAAGCAAGGCGGACACTTTGTCATCCATTCACACATGTACAAAATTTTACAAACTGGACGTGATGTCCTCGGCAGAGGCATCCTTTGGCCGCCGAGTGCTTCGGGCGGTGGTGGACTCTTAAGGACAATGGACATTTTTCCCACCCGGAGCATCTGGGGATGTACTGCTTTTGTATATCCCAAGAGTAAGGAAGCCCGGAGATCAGCTTAGGAGAGAGATATCAAAATTTAAATACCTGTAAAATTTTCTTTCTCTGACGGCTGGCTTTGGATTCCCTCCCAGAATGTACATAGTTGCCTTAAACTTTCTTGTGATTTGTTTCCAAGTTCTCATAGTATTTGCACATTTGGACCGCTTTTGGAGATACCGGAGGAAACCGGAAGGGAAGGGCTAGATGCCCCCTGCTGCAGATCTTTGATTCCTACCTGATGACCAGCAACAGGAGGTACAGCCCAAGAGTAAGGAAGCCTGGAGACCAGCCGTCAGAGAAAGAAAATTTACAGGTATTTAAATTTTGATTTTTCCTAAGTCATTTATTTTGGAGACACCCCAGAGATGCTGTAATGCTTGTAGTCGGGAGAATTATCCTTTGTGTGCTTGTTTCTCGCAGCTGTGCCACTGTGTAACGTATTCATGATGTTTACTGTATACTGAATAAAAATGTAATTAAAAAAAAAAAAGAAAAGAAAAAGAAACTCGGGAGTCCTCTTAAGAGATGGCTCGGTCTCCACAGTGCCCCTGCAAAATACTACTTGAACATATATATACTTTTCTCTGTGGCATTTGCTTTTGCAAGAACAACCTGTTTTTTATTTGTTTGATAAATGTTGTGCGTTACGTGAAAAGAATGGGACTGGAGTTACAAGAAGTAAGCTAACAGGAATAGTTTTAAGTACAGAAAAGGTGGTCGACTGCTCTTGGCCAGAAACTATGCCACAACACAAGTGTTTGTGTTGTGGCATAGTTTTTGCCCAAGAGCAATCCACCGCCCTTTTGTCTACAGTACACAAGCTTCGCTAGTACCAGCTCCGCACCTGAATTATTTGTCCGCTGCTTGGGGATTTCCTACCAGGACATTTCTCTTATAGTTTTGTTTAAGCCCACTCCATATCAGTTGGTGATTATTTTTATAAAATATTTTGTTGTCTTCTTTTAGATCAGCATAATCAATTCTGAAGCACTGCACTTTTATCAGAATTATAGAAGTCTGTTTTTAACGTGATGTCTGCTATTAATTTAGTTCCTAGGGACCAGGTCAGTTCTTTGGGCTGTGTCCAAAAACTTTTTGAGTAATGCCTAGCTATATTACCAGTTTCATAGTTGCACAGTAGAACTAATAAATACAAAAAAAAAAAAAAAATACAATATGAACTGAATGCTTCTTCAGTCATTTCCTTTTCTTTTGCATCATTGTTGGGCAGAGTCTTTGCCCAAATGCGTGCTTTTTTTTTTTTTAATCATTTTGTTTCAGTGTGCAGAATATTTACACCAGACACATGCAGCTTCATCTTTTTATTGACATCCTGCCTTTACCCAGTTTTTGAGAATGGAGGTACTCTAAGGCACAAATAACACTGGGCTAGTGGCTGTGTTAAGATTTGAACCTGTGAACTACTATTTTCAAAGTTCATTGCTCTGATTGCTAGACCACATTGCCAGCTATAATTGCCTTACTCCCTCTGCGTGGACTGTCGGGAATTACCAGCCCCAAAAAATCAAGCAACCCCACCCCCTTAAAAAAGCCCAGCTGGTAAAGCTACATTTGTAATTGGCCCCATACTGTTGCAAAACAAACCTCTGATGTTTGACTTTGAACTAATAAATGGCTGGCTAGACTGCTGTAACCAAAGGCAGAAACCTGAGCATAAGAAAAGTGTTTGGTGATATCGCATCGAACATTAACCCAACCCCACCCGTGTTTTCCCATATCCTGGTGCCCCCCCCCCCCCCATTCCAGGTGCTAATTGTCCAACTCCATTGCCGTGACATGACTGTGTTACAAGGTGGCTTGAAACTCCCACCCCTACCCCAGACCATCCTACGGATCTGGTTGTCTGACCCATCAGGAGTTAAAAATCCACTACAAAACCGCCCTAGTCAGTTCATTTCTGTTCAGCTTGTAGCAGCGGGAACTGAACCATGGCAGGTAGCAATCTCTGAAAGAATACGGTTGTCTTGAAAACATGTATGCAGTGATGAGGGTGGGATATTTTTAGAGATCTCTCAGCAAGGAATGTTTGTTCAGCTTAATGAGAAACTCAGGTGGCTGCTTAGATAAAAAAAAAGAGACGAAGATAAAAGAGTGAGTGAGAGTCTTGTGGCAGGTGCAGCATGGAGCTGCCAGCAGCACTTGTTAGAAGAGGACATTGGCTGGGCATGCAGGAGTACCACCTTGGTAGCTTTGCAGCTTTCTTTTATATTTTGAATCATTCTTTCTATGCCATGGCCCCAACTGCCTGGCTGCTGCCCAGCTCCGTCACTGTCCTAAACCCTAGAGATCCCCCGTACCTGCCTTGTAGGTATCCTCCTGGGTAGGACCTCGAAGGGGGGGGGGGGTTAGTGACTCTGAAGTCGATGGCAGGATATGCATTGTGCTGGGCAGCAAAGTGGCACAGGGCTGGTGCCATCTTGCCTTCCGGGGTATTTTTCCCTGTTTGCCTTTCCTTAGGCATCGACTGTGAACGACTCACACAACGGACGTATGCATCACAAAGCCTCTACACTTCCCCTCTCACTTCCGTCACCAGATTTAAATGATGTATTTTGTGGAGAGTGGCTAATGGTCTGGTTTAGAAAGGTTAGAGCAGAGACTCCAAAGATGCCATTCCCTGAGCTGTCAGTCACTGTGGTACCAGTTAGACAGTGTGCACTTTAAATTCATCCAGAGGGCTCCGATTACTAACAGAGTTATTCTTATGTGGAGAAAAGTTCTCTTTTCCTGTACATAATGCAGATTTTTTTAGCAAGCAGTCATCTAAATGTCAGCATTGCTCCTTGACAGTGCTGGGTGTAATTACCTTGTGCAGTGTGCAGTCACTATGGAAAGACATTAACAATTATAACTGCTGTGAAAAGAATTTCCAATTTTTATAAGGAAACATGCTTGGGGGTACTTGCATTTTATTTAGTTAATGGTATAATAGGAATGATTTCTCAACTTACAATTTGCACGCTTTATGATTCTGTTAAAATAACATTGCTGCATTAGTTCCTGTAGCTAAATATTTTTAGTGCTCTAATACTTGTACCTTTTTGTTCCCCAAAGTGTTGTTCCTTCCTCAGCCAGACAGCCCCGCAGTGCCCAAGCTCGTCCCCAGCTGACCACCATCTCACAGGACTCGCCTGCAGCAATTTTCCACCATGAATTGACCCCCGCGACAGAGCCTGGAGGGGAAGATCCATCCCCTCCCCCAGCTCCCCCATGAATTGACCTCTGCAACAGAGCCTGGAGGGGAAGGTCCATCCCCCCCCAGCTCCCCCATGAATTGACCCCTGCAACAGGGCCTGTAGGGGAAGGTCCATCCCCCCCTCCCCCCAGCTCCCCCTGGAGTACATATCCAGATCTCTGCAGGGAGTCCCAGGGTGACGATGTGAGCCAGAAGATGAGCTCGTCATCATCCACTGGCTTTCTTCCATTTTGTCACCTAACCTGGCGGTGCGCAGTGAGTGCCAGTGTGCGTGCACGTGGAGGAAAGCATGCACCATGTATTCTGTCACCGGTGATCCCCTGTCATGTTACACCTGCCACCATGCCACCACATAGTGGCAGTGTAGGAGCAGTGCAACAGAGACCCCCTTCCCCGCTCAATCTTCTCCCTCCACGACTGATCCCCGGGACCCGTAGTCGCTCCCAAGCAGGGGTTATCAGCATGATGCAAGGGGTGGCATCCAGCACCTCATTCTGCAGCACCATCGGGGCAGCTACTTACATAGATACTGACAGCAGATAAGGGAGTTTGGCCCACCTAGTCTGCCCAGTTGCGCATGTAATTTTGCCTCTTCAAGCTTCTTTTGAAATGGGTTGTCCTCTTCCCCCAATGCCAAACCCAAGCATTCTTGAATCCTGTAATTTTCAGCCCCCACCATCACCTCTGGCAGGACGTTCCACTTGTCCACCACCCTTTGAAGAAATACTTCCTCATGTTACCTCTGAAACCTTCCTCCCTCCATCCAATTTCATCCCATGACCCCTAGTCGTGGAACGTCTCTTCCTCTAAAAATATTTTCCTGCACCTTGTTCCTCCTCATGAGGTACTTGTATGACTCTATCATATCCTCCCTCTCCTCCAGGGAGTACATAATCAAGTCCTTCAGCCTGTCCTTGTAGGACTTGGGATGCAAACCCTGTATCATCTTGGTTTCCCTCCTCTGAACTGTCTCCACCCTGTCTATATTCTTACATAGGTAAGGCCTTCAGAACGGGACACTGTACTCCAGGTGTGGCCTCAGTAATGTCTTGTATAGTGGAATTATAACCACCCTTTTCCTGCTGGTGATGCCCCTGCCAGTGCATCCCAGGATCCTATTTTCTTTACCCGTCACCGTCATACCTCTCAACCTTCTGCCTCATAAATTAGGGACAAGGCATAAAAAAATCAGGGACAAAGGAGCAAAATCAGGGACACATCTTCAAAATAGGTGGTATCCACTCAGGAAGCAGGTAGAATAAGGTGCTTAGTGTAAAATGCATTTTCCAAAGAAGAACAAATCTGCAGCATTAATGTTTGACATTATCTTTTGCTTACAGTCCCCCACTGTTTAGCTACGGAAACACAAATTTTAGGAGGGACAGAATAAAATTCTGAGGCAAAATCAGGGACAGTTGAGAGGTATGGTCACCGTATCACACTGACTCCCAACCTTTAGATCCTCAGAGATAATAAACCCTGGTCCTTTTCCTGCTTGGAGCATGCTATATCGCCCCCCCCCCCCCAGCTGATATGTTGTTCCAGGGTTTTTGTGCCCCATGTGCATTATTCTGCACTTTTTTGTGTTAAATCTCAACGGCTACACCCTTGACCATTCCTCTAGTTTCTGCAGGTCTCTCCTCATTCTATCCACTTCCTCTAGTGTGTCCACTCTGTTACAGAGCTTTGTGTCCTCAGCAAACAGGGAAATTCTCCCTTCTATGTTCTCCGTAATGTCACTGATAAAGATGTTGAAGAGGACTGGACCTAGCAGTGGTCCCTGTGGCACTCCATTGGTCACCCTTCCCTCTGCGGAGTGACAGCCATTTACCACCACTCTCTATGCCCTGCCATCCAGCCAGTTCCCCAGTCACCACATTACTGTCCTACCCACACCAGTATTGCCCAGCTTGTTTAACAGACTCCTATGGGGCACAGTGTTAAAGGCCTTACTGAAGTCAGATGGGCCACGTTCACTGCCTGCTCCCCCCCATCCACCTCCCTTGTCACCCAGTCAAAAAATTCAGTGAGGTTAGTATGGCACAACCTCCCCCCAGTAAAACCATGCTGCCTTGGGTCTTGTAGACGGTTGGTCACAAGGTGTTCCACTAATCTCTCCTTCAGTAGTGCTTCCATAATCTTCCTCACTACTGAGGTGAGGCTGACTGGTCTGTAGTTTTCCACTTCCTCTTTGTTCCCGCTCTTGTATAAGGGGACTACATCAGCTGTTCTCCAGTCTTTGGGCACCTCACCTGTCCAGTGATCAGCTAAACAGGATCGCCAAAGGTACAGCCACCACTCCTCTGAGCTTCTTCAGCACCATGGGGTGCACCCCATCCAGGCGCATAGCTTTATCGACTCATTCCTTCCAGTTCCTCTAGGACCCTTTACATTTCTGTGCCCCCCCCCCTTTGTACTCCCTTCTGGCCTGCTACTCGCCCCTTCTACTGTAAAGACTGAGCAGAAATATCTGTTGAGTATGTCTGCTTTACTATTGTCATCCTCAACACTACTCTCACCCTCACCCTTTAGCCTCACTATCTTCCCCTTTGCCTTTCTTTTTTCACTTGCGTACCTGAAAAAGATTTTGTCCCCTCTAACCACTTTTTGCAATGCGCTCCTCTGTCTGAACTTTGGCTTCCCTTACTGCCCTCCCTGCTTCCCTTTGCTTCTCCTGGTACCTCTCCCTATCCCCTTCTGCCTGTCTTTTTGTATTGCTTGAATGCAGTCCTTTTTGGCTGCCTCCTTGGAATACCATAAGGGTGGTTTCCTCTTTCTTTTCCCCTTGCTAACCTGCTTGATGCATAATTGTGTTGTCCTTGCTATCCCTGTTTTAAATACTGCCCACTGTTCCTTCACCCCAATTCCTTCCCCATTCCAGCTAGTGCTTCTCTTCCAAACATTTCCCCATTCTCCCAAAATCTTCCCTTATAAAGTCTAGGATACATGTTTTAGTGTGGCAGGGATCTGCCCATTCAGTTATTTCAAACCACCGTGTCAGGTGGTCACCATTCCCCAGGTGCTCCCCCACTGTCCCCGTTTGTGAGCACCAGGTCCAGTATTGCCTCCTGCCGAGTTGGTTCCATGACTAATTGTTTAATGAAGTCTTGCTGAAAGGGAGTCCAGGATAAATCTGCTCCTGGCTGCTGCTGGGAGGCTCCAGTCCACGTCTAGCACGTTGAAGTCGCCAACCAGCGCCACCTCCCCTTAGTCCGCCATTCTTTGGATGGCTAGCATCAGTTCCCTATCTGTCTTTTCCACCTGTGTTGGTGGTCTATAGACTTCCACTGTGCGGATGGCTGCCCCTGTTTTTCTTTCAACCTCAGCTCTCAGTATCCCCCTTGTTCCCTTGGATCTCCGTGGGCTTAATGTTATCTTTCACTTACAGTGCCACTCCTCCCCTTCCTGTCTCTCCTAAATAGGTTATAGCCAGGTATGGCCATCTCCCAGTCGTGGTTATCATTACACCAGGTCTCCATGATGGCCACATTGTCCAGGGCTGACTGTGCCATGGCTGCTTCCAGGTCCTCCATCTTGTTGCTAAGGCTCCTGGTATTGACACACATGGCTCTCCATGATGTAACTTCCCTCCCCCTGTTTTATTGTCCTACACCCCCCCTCGATTCCCGGATGATCTTTTTGCCTGGCCCACCCTGCCTTCTGCTCTTCTGTTGTATTCTGCCCTCTAACTGTCTATCCACTCCTTGGGTACCTGTGTCCCTTCTATTCTTCCCTTCCTCTGTCTTTCGCACTTTGTATTGCTGTGAACCCCCCCCCCGCCCCCCGGTCCCCTGTTCCTTTGCTAGCTTCTGGGGTGGGCAGTCAGCTTCCCTTCTTGCTGCCCTACCCACCTCCCTTGGCTAGTTTGAATGATTGCCAGTGTAGCATTTAAACTTTTCATTAAGGATCTGGGTTCCTCTCCAGGATGGGTGCAGGCTGACAGGCTTGAATAAGCTCCCATCCCTTCAGGTGGGTCTCCAGTCACCAATGAATCCAAACCCTTCCTCGCTGCACCAGTTCTGGTGCGGGCACCCCTATGCTCGCCTGTGTCTTTCACAGGTAGTACTTCCGAAAAAAGTGATGGAAGTAGCTACTTGCTTGAGACTCCTCCCTAGTCTTCTAAACTTCTCCTGAACTGCTTTAGGTTCCCTGTTTCCAGGTCATTAGTTCCTAGGTGAATAATGACATCCCGCCTTCCCTCCCTCCTGTCCTGCCTTCCTGGTGATCCCCAGGATCCTTCTCCCATCTCTCCACTCCATGGCACCTGGTAGGCACTTCACCTCCCTGTCCTCCCCCTCTCCTGTTCCTAGCTGGATCCTCTTCACAATAGAGTCCCCCTCTGGGATTCGCTTTCTCCTCCTCTGGGGTCTACTGCTCTCCCCTCTGAGGTTACCTTCCTGGTTGACCTCCACATCCGTGCTTTCTGCAACTACGGGTGCCTCGGACTGGCCATCCTCATTTGCCAGTGCGTCATATGAGTTATGTATTGGAGTAGGTTTTGGGATGTTTCTGCCAGACAGTCCTAACCCTCCCCAAGCCCACTGTCATCCATGTGCTCCTCTTACTTGGCATTCTTTGAGGCAGCGGCTTCAGACTAGGTGGTCTATGGATGGGGTTGAAGGTACGTGCGACCCAGTTTATCTCTGCGTTGAGTCTGGCAACCTCTTCCCTCAGTCCAGAGAGGTGCCTGCAGATAGGGCAGCACTGCAGCATCCAGAAGGTCTGCCTGAATATGGCTGCCCCACACCCACTGCATTGCACTACTCCCCACATAATGCTCCACTTCATCTGCTGTTTATCTAGCTGTCTGCTTCTCTAGCCCTCCTTCTAGGTCTCTCTTGTTTGTTGCCTAGCGGTTTTGTAGCTAGACCCCTTTTCTAAGTTGTTTAGTAGTCCCCCTTTAAATTTTGTTTGTTGTTACTGTTGTCTGTACTGCTCCCCTTGTTCTCCTTACTGTGGCCTGACTCCTTTTACTCGGTTATTTAGTTGATGCCCCTTAAAAAAAAAAAAATAAAGTTTTTTATTTTTTGTTTGTTCCACTACTGTGGCTTTACTTTATGTGTTGCTGGGACACCGCCCCCTACCTGGACTAGGCAGGAAGTGTGTGTTGTGCAGTACTTATAAAGGAGATGTCGGACCCAAGCCCTCTATAAGGAGGACAAGCCCTGAGGTGGGTGAGATTACCCCTGGACTACCTCGTTCTTCCTGAGGCTAGATTACTTCCCTGGCAAATAAAATTTGTTCTTATATATTGTTCAGGTATGGCCTAGTGGACATTGCACTGCAGTGAGCGGTGCAGAGCAACTGTAACGTTACCTCTGTTATGTACAGGTGATCTGCAGCACATCAGAGGTGAGCGTTTGTTGTGCTGGCATACCCTGCTTTCCTGGGTTCGCTTTTACGTTTCATTCTGCTGTTGTATGCCACCATGGAACAGCATCACAGCGTTCACTTCAGTCCTGGAGAAAGTCTTGTGAGACCCTCCAGGATTCCCTGATGATTACACATGCATCACTTCCTTGTACTGGGTCCCAAGGCTTGTCCGAGAAATATTGTACCAGAGTTCGGCGAAATATATTTTCAGATACCAGGGAAGACAGCAGAACTTGGGTAAACTAGTTACTTTTGTGAAATGGGAGCTAAAAAGTTATTTAAAAGTGCTCAGAAAGTGGAACTGTGATAGTGAGCAAGCTCGTTTGCATATTCATTTTCCATATGCATAAGCACATGCCCAATATAATGTCTTCACTTTCTGAGTGGTTTTAAAGAACTTTTTAGCCCCTGTTTCGCAAAAGTAACTAGTTTCCTGAGTTCAGCTGTCTTCCTGTTGTCTAAAAATATATTTAGCTGTACTCAGGCATAACATGTGAAGTGACCGAGAAGTCTTGGGTCATTCTGTGCCGGAAATGTGGCTGAAACAGTGGAACAGCGCAGGCACTGATGTAAGGGCTGTTGTGTGTGCTTGTGGTGCAGAGAGACCAGGAGTGAGTGTAACAAAACCTTTTGCATTGTAGGTAATGCACTGTGTAAATGTGGCTCCTGTTTTGGTGGGTTAATGTACCGGTGCTGGCATTTATTTTTATCGCTGTTGTGTAAACATGCCACTCTGTCTGCACTGGTACAGCCTGCGGCACTGCTCCACCCTGAACTGCCCCTCTTCTCACTCATCAGAAGTCAACAACCCATCGTTCTCTAGTATCTCTTTTACTGTAAAATACAAGAGAGAGCAGTCCAGTGTATACCCCGTGAAGAAGATGGAGCTGGCAGCACAGGCACTGCACGGAATGCTCCTAGCCCTGTCCTCCTTCCCTGCCTTGCTAGGCCCATATTTTCTTATTGGTCACCGCATAAGCATCTTCCATCCTGTCTTATGTGAAAAGATGTCGTTTGTACTAGATAGACCAATGATTTAGAAAAGTGTGCACAATCTCATATGCGAGGCACTCCTCACAGAAGGGTAAGGATTACAGGGTTTTACATTATTTCTGTGCACGTGATCTGTTACACAGGAGCAGTTTATTCTGTAATCTCCCCCCACCCCTAGAAATGCAGACTGAAACACCAGAAACACATTAATTCAGTCAGCACTGATGCAGGTGCTGGTTGTGCATACAGGACATCTAACTGCAGCAGAGGGAATGGAGGAGAGGCATAGACTGAAACACTACGGAAGGCAAAGTAGTGTAAATGCACCTTTCCACAACTGCTGCACCACTGAACTGCTTCTGTGTTATGAGTGCACTGGAAATGGCCACAGTAGTGCACTTTACAAACAGGTGCTGTAATTGTGCCAAAACCCAGTGTGTGTAAATGCACCTTTTAGAGAAGCAGACTGTTGTTTTGTGGGGAGGATGAGGAGTGGGCTTTATCATAAGTAGCTAACTGCCCAGGTACAATTTGAGTCCTGTTTAACTGTGCTTTACAGGTGTTAAATTGTTCAGTTCTCATCCCTTAATAATGGATACCAGCTTCTAGCCTGTTTGCAAAGAATACAAGAAACTAGGTAATTACTTGTGCAAGCAATGATTGGGCCTGCATCACTGGAAGATATAAAAAAATTAAATTGATAATCTCCTTGAGTTCTGCAGAAAAACTTCAAAAATGTTCATTGAGCTTAAAGAGCCCCTGACACAATTGGGCAAGCAACTCGTGCACAGAGCTGCCTGCCTGTGGGGCTTTTTAAGCCACGAACTAATATTTTCTGCGCATGTATTTTTAAATATTTCTCGTAAAGCCGTCTTGTACCTTCCTGGTATGAGCAGAGTGGCCGCCGAGTGCAGCAGCCCACCCCGGAAAGTAGCATAATTATGATGCAAGGTCTGGGATGGAGCTGCTGGCAGTCTATGGAGAATTTAATGTAATTGGGGGATGGGGTTGCCTAAATGTATTAGGACTGTCATTGCTGGCATATTTACATGTATATTAGCCCAAGCCCAAGATCGCTTGTTTTTAAAACTGACTTTTTTAGTGGTGGTATAGACTGTTTTTTTTCTTTCAGAAATGCACACAAACACGCATTTGAGTAACAATGCTGCCATGTGCACGGGGTGGCAAAAAGTGATTTTATTTCAGTTACCTCATTGCTATGGTCAGTGGTCCAAATCATTTCACTTTCCTGGGCAGTGGAGATGGGGGCAACATCCGGATCTCTATCACATTCTGATAGATTGTTTATAGTGGCACACGTCTTGTTTATGGTGGCACACCTCTTGTCCCATTTACATTTGCCAGGGTAAGTAAATGCCTGTGGGTAGAATAAGGCTGATTTTGATTGCATCCATGAAATTATGCCATCTCCTCAAGTGTGGCTCAGCACCTGCTTTTTTTTTTTTTTTTCTTAATGATTTTTTAATTGTCCAATTAAGTAATTTCCTAATAAAGTCTTAGGCAAATGAAGTGCAGCATTATATCCCTTTTAACACAATTAAAAAAAAAAAAATTCAAGCCTTTGCCAAAGGCCCCAGTCTGCATAAATCATAGCATTACTGTCTGAATCAGCTGCCCTGTAGTGAATGGAAACAGCTGCGACCAGTGTTATCTTTGCGGAGAACTTATCATTGGTGACTGATGGTTGTACTGTGCTGTACAATAATCAGAAGTAGCTGGTTAAACTGATCACAGGAACAACAAGAAAACAATTCTCCCTCAGACAATAAGCATGTATGAGTGCCATTAATATCACTGGGACTCTGATAAAATAGAATCTGTCAGTGGGAAATGGCAGGAGCGTGCAGCGCAGTGGCTCTTCAGCTGCAAAGGAGACCCTAATTTAGGAGCAACTGCAAGTCCCTCGCTTCTCGGGAAGGTCATACTGTGTAAGTGATGCATTTGCTTGTGTGTGTGTGTGTTGACGTTTGTTTCACAGCAGCTCCTCCTATGGCTGGTTCATGACTTGGACTTGGCACCAGTCTCTGAGAAAGCCACTCAGCTGTGACAGCCGCCACAGTAAGGAAAGAAGAAGGCAATACAGGAAGGATCACCAATCTACAGGGCACTACTAGCTGGGTACACTCTAGCAGGAGGAATGGGACCAAGTATATGTAGGGTAGCAAGTAGGGTAAACAGAGTAGTGAGTATGCTGTGAGTGGTGCAGTGGCTGTGGGGCAGCAGTTTTCAGGGAGACTTTCTGGAGACTGCAGTGCTGCCCCATCTGCATGTACCTCTCTGGGCTGAGGGGGGAAGGTGCTCGTCTCCAGGTCAAGTTGGCCAAGATTCAGGGGGGCCTCCTCCCCTACCCAGGGACCACCAAGTCTGCCATCGCTGCCTCAAAGGTTGCCAAGGGAAGGGGTGGCTGGACTACGGCGGGCTCGGGAAGGCTGAGAGTGGTGATCAGAGGTACATCCCCCAGACAGTACCACTACACAGTTTCTACACCACTGTGGCAGGGTGGGACTGTTAGGCCAGGAAGGATATGGGAGCCTTCTGTAGTGGAGGGTGGCAGGGGACCCCAGAGGAGGAGGAAGCAACTCCTGGTGGGGGACTCCATTTTGAGGGGGGTAAATGTATGGTGTGTGGTCTCTAACAGACTGGTCTTACTTCTAAATATTTGCTGTTAAAGCATTGAAAATCTCTTTGGATGTGTGGAGATTTATTTCAACCCCAGGAGTGCAGGTACATTTGAACTTGACTTAGATTTGAGGACAGGAATGGAGGGAGGTGAAGAGAGAGGTTAGGTGTCTACCTGGCGCCATGGCTCGGAGGGATGGGAACTGGATCCTGAGGATCACTAGGGCAGCAGGAAGGGAGGGAGAGCTGGATGTCATTGTCCATCTAGGGACTAATGACAGGCTAGGGATGAGGTTAGAATAGTGCAGGAGGAGTTTAGGAGGGGTCTTAGGTAGGTAGCACACTCAGTAGCCTTTTCTGAGGTGTTGTCTGTCTGACGGGGTGAGGTCAGGGTACTCTGTACCAGGAACTTCAACTCATGGTTGAAGGAGTGGTGCATAGAGGAGGGGTTCGGCTTCATTGGGGTCTGAGGTCTCACCTGGAGGGATAAGGGCCTTTACAGGGGAGATAGCTTGCATCCATCTGGGGGGGGGAGGAGGAGACCACAGTCCTAAGTGAATGGTTTAGGTGCTACATTGGTGAGTATTCAAACTAGTCGAGGGGGTTGGCAGAAAGAAGCAGGGAGTCATAAACTGCCCCCCCCCCCACTAGCTGAAGTAGTCGGTGGAGAGAACCCTAAAGGAAGGAAATCCACAAGGGTACATAAGAACAAGACGACAAAAGGTTAGAGATGAAGAGGGATGGGAATGAAGGGAGTAATGAGGATAAGCAAGGGGGTGAAGGGGTGCTGATGGATGGAGTGGTGGTGGCAGAATCTGGAAGACCAGGTGTGCAAATACTCGACGTCTGGGAAATAAAATCCTGGACCTAGATGCTATTATAGCAGAAGGTGTCCTGAACATTGTTGCCATTACCAAGTCATGGTGCAATGAAAACCATGACCGAGATATAGTCGTTCCTGGCCATACCCTGTTCAGGAAAGACAGGATGGGAAAGAAAGGGAGAGGAGTGGCTCATTATGCGAGGGCTAGCATAAAGGCAACAGGGAACATGGAGGGGTGGAGGCACTATGGGTTACACTAGAGACAGGGAAGGGGATGCAGTTCACACTGGAGTGATCTACAAACCTCCAGAACTGGGGGGTGTTGGACAAGGTTCTGGTGGAAGCCATCCAAAAGATGGCACATAAGGGGGAGGTTCTACGTCCAGTTCTGGAGTCCTCATCTAAGAGAGGATAAGGATAGGTTGGAGACAGTGCAGTGCAGATCAACAAAAATGATTCAGGGCCAGCAGGGCAGATCCTATGAGGAGAGCCTCAAGGCACTAAATATGTATTCACTGGAGACCAGAAGGGAGAGGGAAGATATGATAGAAACCTTCAAATTTCTTAAAGGAATTGAGAGAGTGAACTGCGGGAACTGTTTAGCCTGAATACCAATTTGCGGTCACATGGACATGAATGGAAACAAACAGGAGGTTGGTTCAGGAAGGATGTGAGTAAATACTACTTTACGGAAAGGGTGGTGGAACATTGGAACAGTCTTGTCAGCTGAGGTGGTGGGTGCGAAAACAGTCGGGGGAATCAAGCATGGCTGGGACATAATGAAGGGAATAGTGGTTTACAGGAGGTGACAGGACCAAGGAGGAGAATGTAGAGAGGATGAGGAAGGTTGGTACCTTGGAGGAACAGTAGGTCCCAGGGATTATAGGAAACTTGGGCTGACTGGATGGACCTCTGGTCTTTTTCTGCAGTCTATGTTTCTATGACTTCAGTCTGCTGGATGTAGATTGTAGCATCCTAGCTGCAGCTTCAGCTAGGAGCAGGGATATCCTGGACTTCCTGCAGGGGACTTTCCTCAGGCAACTAGTAAAAGAGCCCACTCATGAGGGGGCAGTACTGGAACTTGTACTCATGGGGACCAGTGATCACTGTACAATGTGATTCGATATATGTACTATGACAGAATTGAGCCACACAAAGGTGAGGGTCCTGGAGTTCAGGAGGGCCGATTTTCAGAAAGATGGGTGAATGCCTCAGGGAAGCCCTGGCCGGGGGGGTTACTTGGGTGGAGTGGAGGAGCAGTGGGCGAAACTAAAAGAGGGGATAGTGAAGGCACCAAACCTCTGCATCAGGCATGTAAGCAAAAGCAAGAGGAAAAAGACTGCTGTGGTTCTCAAAAGAGTTGGCTGGGAAGGTAAGGCCAAAAAAGTTAACTTTCTGGAGGTATAAGGAGACAGAGAGGAAGGAAGATAGGGAGGCGTACAAGGAAAAGCAGAAGGAGGCAGGAAAAGCAACTACGAGTGTAAAGGCACAAACAGAGGAAAAAATAGCCCAGGCAGTAAAGAAAAAGAACAAGACCAGGAGGGAACAAAGATAAATGACAAGATCATCGAAGGAAAGGTGATAGACACTAGTCCATTTACAGGAGAGAGTCCTGAAGGAACTCGCAAATCTGAAAGGGAGACAAGGCAATGGGGCCAGATGGGGTGCATCCGAGGATATTGAGGGAGCTCAGAGAGGTGCTGGTTGCACTTCTGACAGCCTGTTCAACCATTCACTGGAGACGGGAGTGGTTGCAGAGGACTGGAGGAGAGCAGATGTAGTCCTACTTCACAGAAGTGGTAGCGGGAGGAGGCTGGCAGTTACAGGCCAGTCAGCCTGACTTCGGTAGTGGGGAAATGAATGGAATCACTCCTGAAGGAAAGGATTGTGAAAGATCGTGAATCCAGTGGCTTACAGTTTGCGAGGCAGCATGGATTCACTGGGGGAGGTCATGTCAGACAAATCTGACATATTTCTTTGACTGGGTAACCGGGGGGCCATTTCAGCTTTCAGCAGGGGGGGGGCAACAACTGGTTAGAGGGGCTGTGTGGGTAGAGCCAGGGGCTGAAAAACAAAAAAAAAAACAATAACCTGCAATGCAGGGGAAGGGGCACTGCCCCCCCAAATGGCGCCCCTGTGGGTAACCAGAGAATTAGATCAGGGTGGTGCAGTGTATGTGGCCTACCTAGATTTCAATAAGGCCTTCAACAGCGTTCCACATAGGAGACTCCTAAACAAACTGGGCGGGCTAGGAGTGGGACCAAAGGTGATGGACTGGGTAAGGAATTGACTAGTGGACAAGAGACAGAGGATGGTGGTAAACCGAGTTCACTCAAGGAATGGAGGGTGACCAGCAGGGTGCCACAGGGATCAGCGCTGGGGGTCCTCTTTAATGTCTTTATTAGTGACATTGCAGAGGGGCTAGAGGAGAAGGTATGCCTTTTTGCGGATGACTATAAAATTTGCAATAGGGCTGACACTCCAGGGTAGGGTGGGGGATGAATAGAGATCTAAGAAAGCTAGAGGAGTGGTCATGGGTGTGGCAGCTGAGTTTCAATGCAAAGAAGTGCCAAAGCATGCACTTGGGGCACAGAAACCCACGGGCGTAGTATTAACGACCACTAAGCAGGAAAGAGATCTGGGGGTAATCATATCTGATGACCTGAAGATGGCCAGACAGTGTGACAGAGCATTAGGGAGAGCTGCTGGGATGCTAAGGTGCATAGGGAGGGGTATCACCAACAGGAAAAGAGATGTTGTTACCGCTGTATAGATTACATGTGAGACCTCACCTAGAGTACTTTGTCTAAGTACTTCTGGAAATGTGGCCTCCAGAACTGGACAGAGTAGAGGAGGGCAACTAAAATGGTTCAGGGACTACATTAAAAAACTTATGAGGAAAGACTAAAGGACCTCAATATATACACCTTGGAGGAAAGAAGGGGTTGGGGGGAATATAATATACTTTCAGATACCTCATGGATATAAATAAGGTTCAAGACGGAAGCATTTTTCAGAAAAAGAGATGCTTAAGAACAAGGGACATGTAGTGAAGCTGGAGATGGGTAGACTTAGGGAGATGGGAGGAAGTAGTTCTTCACAGAAAGAGTGGTGGATGCCTGGAAGATCCTCCCAGCGGAGGTTGGTAGGGACTAAAATGATAGCAGGATTCAGGAAGGCACAGGATGGGGGAGCCTTAGTGGTAAGGAAAGGGGGCATAATAACTGTAGATAAATAGGATCTGCAGTGTTACAGTAGGTAGGGTAAATGGGCAGACAAGGTGGGAAAAGCGGCCCTTATCTGTCATAAATTCTGTGTTTCTGTGGACAAAATGGGGAGGGGGGAAAAGAAAGATTAGCAAAATGAGTAGCAGAAACCGCTTATGAATCTGTTTCTGCTTTGGCCAAGGTTTCAGTTGGGAAATTCCCCATGAAGAGAATTTCCTGAATTACTATCTTGCTACTCTTTCTTTACATGTAACTGAGGTGCTGAAGTGATAATGGCATTGTAGCATTTTCATAGGAGGCAATTAGTCTGTCCCACGATCATAAGGTGTGTCATGTCAAGGTGTTTGTGCTTAGTGCAATAAATTTGTCATCTAGCACATGTGTTAAAAATTTATGACTCTTCTATTTCCTGTAGGAAAAAAACCCGCAGTGGGCGTGTAAACAGTGCATAAAGTGTTGCTGGTTCGGTGCCATTATTTTTCAGACAGTTGCATGGTAGGCATTTAAATTTACTTTTGAATAGCCCATTCTACGTAGTGTTGGGCAAAACCTGTTTGTCTGCCACCCAGATATCCGTCAGACTTATTTTCCCATCACTACAGCTGATGCCTTCTGCTGTGTTTTGAATCAGTTAAGATAACCATCGCAGATATCCATTAAAGAGCGTGGAATGGATGGGGTCGGATATCTGAGTGCTGACTATACAGTATTGTGTGTTTCACTGATTAGCACAACATTATAAAGCTAGTGGTGCCAAAAATAGCAGCCAGAACATTTTAGTAATTGTTTAAAAGTAGTCCCTCATTTCTTTTTAATTTCTGAAGTATTACTTTTTTTGTGTGTGTGTTCATTAGGTGTTGTTCTATCTGATAGTATTGAGTGTGATGTGAAAAAGCAGTGCTTTACCTGGAAGCAAACAAATCTAGTTCTAATCCATGCTGTACATCATCAACATGTGACCTCACTCACTGTTATATCACCAGCCCTGCTGCCTGATCTCTGACGTGTCGCAAGTTGCCAATAAAGCAGCAGGAGATTGCCTCTTCCTGGTTACTAGTGATGCCACAGTCAGTGAGGTCACAATTCTTATGATGTCTAAGGAGGAACAGAACTATGCCAGCTTCCAGGTAGAGTGCTGTTTTACACTTATTAATTGCAGACAGGACATTAGCTCTTTAAACATTGCATAAGCGATGCAGTAAGGTATCTTACTGCTTGCATTCTGATATAAAAGCTTTCTAACCAGTGGATATAGAGTTTGGTTAAATGTGTTTTGTACAGTTTTATAATTATAATAAAATGGAAAAGGTCTTAAGTTTCATAGCTTACATTGGTGGTGGTACGTGTACAGGCAAGGGGGTAGTACTAGGTCACAATTAAAGGATGAGTGAGGATACACTTTGTAAGGGCTTGGATTCCAGTGGTCATTGAAAGATGTGCAACTTGTCATTGGGCGTCCCATTGCATTTTCTCAGCATTTTAAATTACCTTATATATGGGACATTTTGGGGAACATTATAAATGAGAAGTCGGTGCGTAAAAGCTAGGAGTGTGTGCCTGAACACTAATGAAAGTCAAGAGAGTCTTAGTAGGAGACATTAGTTACAAATGTTTTGATTTGTTCATAAATTCCATTGGTTTTTACATTTCTTAAAATTAACTGAGAATTAGGTGTCCTCCCCCAGCCTTGGCCTGTTGCAGGTATATGATATAAGAAAAGGTTAACTTTTTTTTTTTTATTCTGTTCATCCTCCATCTTTGGTGCTGCTTCCATCTTCCCACCTGCCATCCTTGCCCAGGGGTCCACAGCATGCAGCTCCTGCCACTGGGTAGATGCCATCAGGGTAACAACATAGAGATAGTATGTAAATATATATATATATATATATATATATATATATATATATATTTCTAAAACTAGAGGTCATCACATGACTGCCTCCACTTATTTGCATATTATCTCCATAGACATAGTATAGGCCACTTGCATATGGTAGTATGAAAGTCCCTAATATTCCACATGATGTCCCCCTCTAGTTTTCATATATGGTATCTCTTCCCAGGACTACGGCAGTCAAGGGAAATAAAATCTGATGCACTAAGTTGTTAAAAAAAACATTTTTGTTAAATAAATGTGAACTCTACTAGCGCGGACATTGCTGTGACGAGCTGCAACCACTTATTCTGGTGCTGTGCCTTGTGCGGAGTCTTTTTCAGGGGGGTGTCTATGGGTATCAGGCATACTCCCTTCCCTCTTGCGAAGTGTGGGATGAGGACCAGTCAGTAGGTCTGTGGGGCCTGGGTGGCATCGTTGTCATTCTGCTTGCTCCTGAGTGTTCCCTCTTGTTTCTGCCATCGTCATCAGATGTCAGCTATGAGGGTGCCATGTGCACATGCATACATTGTTGCAGGGCTATGCATAGCAGCAGCCAGCATCCTCTTTCCCACTAGCTGCTCTGTCTGCACTGCCACCAGTGGTCTCCAGGTGGCAGTATCACAGAGGAGTCTACTGCTTTCCTCCCCTGGCTGGCCTCCCAGCCCAGGGAAGATGTGAACCTTGAGGAAGGGCTCTGACCTGAAAGAGAGGAGGCTTTCTGTGTGAGTGAGCAGCAAATAAAACTGTTCTGAAGGAATAAAAATTAAACTTTCAATTCTTTGTAGAAGAAAAAAAGAGGCTTTCCTGAGAAAACAAGACTTGGCTAAAGCCAGCACTACTTCTGCATTAGCATGATGTTTAGAGGGTATGTTGTTTGTTGAACTATTGTATGTGTAGAATAAGTTGCAGGGAACTGAGAGGTAATACGAGTGTTATAATCTGCACTCGTACTACATCTCAGTTTCCCATAATTTACAATAAAGTTGTAAGATTTGCCCCTTCTTGTTGCGATTAGAACAAGCACCTTCCATGTATGGAAAATCGGCATACTTTTGTCATGTGTTCTTGCCAGATTGTGCTAAAAAAAACATTTACTTCTGCTGTAATCCTGGAAGTCATTGCCATCGGGTGCTTCAGCCTGTAGATCGCGTTAGGTTTCGCAGGATTGAAAGCATGATGTCCTGCCAGGGAGAGTGCAGGGCCACGCCCCACTGAATCCCATGGGAGAGATTTTAAACACATTACTATGCATATTTAAGCTACCTTTGATGCAAGTGAAAGCCACCGCTCAGCTAATAGGGGCCCTATTAGTTGAGCGGTGGCTTTCATTTGTGTCACAGGTAGCTTAAATATGCATAGTAATGCGGATTCAGTGGGGCGTGCACACAATGCTCTCCCTGATGGGACGTCACAAACCGTTTGACTGCGGAGGCGTGGTCAGCAGACCGAGAATTTGGAAGGGAGCTGCTGGCTGGCAGTTCAGCCGGAGTTACAGTTCCTTCCCTCTCCTACAGGACAATATTAAAATTTGTAATTTTGCCACAAACGGACTATCGCTGCAGCAGGGTAATGGGCTACGAAGCCCAAAACTGTACATCATAATCTTACAACGGTACTTTAGCCCATGGTACCTCCAGACCAGGATTTCATATCAAACCTGTCTGCTTGTAAAGAAGATTAGTCTTGGGCTGGCCCCCCAACTCCTCCAGCTCCTAATTAGGACACATAACCTACACCGTACTAGAAGCACATCCATCCACACCTTCCAGGTCCCTTTTTGCCACATTATACATGACCAGTGGGCCTTCATGTACAGGACATCCTGCTGGATAAACAGTCTTCCACCTGACCTCCTAGCTGGCTCAAAAAATGGGCTGTTCAAAACCAGTGTTCAGCAGCACCTTCTAGAACACAGCAGCTGTGACTGCCCCACTTAACCCAAGACGGTAGCCTCCCTGCACCCTTGCAGATCCCATGGTTCTTGAATCCTCTTACAGTTAGCAACACGTGACGGGGTCATCCTTTTTGACCGCTTCAGCCCAAGTTTTAACAACATCTGTCATCTTGTAACCCATACCCCTAATCGAGCACTTACTAGGTACTGCATATGCATTTTGTAAGACTGTATAATTATTCAACCAATGTTCTATGTATAGTGTGAATACTGTCTGCTTTCCATTTTGGACATTCAGCCTTTATACTATGTTTATGTTAACTTGTTCCAATGTGTGTTACATTTATGATGTGGAACTTTTGTAAAGGTGCCCCTGGCTCAAAGGTATTGTAATTCCGAGATTTTAATAAAATAAAAAAAATTAAAAAATACTTGCATCACAATACGACAACAAAATAAAACTTTATACATCAAGCTAAAGCAGAAGCAGTCTGTTTTAGCTCTTGACATATACACATGGACCCCTGGACAGATGCACATGGACCCTCAGACTGAGACACACACCCAGAGTGACATACACTCTCCTCCATACCTAATGAGTTTCAGATCCCAGTCTTTGCCATTTGCCCTCTCATATACAGTGCCACACACTCGCATCCCTCAGGTTCCACAATTTTCTGACTGCCCTATCCTCACTTTACTGTTACATAAAAAAATGTAAAGTATAGATTCCATGAAAAGCAAGTCTTGTTTTCGGAATGTTTAAAAACCTGTACAGTCTGGTTTAATCTGTAGCGTATGTTGTTTGAGAGCCATGGAAAACAAAGTTAGTTGCATTCCTAATACCAGGATTTAGAGATTTCCAGAGAGTGACTGCAAAGGACAAAGCAGTTGGCACTAAATTTTGATTGGACCTTGATAAGATTAATGACCAAGAATATTTGAGAGTTGCAGGGAACAGTTTATTGCACAGATAGGCAGCAGTAAGGTTATTTATCCCTGGCCCATTGATGCCTTGTCCACACTAGGGTAAATTTTGAAAAAAATTTTTTTTTTTTAAACTTTAAATATGCATGCTTGAGTGTCCACATTGTGCTCCAATACCTAGCTTTCCTGCTCAGGTTCCTAGGCATGAATGTAACTACCGCAAAGCATTGTGGGTGCCGCAGTGCATACAGCGATATTCAAGGTCGGGTGTGGCATTGATGTTGGAGAAGAATGACACAGTTCAGTTCAGGTGCACCTTGTGAGCTTGGCAGTGTTTGTGAGTTTTGTTGTTTTTGTTTCTTCCTGGCAGCACAGAAACAGTGATTGATGTGTGGTTGCAGTTGCTTAAACTGTTACTGTGTCAGTGGCTCAGTAGGTAGCACACTTGCCTCTGAGGCCGGGAGATCAGAGGGCTGTGGGTTCAGTTCCCACATTTGGCACTTGGGTTAATATCCCAGTACTGACACTGTAGTGCAGCATGAGAGGGGTGCTGCACTTCTGAGGTGCCGTCTTTCGGATGAGACGTTAAACCGAGGTCCCATCTGCCTGGATTGGTGGTAGTTCAGGTGGATGTTAAAGATCCCATGGCACTTATCGAAAAGAGTAGGGGAATTTCCCCAGTGTCCTGGCCAAATTTCCCTCATTCACTAAAAATATACCACCAACAGCTTAATCTGGTTCAAAGTCAGTTGGCATTCATCTGTATCGCCCCTCCCCCGGGTCGTGCCTGAAAATAGGCAGGATTTGTCTAGTGCACTTACCCGGTCAACAAAAACTAAATAATAAATAAATAAAATATTTTGCATCCACACTGCTGTTAGCACAGTTTAAGGTAACCGTGTTGGTCTAAAACTGCACTGAAACCCTGCTCTGAGCAGGGTTTTAACACAGTTATTGATCACAGATTGTAGCACAGTCTTACCGTGCTACAGTCTCGATGCAGTACTTTTAAATCATTTTAACAGAGTTGAAACTGTTCAAAACACAGAAAAAATGCTAGTGTGGACAGCGCCTGAGACTCCGGAAGAAGCCAACTTAGGAACAGTAAAACGTAATGATGAGTAACCCATTTTAACATTCAGAATAAATCCACTCGGCAGTAAACCTTGTAGAATGGAGCCATGGTGGGCTCAGAGGCATGGGGAGCGTGGTATCCCCATATTCGATAATGGATGAAACAGCCTGAGTGATGATTCTTCGCTTGTCAAACTTTGTCTTAAGGTGACCCAGACAAGCCTGTACCTTCAAAACAGTTTGATCAATGTGAGCTATAGAAATGATTGTTTGATCAAAAGTCAGCCCCAGATAGTTGCTAGCGGTTACAGACGCCAAACTAGTATCTCTCACCTGAATACGTGTGGGGATGTAACTCCTATTTCAAGTGAAATGAGAAACCGAATACAATAGATGGATTGTTCTTTTTATTAATAACTAGCTGGTTAGCAGAAAATCAGGCAAGTACTTTAATATTAACAGGGTTTTAAATAATTGATTAGCAGTTTTTTTGTTGGGACAATACTAACTGTACAGAAAGCATTTATATAGGTTTTCTGGAAGTGTTGTGTTTGTTAAACACAGTGAGGCAAGTGCTATACATTTTCACAATGTTTTAGAACTTTTATGAGCAAAACGCTAATCAATTTTTAGAGTTAAATAAAACCCTGTATTAAAGTCAGATTGCAGTTGCTGACGAAAACACTCTATAGACTCTTTGGCGTGGTAGATGAGTGCCTTCTGCATACAGTTTTACTGAGCATGAACAAAGAATTGACAGAGAACAAGAATTGGGCCCAAGCTCGTTTCTTGAGGAACACAAAGAGAAATTAGTGGAGAAGAAAAGAGAACAGCACCAAGTGACAATTCAAGAATGACCAGAGAGGTAGGAAGATACCCAGTTAGTAACATTACTAGAAAACCCATCTGTATAAGGAAAGCCGGTCAACTAAGAGAGAGTGATAACTAAAGTCAAAGGCAGTTAAACGGTCTATAAAAATAGAACTGACAAAAAGCCCAGAATCCAAGTGAAGGAGTGGTGTAGTCTTGAAACTGTACCAGAGCAGCCTGGGTGGGAAAATGTTGGGAGAAGGCTAAATTGAGAATTGGAGAGGCTATTGTATTTCTCCACAAATTGCATAATTTGACCAAAAAATATTTTTTCCAGTAGTTTTCAAGCGTGTAGAAGCAGTGAAATGGGATAGTAACTGTGCACAGTGGATTTGTGGCCAGATTTATGAATTGGAACAACCACAGAGTGTTTCCATGCTGAAAGGAAATGAGAACTCGAGAACAAATTAAAGAAGTTAGCGGACTGGCAAGAATCTATACTCCTTCCGCCTAATCTTAAGTAATTATCATGATCATTCAGTACCTTCGGTGTATCGCCCGTAAATACCCAAGATCAGGGGAAGACATTCGCTTGTCTCTATGGCTTTAAACAAAGAATTGTGGGCTAATCTTGTTGAGGGGTAGGCTTAAGGACAAATTAAATAAAAAAAGCTTGCAGAGTGGCAAGAACCTGCACTTCTCCCTCCCAATCTTATGTAAATTAGCTAATTATCAGCATTGTGCAGTACTTTAGCTGTAACACCCAAGATCAGGTGAAGAAATGTGCTTTCCTTTATGGCTTTAAAGAAGAACTATGGGTTAATCTTTGGTGGGGGGGGGGACTTAAGAATGTTACCGTTAACAACTTGTAGAAAGGCCAACACTTTGCAGTACAGCACAAGGAGCCTTAACAAAACATTTACTGCTTAAGTCACTAATACACTTTGTGGTGTAAGCGGTGTAACCATTGTACAAAAGATTGTTACGTGATAGCCGCACTTCAGTTAGTGGAAGGCACCCAGCGTTACCTTGTGCTTATCAATGCACCTGGCCATGCAGATTTAACATAACCTACACCCAGTTAAGTCCTATTGGTTACTTCATATGTCATTCAAGTAAATGTTCATTATGCCATGGAGAACAGACACGTATTGTTTCTTAATACTATTTACAATAGTAAGAAATTCCATGGATAACTAGAATGTACCAATCTTCAGGTGCCAGTCTGTTTGCAAATCATGCCAACTGGGAAGATGGATGCCATGGTATATATCTAATTATAAAATTATGGAACTGTATCGGCAGTCCAACTTTGTGATTGGCTAGGAACCGTGTGAATACCACAGGGTATTCATATGGGTCCTACACACCCTGCAGTTGATTGCTGCAGGGTTGCATGCATGGGAGGCAAAAAGGTTTATTATTTTTTTTGTGTTAATTCTAAAAATATAAAATGCTGTTGAGTGACCGGGGGCGGGGGGGGTTACTGACTGGTAATCCCAATCCCCACAGTGAACCACTCCCTGTCATGCTGTACTACTTTGCTTGCTCATATGAAGTTGGCAGCTACAGTTATGTTTTTCCTCCAACTGTGGTGAGATAGGGGGAGAGCAAGAGAATGAATCTGGGACACTACAAGAGAGGTTGCCTTGAAGGCAAGACAGCTAGCAACCACTGTATGTACCGGAATGGGGGCAGCTGCTGCATGGATATAACACACCTCTGGTATATGGACGGCAGTTGTTGGGTTCTTGTATTGGTCTCAGTATTAACGAAGGGTGCATGGGAGGACCCTGCTGTAATTCAGGTTTCTACTTTCTCCTTTCATGCAAAGGATGTGCATATATTTCTATGTCTAGGCTTCATATAAGGTGGCAGTGCCTAGTGTGCCCAGTCCAGGCCTCTGAATAGCTGGCAAATGAGTAGTCGACTGGCTCCAGAGGTGACTGACTTATACTTTCTTATAAACTGTAGTTTACTAAAGAATTTATGAATGTGTATAAACTGGTGTACTGTACAACAAAACTGGCAAGGCATGCTATTAATTTCTGAGTAAGGAAAGTGTATATAAAATTCCACCCTCATCCCAGCTAAGAATTTTAGCTAGTCTTTGAGCTAGCTGGCATTACTTAGTTTAATTTTGTTATTGGGTTCTGCTGTTTGGTAACCGTGCTGTTCATTAAGAAGGTAATATTGTTGCACCCTCCCTATGTTCGAGATACTCCAAAAACTAAAGCCAGTTATTATTAAACTTGTCTGTTAGTAATTGTAAATAAGTAGTTATTCTTTCCATTTGGTGCATTTGTGGAGAGCCGATGATTGGTCTGTATTGAGGAACTCCTCAATGGATTTTGTGGCTGCAGCTGCGTAAGTGAAAAGACACAACAGGGTGTGGGTTGTTATATGATTGATGCATGCCCAGATGTGTTGTGAGACATGAGGCATTTATGCCGAGTGCCTTCAGCACCTGGAAGTAGGGTTATCACATAACCCGCACCTCGGAGTGCTGTATTGTGCTTATAAAATGAATAAACTGAGAAACAATTTAAAATAGCCAGAAATGGAAAAACAGATATTTTCTTTTGTTAAAAGTAACTAGTAAAAAGCCATCCATACGTGTTGTCATCTGTCATACATATTCAGTTGAGACAATATTTGTTTACTGTGGAGTACAAAAACCTCACACAAACACTACAAAAGAAGGCCTCAAGTGGAACCAGGGCCTCAATGTTGTGTGTGTCAGGGATAAGTAGCAGAGACACCAGAAGTTAAAACTGTGAATTGTACTTCACTTGTAGGTGGTAAGCATAGCTTGCAGCACCTCTTGGAGTCGTGCTTACTTTTTTTTTTTTTTTTTTTATGTAGCTGTTAAGGTTACGTTTGGTCTGCATAAGCTGACTGAGGGCTGAGTACTGTCATGGCCAGCAGAACATATTGCCATTTGAGATGTCCTGTACACTTACCCCCAACACACACACACACGCACGCACACTCACACATATTTGTATACCCATGATGCTTTGCATAGGGATAGGGGTTTATGCCTTACAGTGCATGCGTAAGCACTGGAAAAATTTACAGAAACCTAACAAATAGGAGAGTATCTGTTTTTTGTTGTTTATGCATCCTACATACTGCTGCTTTTTCAGACTGCATCTCTGTTATACTGCTTCTCAGATCTCGTATGTAAAGGGTGTCTCGTATTCTGTAGTGGATGACCTATTTTGTGAAGAAGTAAGTATGTGGAAAGTACATACTATTGCCTTGGTTTTCAGGGGGCTGGAAATGATCGAACAACCTTGGTGCTATGAATGGGATCTTGCTAAGGAAACAAACTGACACTCCTTATGGTCCCCCCAAACCAGGGTTTCATAATATTCTAAGATACTAAATCAGAATCAAAGTTTGCACAATAAGGGTCTGCATTCCAGTATCCTGAGCTTGTATATTCAACCATGTTTAATCAGTCCCACATTATAAGTACCAGTGTCCAGCCAGCCCGGTGACCCAGTTCGGCAGGGGGAGGAAGGATTGAGCATCTGTAGACAGCTCTGTTTCCTCAGGGAGGAGGCACAGTGCAGTGTGCTGTGGACTGACATCTGGTGGTGGCTGGGTGCCGGCACAGGCGCGTGCCCAGATGAGGGGAGGACACCTGTCCAGGGTGTCAGGCTGCTTCCGCAGAGGTGGGGCAGTTGCCTCACCCATTGCACGGCTTGGTGCCGGGGAGAAAACGGACAGAAAATGGCAGGGAGCTGATGAGGTCCATGATGACCCGATGCTTCCTGTCTTACTACTGTGCCTGAATGTCAGTAATTTCATGTTGCACCAAGATTACCAGCTTTTGAGCTCAGCTGTGACAGAAGAGGAGGCTCACTGTGCTTCATTGGACACTGTAAATAATTCAGTTTTAAAATATGCTAAGTGGGAGAAGGGGTGATTAAGGACTGGGTGGGGAGGTTGATGGGGTTCAGATGGGTGTGGGAGTTCACTATATTTAGAAGTGAGCCGGAAGTGTGGGGGAGGGAGCCCTGGCCGATGAGTGCGTGCGTTACGGACATACATCGGGTACCCATGTGCATCCTGAAATGCTCACTGAGCATAAGTGATGCAGCTACCCATGTCCTTAAGAACCCTGCTTCCCATTTCATGGGGAAAAACCTATATATACAGCTTTATTGCCCTTTTTTTCTTTCAACTGACGGACTTCTATTAATTTACATCCATCCTCTTAACTTCAGAAACAGATAAAACATCTGGTAGGCATGAAAACTGTTTCTCACCACATCGCAGTGTAAACTCAGACATTTGGGTTTGGGTTCTGATAATCTAGCTTTAGCTGGATCTTCTTGGTAGAAGTTAGAACCTATCTCTAACACCTCAAATATTTTCTAATTAGCCCATGTCTATTCTTGTCCTTTTTCTTTGATGGCTAGCCTGACAGCTTACTCTACTGGTTATTGTTCTTGTCTGTAATAATGTTTGCTAGTCCACATATAGTATAGGCAGAAAGCTAAGGGAATGCTGTGAAAATTCAAAGGATGGTAATAAATACTAATCCCCCCACCACCCAGATGCACAGTATAGTATGGGCGGGGTAGCCCCCCCACACACACTTTAGCCCATGCGCATTCAAGGTGCCTCTTTCATGCATGCAAGTTCATAAGGGAAGAATCATGGTCTCTTTTGTAAATAATATCAGCCCTCTTACTTCTCTCCATGTTCCAGCACCCATGTTTCTAATGATGGACTCGCTGCATCCTCCAGTAGATTTTATTTTTAATCTAAAAATTTCAGGAGGAAGTGCTTTGTTTTTTCTTTTTGAAAAGCAGACTCTATTGTAAATTTGAACCCATGTAATACTGGTTATAGAGTTCCAAATTTACAGTAGAGAGAGTTTGCTTTTAAAAAAGAAAAAAAAACATAGAATTCTGAAAAATTATATTTGTTACTTTTTTTGAATTTCAAAGCATTATGAATTAGTTTCATACATAAAAAGAAGTCTGCATTGAGAACTCTGTTGCAAACCTCGCTAGTAGAACTGATCTCAATAACATTCTGTTTTGCCCTTCCCACTCTTCCTATTTCATCTGTTCAGCTGAACCCCCCAGCACCTTCTCTGTCCCTCAGGCTGAATCCTCTGCTGGCCAGTCTGCCTTTTTTTTTATAAAGCTTTTTGCTCCTCCATTGTCACCTTGCACTTGTCAGGCCCCCTTTGGTCCCCAGCCCCGTCAGCCTCTTCCTCCACCGTCCTTTTACCAGGGGGGATCCACAAGGAGCAGGGTCCAGGAGCGTCGGGGACCATCACACACGGCCACAGAGAGACATAAGCTGTTCTCTTGTTTCTCCTGTCTTGGCACAGTGTTGTACGCGTGCATGGAGGCGCACATGCTACCGGAACCACGTGCTCCCTCCACCCTCCCGACATTGCCTCAGTCCCCAGACCTCTGCTCTGACACCCAGCCTCCATCGGGTGTCAGCTGAGAGTGAGGAAACTCACCTCCCCAGTCCGGGAGATGAGAACAGCGCAGCAGCCACTATGATCATCTCCCAGTCTCCCCCCCCGCCCACCAACCACTGGCAGCCCGGGCTCACCCCCAGACTCTGGCCGTCGGCGTTGCGTGAGGTGTGTCCAGCACCTCAACCCTCATTGCCACCAGACTGGCTCAGTCTGCCTTTGCTAACAAGATGCACTGTCTCTGTTCTAACAATTCCCCTCCCCATCCGATCTGCTTCCTCCAGTGCCTCCCTGAAAGCGATGCTTGTCGATTTTCCCTGCAAACAAACTAAATATTATTGTACAAGACAATAATAATTCTACTTGATTTCTTTTTCTAAATTGTACATACTGCATTAGTTTTGTTAAAAGAGGCATATAACTTATGGCTCTCATTTTTCAAGCTGTTATTTGGTAATGTGATCTTCCAGGAAATGTTTATCTGACACCCTACCAACATCATGGATAATGGCTGGCAAAACAAAATATGGTGGAAGCAAAGATTCCGCCCATTGCCTGGTTAGCACAGCAGCAGGGCTCCAATTATACCGACTCTGACCTTGCGTTAATTGTATTATCTAGGCTGGAATGCCCATAGTGTTAACCCATGGATACAGAAATAATTGCAATAGTGATGTCATAATTTCTGTAACTCTGATTAGTGTATATAATTTGTACCTTCAGGGTGAATGGGACACGCCTTTCTTTCATCGTGGTGGAAGTTGAATAACCAGTACACATAGATGCAGGGCATGCTGAAGAAGTAAAGAACACTATTAAAGGTGGATCTGATTTTATAAAAAAAAAAAAAAAAAGGAGGCTATAAATCCTTGTATTTTTGTTTTATGTTTTGTTTTTCCACTGCAGAGGTAATGTAATGTGTCAGACTTGAAAAGCAAGTGTATAAGTGGACTTGCTGCCCTGCATTTTTCACACCACATGGTTATTGCAGTCACTGGGGCTCCCAAGTTACATGCTACGCTCTTTACTGAGATTGCCCTTGCGAATATTTGAATGCTTTTGCTTGTTGTGTGGTTGACAGATGCAGTGTAGTAAGCATGACTGATGAAACTCACCCTTCTTGTGTCAGTGAATGAAGTGCTCTATGTCACTGTGGACTGGCGCTTCTGATGGCAAGATGCATGAATTTCTCATCAAAGCTGCCCCGGAGGCTGAACTTTCCTGCTGCAAAGATTCATTCTCATGAAGTCCTTTTTAATTGAGAGTTTCTGTTCTAACATCATGTGGTTATGGATCCCCACTCTGATGACACTGAACATTAAAATAAAGTTCCTGCTTGGATTTCAGCCCTGATCTTGTCCTAAAAATGCAAGAGTTAAGGTTCTTGCTAGACATGAAGCCCAGTCTCCTGCGTGCTAACTGTTTGACATATCTGAAGTGTTGCCGAGTTACACGCAAGTCACGTGTCTTGGAAGCAGGCAACTCAAGGGACTGCATTTGAATCCAGGACAGTTCCTTTAAACAAAAATACCTGGGAAGCAACCTATCTACCTCCAAAGCAACTTTGGTAGGAGAGCCCTACCATTACTCTGTCTGATGTCTGAATGCGGCTGTACAGTGCACTCCACTTATAATGTACACAGATAATGCAAATAGTTGTTTTCAATGTGGACACTTTACATCGTCCCCAACTGCACTCTGTGTATCCCTTTGTATTTTTATCTGTCTTGAACAGACATTGCAATCTGGTTTTGGTGGACATCTTCTGTGCCATTCTACAGGTAAGTGCAGACAGTTAGTGCTACTATTATCACCAGTTAATTGCTGTGGTACTTAAGCTGCTGACTTCCACGGACTCCTGCTGGGTACCTCATTGAGCATAGTGAGCATTTCCTTCCGTATTTTACCATGAATTGCATCATAGATGGCCTCAGAAAGAAACGCACTCCCTCTGTCCCGTAAGATCAAATTGCTAAGGCAAACTGATTCACTGCCAAAATTATGTTCGGGATGTAGCGGTCTCCCTTGGTCTGCCTAAATCAGTGGTCTCTGACTTGATCCACGTCAAGGGTGTGTTGCTGGCTGAATGACATGGGAACTGGAACCCAGCTAAAAGAAGAAAAGGGAGGGAAAGAGCGAGGACGTAGATGAGGCTCTCCGATGGTTTACTCAGTCACAGGAGAGAGAAGCTCTTATTAGTGGACCCCGTCTGATGCATAAAGCAAAATACCTAGCTTCATCAGCATTGGGAAAGGTATGGCAAGGCAATTTTATTTACATAACATGCTCTCCTGAAGGCTCAGGGCGCTTTAAGGTAAATACAATAAAACTTTGAAACAGTATAACAGGCAGCGAGCAGTAAATCATGAATATCAACAATAATTAAAAAATTCAAGGAAGTGCTCCGGCAAAAGATAAGTTTTTAGATTAGACTTAAAGGCCTCTACTGTGCAGGCAGATATAATATGTTGTAGCAAGGCACTCGGCAAAGTAGGTTCCACAGCACACAATGCTGTTCCCCCTGATTGTTGCAACCTAGATACAGAGACAGTGAGCAAGCCCGTGTCGGAGGAGTGGAGGGAGCGAGTTGAGTTGGTAGGGAACTTAGGAGTTCTTTTAAGTAGTCTGCTCCCAGACCACGTAGGCCTTGAATGTTGTCAAGCATATTTTTAAGGTTATGTGCCACCACATAGGCAGCCAGTGCAGTGCACGCAGAACTGGTGTAAAGTCCCTGCGAGAGGAGCCCACAGTCAGGTGGGCTGCAGCATTCTGGCATAGCCGCAGGCATTGCAGCAAACCTCCAGATAACCCTAGGTATAAATCATTGCAGTAGTCAAGTCTAGAGGTGACAAAGGTATATACTGTTATCGCCAAGGTCACCAGGGACCAGATCCCATTGAATCCTGGAGATGTTACAAAGATGGTAAAAGCCAAATCGGACAGTCAGCACCTGTTGATCAAGTGTCAACTCGCAGTCCAGGATGACCCCAAGACTCTTAACCGCATTGACAGCTCTGAGTGGTAGAGACCCAGCAAAGGACATAGTCAGTCCACTCATCACTGCTAGGCCCTGCCTACCCAGCTCGAGAATCATGACCTCCATCTTACCCAGATTAAGACATTGCCAGTTAGATGCCAGCCAGATGTTTATTTCAGTCCAGCACAGAAACCACATTGCACACACTAGAAGTGCCTGACAGGTAAAGGTGAGTATCATGTGCATAGCAGTGAAACTCCATGCCATATTAATGTTATCACCCAACAGCAACATACACAGTGAGAACAGTACGGGAGCAAGGATGGACCCTTAAGGAACTCCACCAGATAGCACAGAGGCCCTGGAAAGAAAACTTCCCAGGACCACCCCCTGTGTTCTCCCATCTAGCAGAAAAGGTCAGAGCCAAAAGACTGGCCTTCAGGAAATATAAGGGAACACAGTGGGATGAAGATAGGGAGGCATACCAAACTGCCCTACGGGAAGCAGGGAAGGCAATAAGGTAGGCAAAGTCCCAAACTGAGGAAACACTAGCACGAACCACGAACAGTAAAAGAAGTTGACAAGACTTTCTATAGATACATTCGAGAAAGTCCAGAGGGGGTATCGCTAAGCTCAAAGGAGAAAAGGGGGGCATGTGAGGAGGAGGACCCTGTAAAAGGATCTATCCTAAATAGATACTTTTGCTCAGTATTTACTGAAGAGAAGGTAGGGCAGGGCCCACAGCTCAGCACCATGGACACGGGGGGGTGAGCACTACACCCTTCAAAAAAAAAAAAAAAAAAGGGTCCTACAAGAGCTCGCTAAGCTCAGGGTGGACAAGGCAGTGGGACCTGATGGCATACATCCCAGGGTACTTAAGGAGCTAAGGGTAGAACTAGCAGAGCCATTAGCAGAACTGTTTTGTGAGTCTCTGAGCACAGGAGAGGTCCCAGAAGACTGGAGAAGGGCTCATGTGATCCTGCTACACAAGAATGGTAGCAGGGAGGAGGCAGGGAACTACAGACCAGTCAGTCTTACCTCAGTAGTGGGCAAGATTATGGAGGCACTCCTTAAGGAAAGGATGGTGCAACACCTGGAACCCATAGGGGGCACAGGATCCAAGACAGCATTGGTTTACAAAAGGAAGGTCCTGTCAAACTAATCTCATAGATTTCTTTGACTGGGTAACCAGAGTGGTGGACCAAGGGGGAGCAGTTGTCACCTACCTTGACTTCAGCAAAGCTTTCGCCACTGTTCCCCATAGAAGATTGATAAATAAGCTGGGTAGGCTCGGGGTGGGTCAGAAGTTGGTCAACTGGGTGGCAAACTGGTTGATGGGCAGAAAACAGAGTGTGTGGTGGTAAATGGTATATAGTCAGAAGAGATGCAAGTCACAAGTGGGGTACCTCAGGGATCAGTCCTGGGACCAGTCTTCTTCAATATCTTCATTAGTGACATTGCATATGGACTAGAGGGTAAGGCTTGTCTGTTTGCAGATGACACCAAGATCTGCAACAGAGTAGATGATCCAGATGGGGTGGGCAGAATGAGAAGAGATCTGGATAAACTAGCAAAATGGTCAGAAGAGTGGCAACTGGGATTTAATGCAAAGAAGTGCAAGATCATGCACATAGGGAAGAGAAACCCTGAAGCCACCTATAGGCTGGGAGGGGAGTTGCTGGCAGTCACAAAGAAAGAAAGAGACTTGGGCATCATCATCACCGATGACCTGAAATCATCCAATCAGACCTCTAAAGCAGTAGGTAAGGCTAGGGGATGTTAGGGTGTATTAGTAGGGGTATCACAAGTCGTAAGAGGGAGGTAATAATCCCTCTTTACAAGACACTGGTTAGGCCCCATCTGGAGTACTGCGTGCAGTACTGGAGGCCACACCTTCACAAGGACATTAACCAAATTGAGGCAGTCCAGAGAAGGGCAACCAAAATGTTGCAGGGACTGCATCAGAAGACATAGGACAGATTAACGGTGTTCAATATGTATACCCTTGAGCAAAGGAGGGAGAGAGGTGATATGATCAAAACATTCAAACACCTTAAGGGCATTAACAAGATGAAGGAGTCTAACATGTTTAAATATAAGAAAAATAGCAGGACAAGAGGACACAGCATGAGATTAGAGGGAGGCCGATTAAGGGGGAATGTGAGGAAATTCTTTTTCACAGAAAGGGTGGTGGATGCTTGGAACAGTCTACCTCAGGAAGTGATGGCTATGAATACAGTGCAGGGCTTCAAACAGGCATGGGATAGGCATAAGGGAGCAATGCAGATGAGTGTGAATAGATAGGCCACTGACAGAGCAAAGGCTGATGGCACATTTATAAGGTAGAAAAAGAAATGGGCAGACTGGATGGGCCTTGCGGTCCATATCTGCCATCAACTTCTATGTTTCTATCTACTTCTGGCCACTATAGACCTATATTACTCCTCTCCTCCTCCCTGGCAAAATTGCAAGAGTCCATTGTTTTCACTAGACTTACCGAGTTCCTCAACTCCTCAGATTTCCTCTCCCCTTTTCAATCTGGCTGTAGAAAGAATCACTCAACCGTTTCTTCCTTTCTCCGTGACACTGACTCCATACTCACAGGCATGGACGTCGGGGACACATCACACCAACCATCTTTACTGACCTAGCTAAAGCTTTTGATTCAGAGTCTCATGCGCTGTTCTTATCCAGACTTCTCTCTGCTGGTCTATCAACCCATGTTGTGGACTGGATTAGGTCTTATCTTACTGGCCATATGCAGTGTGTTTAGGCTGGTGACATCCTGCCCCCACTTCCATTCTAGCTGGTGTCCCCCAAAGCTCCATTCTGGGCCCTGTCCTTTTCTCGATCTTTCCAAATGACCTTCCTTCTGTCTGTGTCACTTTCCATATACATATGTATGCTGACGACACGGGTCCTCTACGCCTCTGGACCTTCAACCCTGGAGGTTGTGTGTCAGTTACAGAGTGACTTTCTTAGGGTTCTACGCTGGTTCCAGGCAAATCTGCATAAGGTAAACACTAAGAAGACCGTGTCCATGACTTTCAGTACCGCACAGAAACTTGTCAGGCTCCCCCCCCCCCCTTTCCACCCTAGATGGCACCACTCTTGATCTGGCCCCACCTTCAAATATCTAGGCATCTGATTGGACAGTTAACTCAATTTTTCCATCCATACTGATTATATCCACTTCAAACTCCATCCTAATCTTGATGCCATGTATCAGAACAAAGACTCCCTCTCTCCTGGCGCTCTCCGTGAAATCACTTGCTAAAATTATCCTCCCTGTCTTTGACTATGCTGATGTGGTCTTTGGATCCACCCCTGCCTCATCCCTCTCTAGACTGGACTCCCCTCTATAATGCCTTTTGTCATTTTGCCTCTACTACTCCACCGTGTACACACTACTGTTCCCTTTACTCTTCCCTCTCTTCGCTTACGCCGGCAGCATCACTGTACCATTCTTATCTCCAAATTCTGGTTTGGATCTCTGTCCTCTCCCTTCTCCCCCTTATCCCTATGTTCCTATCTGCTATGCTCCGAGACTCCCGTACCTTCTCTCTTCCCTGCTCTCTATCCAGTTCGAGGCAGGCTGCTTTCTCCTATCATCTTCCCTCTTCCCACTCACTATCAATCTCCCTTTGTCTAGCTCCATCTCTTCACAACTTAAAATGTATGCTATCCCTAACCCCCCTCTACCTCTTGCTCCTGTCCTTCCTCCTCTTGATAGCCTGAGGTGAGGGTCTGTCTACCCTTATACTATTCCCCAAATGTTCTAGAATCTGTTACATACTTTTATTTCCTTGCTGTTTTTTCTGCATTATTTTTATCTTTCTTTCCTGTTTATTATTGCTACTGTTTATTAGCGTACACCTCTACCAATTTTTCTTGTATAGTTACTAATGCATTATTTCAATCCCTACTGCATACATAATTGTACTTCAAGCACCTTATGTTTTTACTCAAATGTTTTTATTTAGTTGTAATCTATCTTTATATATGCCTACCTTCCTTCCCTTTCCCCCTGGTCACACTTGGAAATGATCTTTGTCTCAGTATGCCTCCCCTGGTTACCAAAATGTTAGTTCAGTACAGTGCTGGTGAGTCCCACATAGGCCCTCAGGCAATACAAAAAGCATACTGTGGTCAACAGTGTTGAACGCCGACAAGAGCTCTAACAAGATGAAGATGGGATGACGTCCCCAATTCCTCGCCATGAGGAAATAATTTGTCACTCTGATGAAGGCAGTCTCTGTTCTGTGGTGTAAACAGAAACCCGACTGGAGAGGTTCATAGATGTGAGACTGCTCAAGGCATTAGACAAGTTGCTCAGCCACCACCTTCTCAGTAATCTTCCCCAAACAGGGGAGATTATTACAGACATGTCAGTACTTCCCACCACATCAGGAGCCAAGGAATGTTTTTTTTAAGAAGGGGCCTCACCACTGCCTGTTTAAGGGCAGATGGGAAAACACCTTCCCTCAAGAAACACCTGATGATCTGGGAAATAACTGGACCCAAAACCTTCCGGCACTCTGAAAGTAGGCTGGTAGGACCTGGACCCCGCAAACTGCTGTGGGATGCAAACCTGCAATCACCCAGAGTACCTCTTCTTAAGAAAGTGGCTAAAACTCACCCTTGCACCAGCAGAGTCAATAAGGAACAGATTGAGTTTTGGATGCCACTTTTAAAGTTGTGAACAATAAAGTAACAGTAGTGCCATACAGGGAACCTTTAGCTGGCAATACTGTTTTGAGAGCTGACAGTGCCCACCCCAAAAAGTTAATTGATGGTATTCCCTATGGTGAGTTTTTGAGGATTCGTCATAATTGTACTGATGACACTAGATTTGAGCAGGAGGTGGTGAAAGCCAGATTCAAACAAAGAGATTATGCTTGTGATACAGTAGAATCGGCATATAATAAAGTTAGGAATTTAAATAGGAATGATTTTTTACAAGCGTTAGGAACCAGGGAAATCTAGATCTAGTTTTAACATTTGTTTTGGATTACAGCAGTGGAGCCCAGAAAGTTAGAAAAATCATTAGAGATGGATGGAATATTTTGTCGGCTGATCAGGATTTGAGGAGCCTTGTTGATCCTATGCCTAGAGTAACATTCAGAAAAGGATTAGATCTGGGGGACTATTTAACCAGCAATCATTTTTCAGGCCGGAAAACGACTCCACGGGGTATTAGAACTGTTTTTTATAGATGCAGAAGATGTAATGTTTGTGAATATGCTGCTATTAGCACCACATTTTTACATCCTAAATTAGGAGTGGATTACGAATTGTCCAAGTACATTGATTGACAAACTGATGTCTGTGTATATGTCTGCCGGTGTTCTTGTGCACAGGTCTATCTTGGCCGTATGGTATGTCCTTTGAAATGCAGGATTCAGGAGCACTTCGTGCTACTTCAAATAAAAATATCACAAATGCCATAGGGACGCATTTCTAGGATTTACGTGCAAGTAAACTGACTGGAGTGAAATTTCACGCACTTGCACATGTATGTTCTCCAGAAAGAGGTGGAGATAGGGTGTGCCTTCTCCGACGAAGGGAGACATTCTGTATTTTTAGGTTGCAGGCACTTTTGCCTAATGGTCTCAATGATCACATTGATTTTAAACCTTATTTGTAAGACATTTCTAGTCAAAAGCGACTAACATATTGTGGTCAAAAATTATCTGTAGCCGTATTGGTCCTTGTACACTAAGATGCACAAAATAGGTGATTTGATGCCTTTTTATTGGACCAGCATTTTCTTTCTGAAGAAGGACCTGTAGGTCCGAAAGCTTAAAGTTTTTTTTTGGAAATCTCTTGGTCCAGTAAAAGGTATCAAATCACCTATTTTGTGCATCCTAAGACGTGGATAATTTACTAATAAAATATCCTTTGATCATGTTGCCCGTTTTTACACTTTATTATTTTTTGTGAATGTTGCAGTTTTTTTGTATCAGACTAATTTGCCTATTTCCACTTTGTGGCATTACTGTGTTTGGATACTTTTGGTGGATCACTTAACAGTTTTGTTCTTATATTAAAAACAATCTGCAATGCTGCTTTTTGAAGGTTGACATTTTTTATGCAGCCACTTGAACATTACTGGGACCGGACAGTGATTTGTCTGGTCCTGATACATTTTGGATTTGATACAATTATATATGTTTGTGTGACCCCAATTTTTAGCAGGGAGCCAACAAATATAGTTCTCAGGCTGTGCCTGCTTTGTTTTTTAGTTGACTCTTTTTACCCTCCTTCTCTGGGGCCTTGGACTCTCTCCAGTGGGGCACCTGACACATCTGATCCTGCCTGCCTGAAATCCCAGGCCTACCTGTTGGAGGGAAGGGGACTCCACTCCGATTAGTCCAGACACCAACCCCAATCTAAGCCCCCTGGGGCGGGACCGCCAACTCCTGCTTGGTAATGTTTCTGAAATCTAGTGGATGGACCAGGACTTTCAGCGGAGCTCCGGAGGCAGGCTGGAGGATCCGGCACTGGGTGTGGTGGTGTGTCACTTATCCCACCTTCACCTACCAAGGCCGCAGGGCTTTTCCTTTGTTCCTCCTTCCCCGATGGCGCAGACGTGCAATGCGTCCAGTGTGGACATGCTCACCCCCGAGCACGTCCACAGGAACGCCACCGCAACCAATCCCCATGGCTGTAGGACCCATAGGCTGTCGTGCCCCCAATCTCCACCAGGAGCCACCATTGTCTGGGATCTTAGATCCCCTCCCTCCCAGGACAGGAGAGCCATCCTCTGGACTCTCAATCCTGCCCTCTCCTGATGACTCCCGGCAGCCCATGCTCGCTTCTGAACCCAGGTCGCCGGTGTAGCACGAGGTAAGGCAATTAGTGCCTCAGCACTCTGCGCCACCAGGCCGGCCTGTACCTGCTTTTAATATGATGTTTGTTACAATATGGCAATCAAGGAGATACAAGTATAGCAAGATGGGACTAAGTAGATCAAAATGAACTCTTATTTCTAATAGGAGGCTCTGGAATTGCAGTAACTGCAGCTTGATTTGTTTGTTGTTTGTTATTTATATTGCACTTGTTTGTTGTGGTGTTTCTTGATCTAGCACTCTTCACATCGCTGACTGATTTCACTTGTTGTTAATTAATGGAAGGAATATTCTTGATCTAGCACTCTTCACATCACTGAGTGATTTCACTTGTTAATTAATGGGATATTTCAATGCATGTGTTGTGAAGCAGCCAGACCCCCCTGAGGAAGCCACTTTGGGAGGCGATACGTAGGGGCTGTCGCTGTGTTTCCTTGGCACCAATTATTAAATGTTTATTTGCTTCTGAGCCGGTGTTGTGTGTGCTTATTTTCTTTTGCTTTTTGAAACTCTTCCCAGGCAGACAGATCAATAGTGCCACCCCCGGCCATGACCAGCAGCAGCAGCTCATGACGGACCACTTGAGCAGATACGTGATTTAATGGACACCTTGTTAGTGAAGAAATCTCCAAACTCATTACATGTTACAACAGAAAAACAGTTGAGCAGACCACAGACAGAGTGGGTTTAGTAACCTGTCCATGGTGCAGAAGAGTTGAGCCAGATGATGTCTACCTGCAGGGGTCAAAGTCAGTTCGCTCCCGACAATACGCGCAGCGCCAACTCGCTCCCAACAACTCGTATACATGACAATTAGCTCCCGTACCTCCTGCTCCATGTCTTTTCACTCCCCATCGTTCAGTTAATAATTTACATGCCTAATAGCAGTTTTGCACTGAACGGTCTAGGCCTCTGTTTTGGAATTCCTCTGTTTTGGTCCAGTTCTACATACATCATTGCAGTATGCAAGTTTATTAAAAGACCCGTCAACTGTTAATGCAACCTTTGTAGCATACCTGATAAGGTGTAACTGTGGACTACCATAGAATTTACATGCCTAATGGCAGCTTTCTGAGCTTGCAATTCAGTTTAAATTTGCGATTGCACTGAACATCTGGCTCCTGTGTTCTTTGCCTCTCCGGTCCTGTAACCATGGGAAATTTGATTGCTGTCAATTACTGCTGTCTGTCACTATCAATTAGTAATCAACTTCATTTAAAAAAAATGGTCTCTGAAGCAAACTCAGTGCTAACACTTCGAAATGGAAGGCAGGTTCATCTTGTCCGAACGCAACAAGCAAAAGCTAGTAGATGCACAGAACTACTGTATATTTACACACACCACAAACGTGATCACAATGGAAAATCTATTTGGCAGTGTGAACTTGAAGTGAAAAAGGATAAGTGTTGCAACGCAAGGGTGCACACTGTAAGCTATGACAATCCTTCTATAATTGCCACTTTCAGCCAGCACTCGCATGCTCCTGACCCTGCAGCAGTCGAACAAGCAGAGGCAGTAAATGTTGCAAAAAAAAAAAAAAAAGAGCTGCAGCTACTCAAGACACTACGGCGCAAGTATTACTGCACTCTAAACAAAATATATCACTGGCAGCACAGGGCTACATGGTAGATAAAAACATGAAACGCACTATTCAGCGTGTCGGGGTGCACGGTGCACCTACAAATCCACGTAATTTATGTGAGCTGTTGTTGCCTGAGTACTACACAACATTCAAAACTTGTCAAGGCATTGAAGTAAATTTCTTGTTGCTCAATAGTGGACCTGGGGAAGACTGCATACTAGTTTTTGTCACTGAGGAAAACTTACAATACTTGGGAGCACTGTAGTAATTGGTTTGCTGATGGCACATTTAGCATTGCTCCACCACTGTTTTACCAAATATTTATAATATTCGGGGAACGATTTGTAAATGTGCAACCAGCAGTATACGCTCTATTGCCAGGCAAGAGAAGAGAGTATTATGAGCGAGTGCTTACAGCTATTAAGAAAATAAATTCCCATCTGGATCCTTTAGTAATAATGACAGACTTCGAGAAGGCCACCATTCAAGCTTTTAAAAATGTTTTTCCACAAGCTTGGCAAGTGGGGTGCTTTTTCCACTTTGCTCAGTGTAATTATCGTAAAATACAATCCGAGTGACTGGGAATTAAGTACTCTCAGGATACAGAATTCAGCCTTAAATGCCGATATCTCCCAGCACTTGCTTTTTATCCTCCTGACCAGGTAGTCACCAGATTTGAGGAAATCACTGACAAAACACTCAATATTTTTCCTCCTGAACTAGAGTCAATAATTGACTATTTCGAGGACATTTGGATTGGGTGGAGAAACAGACGTGGCACGGGCAGAAGGCAACCACAGTACGCCATCTAGCTGTGGAACCATAGTGACACTGTGGCGGAAAAACGCTCAGAAACGAATAATGCTGTCGAAGCTTTCCATAGAGGGATGCAGTCGATTCTGTGTATGACTCATCCCTCGATATGGAAATTCATTGATGGACTAAGGGGCATTCAGAGAAAGAGGGAAGCCAAAATAGAGCAGCTGATTGCTGTCAATTCAGGAAATGAGCCTAAAGACAGTACAAGGATAGTGCTGTCAGATTGGAAAAGGTCCTTGAGAAATTTGAAGAGCGCTCGACAGAGGAGTTCCTCAGAGGCGTAGTACACTGCTTCCAGTATTAACAGTTCAATAAAGAATTCGTTTTTAACTTTTTTAAACTTCTTTTGAGTAAAGATTAAATTTTTTAACTACTTATCAACTGCTGGATCTACTGGATGCCTCTCCCCATCACTGCAGCGCTGACAACAACAAATGATCTACTGCAGCAGTGAGAGACAGGGGGAACAGGTAGGAAGCTGCTCTATTTGTTTATTTGCAGTGAAATAGCTTACTGTTTTTTAGATTACTCTGTCATTGTTCCAGACATTTTTTTTGTAGATCTTTTCAGTGCTTAGTGCAGTGCTTTGTGGACCTTTAGCGTTTTGTGGTATTAATCGCTTGTGGGAGCGAAAAAACAAGGAGCGAATTGTCAAAGGGAGTGAGTTGTCAGGAGCGTATTGTCGGGAGCGAGTTGTCGTGGCGCGTATTGTCGGGATCGAATTGACGCGCTCCCCTACCTGCAACAATCGTGCATGACAGGAATTCTGTGTTTTTCAGGGTGATTACTCTGTGATACTCACCATAGTGAGTTTTCAGTGCCAGTTTGTCATCCAAGGACTGGGACCTATGCCAAGAACACACCAGCTTCTGTCCCTTAGAAAGGAGGACTTTACACTGACATAGGGCTGGTTCCAGCATTGGAAGGCATAGCGCAGCATTTGCTACCGCTGTGCCCATGGGGAAAAACTTAATGTTGACAGCAGTGGGGCAAGTTCCGGGCTGATAGATGTGCTCCCTGACATGTTGGAGGGCTGCAGCCATTCGAACATATTTAACGTAGACAAAACTTTTTTTGTTATTGTGTTGAATATGATACACTCACATTCAAAGATGAACTACCACAGGGTCAAAGAAAGGCAAAAGAGTGACAATCCTGGCATGTTGCCACATGACAGGAACCAAGAAATATGATTTTTTTGTGACTGGAAAATCTTTCAGGTCATGCTGTTTTATAAATGTCCACCACCTACCTGTTGTGTACAGGAATAACAGATTGGCATGGATGATGGCTGACGTCTTAAGCGAGTGGGTCAAATCCTGGGATAGAAAACTTTGTTGTAGAAAAATCATCCTGCTCCTTGATGATTTAGTAGCCCCCCCCCCATAGCTGGTCTCAGAAACATCTGGCTGGTTTTCCTACCTCCCAAAACCACTTCTATTATCCAGCCACTGAACCAGGGTATGACTTATCCTTTAAAAGGCATTCTGTTAAGACCATGTGTGAGCATATTCTTTCTGAAATGGATACTGCAGAGGGTGCTGAAATCATCATGACTGACTGGGTAAGACAAATCTCTGTATTGGATGCTGTCCGCATGACAGTGTGGGACAGTGTAACCATGGAAATCATCATGCACTGCTTTAGAAAAGCAGGATCCCACAAGCTCTAGCTGCTAGCCAACACTGAGGAGGTGGGCGAGGAGATAATAATGCCTCCAGTTGGTGTCACCGAAGTCAGAATTTGACTCTCCTTCCCCACTGGGTGAAAACTATCCAGAGCCAGTTTTTCATGAGCGCAAACTGGTCATAGAATCGATGAAAGGACCTGAACCCAAGAACGAACAACTGGAGGACAATGAAGGTGATGAAACCCCACCCATCATCACAACCAGCAGTGATGTCCATGAAGCACTGAAAACACTATGCATGGCTGTGGAATAACCCATAGATATTCTGTCAGACTGGGACATGCTTGCATGAATGGAGAGAGAGTGAATGAGATACACATCAACAAAAGCCAAACAGACTTCTGTCATGGCTTTCTTTGGCCACATGTAATAGCTATTGTAATTGTACTACAAGTGTACTGTTCCTCGAAGTCTGCGCTAAGCACAGTACAGTATGTGACTCTTACACTACCACCCTCCCTCTCCGGATATGGTAGCAAAACTTTCCCTCAAGGATCTTTCCCCACAGCCAGCTCAGTCACGTGGAGGGCTGAGGCACTGTGCGCCTTACCTGCTGCCATGACGCTGACCGGAAATTGGGACTGAGCTGGAGTTGCCGGGGGTCGACTGAGGGGGGACATGGTCAAGAGTCCGGAGGACTGCTCTCCTGTCCTGGGTGGGGAGGTTTGCCGTCTCGGTCTTTTGGCTGCCACTAGGTGTAGCGCTGGCGTCAGAGTGCAAACAGGTGAAGGGCCATGGTATTATGGGGGGGAAATATGCCTCCACGCATGCTCACACCATGGCAGGGAGACTTGGGAGAAGACTGAAAAGAAAGGCGGACTCTGGCTCCATGAAGATCTGCCCGCTCACTTCAAACCGTGCCACTACCTGGACTGTCTGTCGACACTGGATAATGCAGATCCAGGTGGAGGAAGGTCATGGGGGGCAAGTGTGGGGGTCACTGGATCCTGGTGAGTGCCAGGGCAGGTGGTAGCTGGTCGAAGGTGGGGTGGGAGAGATTGGAGTAGCCCCTGCCCAGGTCTGCCAGGGAAGGAAACAGCATTGGTAGGGGATCTTTCCCCACACCAGAATCCACCACAATCACAGATTTTAAATGAAAGCTGCAAAGAATAAAGGTTACAGTCTGGCTGTATCGCCACTGAAATACTGATGCACCTATCCTGAATACCAAAAATATGCAAAATATAAATGCCTGATACAGAACAGCATTTTACACACGCTGTTACTGTACTCATGGTAAACAACAACAGAAAAGTCTTTAGTGTGCATGTCCATCTGTTACTAGGACATTGCAGCCCATCATGGATGAGTCCGCTATAAGTGGCTTTCACTGTACGTGTTACAGCTCTTATCTACTTTGTGTACTGGGAATCCTGAACTCACCTTTTCTCTTGTCAGTAGTTCTTAATGTTTTTATGCCCACTTGAATTAGTAGAGAATCTTTTGGTTTACATTTTCTGTTCAACATGTAGTTCTTCAGTAATACCTTTTCCTAGACTAAATAAAGTATTTTTTCCATGTAAGCATTCACGATCACAGAGCACCGCTCTTTGGGTACACCGCTCTTTGGGCTCTTTCTTACAGTGTGCTGTGCTCACTCCTGCCCTTTAGAGAATTAATGTACGGATGCTGGCCTGTCAGTGTAATGGTAGCCCTATCACTCAAGATGCTGATGACCCCAGGTTCAGGACCAAGCTTGGGTTGCTGGTTGCCGGCCAGGGATGGAGGATTGAGCATTCCAGAGCATGCTGTCTTCCTTTGGGGTGAGCAGGTAGTGAGCTTCACTTCATTACTGCCACCTGGGTAAGCACAGGTGGTTCAGACGAAAGCTGCTTAGGGAAAGAAGGACACTGCCTGACATACCAGTCATAACATCCTTAGCCAGCAGCCTCCGTGGGGTCTGGAGAAAACCCCGTCCCTTACAGGCTGAAGCTGAACCTACTCCCCAGGTCACATGTCATTCAATGTGGCATTCCCATTGCAACAGACTTGAACTCCAGAGGGGGGTTTGATTCCGTACCAGTGGCATCGCTGTAGATGGTTTGCCATCGAAGAACAGGAGGTGAGGTACATCCTGCAGAAGGTAGGTGACTGGGTGGGGGGGGGCAGTGGAAGGGAGGGGTCAGTCGGGAGACATAGGGACATAAAGTATAGTTGACAAAAAAAAAAAGCAGAATTAATGTACAGCCTGGGTGAATTGGCATTGGCCTCTTGCCATAAATGCAGCCAGAAAGTACATTATTTCTCAAGAAACTTAGACCCTGGAGTGGTTTATTTTGCTTATAAAATTGAGGTTCTTTTTTTGTTTGTTTAAGGGAACAAGATGTGATTTTCCTGTAGTTAGGATTTTGCTAAGTAGAATATATCAGTTTGGTAACAAAGGCTTAATGCTTTCAAATAATACTGTGACTTGCATTTATATTGTGTTTAAAAAGTAAAAGGTTTTTTTTATTTTAATAGCAAGAGGGTTTATTTTTGTTTAGTTAAGCTGTTGCTCAGCAGATTAGGGTAAATTGTTTACTAAACTTTGCTATTTCTAGGAAATTAATCTAAGGTCCAGTGGTGATGTGTTTCAGCCAAGGAAGTTTTTATATTTGGTCACTTTCCTAAACCCCGCGTTATAATTGCAGTTGCCATCTTTCACCACAGTAAGCCTCTCTGCAGAAGGTGGTGTCCGTAATCAGGAGCAAATACTGCAGTCTGGACAAAAAAACAAAATGAATCCTAAAACGATTGAGTTAAGAACTGCATGCGTGGGTAAAGGTGAGTCTGTGATTTCCAGCAATGTATGTAGCTGAAATCCACACTGCCATGGACTTCTGTGTTACATAGATGCTATAACAACAATGGTCATGACAGGGGTGGAGTGGTAATTGGGTATTCTGACAGGGTATTCCATCATCTCTATGCTGCAAAGAATCCCTGTAGATGTATAGACATTTATTTTAGGAAACCTAGAAGGCGCAACATAGGAAAGTAGTGCAATGACTGTATTTGGCATTGCATTGCTAGAGTGGTATTTCATCCTTAGAAATGCCCCTTCCCCAGCCTTTGCTGTTATGTAGGTTCCTGTCGTTGATGTTCATTAATAATGCCCACATTGTCGGCAGAACGTCTCTGTGCCACTGGGTGACCTCCGTCTGGCTATTCTTTGCACTAGTCTGTGCTCAGCTTTCCTCTGATTTCCCACACTCCAGTTTTTCTCCCTTCTAGGGGCAGCCACTACTACAAACCCACATTATGTAACCTTACACCGTGGTCCCTCTCCAGAATCAAGAAGCTCACCACAGTGACGACAGCTTTAATCTGAAGTGGTACCAGGATTCCAATGTAAAAGCATTGGGCGCAGAAGTTTGCACATCCTGTAGGGTACCAAGTCTCTGTGTCATTGATCGATGTTAAAAATCCCTGTTCCAAAGTCAAAGAATGTAGGTCCCTTAGCTGCCCGGGATGTACTGTCACTTTATTAGAACTGTCACATTGCGCTGTGTTAGGTACCTACACCACAGTTGGAGACCTACATTATTGTATGACATCACCTGGTGAAGGGAACGGGCTGTTGTGCAGGGCAAGAGTCATGTCCTGTGCAGTTCAGTGTATCCCTCGCATGCTTTTACAGTATTGTTTTCTTACAGTACACAATGGCACTAATTTCCAAGTAGACTGGAAGGGATTCATGCAGCATGCCATGAAGTATGAGATCATGCCAAATACCAGGTTTATTCAATTTGCAGTTGTGTATCAAATGACTCTTGATCTGGCCTGTATTTGCAACATCATAATGAGCCACAGTGCTACTCATGCATACATAATAGGGGTTTACCTCTGATAGCTTAACTTCTTCTAGCCCCCTGGTTTTTGTCATTTTGTGTAGGACCCGCATTCTACCAACCTCACAAAAGATGTACCTGTGTAAAAACAAACCAATAAAAGACATGCATAGGAAGTCTTATTCCAAAAGTTTAATGGGGGTACAAAAAACATTAAAAACATCACAGTTCAGCAACAGTGCCATGGAAATTAGGATGCCAGCCTGGTGTGTCCTGCCGGGGGTGCTTCCTCCGGGGCTAATTGTGTGTTACACACTTGTCTGCGTTTGTTGATGCTCATTACAGAAAGGATCTTGTGATCAGCCTAGTGTTTTTTTGTTTGTTTTTTTCACATTTTCTATTTGCCAGCTAGTCCTCGCCCAATTAAATGTAACATTAAGCACAGCATTTTTAATGTATTAAATCCTAACTGGATTTTTGTTGTGGGTTCTGTGCTAGTAAACAGCCAGCAATTAATCGATCTGCTTTATCAGTTTGAAATCTCTTCTGCCTGTATATCATCTTGTTTGCTTGCAGATGGACAATTTTAACTTTTTCTATCAGCTGTTTCAAACTTCAGTTTTGCACTTTTTTTCACTATATCAGTTTATTAATAGGGTGGTCTATGTATAATACATTTATTATGTGTGACACACTTTTTTTTTGGGGGGGTACCTTTGAAAAAGCATTTGGAGCGTGAAACTTCAGGTGACGTAAGAACTGCAGTTTTTCAGCGTTGCTGCAGCACCATTGTTTGTCCCACAGTGGCTGCACTGAATAAAATCTAGCACTTGGGTCAGGGTAAGCAGTGGATGGTTCCGACGGCATATGGTGCTGCCAGTATGAATGTGCTGCACCCTTGTCTTCAGCTGATTGAAGTGAGTGCCATCATCCGTTTTGTTCGCCTTGCTGTTGCATATACTGTAGTACAGAGCACCACTTGCAGCCCTTGTTCCACCCCCCCCCCCTTGTTGTTGTACACGATGTAGCCTCCCTGATGGCAGTGCAGTTCCTCAGGAATTCCTGAATAATGAATTTGACAAGCACTGATGAATGGTCTGGGGTTAAAGGAGGCAGAAGGAGCATCTGGATACTGAATTTAATTGGCTCTGCGCTAGGCATTTGCTCACACTTTTTAGGATAGCGGGGACAGGTGTGGCTTGGTTCCTGCTTGGCACAGTTTCTGGTGTTTCTATTGATTTTTTTCCATCAGTGCTTCCTGTAGTCCAGAATCTTCAAAAATGCTGGCTGTCTGGAGTTTCCAAGAACATTTTAATGATAAAATGAAAGCTTAGGGCTGTTAAGGGACGGTGTCTCAGGGCCCTTGTAAATTTCTTTTGTTCAGTATTTTCATTGTAACTTCAGATTGGGAGCTGATGGAAAATGCTATTCAGCATATAAAGCCCATCCCCCCCACAAGGAAACTGAATCTAGATACAGCTCTTGTAAGGCAGGTTGATTTCTAAGAATCTAGTTCACTGAAGAGGATAAACATGATTCTTCATCTGTTACAAATAACTTTCTTTATTTTTGTTTTAGCTTTGCAGAATACAGTGGAGGCAGTGTGGTCCTGTTGGTTTTAACACAGCTCTCTGAAACTGGACATCAGCAGACCAAAGATTTGAATCTCAGCACAGCCATTGATTTACTGCATGAACTTCACCGAGGCATTTGACCTCCCTGGGGTACAGTTGCCCCCAACTGTAAAATCAGGTAGAAACTAGAACCCTCTGAGAGATGTTGAATCTTTAATTTTATTTTAAAATGTCCAAGAGAGATTAATTTCAAATGTATGGATTTTTGAACAGGATAGGGGTCCATGGGCAAAACCTGTTTTCAGGAGTTATCCTGTATCAAGTCTGTTACACGTATATTGTTGTTTACAACATTAAAAACACAGACGTCATATCAGTCACATACAAGTGCGTACAGGAGATCATGCTGTGCCGTTAAAGAGCTGCTGACACATTTGGGGCCGGCAGCTTGTTTCAAGGAGCTGCCTGCCCAAGGAGTTCATAGAGGGCTAAATGATTTTTTGATGCTAGCATTATTTAGAAAACAATCTTAGTGGCTTTTCGAGCTCAGTTGTGAGATTGCACCAAGTTCTACTGAAACGGCGCAGCCCCGCCCCCAAAATCAGCGTTTTGATGATGCGAAGTAAGGAGCAGGACTGTATGGTGCTTAGCGGACAGGTAATGCTGTTGGAGGCAGTGCCTCTCTTTGCAAACATATTTGTAATTTTGGAGCCAAGTGTACATATTAATGGGTCGAAACTGGCACCAGCCTACTAGCCAAATGCTGGTAGATTTTGTATCGGGCTAGTAAGATTTTCCTTTACCCAACTGGGCCAGTGGAAATGTTTGTGGGGTTAGTGGATTTTCCCAGTCACCAGCTCTGCTGGCTAGTGGCTGCAAAACTTCATTTCGACCCCTGTGTTAAGAGAGGCAGTGTTACATGTATACCCCCCCAACATGTGCACTTGCCTCCAAAGTTATAAATACGTCTGCAAAGAGAGGCGCTGCCTCCGATAGCATTCCCTGTCTATTAAGCACCTTGCTGCGCCCCTCCTTACTTAGTGTCATCAAATACTGATTTGGGGGCGGGATGCTGTGCTATAACTCCGGCGCAATCTCAGAAGTGAGATCGAAAAGCTACCAAGATTAATTTCTTAATAGTGCCAACATTAAAAAAATTCACTTAGCCCACTATGAACTCCTCAGGCAGGCAGCTCCTTGAAATGAGCTGCCTTACCTGGTGACATGTTCGTGTCAGCTGCTCTTTAACAGCTTGTTTCAAAGTGTGTCCTGGGGAAAGGTTATGTGGGATTAACAGAACAAAATACAGTCACTCAGTACAATACAGCCTCTGTAAGAAATAAGGACTTGTCTTTCATGCTTCGAACATAACCCTTTTTACCAGCAAGTTTCCCCATTTTAAAAGTGCAATAGACCATTCAAAAGGTTGTGGGTTATTGCTTGAAAACCCACTTTATGGGTGGGTCATTATTAGAGCATAACACACACCTCCCATGTGGTCTGTTGCTTTTGTAAATCACTTTGAGATCCTGGGGGAGGGGGGTTGAGGGATTTTCAGAGCCTGTGTCTTGATGTAATTTTCTGCTGCATAAAGTCTGGACATAAAAGCAATTGCATTAATGTCCAGTTTTAAACCTTGACTTAGTTATGTGCAGGTTTCAAAGTTCAGATATAGTTGCGTCTGGGCACAACTCTCAAGTATAACCAGGTCCATCATTTCCATCTACTTTCAGCAGTCTGCAACCAAAAACAGGATGTAAACTACCATAAATTAGACTGAAATGCTGTGCACACGTCCAGCCTTTGAAACTAGATCTAATAAGATCCAGCTTGGTTTAGACCCAGACGCAACTATATCTGAACTTTGAAATCTGCACATAACGAAGTCACGGGTTTGTAATTCTGATCTGTTATAAATAAATAAATGACGTGCCAGTGTAGCTGCTGACATTGATGTAACTAGGAGTCACATCTGTAGTGCCTTTTACACGGCAGGCTCTGCACCGCTTGCTGTGGAGCAGAGCACCTGGAACATTACCTTTGTTTACATGTATAGGCGAGCCACACCGCATCCGAAGGGAGCGTGTGCTGTCCTGGCATTCCCTGTTTTCTGGGTTTGCCATTGAAGTCTCCCATTTTACTCATCCATGTACTCTGAGCACAGCGTTCACATCGATCTTGGGGAGAGTCTCGCGAGACCTTCCTGGATTCCCTTGTTGTGTGCCCGTGCTGCACTTCCCCATACTCGGTCCCGAGGCTCATGCATGGTAATTTCTGAGTTCAGCTAAATATATCTTCATATGCTAGAAAGAAAGCTGAACTCGGGGAAACTAGTTACTTTTCAGAAACAGAGGCCGAAAAGTATTTTAAAAGCACTCCGAAAGTGGAGTCCTGATACTGGGCATGTGCTTATGCATAGTCATAACCCAGCGCTTTTCTTAATGAATAAGATAAAAACAGCAAAGTGATAGCAATTAAAAATAAAACTGCCCCCCAGCACTCCTTAAGTGGAATAGTCTTCATTTGTCAGACATATTGTGTTGTGACCTCTTTGGTGATAAGAAGTTATCTTTTCTAGGAGTTCCTCCTTGGGAACATTGAAGTGGCCTAACATTCCCCCACACACACACACACATACTTCAAGAGCTTGCATCAGAATCTGTAGCCCCCGGCAACTGAATAGAAAATATGACTGGGAATGGCACTCTGAAAGGCTCATTTCCAAGTGTGTCTTGGGAGTGGGAGGTTAAGTGGCTTGCTCAGGGTCAAATAGTATGCAAGTGGAGGTTGAGGGTATCAAACATGGGTCTGCTAAAATGTTCCAAGGTTGCTCACAGCTCATTACGCTGTAAATAAGTGACCATGGCCACTTGTGCTTTTCTGTGGCTCCTTCCTCTCTAAAGGTCATTTGACACTAGCATCTGTCAGTGTGGTACCTGCAGTTTAGTTTTTAAGCAGTAGTGCATGATAGCGGTGAAAATGTTGCCTGACAGTTGTTTGTTTTATTTTAGATGGCCTCCCATCTCCTGACTTGTATGCTACCTTTTCCCTTCATTCTGAGTCTGCTTGACCACTCTTTTTTTGTTACAGCTGAAATACTAAAAGGAGTGTGCCTTTTTATGTGGCTTGGATCAGATTTTCATCAGTATTCTCTGCTTTGTTTTTGAGAGTCCCATTGTTTAAGGTCACTTTTTTATGTAACTGTAATGAACTAACATGCAGCAGACACTGCTCCCTGACCTAGCATGCAGCAGACACTGCTCCCTGACCTAGCATGCAGCAGACACTGCTCCCTGACCTAACGTGCAGCAGACACTGCTCCCTGACCTAGCGTGCAGCAGGCACTGCTGCCTGACCTAGCGTGCAGCAGACACTGCTGCCTGACCTAGCGTGCAGCAGACACTGCTGCCTGACCTAGCATGCAGCAGACACTGCACCTGACCTAGCGATGCAGCAGACACTGCCCCTGTCTTAGCATGCGCAGACACTGCCCCTGACCTAGCATGCAGCAGACACTGCTCCCTGACCTAGCATGCAGCAGACACTGCTGCCTGACCTAGCATGCAGCAGACACTGCACCTGACCTAGCGTGCAGCAGACACTGCTCCCTGTCTTAGCATGCAGCAGACACTGCTCCCTGACCTAGCATGCAGCAGACACTGCTCCCTGACCTAGCGTGCAGCAGACACTGCTCCCTGACCTAGCATGCAGCAGACACTGCTCCCTGACCTAGCATGCAGCAGACACTGCTGCCTGACCTAGCATGCAGCAGACACTGCACCTGACCTAGCGTGCAGCAGACACTGCTCCCTGTCTTAGCATGCAGCAGACACTGCTCCCTGACCTAGCATGCAGCAGACACTGCTCCCTGACCTAGCGTGCAGCAGACACTGCTCCCTGTCTTAGCATGCAGCAGACACTGCTCCCTGACCTAGCATGCAGCAGACACTGCTCCCTGACCTAGCGTGCAGCAGACACTGCTCCCTGTCTTAGCATGCAGCAGACACTGCTCCCTGACCCTAGCATGCAGCAGACACTGCTCCCTGACCTAGCGTGCAGCAGACACTGCTCCCTGTCTTAGCATGCAGCAGACACTGCTCCCTGACCTAGCATGCAGCAGACACTGCTCCCTGACCTAGCGTGCAGCAGGCACTGCTGCCTGACCTAGCGTGCAGCAGACACTGCACCTGACCTAGCGTGCAGCAGACACTGCTCCCTGACCTAGCATGCAGCAGACACTGCTGCGTGATCATATGGGACAACAGGCATAAAAAAAAAAAAAACAGCTGAGAATACTGATGAAAACTTGGTTTGAGCCGTGTTAAAAGTAGCACTCCTTTTATTTCAAATCCTTCCTGGATTGCGATTTCCTCCTCCCTAGTCCCCCTCACCACCTCTTCTCTCTACTACCCACACTGCCCTCCTCTCCCCTCTCCGTAACCCCCTGTCCATGTCATCTGTCTCCCCAAACGACACTGACCCATGTCATCTGTCTTCTCCTCCCTTCCCCCCCTTTTCTCTCATCCATACCCCTCTGTCTTACTACCTTCCCCTTTCCTGCCCAAACTAGCTTCTACCCCCTCCTACTCCCATCTCAGTCTCCCTGCCTGAACCTGCCTCTTACAGCACCTGCCTCACTGCTAGCTAGTACAGTGACAAAAGAATTGTATCATGGTTACATTTCTGTCTGACTTTGTTATCCAGTGTTATCTAATACCTGCCAACCTTGCACGGTCACATACTTGCGTAGTACATGTTAAGCCTGCTTCACTTTATCTAGTGTCTGTGTATCCATAGCCTAGTTTACTGTATGTTTTCCTTACTCGGTAAAATGACGTGGAACCTCTGTAAATGAGTCTCAGACTCAAAGGTTTTTCCTAGATTGTGATAAATAAGTAAATGAAGAAAAGTGGTAAAACAGACTCAGAGTTGGTAAAGAAGAGTATCATACAAGTCAAACGATAAGGGGCACTCTAAAATAGAATAAAAAAGTATAGGTCAAAATTTTTCACCTCTGTCACACACTGCTGCTTTAAAATATGTGGCAGAACGCAGAAATAATGTTAAATTTAATTGCATTAATACAGCCTTTTCAAGTGACTCACTGGTATGGTCAGAAGTAACCCGAGTGCCCTAGGGAATCCTCTGTCTTTTCGAACAGAAGCAATAAAGGCCAGTAATCCCCTGCTTTGAATATATATGTGTGAGGTTGCGCTCCTGTTGAGCATTTGGGTAATTTAGGCATGCAGTCATTATTGTGATGCTAATTTCTGCAGGCTTTATGATGTGGGTTCAAATGAACTTTGAATACATAGTTTATAATATGTTGTTACAGTCCTTTTAAAGGGGCACTGTCAGCTTTACTCCTTCGCTTCTTGCCTGATATAAAAAATGCACCACTTTGCACACACCGATTAAATGTTTACTGCAGAAACCCCCCATATGGTTGAAATAAACGAATATTTACCATGTTTTTCATTTTCTGCCTTAATTTCTTTTCATCATCCGACCAAAGTGCCCGGCGTCCGGAAGCACATCCAAGTTGGAACAGGGGCTGGCTGGCTGGAGCGTTCAGGCACTGCATTTTTAACATTGTGTCACTAAAAGAATAATAATCCGACGCCTTATATTGTATATAAATGCTGCTGCCATCTCCCACGACAAACCGAGCACTGCGAACACTAAAAGTTCCTATTTTAAATCTGACCTGAAATTCTGGGCATGCGCGTCAATTGCACACTCCTGCGCATGCGCGGGATCTTTGTCTATGACTCTCGAGCGCATGCCCGGGATTTCAGCTCAAATTTAAAATAGGAACTTTCTTTTTAAATCTGAGCCGAAATTCTGGCATGCGGCACCAATTGCACACTCCTGCGCATGCGCGGGATCTTTGTCTATGACTCTCGAGCGCATGCCCGGGATTTCAGCTCAAATTTAAAATAGGAACTTTTCATATTCTCAGTGCTCGGTTTGTCGTGGGAGATGGCAGCAGCATTTATATACAACATAAGGCGCCGGATTATTATTCTTTTAGTGACACAATGTTAAAAACTTGCAGTGCATGAATGCGCTCCAGCCAGCCCCGTGTTCCCAACTTGGATGTGCTTCCGGGACGCAGGGCACTTTCGGTCGGGACGGATAAAAAGAAATTAAGGCAGAAAATGAAAAACATGGTAAATATTCATTTATTTCAACCATATGGGGGGTTTCTGCAATGAATATTTAATCGGTGTGTGCAAAGTGGTGCATTTTTTGTATCAGGCAAAACGCGAAGGAGTAAAGCTGACAGTGCCCCTTTAAGGCCTTGCAAGTATATGGTAAGCATGCCTTCTATTCTTGATCTTAAGATTTCAGCACAAATAATTAAACGTAGATCAACCAGGTATGGGGAGCGGTGCAGTTAGCCAAGGATAGGCAACAGAGTGGTGATGAGATAAAAGGATTGTTTTTCTGTCTTCTTGTAATTCATAATTTATTGGTTTTGGCCTGACCAGATGACCTCTTGCATGTCCCCACATTTTAAAAGAGCACAGAGACCCTCACAGGTCAGAGCTGGAGGTGAAGGGTTGAGTGATTTTCAGTTAGAAGCTCGTCTGCAACATAATTGAAAATTTTACTAATTGTCATAACCAAAGGGGAAAAAAGCGCACAGCTTTTGCTTAAAATACTGATTTCTATGAGAACGGTGAATGCATTATTTACATTTGTGCTTTTTTTTTTGTGTTTTTTAATTCACTCTCCTTAAGAGAATACATTTTTTTTTCTGTTATGTTTTTCCCCATTTTTCGTCCGCCTCTTCCCCGAGTGCGCATGTGTGTGCTGCATTCTCAGGCACCCTCCCAACTTGCCCCCTCCCCTCTGAGCTGCCACTGGACGTCCACCCGTTGGCAGTGGAACTACGGGGACAACCACCCCAGGAGAGGAGGGCTGCCGTTGGGTTGCTCAATCCTGCTCTGTTTCCCCAGTCTCTCCCCAGTGCCAGCTCCTCACGATCTGAGGTCGTTTCCAAACCTGGGTCGCTGGTGTGGCATGAGGTGTGGCATCCAGTGCCTCAATCCTCTGCGCCACCGGGCCAGCCTCTTAACAGAATACATGCCCTGCATCCCCAGTACATCACAGATTTTCATGCTGCAGGCTGAGGGATGCTAGATCATTCATGGGTTTACTTTGTGTCAAATATTCAAAGGTCTCGGTCTGTTCTGAAAGGAGAAGGGGGGGAGAGAGAGAGGGGCAGGGTCATTGGCACAAGTTGTAAGGCCAGGACCCTACATTATATATCGAGCAGAATCAATAGACCAGGAGGACTTCTTCTGCTGGCTATTTTCGTAGTAGAAAAAGGACGTAAACATTCATGCCCATAGGGAACAAGCCTTGTCATTTTGGATTTGGTGGTAGAACATAGATCTTGTTTAAGAATATCAACCTCCAAAGAGTCGCACCTCAGAAACATCACCGCTGGCGTCACCTACATTGACATATCCCATGATATGCTGGCATTGTATGCCCCGCCTATTTAATTGCCATTGTATGCCCCTATTTACGCTTCTGATGAAGCACTTGCTGGTCTGAAAGCTAGAGCACTCTGTTCTTGTTGTTACATCTATGTTAGTCCATTAAAAGGTATCAAATCATTTGCTTCTGGATCCGCCTATTTAAGGTGAGTGACCCCCCTTCATTCCTCAGTGTTTTCCTCTTCTGCCATTGACCATACAACAGACTGAAGGAAACTCTTTCACACATAAAAAAAACCTTAGGAAAAATTTGTGATAAAGTGAACTGCACTTGCACAAAAGCAAGCGGAATCTATTTGTTTTCTTAATTTGAAATCTACACATTTTGTCAGTTAACCACCTAGTGAATAATCACACTTTGGCAAAACCGTAACAGATCTGTATGTTTTAGGTTTCAGCTGAAAGCCGTGTTTGTCCTCTCAGTGTGCAAAAAAACCAAAAGTTCTTAAAAAACATACGTATAGTAGAAGTGAGTTTTGCGTGAAACTTCACAAGTGACATTCCTGAGCAAGACCAGCTCCCATAACGTACAAGCAATATGGGCTACATGGCAGTCTAGGCAATAGGATTCAGATGCAGATTTTGTTCCATAATGAATAGTGGTGCATATTCTAAAAGGAGACATCACTTTTGGTGCCCTCAGTTGTGGAGAATCTCTTACATGAGGGAAGAGAGGAGCACGGGGAGCTGACATCTTGCAGTGAGTGCAGCCGCCCAAAGTGCTCCAAGCTGTCTGTATCACTCAGCAGTACGGCGCACTTCATGACATTGCATAGCTGGGATGTGACCCTTGGAATGCATATCACACATAATAACATCCTGTATTTTATAGCCTGGTTGATGTAGGATGCAGAACAGGAAGTTGTCCCAAGACAGCGCTAGTATTGATAACTACCCTAGTTCCCAGCGTGTCTCCATACCCACAAAGTAAAAAAAAAATGGAAGAACTATTGAGATTAGGAAGAAAGCATTGAGAAATAAAAATTGACGTTGTCAGCCATGTCAATAACCAGAAATATCTGCAACATTATTTGAAAACATGCTTAACATAATAAGTAAAGAAAGGGGTTGGAATAAAGCAGTAGTCATAACTTCTGTGTTTTCTCTTTTGTCTCCTTCATTGAAGCCCTTGGCAACCTTCCAGCCCAGTCAGGCGCTAAAACTCAGTGTGTACTCCCTGGAGGAGAGGAGAGAAAGGAGGAGGTGCTACTTCTCTGAGAGGGTGGCGGAGCCATGGAATGCACTGCCCAGGGGGCTGGTGGAGGCAGAGATGGTGGAGGGGTTCTAGAGGGGGTGGGACAGGTACAGGGGAAGGGTTCTGGAAGCAAAATCCAGTGCAGCGAGAATATCTGGAACTGGGAAGGGAGAAGCCAGATAAGGCAAGGGGGTCAGCAAGGTCAGCTCCCAGGGTGGGGGCTGACCAAACGAGCAGACACGAAAGACCGTTGGGCCTAGTTTGCTGGCATTTTAGTATGTAGCATGATTGAGACTTATAAGTACCTCACAGGGGTAAACGGGGTGCAGGAAGGGAGTCTGTTTCACAGGAGGAAGAGCACCAGAATGTGGGGGCATGCTATGAAGCTTGGGGGGGGGGTGTTGGGTGTTTAAGAGGGATGTGAGGAAACGCCTCTTCACAAAAAGGGTGGTGGCTGCCTAGGGCAGCCTACCAAAATAGGTGGTAGGGGCGAAGACAGCAGGGAGCTTCAAAACATGCATGGGATAGGCACATGGGTATAATCAGTGGAGGTAAAGGAGGGACACCTTTGACTAAATAGAGTCCAGGGTGTAGTGTTTGCCGGAAAAAGAGGGCAGACTAGATGGACCTACCAGTTATTTTTGGCTGACAAATTCTGTGTTCACTACTTCTGCTCACCTATGAAACCGACCTCGCACGGATAGCCACATATGGCAGGATTTCCATTGCTCCCCAAGCCCCATCAGTATCCAAATCCAGTATTCGTGGTGGCAGGTGGTCAACATGGATCCTGAAAGTAAGCCAACATTTATTTCTGGGCATGAGCATTTGTGATTCTCCACCCCACCCCAACCCCTCCTCCGGATGCTAGCGACAGGGGTTCACATGCATGCATGTGGTAATGTGCAGAACCAACCAGCATCCATACTTTCCAGTCCCACCACCTGCAGTAGCACCTGAGGTCACCTTGGTTGTGCACAGATGGCAGAGCCCTAGAGCATCCCTCTCGGGATGAGGAAAGCACCTTGTCAGCCCCCAGACTAACCCATTGGGCGTGGCTCATTCCTGAACCCAGGTCGCCAGCTTTGTGATCAGTAACCTTATTGCTGTGCAGATGGGCCAATTGAACTAAACCTAATTGATGCTTCAGAAATACTGCTGAAACTGCCAGAATCTGTACTCTGTCCAACCACCACACCACCGAACTTCCTTGACTTTTGAAAGGCTGCAAACACAGAAATAATGTAAATGTTTAAGCCTCTATACCCTATATACCCTGTTGTTCCCCTTTTTGCATCCCCTTTATTCTTACTGTCTTTTTTTCTACAACCCTGCTCCACAGTAGTGCACAATTAACATATATAAAGATACAAATATTACTCTTACAAAAGTGACCTTGTTATTGATCAAATAAAGTGGGGAACCATGGGCATCAGTGCACAGCAGCAGTGGGACACTCTTAAAACTATGGACTGCTTAAAGCAAGAATGCGTACCACAGAGATGAAGACCAACGCGGATTGTAGTTGAGGTATTTGAAGCAGTTCAGGAGAAAACAAAAGAAGCTCATAAATGACAAATCACTGAGAACAGAGACAGAAGTTGGGAGACAGACTTGGGAAGAGCAAAGGCAGAATCAGAAGGGCAAAACTAGCAACAGAGGCACAAATAGCATTAGAGGCTAAGTCCAATCGGATAACATTTCTCAGATATGTGAATGATATTAAAACACGAAAGGGATGTAAGGAAACCCCTCTTCACAAAAAGGGTGGTGGCTGCCTAGAGCAGCCGGGCAAAGACAGCAGGGAGCTTCAAAACATGTGTGGGATAGGCACAGAAGTATAAATGTCATGATACAGACAGTCATATGGTATTTAAATCTCATTTAAAAGCTTATCTAAGATTTTCATTTGTTTTCTAACCTGATGTTGTTTATATCAAAGTATTGTTACTGTCGTCGTGATTGTCTACACATGTTGTTACATGTAATAATTAAGTTGCCTACTGTGCCATCTTTAGCTGCAGCATTAGCAGTCTGGGTCGTTCCTGAAAAAGGGCCATTGCTCAGTGTACTTACCCGGTGAACAAAGTAAAGAAATAAAGAGCTCTTGGTCCGCTAAAGAAGCAGGAAAATGGTGACGTAATTGAATAGGAGGGAGAGTCGATTTGATTTATTTTTTAGGCTTGTTAGCAGATACTGCCCGTTCTCACATGTAAAAATGCATACAATAATACAAACGTAACAATTCAACATTCAATAAAATCAATGTAATACAGCCCCCCTTCGTTTGAGGCTCTTTAGCAGCATCCCCTACCCCGACATGCACTGTGCACTTTGCCTTACTTACGATTATCCACCCTCTCACTGCTGTGTTTATGCTGTTATAGTTTATGGTGGAACGTTGTTCCACTTCAATTTCCATCTCTACTGAAATACTGTTCTACCGCAGTTGAAAGGTCATGGAACGCTGTTCGACCCTTCTGTGGTAGAAGAACATTCCAGTAAGATTTGGAAAGCCCACGAGTCGCACACAGAGTTAAAAAAAAAAAAAAAAAAGAGGAGGAGGCAACAGCCCCAGGCCACAGAAGCTGCAGGAGCAACCACAGGATCAACCAGATAAATGATGCAGCGACCACACAATGCAGATGTAGGATCAATTACATATGTACAATAATATATACATACACACACACACACACACACACACACACATATATATATATATATATATATATATATATACACACACACACATATGTACACATGAATGCAGGATCAACCAGATATTTTATTATTTTTTTTTTTTATTTATTTCAAAGTTCAGAAATACAGCTTTGAATAGAAATGCTCATTTATAAAGGTTCCTCATCAGAATAACAATTTTTTTACACCATGTCAAAGACAGTAACATAAGTACCGTTTCAGCAATACAAAGTGAGCAAAAGTTAACATTCAACAGGTCAAATTATTTTTTTTTTTTTTTTTTTTTATTTCGTTTTTGTTGACCGGGAAAGTGCACTAGACAAATCCTGCCTATTTTTCAGGCACGACCGGGAGGGGATACAGATGAATGCCAACTGACCTTGGAACCAGATTAAGCTGTTGGTGGTATTTTTAGTGAATGAGGGAATTTGGCAGACACTGGGGAAATTTCTCTACTTTTGATACGCGCTATGGATCTTTAACATCCACCTGAACTACCACCAATCCAGGCAGATGGGACCTCGGTTTAACATCTCATCCAAAATACGGCACCTCAGAAGTGCAGTACCCCCTCATGCTGCACTACAATGTCAGTACTGGGATATTAACCCAAGTGCCAGATGTGGGAACTGAACCCACAGCCCTCTGATCTCCCGGCCTCAGAGGCGAGGGTGCTACCTACTGAGCCACTGACACTGCTAATGCTAATACAGATGTGTACAATTTTATATATATATATATATATATATATATATATATATATATATATAATGAATGCAGGCTCAACCAGATATTTACTTACTAAAAAACAGTTGCTTCCTCAAACCCCGCGACCTAGCTAAGCGAAAATACCGTTGTAATTTTTGTTTTCCCTTGAAAATCCCTCCCACACCTGATAAACAACCAGTGGGAGTGTGTGCTGCTAACGTAGATATGTCTAGTCCCTAGCAACCACATAACTCATGGTAGCAACCAGCCCTAACACTCGAAATAAAATTGGGCACAGAATAATTTCCTTTTTTATATCTAAAAAATGCTAACATTGCTCAAAGCTTATGAAATTATTACACTATAAAAATACTGAATTGGAAACCCTATGCCCAACCAGTGTGTTCTGCCCCCTCGGGACTCTGATTCCCACGGACCTCTTGAGCTTCCCTGTTGGGATCACAGGAAAACAGAATCCCTCTGTGGCTGAACACAGTGTTTCAGCATGGTTGCCCATCCAGTATTCTCTATATTATATTTTGCCATTCCATTTGGTACTACCACTGTATTTTTGCATGTATCCGTATTTTTGTTATGCAAATAGTATCCATATTTTGCTATGTCAGTTCTTCCTCATTTCCCTTCTCCTGGGTTGCACCTAGAAATGAGCCTCAGCTCAGCGTGCATTTGCTGATGACCAACTTTTATATAAATAAATAAAATAACAATTACAGTTGAAACTTGAATATAATCAGTTCACAAAACACCGAAATGAAAAATGGATGGACTGATAGCAAAGTGTTATTCGAAGGATGCAGAAAACAAACAACAAGATATTTATTTAACACATGAGGAGTTAAAAAAGTGGGGCCAGATTGAAGTCACTCAAAAATCCTGCAGGAGCTTTTCATAGATTCATAGATTTTGTTGGCAGATAAGGGCCTCCTGGCCCACCTAGTCTGCCCATAAAATTCCCCCTAATAGTGCTAGCCAAACCACTACTGGAGGCCGTCGTCCACCCCCCTCCGTTATCCAAGATACCCATGTGTTTATCCCATGCACACTTACAATCTGTGACTGTATTTGCCCCCACCACCTCCTGGGAGGCTGTTCAGTCGTCCACCACCCTTTCCATGTTACCTCTGAACCTACCCCCCTTCAACTTCATATTGTGACCCCCCCCCCAGATCATCTATTTTTTTTCTGGAAAATACTCTCCTCCTGCACCTTGTTTATTCCCCTGAGGTATTTGAATGTCTCAATCATATCCCCCCGCCCCCCTGTCCTCCAGGAAGTACAAGTTTAATTCCTTAAGCCTCTCTGCATAGGTCTTCTGATGCAGGCACTGCACCATTTTGGTTGCCCTCCTCTGCATCGTCTCCACCTGTCCCTGTCCTTTCACAGATGGGGCCTCCAGAACTGCACACAGTACTTGAGGTGTGGCCTCACCAACGAAGTATGCAGGGGTAGAATTACCTCCCTCCTTTTTTTTTTTTTTCTATTTATTTTTTATCCACTCCTTACTGTCCCTTCCAATCACCACTCCTTCCGTCCTACATGGAGTGACGACCCCCACCTCTGCCGACCAGCTTGGTCTGCCCCTAGAGTGCCACACTGCCATTGGGGGCACTTTGATGGCCCGGATTACCCCCCGGGCAGGGCGAGGAGAGTCCCTCTTTTCCCCCCCTTCCCCCTGCGGCAGCTGCACATTGGGGTCTGCCCCTGGTCGGAGGGTGGCAAGGCCGGCTCCAGAGGACTTCATCTGGGTGACCGGAGGGCATTTTCCTCCGAGTTGTCTTGTTTCCCCCTTAACCCCGCCTCTGAGACCGAGCGCAGAGAGTCTGCGTGCTGACGATCGCTCTTCCTCTGGAGGCCTAACGGGCGCCCCTTTCTCCCTGCCCGTAGACGGAGCCGCCATGTCCTTTCGGGAGTCGGGTATCCACCAACCTCTCAGGATGTCAGGCGCCCAACGCGCCCTGGCATCCCAGCCTCGAGGGAGGAGAGCATCCTGGGATGCTCCATCCTCCCTCCTCGGCCGATCCTCGACGACCCGGGTCCATTCCGACCTGGTCGCCGCGTAGCGCGAGGTGTGGCGTCCAGCGCCTCAACCCTCAGCGCCACCGGGCCGGCTGCACCTCCCTCCTTCTGTTGGTGATACCCTTCCTTATGCATCCAGGCATTTGGTTTGCCTTTCCCACTGCCTTCCCACACTGCTTCACCACCTTCAGGTTATCAGAGATGATAATTTCCAGGTCTCTCTCTCTTGCCTTTGTGACCTCTAGTACCTCTCCCCCCAGAGTGTATGCCGTCCCCGGGTTCCCGTGCCCCAAGTGCGTAACCTTGTTATGCACTTCTTTGTGTTGAATCATAGCTGCCACCTTTTTAACCACTCTTCTAACTTTTCTAGGTTCTCCTCCATCCTTTCCACCCCCCCACTCTGTTGCAGATCTTAGTGTCATCCGCAAACAGGCATACCCTCCCTCCCAGTCCCTCTGTCATGTCACTAACGTAGATATTGAAGAGTACAGGGCCCAACACGGACCACTGTGGTACCCCACTAGTTACCCTCCCCTTCCCAGAGTGTACCCCATTTACCACCACTTTTTAGCTCTTATCCCCAAGCCAGTTCTCCACCCAATTCGCGATTTTAGGTCCCAACCCCAGTCTGCTCAGTTTCATTACCATCTGTTTATGGAGGACGATGTCGAAGGCCTTGCTGAAATCTAGATAGATCACATCCACCGTCTGGCTCTGTTCCACTATCCTGGTCACCGCGTCAAAGACCTCTTTTATCAGGTTGGTCTGATAGGACCTCCCCCCTGTGAACCCATGCTGTCTCTGGTCCGCCATTCTCGAGGTATTCTCCAATTCTTTCCTTTAGGAGTAATTTCATTACCTTGCCAACTACTGACGTCAGGCTGACCCGGCCTGTAATTTTCTGGCTCCTCCCTACTACCGTCTTTGTGGAGCGGGACATTAGCCCTCCTCCAGTCCCCTAGCACCTCTCCAGTTTCCAGAGCCCGGTTGAACAGGGCTGCCAACTAAGGAACTCTCCATGCCACTAGCGATTTATATTTAACCACTTAGTCAGAACTGCATTCCGCGTGCCTGATGGCTGTAGGGTTGCCCAAGGTGGTGCAAAATATTCCAGAAAGGCTCCAAGTTGAAACCTGGGAACTGCAGGCCAGACTTTTAATGGGGGCATCAGTTTGAGGGGGAGCAGCTAACAAGCTTAGCAGAATCATGGCATGGATTAGGAGGGACTTCATAAGCAGCTCAAGAGATATTATACTCCTGTATAGGGAAGATGTTAACATAATTGAACAAATTCAGGTGAGAGCAATCTGTAGTGGAGAATTTGGAAAACATGGGTCATGAAGACCATTTGACAGTAGTGGGACTGCTTTTAATAGGAAAAGAAGAATCCGAGAGGGCATGATCATTGTCTTAAAATGTCTGAAGTAGATGACAACATCCGACCAAATGCAGCTGCTTAAGGTACGTAGGGACTAAGAGCCAAGGAGACATACAAGGACAAAGGTTCAAGGGAAGAGCACTTCTCACGACATGTGGTGGACACTTAACTTCCAGAGCAGGTGGAGTCAGCTGACACTTAACCTTCAAACTCCAAGACTGGCGAAGTACTTTGAAGAAAAAGGGGGTGACCGTGTATTCTCACTGAGTTGGTGGGAGGGAGAAGGTGAATGGACCTGGACCCTATGTCCCCCCCCCCAAAAAAAAAAAAGTATTTTGTATGAATGTAAAGTGGTATTATACTTTGGCTGAAGCTGGCGTCCCTTACACACACACACACACACACACCTACCCCTACCAGTGTGTTGAATGCATATTTTATTGTTAACTCTCAAACCCTTTGTCTTGTGCCATCATGAACAGAAAACAACAAATGTAAAAATATGTATTTTTATTTCAGTTTAACGAAAACAAGAAACAATATAAAACAACCTCACGTCAGCAATTACAATAATAGCAATTAGGTAGATGACAATGGTATACGTAGAAAATGTGCTTCAGGTGTGGACACTGTTCAGCTCATATTACGCAGCTCTCCCTGCACAAAGCTTAAACATTGGTTGTATACAAAGTACCACAAAACATGTTTCAGGAACCCCTATCTGGCTATTCTAGGACAAACTAAAAAATATATATATACTTTAATAAACATAAATCTGCAGACAACCCAAAATATCAGACACAAAAATACAAATATAAATTGGCCTCATGCACAGTCCTAGTTAAAAGTGTTTTCTGGCGAGCAGAGGCAGACCATGGAGAAAAATCGGAGCTTGCGTAGGACTTTAAAGAGTTCTTACAGCGACTAGGGCATTGTTTACTGTACAGTCCCTCAGCTGTCAATGTGAATGGGCTTTTATGTTAAAGTTATTGTTAAAACAGAAGTGCAATGAAAGGGAGTTGTACTAGGGGACCCCCTAGACTTTTAATTTCCCTCAGTCTGTTTTTTTCTGTGCTTCAGTGGCATTCAGTGAGTTAAAAACAGAAGCATTGACATGTTTTGTGCACAAAGCATGATGGCCATTTGTTCTGAATCCAGCCTCTGCATCTCTGCAATCTGATGATATCTGTTTCCTGTTGTGCCGCACTCTTACTTTCCAGTGAGAGGAGGCATGTAAAGCAATAAGCAGCAGAGCAAGGGATAGGGCCAGATTGAGGCTCACGGAGATTGTGTTAGGATCGATCCACCCTTATTCTTTGGCACCTGCTAACATGTGTTATTTTTAAGGATTGTTAGAAGACCTTAAATAAGATAAATCTATAGTTTGATCATCTTTATGTGAGAGAGAGATTTTGCTGACCGTTGACCTTGGGTTGTCCATCCATAGTACGTATGTTTCTGTTAAAGAGTGTGCGTGAGCAGGCTTGCATTTTCACGGTCAGCACCATCTGTGAAAGAGGGTAATCAGACTATAAATTTATCTTATTAAATGTCTTCTAAACCTGCTAAAAATAATTTGATTTGCAGGCAACTACAAAAGAGACTGGATCACAGTGCGATCACAATATGACCTTTCCTGGCCCTATTTTCTGTCTGTCATGCTAAGGTACAACAGAAGCAGAATTTACAAGGCAAGACCATCTTCTCTTTTGAGCAAGAAAAAATTAAAAGTTTTAGTTTTTAAGTTGTTACATACAGCTGGAGCAGGCTAAAAGGGGGTCCAGTGGAATCAGAAAGTGAAGAGACTCCCGTCTTTCTTTAAGAACAGTAGAGTCCTCCTTGATTGCACTGTTTAGGTAAGTATTCACTCTGCAGTAAGATCAACAGTTTTCATCTTCATTGTGATCCTGGCGATTTTGACATCTTTTACATCAGGCCACACCTGTAAAACTACAGTTGCCAGGCACTAGGACCAAATGGAAACTTTCTAGTTAGCAGTCTACAAGGGTCTGCCCATGACGTCAGATGCGGGAACGTCCCTCCCATATAAGCGTGGGCAACCCTGCCCCCTCTCAGCTCTTTTCCCGCTGTCAACCTGTGGGCTTGTTGGACTCCACAGAGACACCGCTGCTTCAGTCGACTGCCAGTATTCATCTTTCTCAGTTTCTGTTCTTTTCTCATCCTAGTTTTTGTGATCACTTTATTTTAAAGTGATTTTGAGTTTTCCATTTGTGTCTAACACTTCTGAAAAACTCTTCAGCTTCTGTGATTGTGGCCAGGAGATCTTTGATAAGGATGAACACAATGCCTGTGTCCTCTGCCTAGGCCCAGATCACGACGTTCAAGCCTGCGAGGTCTGTGGCGGATTCAACTAGGCTACTTGGAGGCACTGCCTGAAGACCCTCAAGAGCTTCCTGCTGAAACAGAAGGTCGCACTAATGGAGAAGGAGCGCCAGGCCATAAGCTCCTCTGCTTTCCCATATCCATGAGCTCTCAGTGCTCCAAGGCCTGGGACAAGTTGGCCGGGAAGCACAAACACAGGGACAAGGACCACGGTAAGGAGCGGTCCTCCCTGGCTTGCTTGCGGTCGCCACTTCATGCATTGGTCATGGTGGGGTCATCGTCCGCTTCGGTGACAGCTCCCCTCTGCCTACCACACTCCATCTTCCCTGTGGTTGGCATTGGTAGTGCCTCCCGCCACTCTACTCTTTGACTAACGGTGGCTCCTCAACATCGGGTTTCATCTCGGCCTTGCCGACCCTGTTCTCCTTGGGCCACCAGACAGGGAGCTACACCAGTTTGGAACCAGTCAGCACTGGACTGTCAGTGGCAGAACTCCCGCCTTCCCTGATGACATCTTCAGCCAGTACCATGGCCTCCTCTTCAGCATTGGGGCCCCAGCCCTCCCTGTCATCACTTTAGCCTACCACATCGTCCTCTGGGTCTCTACCTACCTCGACGGTGTTCCAAGTCAGCTCCTTGATGCCTGGGCCTTAGCCCCCACCATGGATGTCACAGCCAGTCCCACCAATGCTGGGACCCCAGGCTCCCATGCCGGCATTGTTAGGCCTTCCAATGCCACCTTTCTTTTTTGTCTCATCCATGTTTTACTCCCTTTGGGAGTTCATGCACTGGCTTCCTCCCCCTTCAGGTCCAATGATGCCAGAGCCTACTAGGCCTACTCCCACACCTACACCTTCAACGGAGCCGCGTCCGGCTCGTCCTCGTTCCTTGGTGATGTTGGTACCAATCTTAGACTCTGGTGATGAGGATGAATACCATCCTGACCTCCTCCTCCTCCCAGGAGGATGATGATAGTGATGGCCCCCCCTCCCCATTCTGACTCCAGTGTTTCTTCTGGGGGGAGGCGAGGATTCTGCCAACTATTTCCCAAGCCCCCCCCAATGACCCCTCTCTTATTTCAATCATGAAGCAGTTACAAACGTCGGTGGGGTTCGATGCTGAAGAGCAGGATGTGTAAGCAGGAGGAATCTGATGGAGTACCTGGAGTTGCCAGATTCTTCTCTCCTTATTATCCCTCCCCTCATCGCAGCCTTTATAGATGCCACTTTGGCTGCTTAGTACAGGTCAAATTTGTCCCCTGCTAAGCCTATAAAGGTGGACAGATTGTACTAAGCTTCCTCAGGGGAACCATACTTTCTGAGCAACCTATGGCACATTCTGTGGTAATAATTGCTGCCCATGATAGAACAAAGAAGCCTAAGTACCTCCGCTTTCTTCCTCCTGATAAGGAGTCCATAAAGCTAGACCTTATAGGAAAGAGGACTTTTGCCTCGGCTATGTTGGCCATCAGGGTCTTGAATTATGTAGCCAACATGGTCAGATTTCAGAATGCTCTCTGGAAGAAGGCCAAGGCTACGGTTCAGTCTCTCCCAGAGGGGCCTCAGAGGCAGAAACTGCTCAAGGCCCTCCAGTCTTGGGCTATTTGCAATCATTTTTTACAATCTGCCTATGATGATGCTGATGCCACCTCTAGGGCAGCTGCAGTGGGCATCTGCTTGAGAAAACATTCTTGGCTTAGGGTGTCTGGTTTTGCTACAGATGTGCAACAGTCCATTCCTTAATGCCTAATTCAGAGGCTACAAATTTAAGGAGTGGACGTACAGGACATTCTTGCTGACCTATAGGCCTTGGGTAGGACTCAAAGGTCCATTCACACCCTGTACCACATCCAGTCAAAAAGTGCTAAAGGGTGCCCTTTCGCCGGGCCTTCCATAAGCCCAAATGGGGACAGACCCAAGGGCAAATTTTGGGCAGCATCAGCCTTGCCTGTCCCCTCCTCTACCTCTGGGAAGGCCCCCAGAGGAGGGGGTGTGGCTCTGGTCACTGGAGCCACCTCAGCATGACTCCTTGCCAGACCCCCACCCTCTGGCCCTGCAAGAGGTGGTGGTAGAGGGTCATTTCTCTCTCCACCTAGACAGGAGTAGGAGATCACCATGGATGTATGGGTCCTGCAGCTCATCATAGAACAAGGTCACACTCCAGAACTTCAGGGGGTTGCCTCCAGATCAGCTTCCAGTTCATTCAAGCTGGGCCACATTTAAGTGCTGCTGGGGGGAATTCAAACACTGCTGTCAGAAAGGGCCATAGAACCAGTTTCTATAGATTAGACAAACCGGGGGTTCTATTCACATTTCTTTCTGGGCCCCATCTCCACAGGGGATCGGCGGCTCATCCTAGACCTGAGGAACCTGAATTCCTATATTTAGTACAAGAAGTTCAAGATGGTGACATTACATAGCCTCCTGCCACTACTGCAGGATGCATGCCTGCATATCAAGGTGTGCCCCCCCCCAGACAATTCAGTTCCAGGGGAGCACTACCAGTTCCGAGCATTGCCCTTAGGCTTATCTTCTGCGGCACTGCTTAGCGGTGGTAGCAGCGGCCCTCGGGAGGGTGGGGCTGTAGGTTTTCCCTTACCAGGACAATTGGTTAGTCAAAGCACAGTCCAGGGAGCAGCTGCTTCTGACCCTGGGACATACCAGGCAGTTGTTTCATGCCTTGGGAATCACAGTCAATCTGCCCAAATCCGTCTTGACCCCTGGCCAGTTCCTTCAGTACAGTGGAGTGGTACTGGACATGACTCAGAGCTTTGTGTTCCTCTCGCGGTACTTGGCGGACTACTTGATGGCTCATGCCCAGCTGCTTTACAACAGCAGATATGTCTCGGCCAGAACCTTCCTACGGCTCTTGGGCCTTATGGCTGCAGCCACTGTCACGGTACCTTTGGCCACGCTGCACATGCACATTCCCCAGTGGACACTGAGGGTCCAATGGGACCAGGCCACCGATGATCTAGAACAGCAGGTTCTAGTTTCCTCCCCAGTCAAAAAGGTACTGTTGTGGTGGATGGACTCCAGCAACTTGCTGAAAGGAGTTCCCTTCCTCATTCCTTCCCCTCAACAGATTCTCACCACAAATGTTTCAGAGTTGGGCTGGGGTGCACATCTGGGACCTCAGACTCTAGGGACATGGTCCAGAGTGCAGGCTACCCCCCACATCAAAGTCCTAGAGATGAGAGATGTCCTGTATGCTTTACAAGCCTTCCAGACCCATCTGTCCTTGGGCTATCTGCTAGAACAGACAGACATCATCAGTGTAGTTCACTACATCAACAAATGGGGAACCACTCATGCCCTCTATGTCGGGAAGAGATGAGAGTCTGGTATTGGGCTCTAGAACACGGTCTGAAACTGGCGGCCATCCATGTTCCAGACATCCAAAAGGTCCTGGTGGACAAGCTAAGCCGGTCGCAGTCTTGGCTGCATGAATGGGAGCTGCTGACTTCCATCTTAGAAGACCTGTTCAGCAGGTGGGGTCGTCCAGAGTTGGACATTTTTTGCATCCCCACTCAATGTGAAACTGCTGCCTTTCTGCTTACTCACTCCAGGGTCTGGAGTTTTCTGGCGAGATGCATTGTCCCTCTCTTGGAAAAGGAGGTTCCTGTATGCTTTCCCTCCCATTCCCCTGAGTCAGAGGGTACTAATCAAGCTCCAGATGGATGGGCCACTCTGTTCCTCATTGCCCCCTTCTGGCCCTGTCAGATCTCATTCCGCTTGCTGCAGCAGCTGGTGGTGGAACCCCCAGTACCCCTGCCCCTGTGCAAAGGCTTGCTATCACAGGAGTAGGGCACCGTGGTTCATCTGGACCTCAAGTCTCTGCACCTGTGTGCGTGGCTCCTGAAGACTCAGCTATGGCTAGATATGGAGTCTCCCAGAAGGTGGCTGCTGTCCTGATAGCTTCCGAGGAAGCCTTCCACAAGGGCCACTTATTCCACGAAATGGAAGTGCTTTGCTCTGTGGGCGGCTTCCCGTCATTTGGACCCTTTCACTTGTCTGGTGAATCTGATTCTGAAGTACTTGCTGTTCCTTTCAGATTCTGACCTACAATACTCCTCTGTTAAGGTGCACATTTCAGCCTTCCATGTGCCTGTTGACGGCTGTACAGTGGCACAACTAGAGGTGTCCCATACCTTTTTGAGAGGCATTCTCCATCTGAAGCCTCTCATCCACAATCCAGTCTGGCCTTGGGACTTAAATTTTGTGTTGGAAAAACTTAACTTTGGTTCCTTTTGAGCCAGCCGCCACCTGCGAGCTATGCTTTCTGTGGTGGAAAGTGTTATTTTAGTTGCTATTACTTTGGCTCTGAGGATTTCCAAGCTTCAGGCTCTGATGTGTGAGCCCCCTAAGTTCCTTTCAAAGGTAGTATCTGAGTTTACCCTGAATCAAGCCATCCACCTGCCTATTATCCAGAGCATGCTAATCCAGGGGAAGCATTGCTGCATACTTTAGACAGTCACAGAATTTTGTGATACTGTCCGCATCGTACGAAAGACTGCAGGAAGTCCTCACAGCTATTTGTTTCTTTCACCCCTGGGAAAGAGAATATACCAGTTGCTAAGCAGTGTCTGTCCAAATGACTGACCAACTGTATTACATTTTGTTATAGGAAGTACAGTAAGGAAACAAGTCCTGGCTCAGTGTGCCTTTCCCGGTTATCAACTTTTAAATAAAATGTAAAAAAAAAAAAAAGGAACTTCCTGGTGGTGTTCCTGGCCATTGGACCAGAGGCGTGGTCATATCAGTTGTTTGTTTCAGAAATGTGTCCGTTGCAGAGATCTGTGCTGCTGCCACTTGGTGTTCTGTCCACACTTTCATTAAACACTACAGTCTGGACCATTGATTCTTGGAGGAGGGCAGGCTTTGGCTTAGCTGTGCTTCAAGGCCTCCAGTCTTAGGCCTATAGCCTCCATCCACCCAGACTGTCTGTCTTTTGGTAACTGCTTGGGACTCGTTCTTCAGATGTGGCCTGATGAAAGAGAGGCCCTCGATGAAGATAGTACATTTACATAAGAACTTACTGTAACAGTAGATCATTGAGAGGATCTCTTGCGTCAAGCCATCCTGTCCCACCCTCCGTCCCCCTTAGTTTCTGAGCTTCCTTTGTCTCTCTCTCCAAGACAGTTCATCTTCTGTTTCACCTATCCTTCTGGCGGGAACCTCTGGCCCCCCTTAATTCCTTATCTGGAAATCCTCATTGGGAGGTCTTGGATGGGAAAAGAACTGAAAGGGAGTGGGGAAGCCTATGCTTATATGGAAGGGATGTTGCTGCATCAGACACCATTGTGGGCGGCCTCTTGTAGACTGCTAGCTAGAAAGTTTCCATGGGGTCCTAGTGCCTGGCGGCTGTAGTTCTACAGGTGTGGCCTGATGCAAGAGATTCTCTTGAAGATCTACTGTTAACGTAAGTTCTTACGTAACTGTACTTTCTTCCCCTACACACGTGTCATGTGTTGCCGTATTTCCTGAGTAAACCAGCTAAGCGGACAGAAGGATGAACCTGATGGGTTACGCGACTTCAGTATGTCCCTAAAATGTGTGTATTCTTAGTTGTATAGTCAAGCTTTCCCCTGTATTGTTATTGCCTCCTTTAGCTGCTGTTTTGTTTTTGCAGAAATATTGTCCATTGAGTGGGATAGGTTTGACATAATGTGTAGTCCAGGACTCTAGAAGGAAAGCATAGTAATTACTGTTCTTTGTTCAAGCTTCTTCCTACCCTCCTATGTTGCACTTAAGAGAATCAAAATAGTAAAACCTCCAACAATGGGAGTACAAACAAACAAAAGTAATGCACTTTTCCCAGACGTACGCATTGCACAAACATTAACTATCAGTTCAGAAAAAAAAATGTTATTGCTCGTCATAATAGACTTGAAAATATTGTTTTACAAATTATACAATACAAAACATGACAGTACATTTTCTAAAAAAAAAATATGTGCATGAGAAACTGTTACAGTATAAAAAAGATTTATCAGTAGCAATAATTTAAGAAGCCACAGAGAATCTTTGTTTTATGTTTAAAATAGCTTTCATAAAATCCTCAAGTTTTAGCAGCACTTATGTCCTCGGGGAATTTAACAAGTAATTGAGGAGGGTGGGTTTGTCTGAGTATTGCTTTCCAGTGACGTTACCTAACCATTCTGTTCTTACATTACTTTAAAATGGGTAGGTCAGTATAATGTGTGGTAAGTCTTAGGGTCCTTGTTATATCTTTTTCTAAAGGTTTGTTTGGGAAGGCACCGGAATGGAATCAGTTAATATAGTTCTTACTTCACTGTCAACCAATGTTATAACATACGTTTTAGTAAATGTTTCTTTTTTTTAAGACTGCTCAAGGAGAATGAACTTTGTTTTGTCACAGTCTTTCAACTTGATTTTTGTCTTTCAGTATTGGTAAGTCTATTCTTAATGACTGGGCTATGATCTTTACATTGCCATGAGAATCCCTTCCCTATTCTGTTCAAGGACTCCTTGAAAAAACTATATCCATGGTGTCTTGCATTTCTTTTTTTTCCAGTAATGTTATTTTTTCATCCAAACATAGACACAACATTCCAGAAGAATTTTGGATATATAGCAAAACATTTAGTGCTCTCCATTTGGCCATTGTTTCTACTGAGAATTGATTAAGTTCTGAGATATCCAGGAGTCGTGATGGGAAGCTTAAGAAAATGTATTTTATTTTTTTTATGAAAATTATCAGCTGTATTCTCTAATCTGTTTAGTATTCCATAGGTTCACATTTCAGATCTGTAGAGATATTGGGCCCAATTTTCAAAAAAATTAGTGCAGCACAAACCGGGTTTGTGCCACGCTAACCTGGAATAGCACCAGCTGTCGGGGGCGTGCCCATATTCAAAGGGCACAGATACACGACACACCCCCAACAGCGCTGCCACGTACAATATTGTGCTGCAGCTATGCAAATGAGAGTTCTTCCATGCACATACAGCACAGCACAATATTGAAAGTGTCCAGAAGCACTAAACAGCCAGTTTAGCGCTTCTGAAACCTAGCCCTTAACAGTGCGCAGACCAGTCTGACCACTGTCAAGGGCTGGGAACCCTGTCAGCTCAGCGCTCCTCCCCTGCCCCGATCCCTTCCTGGGTAATTCTTTTATATGCCTTGGTGGTCTAGTGGTCCCTCTCTAGGCCCAGTTCCTTCCCAGATAATTATTTTATACTCCTTGGTGGTCTAGTGGTCCCTCCCTAGCACTGATCCCTTCCCCTGTAATTCTTTTCTAATCCCTGGTGGTCTAGTGGTCCCTCCCTAGCCCCGATCCCCTTCCCAGTATTTCATTTATAATCCCTCATGGTCAAGTGGTCCCTCCCCCATTCTCTGATCGCCGTCGCGACCCAATGAAATACATTCCCTGGTAGTCTAATGGACCCCCACCCTGGCAGGTAGTGACCCACCACCTTACCTCCCCCCAACCTGACCTGTGCCAGCGACTGGCACAGCCCTCCTCACACCGCCACAGCCAGCCGCCAGCTGAACTGTCAGTGAGCACGCCACTGACGGTTCAGTTGGCAGCTGGCTGTGGAGGTGTGAGGAGGGCTGTGCTGCAACTGTGGGTTGGGTTTGGGGGAGGGGTGGTGGGTCACTCTGCCGGGGTGGGGAGGCCACTAGACTACCGGGGAATGTTATTTCATTGGGTCAGACAGTGATCTGAGAATGGGAGGGACCACTGGGCTACCAGGAGTATAAAAGAATTACTGGGGAAGGATCAAGTAGGGAAGGGGCCTTGACTACCAAGGAGAAGTAAAAGAATTACCAGGGAAGGGATTAGGGTAAGGGAGGGACTGCTGAACCACCAATGTGGGTTTATATTAATGTGGGGACAGGGATGGGGAGGACCTGGCCCTACGCACTTGGGCTGGTCGCTGACATGCAGATGAGCCCATAATGGGCATGCAAATTTCCCCTTAGTGCCGTGCATGCCCAATGGGCTTATTAGAAGGTTTGGGCTGAATATGTGTGATGGGGGCTATGGTGCTCACTAGTGTACGCCGCACTTTACCCCTGTGGGCGGTCTTCAGTCCCACCCTCTGGTAGTGCTGTGCCAAATATGGCGACCGCTTGCTGTGGGTCATGCTACCAGCGTCTGATATTCAAACAGATAGCGTGGTCAGTTCAGATAGCGCTATCTGTTTGAAAATAGTGTCAGAGCTGGCCAGACCTATTTTTTCACATGGTGCACCTGTTTGTGTGCACAGTCGGCTGGCTCTGAAAATGGGGCCCATTGTGCTGTGGCCTTGGCATTAACCACTTTGAGGGCTGCTATAATGGTATTATCTCCGTAGTTAGAGTTAAATCTTAAAATTGCTCCGTTAGAGTGTGAGACTATAATGTACATTTGCAGTTTAAGGTTTCCAAGTTAAATTACTTTAGAATGTTAAACCAAGGTATGTATACTCTTTTACTGTTTCTAGTGAAATATTATTTATTTTCCATGTTTTGTTCAGTACCTTACTTTTTTTGTCTATTACTATGACCTTGCTTGTGTCTATATTGGTTTCCAAGTTTATTTCTTTGCATTTTTTTTTTTTACATAAGTAATTTCTGGGTTTTTGAGGGTTTTCTCTCAGCCCCTACACCCACGCATCCCTGACATAGTGCGTGCATGTGAAGGTGCACGCACCCTGTTTGGGATGCCTCTCTTTAGTCATGCCATTGACCACCTGAGCCGCACCAAACCTCCATTCGGTGACAGAGGTACTACGGTGTGGGCAACCCTCAATTTCATCTGCGGGAGAGGGAGAGCTCAACGCCGATCTTGCCCCCCCGTGTTGAAAGATCCTGGCAACCCGAGGTCATTCCTGAACCCGGTCGCTGCATAGCGTGAGGTGTGGCGCCCAGCTCAACCCTCAGTGCCACCGGCTGGCATTTCTTTGCATTTTTTATGCTGGTTTGTTAAGCTAATCTTGTAGCTCTCTTTGGGTAAAAGAAATTAAAACTGTGTCGTTTGCGTATGCTAACATTAGCCACTTTGGGATGGTGAAAATGATGGCTGTTCATTGCTTGAATTAAGTTATTAATGTATATGTTAAATAACACGAGAACGAGGGCACACCCATGCTTCACTCCTTCGTTTATTTTATTTATTTTTTGTGAGCTCTCCCTTGCTATCACATTTAACTTGGCACCAATTGTCAAAGTAGAGATTGTTTATAACGTTCTTCAAAGCATGGTCAATGTCCATATCCTCTAGTGTTCGACCTAAAATACAGTATATCTATTTAAGGAATCAAATGCTTTTATAAGGTCTATAAGAGCCGTATAAACTGGCTGAGATCTTACAACAACATATTTATTTATTTTTTAATGCTTGTTTTCTAGGCCCTTGGACACTGCGGAGGGGGGAGGAGATCCATCCTCAAACCCCTTGCCACAACATATTTTTTGAATAAATGATGTAGGATAAAACACTGGTTCAGAGTAGAGATTCCTCTCCCCCTTTTTAAATCCAGCTTGCCAGTCGGAACTTAAGCTGTAAAGAATAATTAATCATAAACAGGACCCAGTTCCACTGGGGACACTGGAGAGAGTTCTGTGTGCTTGACTTTGGGATAAAACAGGTAGCATCTTGAGACAGGTGGAGTCTCTGATGGAAAAGTTATTTTTCTTTTACCAATTGAGAACTACTGCTGTATTTACTATCAGAAAAAAAGTGTGTGCAGTTTTTCTTTCCCCTTTATGGTAATAAGTTATGCTTTTCATTCAGTACTTGTGGAGCCCAGGCACCGTGTGCCAGTGTGCTACTACCCCTGCCTGATGACTGCTATACAGATTGAGGGGCCTGGGTTCCATTCTGATGGCAATTGGGGGTTCTTTCCCAAAAGTATTAACAAATAGTGCGGTGCCCCCACTCAGAGTAAAGTAATAGTGGGTCAGGTGTTTGCGTAGTACAACCCCCTGGGATGCTGTACCTACGCCCTTCTCTTCTAGTCACCCCACACACAGAATATCACTCTTATTTGTGATGCTGTAAAGCACATGTAATTGAGGACTGTGACTAATAATATGCTCACAACCACTTTCAGCAGTAACAACCAAATTATTTTATTACTGGGGGCAGGGGGAAATGGGATAGCACAAAATAGGTGCAGTGTCAACAGTATCACCCAGCCCCAAACACACTTAACCCTCTTCCCCACTGGTACCATTGCCCTCCTTAGGTCTGTTTGGGTACCTAAATCGGTGCAGGCCTGTACGTTGCCACAGGTTGGCTGGCATTGGGGCCCTTGAAACACTGTACAGCTTCACACTTGCGGACGACTTTAAAACAGACCCCCTGGTCACTGCAAGCCCTGTGTTACGGTTTTGTAGACACTGGATCTCGGGTTCTACGCAGTGAGCTTGAGGGAGAAGAACAGTGGTACCAAGGGGTAGCAAAACAAATGGACCACAGAAAGGGCTGGATGAAGTAACAGGATCTGGCAGCTTTTCACTTTTTGACTTGCTTGCAGAGTCTAGCAGCTTGTCATCTTGGGCCTGTAGGCAGGCTGGACAGTAGGAGCCCAATGCAAGGCTACTTGGTCCACAAGTGACCCCATGGTCTGGCTCCCCCCAATGGGTCCAGAGTGCCCTAGCACTCAGGCATGCACCCGTTGCTCCCTGCAGCCCAATCCACCCCCACTCGATAAGAGTTAGCAGTACCCCTACCTGGCTCCAAGTTGTGGCTGTGCAGCTTGCAGTCTCTTTCCTCTGCCTGGACTGGGATTATCAGCTCCATGGAGCAGCAATGGATCCTCTGAATTCCACCTTGCCAGTGGCTGTTGGCTAGCAGCATACAGTCTCTTGGGTGGCAGCTCCACCTTCACATAGCTGGATTTCAGCAATGCAGGCAGGTTCCTGAATACTGGAATCCTGCAAACTTTTTTTTTTTTACAATTTCCTTCAGATTCAGACCAAGTGGCCAACTTCAGGCTCTGGCACACACAGTTCCCAAACAATCCTTTCAGCAAGCTCAGGGTTCCTCAAACTGCTGCAGGTTTGCTGCAAACACTGGTTCTCCAAACAAAAGAAGTCATTTCCCAAGGTCCTCAAGCATTCAACTGCCAAAAGCCCTAGGCCGATTTTCCAATGTTCTCCACACACAGAGAATGAGCCCTCTTGACTCGATGAGAGCCAAAGCCACACTGCCCCAAACTGCAAAAGTCCCAGGAGTTTCACACACAAATCCCAGTCGCCAATTAGCTGAAACATCCTGTCTATCATAAACATTATTAAACATTAGCCTACTTTGATTATTGATTGGTTATTAACTTTAGGCACCTAGAATAGAATTCACACTCTCCCAGCAGTCATTTCGACTGTCTTTGGGTGCCTAAGTCAATGATTAGCTGGCACAAGGGGTCAAAGGAGCAAAGATGGCTACTTAATACACAGTTCCATGCAGTTTATATAGCAGTCCTCACTTTAAAGTGTTCCTCCAGCCAAGCAATACAGTTTTTAAACACAGTTCTCCTATTGTCCTGTAGCAGCAGCCTTTGTCCCATGTCAAGCGACTGCTGAATTATAAACTAAAACACTTTAGCTTGCCTGTCACTGGCCCCAAAATACAGAGTCCCCAGGAGCAGCCAGGCAGCACACTCATATTCATAGGGTGCCTCATTGCAGATTTCCCCTCATCCTGCAGCGCTATTGGCACTCTTTAAATGAACAGCCCAGGCACTTCTGGAGTGCCTTCTTCATGTGTCTGACCCCTGACTAACATATCCTGGGGGTCAAGAGCACTGAAGAGGCAATTAGACGGCTGCTACAGTGGCGAGAAAACAGAGAGGGGCAAATGTGCATGAGTGGACCCCAATTTGCTCCTCTGGCCCCAAAGGGCTATAGAACACAAAGCGGGGCCAGATGGAGACTAAGGGACATTCCAAGACCTGAGACTTGGCAGCAGGAGGAATGGGCAGCGCCCCAGTGCAACCAGGTAAGCCCCCACCTGTTTGGAGGGGGGGTTACACTTACATGATTGCAATACTATGTACCTTGGGTTGTAGTCTCACAGAATCAGCTACGCATTAGGGAACACCGTTGGGTGCTCCTACGGGGCTGGCGACCCCAAACTTAATGATCTGAAGACAAGCAGAAGGACTCCCCACACTTGAAATAGATGGACTTGACAATGAAAAAATTCCAGTATATAGCTTTTAATACTGAATTCCAACTCCAAGAATGAAAATTACCAGAAAGCAGTACACCTTAGTGCTTCACCTATTCAGGCTTCGTGAGGAGGTCAACGACTTGTAATTCAGTATTAAAAGCTTTATATTGGAATTTTTTCATTGTCAAGTCCATCTGTTTAAAGTGTGGAGATTGCGTCTACCCTGGGTTGTAGAATGGGTGGTGTTGCCCAATAAATTAGTATTTGTTTGTATAATGTACTTCTTAATACCTCCTGAAGAAGCTGGGATGAGCCGACCCTCTGGCACTAGTGGTAGCGCTTCTGCTTGTGTCGTTGATGACTTGGGTTCGGGAACAAGCCCGGAGCATCAAGAGGGTTGGCCGGGGGGTGGAGGGTCGAGCATCCACTGGACAGCTCTCGTCCTCTGGGGCGGGTGGGTTGTGGCACTTTGTAATAGTTTGACCTCATAGAGTTCGCTGGGGGGCAGTGAACAAAAGACTGTAGGAACAAAAGGATTGGGAGAGAGGCAGATGTTGGTGTGTCAGGCATGAGAGCACTTCTGACATTACCAGAATGTCATTGCATGTCCTCTTCTGTAGGGCGGAAATCAGAGTGGAAAACATGTCCATCGGGTGAGAGGGTGGCGCTTCTTCTGCCCACCATGTCCTCCCCTGGATCCAGCTTGCTCTGGGCTGGCTGCCCATGGCCTTCACCTCTGTCTGTGGCCAAATTGGATTGCATGGGGGAGTTGGGGGAGGCTGAGGGGTCTGGCATCAGGTGTCCTGCGGGTGGATGAGGGGAGTCCAGTACCACAAGCAGGAGTATGTCAGCCAGATGGAATACAGGTGCTGGAGATGGCCAAAAGAGATCTCATCCAACAGTGCGAGGAGGGGGGGAAAATTCCAGGATGGACCTTATGGACCCCAAAGTCCCTTCTGATATTAAATTACTATGTTATCAAGTCAGTAGTTAACAGAGAAGGGTAAAGAATCTGTGTAGTTTACAGGATAATTTACTGAGCCTGATCAAGCAACAGTTTCATTGCTGTAAAAAATCCGCCCCCAAAAGCTGGCTATCTCTGTTGGACTTTATTAGTCCAAAAGCTAGAATGTTTTATTGTTCCTATTCAGGAGGGAAAGGGATCTTAATTCTACTCTGAAGAACTGGCCTCCCTACCTTGTCCCCTTCCTGGAGTGCTGGCTCCAACAGCCCTGCCACCATGCTCAGACGTTTTGTGATGTCATATATTACAGAGTGCAGGGGTATGCTCCATTCAACTTTGTTAGAGATTTTTTTTTTTTTGTTAAGATCATTCTAGACCACTAGCAAGGCTCTTTGATTTTAATCAAACACTTCTGTTGTAGCTAAAAAAAAAAAAAAAAGTCATTAAAAAGTTGCCCCTATTGAAGTCTTTTTTTATTTATATTTTTTCCCCCGTGTTTTAGCCTGTCCCCATCCCCAGTTACGCGCGTATGGAGGCACTTGCATGCTGCAGCTCCGAGGCACTCTCCCGCTGCTTTGCCACCCCCACCCGCCTGCACTGCCCATCGGACCTCCACCCAAGGGCAGCGGAACTATTTGGGGTGGGGGGCCACACATATCCTCCCCAGGAGAGGAGAGCTGCCAGTATGGCTGCTCAGTTCTGCCCCCCCCCCCAAGGCTGGCTACCTGGGCTCGTTCCTGAACTTGGGTCGCCGGTGTGACGCGAGGTAAGGTGTCCAGCACCTCAGCCCTCTGTGCCACCAGGCCAGCCCACCCACTGCACTCTCCAAACAAGATGTCACAAAAATGTCTTGAGTGTGAAGTTGAGTCTGTGGTGGAGCCGGCACTCTAGGAAGGTTTTTTGGAGGGGAGGGGGGTGCTGTGGAAGACCTGGTTACAGTAAGATCCTGTCCTAGACTGCCTACTTATATACAATTGCAATTCATTGATGTGCAGAAAGCAACAACGACAGTCCTTTAGTTGAGTACCAGCTGGAGTCGTTAAGGGTATTAGGTAAAGCTAAAGGCACTAAATTCGCAGTCCTTAATTGACAGATGAAGGACTATTGCCAGTGTTCTTGCTGCTCTTATATACCTTACATTGTGTGTATATTTTAAGAAGAAAATTGATGAGAGTGCATAGCAGATGTCCTGTTTGCACTACATTAGCAGTCATTTATGTGTGAGATAAAGATCACTAGTCAGCCAGTGAGAACACTGCCAGCCAGCTAGTCCAAACTCTGTTTTTATGACTGTTGAGGTTATGCATTCATTGTAGTCAAATTTCCTCGATAAGGCAGGGATCAGGTATGCTTTAGCTATGCCTGTTCCATGACCTCTTCCATAGACAGTGATTTGTTTGATGCTTATCCAGAGGTGATGGTTAGAGAATTGTACAGAGCCAAGCCTACATAAATAATAAGTGATGATTTCCGATTGTCCACAGTGACTGCAGGCACATGCAGATTTCCGTCTTCGCTGCGGCTTGTACAGTGGGTAATGTACTATTGAGAGAGATTGCGACTTTTCTGTTCAGTACTCCGGTGGGCAGCCTCAGCAAGCAGTATTTATTTATTATCTACTTAGAAATGTGCACACCAAAGTATCCACATTCAGGATGAAACCGTTTTCAGGAAGGGGAGGGAGACAAGGTACAGCAGTACGTGTTGTAAGATTTTCAGGTGCTGTTTATACATTTAATGACATTTTAGGAACAGGTCATTGAGCCTGGGCTGATTCTGCAGTGGCAGCCTTTGGTTGAGCTAGGCATTATAGTTACACAGACGTACAGTAATAATCATCCTGCACAGTGAAATAACATGCATTGGGTTTGAATCCCACAGCCCCCACTTGCATACTGTGTGACCCTGAGCAAGTCACTTAACTTCCTTGTGCTCCCAGGTCACACCTGGAAACAGGCTTCGGCTTAGTGTGCCTTTCCTGGTTACAATTCCCCCTTTCCTTTTTCTCTGGTTAGATGGGGGGGGGGGGCATTTACAGTAAGATTATTTTAAGATTACTGTCATCAGTGCTTCAAATTATATAGTGGGAGTACAGAGAGATGCTTCCAACCTATGTCCACGGTGTTACAACAGGGCAGGGGTTTGGAGGCTTGAGCACAGAACCATTTGGTTAAGGATTTCAAGGAGGTATAAGGATCAGCGATGGATCTCCAGATAGATAGCAGCATATTCCTGGCTGCTGAGCCATTCATACCTCTCGACTGTCCCCGATTATGAGGGATGTCACTCATCTTACCTCTCAAAATTGCTGTGTCTGGCATCTGTCCTTCATGAAAAAGGTGCTGTCCACACAGAGAATGTGGCTTAAACTCAACTTTAAAGCAAAAATTAATAATATTCTAAGATACTTCTCACAAAATAAATGTATAGTTAAACACAAAGATTTTCACAGTGTTTTGACCCCTTATCTCCATGTTTAAGGATGTGACCCCTCATTATAAGGGTCATTGTCCCTCATTTTGAGTGTCTGTGTCCCTCATTTCAGTGACGAAAGGTTGAGAGGTATGGGGCCATTGTATAAAAAACTGCAAAGGCCCAACCTCCCCTGCCCAGTCCACTCCCCCCCCTTCCCTGTCCTCATGGTGGATGTTTCACCGGTCTCTGACCCTTCTTCAGTTGTCACTCATTTTAATGATTTCTTCTCCACCTGTGGTCTAATCTCCCCCTCCTCCTCCTCTAGCCTTGCCCCCAGTCCCCTTCTGCCTCCCCTCCTCCACTATCACCTGAAGGCTTCCACTCACCCAGTCTCCCCCTGTGAAGTTTTCCTTGCCCTAACCTCTCTCAGACCCTTCAAGTCCAGCCCTGATGGGTTGGACTCCAGACTCCTGTGTATCTCGGCCTCAGCCATCGCCTCCCCACTAGCTCACTTCCTGAACCTTTCCTTCTCCCTCTGCATCGTCCCACAGGCCTGGAAAGTAGCAAGGTGCTGCCCCTGCATAAAGGGGTAACCCCTTCTCCCCTGGAAAGTTCCGGCCCATCTCTCTCTCCTCTCCCTTTTTAAACTCCAGTAAACCCTCATCTACTCCAGACTTGCCAACTTCCTTCACTCCTCTGATTTTTGTCTCCCCCTTCCAGTTTTGGCTTTAGGAAGCACCATTCCACTGTATCCTCCCTACTGCGGGTTACTAACTATCCTCACTGGGAGGGATCAGGGCCACATCATCTCAGCTGTATTCATCGATCTGGCCAAAGTCTTTGACTTGGTGTCCCATCCTTTCCTCTTTAACAGACTGTGCTCTGCCGGCATCTCAGACACAGCTGTTGACTGGTTCTGCTCATACCTCACGGACCGTCGACAGTCTGTGCAGGTGGGAGGCATCCTGTCCCCCCCCCCATTCCTAACTGGAGTCCCACAGGGTTTCATCCTGGGTCCTGTTCTTTCTCCATTTTCCTCAATGACCTCCCTTCTGTGGGTATTTCCTCGCAAATCCACATGTACGAGGATGCCATGATCATCTACACTTCCGGCACCTCAGCGTCAGTCGTGGTTGGGCCACTCAGCAGGACTTCCACAACATACTGTGCTGGTTCCACGTCAGCCAGCTTAAGGTCAACACCATGAAGACAGTGTCTGTGACCTTTGGCAGCAGCCAGACACTGGCCTGGATCTTGTCCCTGTCCCCCCCACCTTCTCCACTTTAGATAGCACCCCTTTGAAAGTGGTCCCTGCCTTCAAGTACCTTGCTGTGTGGCTTGATAGCAAGATTGACTTCTCTGTCCACACAGACACCATCCATGCCAAACTCCATCCCAAACTAGTAGCCTTGTACCACAGGTAAGGACTGCCTTTCTCTCTGTCTCTCCCCAGGTCCACAGGGAACTAGTAACCAAAATGGTTCTCCCAGTCTTTGACTATGCGCACATGGTCTATGGCACTGCTCCCTCCTCTTCCCTTGCCAAACTGGACACCCTGTGTAGTGTCTTCTGCCATTTCGCCATAAACTCTCCACTCTGAACCCATCACTGCTCCCTCTGCTCTTCCCTTCCCATCCTCCTCCTGCTGTCACGTCGCCAAGCCCATTGCACTGCCTTCATTACCAAATACTGGTTTGGGGTCTTTCCCTCCTGCCTTTCTTCACTGATCTCCCCCATTCCCTACTCTCTTCGCTCCAGGGTTTCCTGCACCTTCTCCATTCCCCACCCTCACTCTTCCGCTGGCTAGGCTGCATTCTTCTACTGTCTCCCTTCCTCTGGAATCTGCTCCCCCCCCATCCACCTCTCCCCTTTGCTTCCTGCCTTTAGACATCACCCATGGCAACTTCCTGTACTCTCTTGCTCCTGTCTACCCCTTCCCAAATTCCTGTCCCCCAACTCTCTCCTGCTCAGTCCCCCGTCCCCCAGTTTGAGGCTTTTCAGCAGTGTCCCCGGCCCCAACATGCACTGTGCACTTTACCCATGTTTGTCCACCTTTTTCATTGCTGTATACATGCTGTTATTGTACTATGCTATCTCATTTACTGCTGCCCCTGTATTTTTAACTGTATCTGTATTTATTTATTTGCATTTTGTTGACCGGGTAGGTCCACTGAGACAAAGCTGTCCCTTTTTCAGGGGCGACCCAGGAAATATAAGCATTCCATACATAAGATAAACATTGCTATACAGTGGGGGAAACAAATTACACTGATAAGTACAGGAAATTAAAACATATAATGTACAGAAATACATTGCGACTTGTGGTTATACTCAATATATCATACAATAAACAGGATGGCCGGTCCCGTGGTGCTGAGGACTGAGGCGCTGAATACCACACCGGCGACCCAGGTTTGGGAAGGAGCCCGGGCCGTCGGGGATCGACAGGGGAGGGAGAGGATGGAGCGTCCGGAGGACAGCTGTCCTCTCCAGGGAGGGAGGGGGGGGTCTGCACTTGGCACTTGACTGGCTTCTGGCGGAAGTTGGAGGCACAACAAGCGCAGAGCATACTCCAAGGGGATGGGGAGTGGTGATGTCGGTGGTGACACCATGACGTCGGGGTACATGCCACTCCCTCTAGAACAAGGGAAAATGCTCTCCAGGCCCCAGGAAGATGGAGCACCGGAGCAGAGCCCTCATAGCCCACACCTGCCTGGCCTTCCGGTTCCCGACAAGACTTGAATTGTTCGGGCTGCAGCTGCCCCACCTCATCCCCGCCCGGGGAAAGAACCGCGGCTCCTTGGGGTGAACCGGAGGGGTCCAGGTAAGGTGGCAGAGGCGGGGGCAGACCCCACTGGTGCTTCCGATGGGTCAGAGCCTGGAGAGGCGGGGGTGGATAAAACTATGATTTCAAAAAAATAAACAGTCAGGACAAGGAATCCAAAAATAGACAAGCTTAACATAATTACACAGGATTAAAGTACTAGGTAGGTCTAGTAAAGGCGGTGTGGTACATACACATAAATATTGTCTATTGAGCATTCTATACATGTATCTAGGAGAATTAAAGAGAGAAGAAAAAAACATAGGTGAGGAGTTTAAATTGTGGTGCTGAGTAAGGCATATGGGGTAGAGGAAGGGGGAGGGTGTTTGGGAGAGGGGGCAGGCATAGAGAGAGAGAGAGGGAAGACCTGTGATAATGTAAGTTGCATCTATATTTTGTTTTGTAATTTGTTTCCCCCTATGTTCCCTCCTCCCAGGTCGCACCTGGAAACGAGCCTTGGCTCAGTGTGCCTTTCCTGGTTACCAGCGTTTTAATGAATTAATGACTGAATAAATAAATAAAATGGTTTCCCTTATTGGTAATGTAAATTCATGACCGGTGATGTCCTGAAGCCCTTTGTGTATAGTCAAGGTTTTAGGAGGTCCAGAATGTACTCTTGGTACTTTGGACAAAGTGCATTGTGCCTAGGTGTAACTGTTTGCGTTCTTGTAATTTACCCATCTCAGTCTTCTGTATAACTTACAGGAGTATCACAAGGGGTAAAAAGGATGACATTTGTATTCTAAAGGCCATCCAGTTTTCCCAGTGATGTTTCTGCTACAGCATCATGTAAGAAAAAAAATCCCCATAGTCCTGGACAGCACAAAGCAATACATACAGTCGACAATACATTAGCAAGAGTAAAGTGGGATATTGTCTTTGTGTTTTTATAGACAGTTGATTCTGAGGCCCAGCTTCCTCTCCGGTTGGCAATGTGAACATCCCACTTAAGGCTGAATCGAGCATAAGCCCAAATACAAATATTAAAAGAGGTTTATAAAAAACAGTTACAATGACTGTAAAATATACATACTTACATTAATTTATGGGAATTAGAGATACAGAGTTCCCATTTTCAGGCATATCCATAACAAGCAAGTTTCAGACACAGTTGAATACAAATAAACGTACATTGCCAAAAACAAGTGCTCCAGCAGCATATATTTTACAGTGCAATGTATATTTGCGCAACATCTTGCAGTACTAGATGGCGTATAATGGTGTACAGGTCAAGGATGTGAGGCTAGGTATCAGGATGGTCCGAGGAATGTGGAGAGGAAGGGGGCAGAGTTGCTCACTGAGGTGGTGGGAGAAAGAACTCAATATTTCTTATGTTCTTATGTGTATTCCTTCTTATGTCCCGTGACTTTCGACATAGAACGTTAAAGGGGAGTTTCTTTAGCTGGCCCATCAGCACAGTAGTAGCGCTACCACCTGCGAAGCCAGTGAGCCAGGTTCGGGAATGAGCCCAGTGCAGAGGTTGCTGGCCAGGGGTAGGGAGATGGAGCATCCTAGGGGACACTATCTGCCTGTGGGGAGAGAGGCAGTCTGGTGCCACTCTTCAAACATGACCTGAGTAACCACAGGCAGAGCTGCAGTCAGATGCACCTTGAGGAGGGGACACTAGCTAGTGTCACACTAAGGCACACTAGCGTGCGCACTCTCGGTAGACAAGGAGAAAAGTGGAAAAACACCATGATAGTACAGGAGGATGCCAACACTCCACAGACCCCCATACCACTGACCTAAACACCCTCTTCAATTAGATTCGAACTCTACAGGGGCTTGGGTGCCCCAAAAACCCTGTTTGCGGGGGCCATAAGGACATGAGGATGGGTCGCGTTGAGGAGTAGACAGATGAATGGGCTGGGGGACTCTACAGGGGCTTGGGTGCCCCAAAACCCCTGTCTTGGGGGGGGGGCATAAGGACATGAGGATGGGTCGCATCCAGGAGTAGGCAGGTGAACAGGCCTGGGGACTGTACAGGGGCTTGGGTGCCCCAGAAACCCTGTCTTGGGGCCATGAGGACATGAGGATGGGTCATGTCCTGGAGTAGGCAGGTGAACGGGCTGGGGGTGCCAGAGGAAGGAGGCACACTGGAGAGGAAACGGGCATAAACAGTCAGCAAAAAGGATGAGTTTCTTTGTTGTCTTGGAATTGAGCCTACTGTTAGTTTTCTTTTTGAGCTGGATAGGATGACCCATTTTCAGCACGGCGGGGGGTGGGGGGAGATACCAAAGGTAAACATACAACATTACAGTTATTCTTTCTGCTTCATTCAGAAGCATTGGACAGCAGTAAGCTTATCCCATACCGTACCTTCTACAGGGGAGTTGGCTTCAGTGCTTAAAAAGCTGATATCCCTTTAGTAATGGATGATGACTCTTGGCTGTTTTGCTTGGTCAGAATGAATATTATAAGGCAAGTCTTTGCACGTGTGCATTTGGTGGGGTGGAAGAACCAGTGCAGTTCTCATTATCTTATCAATGTGAGTGTCTTCACTTAATCTAGGTGCCCGCTGTGTGGAAGTGAGGCAATAAGGGAGGGGGAAAATACCACCGAAATAAAAGCAGATTTTAAAAAAAGAATGAAGGGCGATCAGTCGTCATGTGAACAGGTCAGAGACCAACTTTGGTTATAGAATTCTTGGCAAGTGCATTGTTGTGTTAAGTTCTCTAGACTCCCACACCCTGTTCAACAGCACAGTGAAAGTTGTATAAACACTATGTAGTCTGTGAACTTAGGCCAGTGTTTAACAACAGCTTTATGAACTGATTAATGGTCTGTACAGCATTAGGTGTGGGTTTCCTTTTCTCTGCCTGGGGTGAGGTTAAGTTCCACAAATAGGACTTTGAGAAGACCAGTAGTGTTCTGAGCATGGGCCCACGTTTCAGAGAATATGAGCTAACTTCCTTTAGAAAAAAAGGGGTGGGGGTTGGGAAGAGAAAGCTTGAGTAACGAACTGAGCAAAACAAAGCAGTGTATTCATCTTGTTCTTGTACTGAATTAGTCATAAGTAGGTACAGAGGAGGATATCTGCCCGCAGGGATCTAGCAACCAAAAGCTCCCCTGACATAACGGGAAGTGGGAGCAGCTATGTTCCTAGTTTAAGGGATACTAGAGAGTAAGTCCAGAGATGTTTAGGGGGAAGACTCACCAAAGTCCGTATTTCCAGGGTTCTGCCACATTTGGTCATGAATCTGTTACCACCCTGGCCATCATTTACTTTCTCCTTACTAAGATGTTTGCTGTTCATAGTGCATGATGGCTCTCCAGGAAACCATACCTGAACATTATATGCAGTCATCTCAAGATTTGCTTTGCAGTATGGTTGTTTTGACCTGATGACTGGTTCTGATTTGGCTAGAAAGATGTAAAATGTTAAGGTTTTAGATAAAACCATGCAAACCAGCTGTGTAGGCACAAAAACGTATACAGTTAGTTTAGATTTAGCACTGTATATATAGAAAATGTTGAGGAACTTGGCAACAAATAGCTGGTCCGACTCTTGAACTGGAGAATTAGTGAACTAGAGGAACAAGATATCCATTGTGTGTACCTTCGGATGGTATATTTAGGAAAGGCAGCGTGGCCTAGTGATTACATCACTGAACTGTGAAACTGAACTCTGCAAAAAACAACTTGCATCTCAGTTGGGCTGTCCCAGCTACATTGATTTTAAAATAATAAAAACAAATATTATATGGGGGACTGTTGAGCAACTCATTGGGAAACAGCAATTTTTGGAAGTCCCGGCCCTTATACAGAATTAAAGTTTAAAAAATAAATTTTATTGTACTTAACCCAGCTCCTAAGCATTCGTTCAGGTTGTGAATACTTCTCGACAGCATAAATGAGTAAAATAAAAGGCAATGCGACCGCTTCCTCGGATTTTTTTCAGCCGCACAGTAGGAGAGACGGGGGCCTGCACGTGATGGAGCAGTAGGGGTCTCTAGTGTAGAAGAGTCTGAAACTGTATCTTTGGCAACAGTTAATGCCACTCTCCTACATCTGGTGCATACGGTCCAAGAACTGGACCGCAAGTTCGATCAGCTGACCCTGAGAGTTGTCGCTTTAGAAACCCAAACAGAATTGTATAGCCAGTCAATACTAAAACTAGAGGGCAATCTAAATAAAATTATGGACATCTTAACAAAGTTGATCGGGGAACACACGTGGATGCGCCAACATTTGAAGGTGTTGGAGAACCAGGTACAGGAGAGGAATGTTAGGATCCTGGGTCTTCCTGAACTGGCGGAAGGTGAAGACCCCCTTGAGTTTGTTCACACATTTTTGCCAGAAATACTTGGGTCTTGGCAAGGAGAAGTTATCCTTGTCCCTGGAGAGGGCCTGTAGGCTTGCTCCTCATAGGACACAGAGTGGCAACACCGAACCACGGACATTGGTAGTGGTTTGCTTGGGAGTTGGAGATAGGGACTGGATTTTGGCTGTAGCACGTAAATGAATGAAGCTCAAGTATGAGGACTGGGACATTTCCATCTCCCTGGATTTGTCTTTTGGTACCAGATAGCGGTGCAAGTTATTCGAATGGTATTCGGGACCATTTGCAGAACCTGAAGGTGCAGCACCAACTCCTGTATCCAGCCAGGCTGCGGGTCTCGTGGGGCGGTAAAGTTTATCAATTTAATGACTGGAAAGACGCTGAAAAGCTCTTGGCCATCATTGAGCAGGAGGAACCTGAGGCTCACAAGGACACTGAGGGAGATTGACTGTTTTTTACATTACCCTGGTGAAATATGTTCTTACAGTATTAATATACGGATTTGGTTAAAGTTAGAAGTATGCTGGGGTGGTATACATTTTATGGGTTTGGCCTTGATAGTGGGAAAGTTCTTATGCTGTTTGCATGGCCCACAAGTTGATGTGCTCACGTACTGGAACTGTCATGAGACTGTAAAATAGGGGCTAGCAATGCTTCTTATGTTTTCGAGCCTACCTTTTTCATCCTGTCTACTTGACATGGCTTTCATAATGATACATGTACTTTCTAGATTTACATTCGTTTAATGTATCACACTGCCTGTTCTTACTGATGTATAAGAGATATGCTAATAGACTCTGAGCTGGAAAAGTAATCGGGTTATATTTTATTTATTTAAAGTCTAGGAATTACAACCGTTTGAGTCAGTGACTCATTTGCAAAGGCTCCACATCTTACATAAATGGATTTGAACACAGTATAACATAGAATATACAATATAGACAACAGTACTAGTACAGAAAATGACAGTAACCTACGGAGGTGAAAGAAAAAATAGAATAAACACAAACAATGGAACAACAGCAATTGTGAAGTAATGATGCATTAACATTTTTAAAGTAGGTCTATTTGTTTGTGGTTGTTAGAGCTGACATATCTTATACCCTACAGGAGGAGTTGTGGGCTGGCCCACACACTGGTCGGTGCCTTCTGAGGGGCTGACTAGTGTTCATCTCCCTCTGGGGTTTTCCCTGAGTTGTAGACTTAAGGATTCACTTTAGATTTCAGTATGGCTAACTCCTCCATATGAAGTTTAATAAGGGTGACTCATGTAAATTTTGTGCACGCTTATTATCTTTGTACACTGTCTGTGAATTGCTCAGGGTTGTTTGCTTTTTGTCTTGCTAAAGCTCAATAAAAATATTATATAAAAAAAATATATATATGTTTTTGTATAAGGTTTTTCTCCCTCTGACCATGTGTCAGTCCCTCACTGGCCCCATGCAACTACCCTGTGAAATCTGCTACTAGCTTGTTCCTGCTTGCTGTCTGCCATGGTTCCATCTCCCAGGCAGGCCTGCAGTGCTGTTGATGCTTAGAATGGTGAGCTCAGGAGAATCAGTGGGCCACCAAAAAAGAAAATAAAGAATTCAAAAGGATCCAGGATTTAAGACATTTATAAGCCTTCCCAGTGGCGCAGATGGCGGAGACATTTAGCGCCTTACCTCTCCCAAGTCAGCGACCCAAGTTCTGGAATGAGCTCATTCGACTGGGGGCAGGATAGAGCGTTTGGCTGCCATCAGGTGGAGGCTCGGTGGTAATGCTGCGCAGATAGGGGACCAGGCGGTAGGCCAGGGCTGGTGGAGCGGGGCCGCTGGTTCTGGCACTCACACGCACTTCTACATGTGCTTGTGACCGAGTTGCTGAGGCCCTGGGGAGCATTAAGGGAGAAAACTCAGAGGAAAAGGAATGGGCACGGCAGGGGGAAGGGAACAGGAGAGGCAAATACATAGCACAGACACAGCACACAGTTAATGCAAATACATAGCATTGACACAGTAAAGTAGAACAGACTACACGATTAAAACAGGAGTAAATACAATAGAAGCAAGCAACAAAAATCAGACAAATTAATTCAGTCACACCTACACTGGGGTAGGAGGCAAATGCAAGGGGGTAGTCAGGTAGGGGGAAAACAGGAACAGGGGAGGAAGGAAGGAATTTTGTCTGGTACCTGAGGGGAAACAGAGTTGGTGAAATGAAGGGAGGATGGGAGTAGGTTTCAGAGTGAAGGGAGGCGATAGGGAAAGGCTAACTGCCCAGCAGAGGAGCGGGGATGAGGAATGTCGAAAGTGCGAGGATCCCTGTAGCAGAGGGGGCAGGAGGCAGAGGGAGTGCAGGAGAAGAGTGAGGAAAGGTAAGAGGGAAGGGACTCGAATCAGTATTTGGATATGAATGAAGCACAGTGGTTCTGGCAATGTGAAGGAAGAGGAAGAATGGATAAGAGGGAACAGAGTGAGTAATGGTGGGAACATGCGGGGGAGTTGGTAGCCAAACAACGAAAGGCATTGCAGAGGGTGTCCAGTCTGGCCAGGGAGGTGGAGGGATAGGTGCCATAGACCATGTCTGCATAGTCAAAGACGGGGAGCACTGTTTTGATGACAAGCTCACTGCGTCCCTGTGGAGAAAGAATGTCTTTATTGTGGTACAAGGCCTCAAGTTTAAGATCAGACTAATACCAGGGCCCTTAGTTCTCTGCAGCACTTAATCCAGATTTGTTTGTCTGGCCTCCTAAGCTTGTGTGGCAGCATTATTATTTATTTATGTGGCAGAATGCAGTCATGGTATTGGCTAAAATATGATGGGAATTGATGGCATCACATGTGGAGCATAGAGAGGGGCTTCAAGATAAACGAGATGGGGATGGCAGGCTTTATGGAAAAACTGTATATTTAAATGAAAAAATCACCTAGAGTAATGTATTCTTGTGACCCGACGTATGTTCTGTGGCATAATGTGAATTCTGAGGAAAAATTCTGCAGTAGCGGAATCTTCTTTGAGGATATATCGTGCAGCAGGTCACACATTAGGAACTATAGCCGCCAGGCACTAGGACCACACGAAAACATTTTTGCTAGCAGTCTGATGTGCAGACTCAGCGATGGGAACGGTGACAAATATCATAAAAGAAAATATCCACCTGAAGAATCGTTTGGAGACTTTGGAGAATTAGGTAAAAGAGGTGAACTTACGGATTTTGGGGCTACCGGAGGAATATGAGGGGGATCACCTTCTCCTCTTCATCAAGGATTGGCTGATCCAACAACTAGGGGAGGAGGTCTTGGATCGGGCCATCGCTTTCAAAAGGCCTACCGGGTAACCTCCCATGGTAAACCAGTTAATCCAGAGGCTCCCAGGGTGGTAGTTGTGGTTACCAACGGCATCGGCTCGAGAGATTTCTTCCTGCATTTGCCCGTAGCAAAAGACTCTGGTGTGCGACGCGGAGCAGGTCCATTTATCTCCCGATATTGGGTTTGCAACCCGTAAAAAAAGAAAAAGTGTGACTGAGTACGGGCGCTGTTGAGAGAAGCTGGAATCTCCCATGGGCTTATTTTTCCAGCCAGATTGCGAATTGTATACAGGAGCCGAGTGTACATGTTTAATGACCCCACTGAGGCAATGAAGTGGATAAAAGGACATGCGGCACCCAGATCTCGAGAAAGGGATCAAGAAATCTCGTCGTATGAAGATACATCCTGAAGACATTTTTGGACACTCGTTACTTGCTAAATCCTGGGTTACCTAGGGACTTGAAATTTACTAATCTAAATATCTGTTATAAGGTAACCCTGAAATGGTTTGTTTTTGGAAGGGGGTACTTTCCGAAGTTATAGTCGTCTGAGCACTTGTTAAAAAGTAAAGCCCTCTTTATTGTATTGTTACATGCAAGTGTTATGGGTAACCAGTTTGTTCAAATGAGAGCTGAAAGTTTATTAAGAATAAGTTCAGCTTAGATATATTAGATCCTGTTGAAAGATATATTTTGAACATAATGCCTTAATATTTGGATATTGTGGGGTTCTGCAGTGAAATATTTTGTTATAGGGCACAGTGTTAGTGCCTACCTACTTTGATTAAGCGCAGAGGTTGCCTGCCTCACTGGTGGAGTAGGAGGACTGTGGACATATATCTTTTGAAGTTATTGTATAATAACCTGGCAGCTTATGGACTTTATAAAAGCAGCAAATCGAACAACGGATCTCTTCTCTCTGTTTAAGTACACCCCACTTGATGTATCTTAAAGCATTTGAAGGTTATAATTCTGGTGTTTGGAGGAGTGGCGCCCTCATGGGATGAATACTGTTTTTCAATGCTTGAAACATAGCTGTATGTTTTTTTTTTTTTGTTGTTGTTTTTTAATTTAGATTTTGGATAACACCTTTGAGACAAGGCTCTTTTACAAAGGTTCCACGTCAGACATTGAGATATAGCATAGCGGCAGTGTACATAGAATGAGACAACATAGCGACAATATACATACAATGAGACTATGACAACTTTAGCAGCTAGGGGCTTCGTCAAGCACAGGGAGCTAAGACTACTTACTCAAGATAAAACATGGAACAATTAGGTTGATTGGAAAAGGAGACTAAGTAGAAAACTGGAGTAGAGGCAGAGGAGATGAGAAAAGCTATCACAGGTAGAAGAAGGGGAATGTTGAGAAAGACAGGGTGGTGGGGAGTGAGGGGGTCCAAGGATGAGAAGGGCAAAGGGAGGGGTGGTGGGACATGTAGATTGTTGGCATGTGGGTAGGATTTGTGACAGCAAGGCTAGGGTTAGCAGTCACAGGAGGCAATAGTGACAAGGTGTTGACAAAGATCTCACTTGAAAGAGCTCAGAGAAGTGTTGTTAGTAACATTAGGAGGAAGGGAGTTGTACCACACTGGGGTTCTAGATATGAAAGAGCATTGCCCTTGAGAGGTCCGACTGTGGGGGACGGAGAAGGAAAGAGAGGTCGAGCTTCTGGTAAGGTGTGAGCTACCATGAGGGGCCAGCAAGGCCGAAACTCCAGGGGGTAGTAAGTTCAGTGTGGCCTTTTTGGCAATGATGCAGGTTTGGTACCAGAGCCGGCCAGGTAGTTGTAGCCAGTTAGCATGTTCATCGAGATTGCAGGTGTGCAAAAGGCAAGGTGATGCTGTCAGGAGGCGGCAGGCATTGTTTAGCCCTATGCGAATACGTCTGAGTGCAGTGTCAGTGGCTGAGCCGTAGATCACGAGGCCATAATCAGTTATAGGAGTGATTGATCTCTGGATTACGGTTCTTAGTGCTTCAGTCGTAAGGCAGTTTCTGTATCGGTACAACATTCCAATCCGGGTATTAATTGTTTTGGCAATGTTGTTTATGTGTTCAGAGTAGGCTAGGGTGGAATTGAGGGTCATTCCCAGGTATTTGAACAGGTGAACTTGCTCAGGTTTCTCTCCAACATTGTTAACGACATCAAGGCCTGTATTTTTATGTTTGTTGTGTGAGCCATGGAACATCATATTTATTTATTTATTTTGTAGTTGAGGATGTGTTTGTAGGACTGAAACCATTTCTTGACTACTGTAAAGCTTGATCGTAACTGTCGCTGAAGATGAGATAGGTCGGAGTGTGATGTAAATATAACAGCATCATCCGCATAAAGAAGAATTCTATCCTGACAGGAGGAGGGGAGATTAAGAAAGGTACTGAACAGCAAGGGACCCAGAATTGATCCCAGAGGGACACTAGATCAGACCAGTTGGGGGTTAGAGAGGGTGTCACCAATTTTGACCTGTTGGGTGCGATCACTAAGGTAGCTTTGAAACCACCTTGTAGCGTCAGTAGAGAGTCCTAGGCAGGACAGTTGTTCAATCAGTAGCGAGTGGTTGACGATATCGAGAGCTTTCGTCAAGTCGATGAAAGTGGCACCAACAAGGTGTCCCTGGTCCAAAGCGGAGTGGATATATGAGGTGAGATCAAGGAGGGCGATGATGGTGCTGTGCCTCTTATGAAAACCGTGCTGCTCAGGGCATTGAAGGTCATATTTCTCTAGGTAGTCAGTAAGCTGATTAGCAACTGTTCTCTTAAGTGCTATAGAGAGTTGGGGGAGAATGGAGATGAGACGGTAGTTGCTGGAAGTGGTCTTGTCACTGCTTTTGAAGACTGGTGACACCACTGCAGATTTCCAGTTTTGGGGGAATTCAGAGAGCAAGAGGGACCTGTTTAAAATTTTGGTGAGTGGTGACAGAACTTTGTCAAGAGTGAGAGCAAGGACTTTGAGGTCCAGTGAGTCAGAACTTGTTCTGGACTTTCCAAGAACTTTGAGAAAGTACTTTCTGGCTGAGACCTGAGAGATATATTTAAAGTAGAAAGGCAGTTGCCCCCGTGTAGCACTTTCTTTGCCAGATTTTAGGACATCCGGAGAAGGATCAAAGAAAGATTGAGGGAGAACATGACTGAGGCCGGTGAAGGCCGTATTGAATGCGTTTGCCATGGCGGTGTGATCAGTGGTGAGAATACCATTTACGTTGAGTATAGTGGGCTGTGATTTGAGGTCTTTCCTGGTGATTTCAGTGATGTTTGCCCAGAACTTCTTTCCGTCATTCCAAGTGTTTGTGAGAGCATTCCTGTAGTAAGAGGCCTTCTTAGAGTGAATTGCTTTGGTGCAGGCATTTCTTGCTGCTTTGTAGGCCTGGACTTCAGCTTGGGTGCAAGATGCATGAGCACGATGCCAGAGTTTGTCCCGGGCCTTCATTTGTTCAATGAGATCAAGGTTCATCCATGGACTGTATATGCCCTTGATCTTGTGTTTCTTGAATGGGGCATGAATATCACAGGCAGAGTTAAAACTGAGGATAAAGTACTCAAGAGCAGAGTCGATGTCGAGTGCTAGGTCTATTGGCGTCCAGTCATGTTCCCGTAGGAGAGCTTTCAGGGGCCCAAGGTGACCCGGGATAAGTTTCCTGAAGTTAATTGTTTTTGGAGGTAAAGGCTTAGCGAATTTGTTGGTCCAGGAGCAGAGGACCGGAGAATGATCACTGATAGAGTCTGGGAGTACTTCGGTTTTTGTGATATGGTCAGGGTGGTTAGTTAGCACCCAGTCCAGAAGTGTGGCAGTCCCTGTCCTATAGTTCAGTCTTGTGGAAGATGTATCATTTGTGAGAAATTTGCCGCTGACAGGGCATCTTTATATTTGTTAGCGCTAGGGGAGGACCAGTTTACATTAAAGTCCCCTAGCAAAATACGTATACAATAAATATAAAGTATAAGAAAAAAGAACCTGTCCCCGAGAATCAACGAAACACGGGGTTCTACTCCACTTCTTCTTCATTCCCAAGTCCAGATGGGACTTGAGGCCCATCCTGGACTGGTGAAACCTAAGCTGCTACATCCAGTACAGAAAGTTCAGAATGATCTTCCTCCCAAGCCTGTTACCCTTTCTCTGGAAGTGAGGCTGGATCTGCTCCCTCGGTATGCAGGACACATACCTGCATATCAAGATCTGCCTGTCCCACAGTAAGTACTTCAGGTGGAGCCGGCCTGGTGGCGCTGAGGGTTGAGGCCACACCTGGTGCTGTGTTGGTGACTTGGGTTCGGGAATGGGATTGGGTTGTCGGAGATCATGGGGGGGGGGGAAACGGAAGGAGTAAGATTGAGCAGCCATACTGGCAGCTCTCCTTTCCTGGGGAGGATCTCCGTCACACCCCCATAGTTTTGCTCCTGTCGGGTGGAGGTCCGACAGGTAGTGCAGGTGGGCAGGGCTGGCAAAGTATCGGGAGGGTGCCCCGCAGCAGCAGCATGCGCATGCCTCCAGGGCGGGGCAAGGGCAAAAACCGGGGGAAAAGATGCACAAAATAAATAAATACCTCAGGTTCCTGCTTCAAGGGGAGCTCTACCAGTTCAGACACCTCCCTTTTGACTTGTTCTAAGTGCCTCAGGTTTTCACCAGATGCCTAGCTGTAGTGGCAGCAGCCCTCGGGAGGGAGGAACTTTACATCTTCCCCTATCTGGACAACTGGTTGCTCACAGCTCAGTCCAAAGAGCTGCTATCTTTGACCCTGGTGCGTCCCTTGCAACTGTTCAGCCATTTGGCGGTCACAGTCCACCTGTCCAAGTCAGCGTTGACTCTCAGCCAGCTTCTCCCGTGCATAGGAGCTGTACTGGACATGGCCCAGGACTCTGCCTTTCTGTCCCCAGACAGGGCAGAGTGCCTGATAGCGCAGGCCTGGGAGCTTTATCACAGCCAGTATGTTACAGTCAGGACATATCTCAGGCTGCTGAGCCTGGTGGCCATGCCCATTGCCACAGTTTCGCTTGCGAGGCTGCATTTGTGCATCCCTCAGTGGACTTTGAGGGTGCAGTGGGATCAGCGAACTAACGATCTGGAGTAGATGGTCCTTGTCTCCTTGGCGGTAAAGAAGGTTTTCCTGTTGTGGATGGAACCCAGCCATTTGCTCGAGGGGGTTCCATTTCTCATGCAGGGTTTGTTTTTGGGTGGGGAATTGGGGCAATTGACACAGTTTTTAATTTTGACCCACCTTTTCTTCTACCTTGGGGACAACCTGCTCACTGTTATAGAGGTTTTATACTGCTGATTTATGAATCTGGGCTCGGTTGAACAATGACCCATTATTTTTTTAATTTGACCCTTACCTTTTATACCCAGTCAGTCAGTGTCCCACATAGACAAATATCCAAAATGAACCCTGCTCATACCCTCCCCTCATCAGATCCTCACCACGGATATCTACCAGACTCAGGGAACATGGGCTCTACTACGATGCCTCACTCTATGTCCTCAAGATGACTGCTGTCCTGCACGACTTGCAGGCCCTCCAGTGCCAGCTATCCCTAGGCCATCTGCTAGTACAGAGGAACAGTATTTGTGTGGTGCACTACATCAACAAGCAAGGGGGCACTCACTCTTAACCCCTGTGCAGGGAGGTGATGAGGGTTTGATTCTGGGCTCTGGAACACCGCCTCGATCTATCGGTTGTCCATGTTCCAGGTGTCCACAACATCCTGGCAGACAAGTTAAGTAGGTCACAGTCCAGAATGTATAAATTTGAACTGCTCACCTCTGTGGTAGAAGACCTGTTCGACAGGTGGGGTTGCTCAGAGGTGGACGTTTTTGCATCCCCACACAATGCAAAACTGCCACTTTTGTGCTTGCTTGATCCACGGCCTGGAGTTTTCTGGCGGGACGCAACGTTCTTCTCATGGAAAGGGAGGTTCCTTTATGCCTTCCCTCCCTTTCCAGTGATTCAGAGAGTGCTAATCAAGCTCCAGATGGAGGGTGCCACCCTGACTCTGGTGGCCCCCTTTTGGCCTCATCAGATCTGGTTTCCACTGTTGCAGCAGTTAGCAGTGGAGCCTCTGGTGCCCCTTCCTCTGTGCCCTAACTTGCTGTCGCAGGAACAGGGAACCCTTGCTCATCCAAACCTCCAGTCTCCTTCACCTGCATGCCTGGCTCCTGAAGACATAGCCATTGCCAGGTTTGGTGTCTCCTCTAAAGTGACTGACGTCCTGGTGGCTGCCAGAAAGCTTTACACCAGGATGACTTGCTCCACGAAATGTAAACACTTTGCTTTATGGGCAGCTTCCCATCACCTGGATCCCTTCACCAGCCTGGTGAACCAGATTCTAGAGTCCTTGTCAGATGCGGGACTAAAATACGCACTTGTCCACCACATGTGCCCATTGAGGGCCGTATGGCAGCCCAGTTGGACGTGGCCCATACCTTCCTGAGAGGCATCCTGCACTTAAAGCCTCCCATGCATAACCTAGTCCTGGCCTGGGACTTGAATGTTGTTTTAGAGAAGCTTACTTTTAGCTCCCTTTGAGCCTTCCACAACTTGTGAGCTACACTTTCTGTCATGGAAAGCGTTATTTTTAGTTGCTATTACTTCTGCTCATAGGATTTCCAAGCTGCAGGTGCTCATGTGTGAGTAGCCCTATTTCGTTTTCCACAAAGACGGGGTGTGTCTGTGTACTGACCCCAAGTTTTTGCCAAAGGTGGTGCCTGAGTTTACTTTGTATCAAACTATCCACCTTCCTGTTTATTGCCTGAAGCATGCCAGTCTGTGGGAAGCGTTGCTCCATACTTTAGATATACATAGAATACTCAGATATGTTCATCGCACAAAGGACTTCGGGAAGGCCTGACAGTGTTTTGTTTCTTTAGCCCCTGGAAAGAGGGCATACCAGTTTCTAAACAATGTCTCTTCAAATGGTTGGCCAGCTGTATTATTTTTTGTTGCAGGAAGTATGGTAAGGAACTTCCTGAGGCTGTTGAGGGCCACTCTACCAGAGGCATGGCCACTTCAGCTGCTTGTTTCAGAGAGGTTTCAGCTGCTGAGATTTGTGCTGCTGCCACTTGTAGTACTGTCCACACTTTCACAAGGCACTACAGTCTGGACATCGCTGCTAGAAGGAGGGCGAGTTTTGGCCTAGCAGTGTTAGAGGGCCACCTTTCGTAGACTGTTGCCTTCCAGCTGCCCAGACTGTTCTCCTCTGCAGTACTGCTTGGGACTCATTCCTAAGATGTGACCTGCTGCAAGAGATATCTTCCAAAAAGACAGAACAGTTACATATGAACTTATCGTAACAGCAGATCTTTGAGAGAATCTCTTGCAACAGGTCATGCAGTCCCAACCCCCTTCCCTCTTGTTCTGAGTTCCCTCTTTCCTGTCCTCTCTTTTCCAGGATGGTAAGCTTTCTGCCTTCCATGCTGCTTCTGGTGAGTCTCTCTCTGGCTCTCCCTTGGTTCCCTTGGGAGCATGTCCTTGGTGGATGGTCTCCAGCGGGGAACTGAGGAGGGTGTGGGGCTGCCCACGACTATATAGGGAGCATGTCAACGTGATGAAGTTGCCGTGGGTAGCCCCTGTTGGACTGCTAGCAAAATTGTTTGTGTGGTCCTGGTGCCTGGTGGCTATAGTTCCTCAAGGTGTAACCATAAATATTTCATTAATCTGCTGTTGATTGAGTCTTTTCTCCGTCTGGTTCCTAGTTCTTGTGTGGTGGTATGGTGTGGATGCCTCCCCGGTTTCTTATATATCCTCCAGGGGTTGCTGGTGGTCACAATAATCCACTTCTTGTACGCCTTACTGTGTGCCATGTAATGAGAGTGAAGAGCTCAAGAAACGTCCACTGTTACTTCCTTGTGTTTACCTGTTCATTTTAAAGCAGTATTATTCAGTGGAATTTTCAGAGTCCAAAAAGAGCTTTTGGAGGAAATGGTTTAACAAAAAAATTCTTACTAGCTCTTTACACCTCCAGAGGTAGAATGTCCCAGCTAAGACAAAGAGATGCACATAATTTTATTTTAAATGCTCTAGAAGATGGGACAGATAGAGCGGGAACTAGGTAACCTGGAAAACGTGATGAGTTCTGGATCTTCTTGGGGGAGCTTTACGCAGCTGCATGTTTGCACCGTGCTTGGATTTTTAAATGCATTTCTTTTTTACTTTTTAGTGTGCTGTGCATCAAACAGTGTTGCATCAGGCCAGTGATGGAAGCTGACACTGATTTGGACACTGGGCATTAATTGTATTTTTGTTATAACTAAAAAATTTAAACCTGAATAGGAAAAAAAATATTTAAAAATGATTGCTTGCTGCTCCAGGGAAATTAATGCCTATGAAAGTCTGAGGATCAATACATATGCCCTGGTCTTCAGCATCAACATTTGTTATGTTTAGCAAGATTGTGGCAATGACTGGTAGCTGTAATTGTATGATTAAACAGGACATATTGTATTGTTTCTCTCCATTAAAATAAGGGGCTCCTTGGGAATCGGCCCAGTGCAGACCGTGTTGTTTTGGATTATTTCTGATGAGTGGAAAGAGCCCTTGGAGAATTGCAGCAGTGCTTCAGACCGTTACAGTGCTGTCAGTTAAACAGTATTGCTTTGGTCCAGAAGAATGAGCGCAGGCAATTAGCCACTCTGGCAGATGCCAGACTTGTCCTGACTTTAACTGCCTTGGACTGAATTTCTTCAAAGCAACTGTTAGTTTACCACAGTCAAGTAGAGTACAATTGCAGTGGCATTTACATTCTGAGCGAGTGAATGAATGAATGAATGAGATGATGAGTAGTGAGTGAGTGGTGAGTGAGTGCACGGTCGCATGCATGTATATATACGTTGTGACATACCACGTGTAGACATCAGTTGGGACTGAAGCAGAGAGCCACAGAAGTAAGGAGCTATGCCAGTAGGAAAAAAGTTCCCCATAATCTTCGTTAGTGTGTGTTGGGGTGTTGGAGTAATTGTTCGAAGCAGCATTGCTGTTTCACTAGTTCTGTACTGGTTTTCAAGGTGTGAAGATTTATTCACACACTGATGCTTTGAAAGAGACAGCAGAAGTTAGAGTACCACTAAACTGTTTTGAGACTGTTTGGAGCAGTCATTCATATCCTGAAAAATGCCATACTGCACAATCATGAAGATTCAGGGGATTTTTTACCGTAGCATCATATTTCACTACTTTTGTGTATGTGTGCTTCAACCCTAACTGATGCCCAAATGTAACTTTTTGCAGTTAAGTTTCCATCCTTTTTTGAGCAGCTATTTGATAACAAATGCACACAATAGGCCCTATGCGCGATTGGGCAGTAATTACATGCCAGAGGCGTGTATCCCGTATGTGTAGCTCTGCGGCCCGAACAGGCACAGGGTGCGTGATATTCACTATCACATGCACCTGCGGGGCACCTGTCTGCGTCCCCACCCCTCCCCCGGCACGCAGACTTGGAGGACATTTCTGCTGACCAGGCGCACATCCAGTGGGATGTCTGGACCCAGTCCACTAATGGATCCCTTGCGCCACCAGCTCCGGGCAGGTGGGTGCCCACTCAGTTGCCCCCAGCCCTCCTTGTCATCCCATGGGCTGGGGTGATGTGGGGGGAACTACAGTGCCCCACATCGGCGCTGTGGCTGGCAGCGGTGTCCTGGGGGACATGTATCCCTTATGGCTGGGTGTCACCCAGCGTAAGGTGCGCGCCCCCCCCGCACCCAGCACTCTCCACCTTTGTGAATGGCATGGCATGCAGGCATGCCCCCTGACTGCCTCCAGCGCATTGCTGTCTGCGTGGCCAGGGGATCAGGCATGTAACTGCCGCACACACCCTCTCCATGGCATTCAGTCGTAGCGATGCCAATGCACCCGGTGCATGCAGCGCATTGGCATTGTGCATGGGGCCTGTTGATTTGTATCGACAATGTGGGATTTCACGTTTTTTGCCAAGCAGTGCCTTATGTCTTCAAGGACCCCTGTCTCATCCCACTCAATGGTGAGTAGTCCTTGGTGTCCATTGGCACCCTCTCCTCCCTCACTCCATCACCATGTCAGGTAGTCTCTGGTGTCCAGTGGCTCCCCCATCCTGGTTCCAAGCAGTCCTTAGCATCCAGTTACACACTTGCCATCACCCAATGCCAGTGATAAGCAGTTCCTGTCATCCAGTGGCACCCATACCCTCCTTTCCAAATTCCTGACAAATCAGTCCCTGGAATCTAGTGGCCACCCTCTATTATCCCATCCCTGTGCCAAGCAGTTCCTTGTGTCCATTAGTACCCCATCACTCAGTCTTCCACGTGCAGGCCCTAAGCCCCTTCCCCAGGTGGCGTAACCTCTTCTTGGTAGCAGCAGTCTGAATGTTATTATCACAAACTGCATATAATAAAAGTTCATCTCTTTATACTGTAGTTTATGATGATGGGTTTCAGACAGCGGCTGGCTGAGGAGGTAAGTGGTTTGGTTGTGCTGGCCACCATCTGCAGAGGGAGTTTGGATTGGGGGAGCGGGATCTTCAGTGGCACTGGAAATTACCTCCCTGTGCCACAAGAAGTTGAGGGGAGGGCAGGGGATCAGGGGATTGCAGAATGGTAATTTTTTTCTAGTGTTTTATCCAACACTAGGGAGTACCTCTGGATGTCTGAATCAGTTATATTGTGGGTGGCTGGTGGTGTTTGATTTTGTGCCACACCAAGGAGAGGCTTCTGGTATCAGAATCTATGCTGTTGAGGGGGAGGGAGGTCTTTACCACACCAGGATTTGGTGCCTGGTGTCTTGAGCCCAGATCGGTCTTTAAGATGTTAATAACTTTTATAGTCTGAACTATAAAAGCTCCACCTTAGGGACAGGATCTAATGAACTTGAAAGTTCCAGGTTTGAAAGCTTTACTGTTTTTTATGAGCAAGGAAAGTTTCCTAAAAATGGATGATTTTGACATCTTCTCCCCCAAACTTTAAAATTGTGCAACTAAATTTTACCAAATTTAATTTTTGTTTTTGCCAGGTGTGTAAACAGAAATACACAAGACATTTTGTTAACAGATACACCTGAGGGGAGGAGGAGACAATAGGACAGCAAGCTGCAATGTGCAACATATTCTAAACTCTCAGTCCAAGTGCAAGGAATCGTGGGTATGCAGAATTAACTACTTGTGTGTGGATGTTTGGGTGAATTGTCTGTTTACACTGTTGCAAACAAGAAAAGCTGGCACCAGCCACTGTGGAGTCAGTGCCGTATGTGGGCGGGCCACTTTCATTCCTGGTCAGGTAATTACTGAACTTGCACCATTGAAATGCACCTTTGCACTGAATAAACTTTTTGTGTTGTACACCATAGTGTTTGATGCTGGCTTTGCTTGTTTGTGTTTGTGTTCAAGTTGAACTTTGCTGCGGCACAGATGTGTCTGTGGAGCGACTTCAATGTTCTGTCTGTTTACACTAAGGCCCTGTTCACACTGCAGCACGTTTGCTTAAAACTGATTCAAAATGGATTCAAAAACGGATTAGCCCTTACCATGTTTCTGCATCCACACTACTGGAAGTGTGCTTAGAAATGTTTTTAAGTCTATTTTACTGCGTTTGCACTAGTGCTTGCCTTCCGTGCTCAATCTCATCGTGATAGCCTTGTGTTTTGTGGGATACCCAGCGCTGCATCATGGGAGCACAGCAGGATGAAACACGGATTGCAAGAAAGAAACCTGTTTGCACTAGGGGTAAGAAAGTTTCAGTGAAGGAACCGTTTTCAAAACTGTGTTTAAGCCTAGGACACCTCAGGGTTTAAACACAGTTTTGAAAAACTGTTCCGATTCCGTTATGTGCGAACGTAAAACAAGTTAGGGAGCTCTTAAAACAGATCGAGCTTTGTTTTAAAAGCCCCAGTGTGAACAAGGCCTCTGTTGTGCACTATGTGGACTTTGGTTTACAAGATACCTATGTACTGGTGGATTGTGAAGCTGGTTTGGGGCTTCCCCTGTTTCTTAAAGTCAGTCAAGGCTGCAAAGTAAATTGACAGCAGAAGGAATTGTTCTTTGATGGGAAATATTTTAGGTTTGAGTCCTCTTACTGAATCTGAAAGAAATGCAGAATTTGGGCATAGGTCTTTAAGAGACCGGTGTAAATGTGACAGTGCTAGTAAGCTGGACGTGCAAGCGAAGCACAAAGTTGATGGGGTTTAGAAGTGTATTCTGTCTTGCTCTGTAAGTGCCATGCTTGCTAAAAAATATTTTTTAGCACTGTTTTCTCAATACATTGGAGGTGCTATGGCCTAAGCATTCATTTGAGTCTGAGAGAATAATTTTTTTCTTCGGAGTGCTTTATTTCCAGTGTTTGGTCTGTTACTTGGGAGTTAGCCACTCCATTTAAAGCACTCCCCACAGCACTGTGCACACCTAACTTTATTGAGAGTAAGCATCCGTCTTTCAGGCCCTAACATCTTAACCACTCCTCTGCATGTCAGAGTCACTCATGTAGGCATCCTCTACCTACAGATCTCTGTGTATCCTGCTGCTGCCCAGGCAGGGGAGTTCTCTCATGGAGCCCACTCTTGATTTGGGAGGCATACAGGTCTCGGAAGCCAAGGGCTGGGTACTAGCAGCTGGGTTGTGGATGTTTCGCTGATGAGGGTCTTGTGGCATGGTTGGCACACGTGGAGGCATTCAGCCGAGTGCTTCGGCCAGGCATTGTCCCTTGCTCTCCACGCCTATCCCCACCTCCCATGCAGAGCGTGTCCTCATCAGCATCCTGTGGGAGGACCCACTGGCATTTGGTCACCCATGCCAGCAGTGGCCGTATGCTACTTCCACATGCCTCTCTCCCAGCGGTGCATGACCTCTCCCTCCCCCAGGAGGACATTCTCTGCTCTTTCACCATCCCTGCAGGCCAACGCTCCTGACATCCTAGGATCAGGGTGTGAACCTGGGTCGCCGGCTTGCTAGGACATTCCACCACCACAAAGTGCCACTGAGCTGGCCAAGTTTATTTTTAATTTATCTGTTTATTTGAAAATTGGTGGCAAGGAAAGGTAAACTGAGTCAAGGCGTTTCCCTGAGGTAGGGTAAAAAAATGGAGAACAAAAGCAAAAATTTGGTACAGTTAATTATAGGAGATACAATGATAACAAAAGTGGTGCATGTTATTAAACACATCGCTATGTATTTTAAAAAGAAATATAGATGGGGGAGTTTAAAGAAATTCACCATGCTTTGTAAGTTTTTTGAATTGCACCACATATTGTGGTGCCTTACCTCCATAATACACCATCCGTGTATAGCTTATTAAATTTTCTTTGCTATTTTACAAGTGGAAGGGTTTATAACTTTGCTCCTCCCAAATCCGTTCTACTTCCTGGTTGATCACGCCGCCCCTGAACAGCCCCCTCACTCAGGCACATAATGATGAGTACCCAGGGAGAGTGCGGGGACGTGCCCCAATAAAATCAGTGGGGGTCAGCTTTACATGCATTCTCATGGATAATATGGCCAGATGGAGAGCAGTCAAGGACACCGGTCGACTAACAAGGGCCCGTATTTCTTAAATACGTGAATATTGTGGTAGCTGTGTAAAACACAGATATAGTTGTGCTGAGCTACAACACTAGGCAACATTCCACAAAGAATTAACTCTGAGCAGTGTCACAAAGTTTTATATGAATAATAGTAAAGGCAGTATCATTTGGATCTGAGACCAGATACAGTAAATGTGAATGCTTTCTGGAGAACAGAGTCATAGTTAAGAATGCAGTGTGATTTCATAATCGTTTTTAAAAGGAAGTTGATAAAAATGGGCATCACTGACTTCCAGCATGCTGCAAAGAAGAGTTGCTTTGTTCCAACGCAGAATGGCTTTTTACATATGTGGAGTTCAGATTTTGTAGGTTGAATCCCCACCAGTGGTGTTACCTTCAGCTTACTTCTACCCTGTATGTCCGTCTAGTCCTTACATGCCTTCAGACACTTTATTAATCTGTCTCCAAATCATGTCCTGTAAATGTTAAGCTGTTCTCTGTGGCGCTGAGTGGTAGGTGGCCACTTGGCCTGCTGGTGACTCAGGTGTGCATCCAGGATGCCAAAAGAGGAGGCTGACAGGGAGGGCTGTATAGTGCCCTTGCTGTCCACCCGGGTAGGGTGGGCTGTACCATACCACTTGTATAGTTACTCCTGGCAGGTGGGTGATGATGGCATCCTTGTAGATGTGGTCACATTTGTGTCTTCTAGCATTCGCCACCCATAGGACACAGGCTGCATACTCCGAAAAAGCAGGGGAAGGATGTGGGTGTATAATAGAAGCTAACGGCTTTCGCAGCCTCCCACACCTTGAGTGTACTGACGTCCCCCTTCCCCTGGCATCTCTAGTGTACCAGGCACAGTTCCTTCCTGACTCGACTTCGGGTCCCCCTGAGCAGGGCTTGGCACACGGAAGACCTGGGGGAGCCTAGCAATAGAGTTTGGGAGCCGCAGGTGATCCTGGTGAGCAACAGGTGCCGGTACATTAAAAGCCTGAAGGAGTGGTGAGCCGATTGGTGAGTCAATGTGGATAAAGAAATTGTACAAAAAAAAAAATATTTATATATACATTTAAAGAGCTTCTCATGAAAATGTGCTGATTAGATGTTTGTATACACGAAATCCAAGATGGCTGACTGGCAGCCGTTTTTAATACCTTCTTTTTAGTGCAGTATCATCTATGTTTTTCTCAGATTTTAAGGAATTACCCATCATTAAAAGAGATGTCAGTCGCATAGTGGCAGGTTTCGATCAAGACTGGCTATCATTCTTATTTTTTAACAAACAAAAAAAAAAAGTACCGTGACACCTTTAACATGGGTGAATAGTTTCCTTAAAATTGCTCTGAGTGATCACCCACCATTGAAAGGTGTACAGATTACATTTTGTTGTATACTTGATCATCTTTTTTAAACCATAATTATTGTTTTTCTGTTCCAAAACAACTGTACCAGTGTTCTTCAAATTTTGGTGTGCAATAACAACTTCATTACAGAGGTTTTCTGATATACATCTTGGTGCCATGCCTATCAAATACTGGTGGCCGTCTACTGTAAAAAAGAAAAACTGCTTTGCTTGTTTCAAAAGAAAAACAAAATGCTTCCTTCATAGTTTACTGATTAGAAACATGGAATTTGTCAGCAGGAAAGGATGCCTAGCCAACCCAGTCTGCCCAGATGGTCCCTGCCTAGTCTGTCTCTGCAGACCCTAACTGGTCCCCGGTGACCCTCCTTCCTCCCTGCCTGTTTACTAATATTCCCCTTTGTCTATCCCATGCATACTTGAATAGTAGGCTTTATGGAGAGAAAGGTGTGCTGATTACAGGTATTTGTTTTTTATTTGTAAGTTTTGGCCAGGAAAGACATGCTAAGCTGTTATAGCTTGTTTCCAGGTGTGCCCTGGGAGGAGGATTACATGGATTTGTTTTATTGACAAGGGGGGAGTACTGTCCTGGACACCAGGCAACAGTCCCCCGCTTTTGTTTGATAAGTGCCATGGGATCTTCTACTTCCACCTGGACAGTGACCAGAGATGGGCAGAAGGGACCTCGGTTAAACGTCTCATCTGAAGATTTTTCAGGAGCATAAAAAATACTTTCTGGACTACAGGATGGGATGCTTATGTTTTTGATTAAAATACAAATATCCATTTTGAGTTTTGCAACAAAATACCGGGTAAACCACAGTTAAATAATTGACCATCTCCGTGCAAAGTCAAGTCACTCACCATCAAACAAGTGAAAGCAGTTTTCAGCTAAACTGTTCAGACACACATATACATGCACTTAAACTTGAGGTTACACAATTCTAGGTTGAAAATGGATTCAGTTTTGCACTTTTCCACAATAAATGTAGAATTACATTACCTTTTTGTTTTATTTCCTGTTTGGATGACTGCACCCAAAAACAGAATGGGGAATATTTTTTAATACATATCTACCCTACCCTCATAAATGCTGCAGATTCAGTTTTATTGTGTTGCTTTTTAATTTGATAATTATATTCACTTGTGAGAGGCAATTTACTGGTCTGCTGAATCAGTTAATGGTTTCTGTGCAATATGAAATGAGTTAGCACCTGCCCTTCATAAATATGTATGAAGCCAGCCCTCCAGAGAATATTCCTTCAAGAAGAACCCACTGTCAAAGAGTTAGGAAGAGACTAATAGCTGGTGGCAGTGTCCTTCTGGAGCCACTAGAGATGGATGGATAATCCCTCTTTCATACGCCCAAGTACCCCTTCCCCTATTCTTGTCAGTTTTACAGCTTTGTTTTACGCATAGCTTGTTGGTTTACTGCATTGACTTTATGAAGTGATTACGTTTTGTTTCTCTTGTTTACACAATGACTTATTGCTGAACATGAAGCTTGTTTGACAAAATAGAATGGAAGTTCAGTTTATTTGGGGGGGAAGGGGCTGCAGCAGGTTGAAGCATCTTGAAGAGTGTTGCATTGTACTTAGCTCTGAAAGCTATTTTCTGTGAATCGCAAACCTTAATCTGTCTAATCAGCAGATTTTTTGAAGAAGTATGGTTGCCATATTGGAAGGGTTTGCACTCGCTAATGCCATGTAAGCTGGCATCAGTGAGAACTCTGCAGTAGCTCCTGTACATTTAACGGTGACGATAGTGAGTGTGCGGCCATCACAGAGTTATGGCTGTGTGGTGGAGGGGTGTAATTTTCACACATGGACATGGCTTGCCATCCTGGCAAACACGTTATGAGTGACCAGCTGTAAGGAGCACAAAGAACATTTTAGATGCTCTTGGTCCTTCACACTAGACATCATGGAGAAGGTGGTGTGTGTGAGTCTGTCTGTAAATATGTGGGAGTACCCTGTTTTCGGGATCTCAGAGGGGCAGGCTGTTGTTCATGGTGTATACTCTACTAGCTTGCGGATTGTTTTTTTTTCTGTTGCACTGGCCATCAAATGGAGTGTAGTGTGCTGAACTGGAAATGAGGATCAGGGTGGGATTATGTACTGGACGGGACAGGTGTGGTGATCTGGGGAGGGTGTGTATGGATGGTGGGGATATGTTTGAGTTGAGGGGCTTTAGTCAGACACCACACTTTCAGTTACTGAGGCCCATCACCAAATTATCCATCGTAATTCATTGCTTACACTTTAAACAATTTTTAAAGAAGTTGTACTTTAAAAAATGTTATATGTTCATGTTAATTTTTTGCTTGTCTTAAATGTTGTAATCAATGTCCTGTTTGTATTATTATTATTGGTTGTTCTGTGTCAGGCGTAACTTGAAAAAAGGGTTGTGCCCAGTTCACTTCCTGGTTAAAAATAATTCTAGATAGAGGGAGTGCTCCCAACCAATCGGAGCACTCCTTTCCCCTGCGTGTGAGAGACTCTTATTTTGTGATGAGTGTCTCGTATGCAGATGCCCTGGAAATGGGCACGTTCTGAGACTAGTTTTAAAAAAATATATATTATTGATTGCTCTCGATCAATAATATATGAATACGTCCCCCGTCACCACACGTTGCTGTATTAGAGTGGTTTCACTTGCCTTCAGCTTGAGCCAGAACAGCTCAGCTTCATGTCACTGTTGTCGCTCCAGCCGAAGGCGCATGAAACCCCTTTTATACAGCCATGAGTGGTTCCGGGGGAAGTATTAACATCTAAATGAACTGAGATGTATGTCCCTTTGTTAGCACCTGCATAGCTGGATGAGCTCATTAACATAGGACCTGATATCACGTGACTCTCAGTTGTGGGTGGGGGGCCAGATTCCCTGATATGTTGCCTCAGGGCTTCAGCCAAGGTGGGAACAGGCACAAACTAGCAGACGCCAGCAAAACCCACTTTGCACCTGGGTCTGATTGTACCTGGCCATAACCTCGCCCTTTTCTTACAATTTATCAGTGCAAATGGCAGATGTAGTCAGACCACACGTCTACCATTCCAAACAAAGCAAAAACTGGAAGGTCGGGGGTGCAGGCTCTTAACAGTGCAAAATATAGTGCAGTTAAAGCTTGCACTCTTCTAGGGGGCTTAGAAATTCTAGCCCCAAAGCAGTTCTATCATTCAATAGCTCAAGCAAATGATACAGCTGGCACTGCTGAAAAGGCCTTGGCCCCAGAAAGTGAAACATATTTCAGAGCACCATTCAGCAGATGAGAAACTCACGCAGTGATCATTAGGCTGGCACTTGTGGACTGTATAAAGGTGTGGAAATAGATGAATTTGCATTGCAAAGTATGGGGAAAATCAGCACTTGCCACGATGCAGCATCATCTGCTTTTAATGTCAATTCTTTAAAAATGCATTTTGTTTTGTGACCCAAGTTCCTGACTTTGTTTTACAAGTGGCTGCAAATGGCACCCCGAGCCCAGGCATGCTGGAGGGCCCTGCACAAGGAGGGCTGAGCGTCTCGGAGCCTTGGGGATGGGAAGGTAGTTCCTCTTGCTCCTGTACTGGCCCAGCGCAGCGTGGTTAGGCACTGTGGGAGGGGATAGCACGCTGATGTTGGTGTGTCAGGTATGCCATAGCCTGGATGTCCAGAGTGCTCTCGGGGGGAGGGGGGGTGAAGATTCAGTGGAAAATGGCAGGATCACTGATCAGCAGAGGAAGTTCTGCCTGCTCTACAGCTTGTGTGGGCCTCCAGTCTGGCCCCTGCAGGGTGGTGCACCCCAGGATCCCACTTTGTTCCTTGATAGTTGGCCTAGTATGGTATGTCTAAAGCTCACCAAGCAGCTAAGTATGGTGGGGTACCACCCGAGGAGAAGTATGTGAGGAAGGAGTCATGGCTGTGGTGAGCAGGGTTGTTCGATGGACTGGGGCTGGAGAGGGCTCTGCTGGTGGGAACCGGCATCTGACAGTGATAGAAAGAGGTCTGGTCAGATGGCTCCACTAAATTAGTACGTTATTTATTGCATTACTTCTATCCCTAAAATAGCTTAAACATTTGGTCTCCTTAAGTCAGGACAAATTAAAACAGCAGAACTGGGTGACTCCCAGACATTTATTTATTTATTCAAGCATTTAATCAGGAAGGCATACTGAGCATGCTAAATGCTCGATTCCAGATGCGTCCTGGGGGAAGGGGAACATAGACAATAGTTGAACAGCATATATACAGGTGAAAATACATAGTGTGAATTCTGTAACATTTGGTCCAAGTGTCTAGGCATAGAGGTCTGGAAAAAACAGTAGAATATACAATAGCTTGACAGCATAATGCAGACACCGTGAAAAGGGAGAACAGTGGTTACAGTCATAAATTAGTTGCAGTAATAAGTGCAGACAAAATACTGACATTTCACACGGAGAGCAGATCTGCCTAGACACGTGCAGGTAGGGACGAAATGAGCTTGGAGCAAGGAGTTTAGGTGCCGAGGGGAGGAGGAGTGACAAATGTTTGCTGGGAGGGAGTTCCACAACGTTGGTATGCGGTAGCTGAAAGCAGCCTGACCGGCCGAAGGCTGACATAGCAGGAGGGTTTGACTGTCTGATTCAACTTGAGCTAGTTGCTACAGAAGTGATGGAAAATTAAGTTGCATATTAAAAGCATACTGTGAAGAACAGTAAATGGCACGGCCTGCCACACCCGTTAACATGGTGCAGTAGGTCTTGATTAGGTTTATATCAGTCAGTTAGCCATTCAAAGTTGGTACAATCCAGGCTCGTAGTCAGTCCAGAGAAGGTGGGGTGGGTGGGAGTTGAGGACACTGGGCCTGATTTGCTAGATGGGTTGTGCCCCAGGTTTGCCTGAATACTTTTAATTTTTATTTTATTTTAAAAACCAGGGAAAAACACTGTACTGAAGGTCCTTTTTCAGGATCTACCTGAGTAAAAGAAATTACAATAACAATACAAAAAGAAAAAATACAATAGAACAAAATTACGTTAACCAAAATTACAATCACAATTACAATGACTACAAAAACAAAAAAAAAAAATTTTTAAAATATAAAAAGAGGAAGCAGACTGTAATGTACCAGAAAGATCTTTCCAAAATTGAGAAGCAGTTGAAAAAGCATGTGCACCAGCCTTAGATTTACATAACCTTTTAGCTGACACAGCCCCTTTAACTGATCTCAAGCTAGGAAGCATTGACCTACACTTTATTAAGTCAGAAAGACACCTAGAAACTTAAATACCAGACAACCAAAAAATACTGAATACGTAAAGGAGACAGCCAACCAAGACAAGAATATAAAATACAATGGTGAGTACGAGTTGGTACTAATAAAACAAAACGACAAATATTGTTATAAACAACAGAAAGACTCTGAATTTCTAAAGACTTGCAGCATTGTCAAAATGTGATAAAAGAGAGACATTGGCAATAATTTTATTTGTTTCCAAGGGGGAAAAAATGTTCAATTTATATAGTATTCCAATGTTTTGATGTATTGTCCTACAAACCACTTTAACACGTTCAGAGAAGGACAACCTAGAATCCAGTAACACACCTAAGTACTTAAATTGAGATACTTGCTCAATTAAATTACTAGAACTGTCTCTTAAAAGTAGGGGGAGAGACACTGATCATCCCTTGAGAAACAAAAAGCATAGACTTTGTTTTCTTAGAGTTGGGGATCAAAGCATTGTTCAGAAACCAAGTACTAGCAGAAAGGAAATCAAATTCCAAATATTTAGAAACAATACCCACATTTTCACTAGAAAACTAATCAAATCATCAGCATACAACAAAGATTCACGAAATTTGAAATAAGGCAAAGAATTAACAAACAAAGTAAACATTAAAGGGTCAAGAACTGATCCTAGCAGAACTCCTTTAGTTACTGCTGAACAATCAGAGGAGACTGAGCCAGCGCCAACAAACTGAGAGACCTATTAGTTAAATAATTTGAAAACCAGGAGACCACATCAGAAGAAAAACCCAAACCTAATATCTTATCACAAAGCTTGGAATAATCAGTTAGCTCAAATGTCTTGGTCAGGTCCACAAACGTAGCTCCAGTCACAAGACCAGCATCCATGGCCCGAAGAATGACACCTGTGAGCCTGACCAAGGCAGTACCTGTACCATAGCCCTTGCAAAAAACATGCTGCTGTGAACGTAATACCGTATATTATTAATCTGTCCAGCAGCAAGTTTTTTAACATTTTACTGATAGGGTTTAGAATTGAAATAGGCCAATAATCTTCGGGTACAGCAGCATGCAGCTTTTTGGGCACAGGCACAACCCGAGCACAGTTAAGGGAATTTTTGTGAAATTAAAGAAAAATTCAAAATAACACACAAAAAATACTTTCTATTATAAAATGGCAAGAAAAAAATCCACTCACCTGATTGGTCAGCACTGTCCAGAAGGCTTGAGGATATCCTAGCACAACATCACGGATCAGTTCCTGGCAACCTGGTAGAGCCTAAGGAAAAAAAAAAAAGATCACTACGCCTGTCACAAGCTGTCAAAACCTTTACCTGAGAACAGCTGACAGGAAAAAAAAAAGAAACGGCAGAGCTATCAAAAGTTAACTTCAACTTGTGTAAGATAGCAGACCTCACTACATGGTTGGGAAGTGAAGACGAACAAGCAAGGCAGCCGCAACCTACTAAAAGTGGTGGTAAAAGAAAAAAAAGAGACACTTAGATCTAGCACCTCAAGACCTAGACCGACTTGAGAAGGAAAGGCACAACCCCACAACAAAGAGAACAACTTCCTGGGCTATGAAAATATTCCTGGACTGGCTTAGAGAAAAAACTATTGAAATAAACTTCCATGAAATAGCATCATTGGATTTAAACAGCATCCTCCGCAACTTTTATGGTTCAGTCAGAACCACCATGGGACAATCGTACAGCATCAACAGCTATGTTTGGCTACGTGAGGACATAAACAGGTACCTGAATGGACCCCCAGTAAGCAGAAATATAAATCTTATGGCCAATGCTGATTTCCAGTCCTCCACTAATGTATTTGTTACCAACATAAAAAATCTCCGTCGTGAAGGAAAACACTGTACAAAGCATCACCCCGCCATCCCACTCGCCCATCTCGAACAGCTGAGAAACTCAGAGGCACTGTCTACAGAAACACCGGATGGCCTAGTCTGCCGCGTCTGGCTGGAAATTCAAATTCATTTTGCCAGACGTGGCTATGAGGGGCAGCGGAAACTGAAACCAGACTGTTTTGAGTTATTTACCGACTTGACAGGCCACCAGCACATCACAGTGAGTTTTAATGAAAACAAAAAACACAGCAAAATAATGGAGCGGGGCAGAGACAACCTACATGGCTGCATGTTTGCCATCCCAGGACATCTGCATTGCCCAGTAGCAGCTTTCAGTAAATATCTAAGCAAAATACTCGAAAATGCTCCCAGTCAATACTTGCATCCCAGGAAAAAGCCAAGCAAACCGTGGTCTGAAGAAACAACGTGGTTCACATTAGAACCGATGGGAATCAACTACTTAGCTGGGATGTTGCCTAAAATATGCAAAGCTGCGGGACTGCCAGAAACGTACACAAATCACAGTCTCCGCGCTACGGCCATTCAGATCTTTTTTTTTTATTTGTAGACTCTGTTTATTCTCCTACCTGATGGGGCATCTCTCGGGAATCCTCCCTCAGCGCTGGTACTCCTAACCGCCCGTCTGAACTGCCACCTTCGACCGCATAATCGGGTTCAGGATCTCTGCACTCCCGACCCCCTAGAAGAGGCCCCAAGATCCTCAGGATGAAGTCAGAGTTGCAGACCGACATTGGACGTGTGGGTCCAGTCCACTGGAGGTTCCATCTCCTCCCCAGGGTAGGGGTATTTCTTAAGTTTTCTCCCCTGGGCTAGAACATGCAATGACGTCCCGCTTGTTGCGTGCACGCTCCTGTGCACGCCTGAAAGACTTCCTCCGCAGTCCAATCCCCTCACTGTCTGCGTCCGTGCCCTGCAGTGCCTCCAAGTGCCGCCAGAGGTCACCAGTGCTTCGGCTGGTGGAAACCCCCCTCCCTGGGGAAGTAGAGCAGTCCATAGGACACTCGATCCTTCCCCAACCCTGCCGACCCCCAATGGCCTGAGCTCACTTCCGAACCCGGGTCGCTGGTGTGGCACGAGGTGTGGCTTCCAGTGCCTCAACCCTCAGCGCCACTGGGCCGATTGGCCTATCAAATCTTATCGGATGCTGGACTGCAAGCCCGACAGATAATGGCCATCACAGGCTACCGAGCTGAAACTTCTGTGTGAAGTTATTGGGCCCCACCACTACAAAACCAGAGCACTTGGAGCAACCTATTATCCAGCACTGGCAGAACTGCAGAGCAACCACATACCTCCACACATATTTCCCAACCAGCAGTCGCCTCCAGCAGTCCTTTTCAAATAACTGAAGCCTACAGTCAGCACGGTTAAGTCCACATTCGAAGTCGCGCCTGGAATCCTCCAGCAAGCACTGGAGCACAGTCCTGAACCTGAAGCCACAGGAAATGAGGTAAACACTGGAACCGCCACAATGAACCAACTAGCAATCACGTACAGCGCAACCTCAGTCTCCTTGAAACAATCACTAAATACCCAAACAATAATCACAGGCAACTCGATGTGTGTTTTCCACATATACAACAAATGAAAGAAGCACACCTACAACACTGAGACCCATGGCATCAGTTCAGTAAGCAAGCAGTGCAACTTCTAAAAACAACCTATTTAATGAACTTTCTATATGTAGCAGCAGGGAGGGACTGGCGTTGCTAACAGTTCACAGGTCAAAGTTCAAACTATTTGTCTGTTTATACCAAATATTTTAAAATGTTATTTATTCACAAAAAGTTATTTATTCACAAAAAAGTAAATTAACCAAACTATTTCTGCATTGTTTTAAAAGTATTTATGGTGTCATTTATTCCTATGGTGCTGTTTATTCAAAATTTAGCATTCTGTTTTTACTGTTCCATGTACAAAAGAATTTAATCAATAATAAAACCTTTTAACAAGAAACACAGGTCGTGGACTACTTTATGAAGTGGAAGGGAAAGTGATGGAGTCACTTCTGAAGGAAGGAATAGTTGAGTACCTAGAGGTCAGTGGGGCACAGGACCCAAGGCAGCATGGGTTCGCAGCGGGAAGGTCATGTCAGACGAATCTAATAGATTTCTTTGACTGGGTGACCAAAGTAGTAGACCAGGGAGGGGCTGTGGACATGGCCTACCTAGACTTTAGCAAGGCATTTGACACAGTCCCACACAAAAGATTAATAGTCAAATTAACCAGCCTGGGAGTGGGTCCCAGGGTGGTAGCCTGGGTAAAACATTGGCTGGACAACAGGACACAGAAGGTAGTTGTAAATGGAGTCCACTCTGAAGAAAGAGGGGTTACTAGTGGGGTACTGCAGGGTTCAGTATTGGGTCCAGTCCTTTTTAATGTCTTCATAAGTGACATTGCAGAGGGACTGGAAGGAAAAGTATGCCTCTTTGCAGATGATACAAAGATCTGCAACAGGGTTGATACACAAGAAGGCGTGGAAAGGATGAGAAGGGACTTGGCAAGGTTGGAGGAATGGTCAGAAGCATGGCAGCTAGGATTCAACGTAAAGAAGTGCAAAATAATGCACCTGGGAAACAGGAACCCAGGGGAAGAATACACAGTGGGGGGGAGGTAGTAACAGCAACAAAAAAGGAAAGGGACCTGGGGGTAATCATATTAGATGACCTTAAGGTTAGCAAGCAATGTGAGAAGGCAGTAGGGAGGGCTGGGGGTATACTGGGATGCATAGGGAGAGGCATCAGCAGCAGAAAACAGGAAGTTGTTATCCCTCTGTACAGACAGTTGGTGAGACCCCATCTGGAGTACTGTGTCCAGGTCTGGAGACCCCATCTCCGCAAGGACAAAGACAGGATAGAGGCAGTCCAGAGGAGGGCAACTAAAATGGTGCAGGGTGTGCAAGAGAAGCCGTATGAGGAGAGACTAAAGCAGCTTAATATGTATACCCTTGAGGAAAAAGGAGAGGGGGGACATGATAGAAACTTTTAAGTACCTCAGTGGAATCAACAAAGTCCAAGAGGGTAGCATCTTTCAGAAAAAGAGATGTGTAAGAACAAGGGGACACAATTTAAAGATGGGGGTGGTTCAGGGGCAATGTGAGGAAGTATTATTTCACAGAGAGGGTAGTGGATGCATGGAACAGCCTTCCTGAGGAGGTTGTGGGATCTAAAACTATGGGAGAATTCAAGAATGCATGGGACAGACATAAGGCAATTCTTGTGGGGGTTAAGAAGAAATAGGCTGTTGGTTAACTAAGATCTGTGGCCTATCCTGTAGGTAGGGAAATGGGCAGACTAGATGGGCCAAGTGGTCCTTATCTGCCGTCAAAGTCTATGTTTCTAAGGTTACATGCCATTTTCAGTAACTAAAACTGAAAAAAAAAATTAAAATAAAAAATTCACAATAATTTATTTATTTATTTTAACAGCCGAGGCATTTTATGATAGCAATAATGTACTCCAGGGTGTATGTTGTGTTGGAATAATGTCATGCCTTGCTGTTGGTTGCACTCAGCCTTCGGCCTCATGCCCAACCACGCAAGGCAGGACGTTATCCCAGCACAACACATACCCTGTCGTGCATTATTGCTTAATTATTTATGTCCCATTGCCACCTTGCGCTCAAACGTCTTCCAGACTCTGCCAAGGCAAGCCAGCTTTGTTCCCCTTACTTTTGTTGCGTGCACGCTCAGTCCTTCCCCATGGGGCCTTACTTATCCTCTCCAGGTGGGAACAAGGCTTACCCTCAAACTATCTTGTCTGCATCGGGAGGCTGAAGTGGTGGGCCTTTAGGCAGGAGGATACGTTGTGCTTGCCTGGTAGTTCTTCATCCTCGAGTGCAGGGGTCCATTTTCTCTGTTTCTCCCAGCATCTAGGACATTGGCATGCATAGGGGATCAGTGGATGCACGCACAACAAAGGCGAGTTGTCGCACCCAGATCTCAGCAAATGTCTTCCCCCCCCTGATGTCCCCAGCTGCACTACTACCTGTGGTCACCCAGGGGGCAGTATAGCAGTGGGGATGGAACCCCAACAGTCCTCAGCTACCTGAGATTAGACTCGAACTTGGGTTGCCAGCATAGTGAGTGGTGGCGCTATTGCTGAATTGACAGGCCACCCTACTATTCAGGTTTTTTTTTTGGGGGGGTCATAAATAGTGTGTGGCCTTTATCCATTAATGCCACCCCACACCCTTTTTTTATTTATTTATTTGTTTATCCTCCTTCCACCGACTGCCCTCCTTCAGGTGTGGTCCTCCCTGTCCCATTACCCACATTCTGTAGAATTTACCTCTGGACGTGACTCTTATACAGATTACCCACCATGGTCGGGTCTTTGGACCTGCCCTCCAGAACACAGTCCAGATCCTTGGAGGGAGGTACCTAGTCAGTGGTGTGGGATATGCGGAGGACTGGTTTTCAGCCATGTTCGGGAGTTCTTCTCCTGCCAGATGTCAATCATGCGGTGAAGCACATGCATGGAGGTGCACATGTACATACCAATGTCTGGAGTGGGCTCTCCCCAAATTGTGCGTTCCTTCTGTGCTGCCATACGGCTTCCACTGGGTGGCAGGCAAACTATTGGATGCAGTGTCTCTCCCCCCTCCACCAAGAGAGGAGAGTGGTCCTAGGGATGCTCAAACCTTCCTCTCACAGCCAGACCCCAGGTGGCTCAAGTTCAGGGGTCAACCCTAACTTTTTTTTGCACTAGCCAGCCAGACAAGTTAATTAAAAATTGCAGTAGCCCACAGATGATTGCACTAGCCTGCAATAATAATGGTCAATTTTGATCGGTTAAACAGGAAAAATGCAAGCCAAGAAATACTCTGATTATTGCACATTTATCCTTCTCCTACATTGCTTCCTGCCCCAGCAAAAAAGGAAAAAGTCTGCAGTCCAATCACCTGCAGTGTGTACCCCCATTGTTTTTTTTTACCATGTGCCCCTTGCTTCCTCTTTCTTCACCCTCTCCCCGCCAAACCAGAGAATACCATAATTGCAAATGTTCAATCAGGCAGTTCTAGCTCTGCACACACAATAGCCAACATCATCGTGCACATCACCACAGTCCCACCCTGATCTCTAGGGCAATGTACAGAATCAGGCAGAGAAAGACACTCTAATCCCCCACCCTGTGATTAACCAGAACTGCACTTCTGGAAGTTTTCTTACACTGCAAAGTGAGCCTGGGGCAGTTCTAGGATTTCTTTGGAGAGAGTTAAACAAACACAGGGGGTTTGGGATGTAAGAAACTTTGACATATCTGTTTATATATGCCAGGCAAAAAAATATTGATTTAACATGCTCTGCCCTAACAAAAATAGATTTTTCATAACAGTGTCCTTTCATCAGTCAAAGGGGAGCAGTATTCAAGCATGATGCTATACTACCTCTCTTTCTATATAGGATGATCTATGCCACCAGGAACACCTATTTCAACCTTTCAAATTATGTATTTTACTACGGTTTTGCTTTATACCATACATACTCCAAAGCATTGTTTTTAGGATGAAATGACATGCTGGGTGGTACTGCATTGATGGCAGTGACTGGTGTGATCCATTAAGAGGAGTTGTGAACCATACACCAGCCAGTAATGGCAGCTATGGGTCTATGGATGGCCACTTCAGAGCCTAGTCTGCAGTGGTGTCCAGAGAAAGTATAGAGTGGACAGACCATCTGGTTGGGCAGACCATGTATATATGATAGCATTCTGTCACTGCAGTGTTGGATACAGGCACTCAAAAGGTTGGGAAATGAGGCGCATTGGTTTTAATATTGTCGGACAAATCAAAGACAAGTACAGCAAACTGGAAGCTAGTTACTTAACAGCACTCTGCCCTTGATCACAGCATGCACACTAGCTGAATGTCCTAACAATTGAGTGATAATGACTCACATTGAGTCTTTTGTTGGATCCCACCTCTTGAACTGCCAGATAATTGCAGCTCTTAATGAGCTGTTAATCACACCAGGCCACCTGCAACACTGAGGGAGATTAGCAAAAGGACTACAGTTTGCTAAAGTAGGGACTTTTTCAACTTCATTAACAGTCATGAAAAACCTGCAGTAATCAAGATGGACTAGTAGAGGGTTAGCAGCACTAGCCCTGGCCAATTTGCACTAGGTTCAGGGCTAGTAAAACAATGTTAAGGTTGAACCCTGCTCAAGTTCATTTCAGAACCCCTAGTTGCCAGCATAACGAGTGGTCATGTTAACACTTTGCCACCAGGCTGGCTTAAAGAATGTTCTTATTTAAAAATGATGACTTGCCATTGTTTGCAATGCATATACTCTATGTGAGTAACGGCATCGCTGTCAAAATAGCAGATTGCTGTTTTCTGTTCAGTAAATCTCTGCATAAAAGCAAATGGGGTTTCAAATTTCTGGTTTGGTGTGGCATGTACTTCTGTTCCCAGGCGGTGTGACAGTGTGCGGCCCTTTAAAAGGGTTTGTCTGTATTATCTATGCACTCCGTAAGTTAAGTTATATATTTAGTAGGTTCATTCATTTAGCAATTTATAAAATCCTAGTGCTCTTGAAGGTGGTACAGGTTTTTTCATCCACTTGATTGTTCGACTTCCTTTGTTGGTGGTCGTAGTATAGCCTAGAGGTTAGAGCACAAAGCTGTTAATCTGGAGACCCTGGAGACCTGGGGTTGTCTTGCAGCCACTACATGCATTCCGTGTGACCCTTAGTATGTCACTTCACCTCCCTGTGCTCACAGTTTGCACCGGGAAATGACTTTTGGCTCAGTATATGGTTCCCAGCCAATAAACAAATTTCATGATACAGCATATTGCTCATAATAAATGGGTTGTGCTGCAAATATATACTATTCTTGTAGCATTACTCAGTGTTCTATTTTGGTTTTACTTTTATTGGGATATTTTTGCACTGAATTGTACCATTTGTTCAGTGCTGCTCTATTTCCTAATGATAGCAACATGCCTGTGTTATGAGTAGTGCTGCCTGTCCAGCAGTTCTCTTTCCAGTCTCTGACTGCAACTTGTGCTATACCTATAGTGACTGTCAACCCTCTCCTTGAGTACATTGTTAGCCTCTTTAAATAAAAGTGGTGGCTGTGTCTCAAACTCGGATGTAAATCCTGGGTTGAAAGTACTAAACCTGGTTTAGTGCTGCCAGCATTGTGCGTATGTCAGGGGTGCTCTGTATTACTGCACTGTCACATGATGGCGCTGATATGGCACCCTCTCCTGTCTCACGCTCTGCGTTTAACTCCTTGCACTCCTTTTTAAACAAAGAACGTGTACATTCCTTCATGATTATTTCCATGTATTAGTAGGGCTGGGTAAAATTACAAAATATGAATTTGATGGAATTCTGCAGAATTTTTTCTAATGTTTCTAATTTCTTAGTTTGGTTGTCCAAGGACAGAGTACTACCTGGGAGGGGTCCAGGTATATGCAACAGAAGAGGAGAAGGTTCTGGGGTGATGGTCACTAGCAACCTGAAGCATTCCATGCAGTGCCAGAAGGCAGCAGCAAGGACAAATAAGATGTTGGGATGCATCGCTAGGGAGATCACCAGTAGGTGAGAGGAGGTTATATACTGCCCTTGTACAGATCACCGGTGAAGCCACATCTAGAGTACGGAGTACAGTACTGGTGCCCTCACCTCAGGCAGTACATTAGACTGCTGGTGGCTGTCCAGAGGAGGGCAACAAAGATGATCCCGGGACAGCAAGGTAAAGCATACGAGGAGAGTTTGAGGGCATTGAGCATGTACTCCCTGGAGGAGAGGAGGGGGGGACATGACTGCGACCTTCAAGCTCTTGAAAGGGATAAATAGGGTGGTCAGGGAGGGTCTCTTTAGGCTAAATAGCAGCCATAACCTGAGGGGGGCACAGTCTGAGGCAGGGGGGTTAGGAGGGAGACTAGGAGGCACACCTTCACAGAGAGGGTGGTGGCCAGTTGGAATGCGCTACCTGAGGAGGTGGTCTTGTTGAAGATGTTGTGCAGCTTCAGGAGAGGCTGGGATAGATTTAAAGGGAAGGTTAGGGTTATGGGTGGGGCAGGGTGAGTAGTTTAAGCCGTGAACCCTGCAATACGAGTGGACTAGATAGACCCAATGGCCTTATTCTGCTGGCTTCTTTGTATATTCGTATGGCTCTAACACAGCCATCCTTTTAGCTAGATACTTGAAAATTGGCATGTGTACTTGTTAAGGACTCTGAGGGTCTGCCAGATACCGTGATATTCAGTAGAGTAGTTTGAATCCCGAAAAGCAGGGTTTAAAAGTTGCCATTTTATTTCTTTGAGGAATTTTATGTGACTGTTTTGCTGCCTACAACTTGTCCCCTTCTAGGGTTAGATACCCGAAAAGTTGCACACATAACCTTTTTTTAAATGGTCTTAGAAACTGCTAAATGTGGCAAGATTTGGTTAAGCAATTTTTAAGTTATAGGGGCGATAATTTTAAAATGTAATTATTTGTGAAATTTTATGTAAAGATTTTCTGAAAATGTGGAAGATTACAACTCCGCTGCCATTTCCGTTACAGACCTGACATTTGTAAAGCTACCAACTTTCCAGGCCTAAAACTGGGACAGTCCATCCTGACCATGAACCCCCCACTGTATCACTCTCATGGGCACTGCCGCAGACAATGCTGCACACAATCAATTACATTTTGCTGCTTGCTCTGGCCATGATGCCGCCCCACAGTAACACCAGTAGCAAACATTCAGATTAAAACAATACGTCATTCTGCTGCAGCAAGTTCCAAATCATTATGTACAGAACGTTTATTGGAAGCAAACCTGCGTTAAATTGTAATCAGACATTGAAGCTGCATGTATTGTTCCTCCTGACAGTCCCATCCAACCCATTCACACTCGCCTCATTTGCTGAGCAAACTTCACTTCAGTGACTCCCACCACACCAGATTGTTTTCACACATTTCCCAACAGCTGATCAAGTTTGGGTACCTTACTTTCCTGCTGCCGGTCTCTTCTCTATCTGGGGTCCCTCTCAGCTGCTGGCAGACAGACAGCCACATGTGCTTGTTTGCACTACTACCCAGTCTAATCTAACAGGAAGGAACATGGTTTCTAGGGACGTGGATATGTTGTTCATCCACAATGTCTGGCAGGTTCCTTGCCGCTTTAAATCTTGCCGGAAGGTCTTCAAGCTGGCTGCTTCCACCCACCCGGGTGGTAAAACTCTCGGCTCCGCCCCATGACACCAGATCTTCCTTACCGCTTGGAAGCTCAGGTTCACTCCTTAACGCTCTGCATGTTAGACTGGATCCTAATTCTTCGGTTTGTCCAAAACTCGTTTTAAAATTTTCAAGACTTCGGTCTTCCTTTTCCCTCGCAGCTGCGGTGGACAAATCGACTCCCGGTTTTCGGCAGTGCCCGTGCGGGCAGAAGATGTCCAGGACGGATCTGCACTCCACGTGTGTCTACTGCCTCGGCCTAGAACACGATCCGCAGGCCTGCGAATCTTGCTGTTCGTTCTCGGCCAATGTCTTGGAGGACCACGCTGCCCGGTTGAAGCTCTGGCGCCCTGAGAAGCACTACCCGCTGGTTAAGTTGAAAGAGGCCCATTGGGCGGTTACTGCGGCGGCTGGCTCGGCTGAGCAGCTCGAGCAGATGATCGCCCTTGAGGAGGAGGCGGCCCAGGCCACATCTTCCTCAGTCGTGGCATTTATCCCGCTCACCTTGGGTACCTCGTATTCTGCTTCGTTCAAGGAGCTTTGCCATTCTCTTTCCACGAAGGGAGAGGGGCCATCGGGACATTCCTTTGGTCCAAGAAGGAGGATCCCCAGGGTAAGTCCCATCGTCGGCGTTCGTGGGAGCGGGAGAGGTCCCCTTCCCCAGACAGCCGACCGTCGAGGTTGCGGCTAAGGCTGCTGGCTTCACGGCATCCCCATCGGGTCAGCCGGCCGAGACAGCCGTCGACACGGTGGAGATATTTCACGACCCGGACGGTTTTTCGACTGGTGAGGCCGACAACCCATCTTCGCCGGTTCCCCTGGTGGAAACAGAGGATTTACCTGCACCATCGGTGCAGCAGTCCCCGGTTAAGCCATCCGAGCCGAGGGAGGAGCGGGTGTCCCCTGCTCCCTCCCAGACCCGCCCTCAGACACACCGAGGTTCTCGGTCTCGGACCTCTTCTCGGTCCAGCCGATCCCACCGACATCGACGGTCTTGATCTCAGCACCGAGGTAAGCGGTGACGCCGCTCCTCCTCGTCTTCCTCCTCAGATGAGGAGAGGCTTCGGCGCAGATTACGTCGACGCTACGAGGAGCTGATGTGGCAGCAGCTACTTTTCTCCGGGGCTAAGTCGACTCCGACACCTTCCCCGGCCATCAAGTGGCTATCACCTGATCGGCTGAAACAACCTCTCGCTGCAGTCAAGATGCCCATGTCTAGGCCGGTTGTTCGGCCTAAACTTGCTGCCCCACCGATTGTGGTGGAACCTCCGCCTCCACAACCGAAATCGGGGGTACCGACCAAGGACTGTCTTGTCGGCTCAAGTCCTGCCCCACAGGTTGTCGGTCACCCTCACTCCCGACTGTCCTCGGCAGGTGGAGGGTGGCTCAGGCCCTAGGCAGCTCTTTGCGGACTCCTCAGAGTCCGACGATGACTCTTCCCTATTCTCCAGGCAGGTTGACCTGAAGTCCTCCGGGGGCCAGTCACTGGACGAAAGCCCATCGTCCTTCATGGGTCTGCTTCGGCTCATCTCAGAGTCCACCGGGATGCAGCTCGAGCCCGTGTCCAAGCGGGCCAAGTATCCCCTGATGGAGATACTGGATCGAGGGGATTCACCCACAGAGGCCTTTCCGGTGGCTGAGGCCATTGTCGGCCCAGCCTTGGAGCTTTGGAAGCGGCCTGCTTCCTGTCCTGTGCCCTCGGCCTGGATGGCCAGGAAGTATGTGGTCCCTACCGGCTCTCTGCGCGGGTTTTTGGAGCACCTCTCTGATGAGGGGTTGGTCACCGACAGCGTTTTCCGGCGTTCCGGAAACGCCAGGGACGTGGACAAGCCCCCCGACAAGGAGTCCAAAAAGCTGGACTACGCCGGGCGCAAGGTGTACGCTGCGTCCTCCCTTGGCCTCCGCCAGGCCAACTCTGCCGTGCTGATGGCACACTTCTCCCATGCCCTCATGGGCTCCCTGGATGAGGTGATCCCTCATCTCCCAGCCGACCTCCAGACCATGGTCTGTCAGGTCCGGGACCAGGGTAGGGCAGTGGCGAAGCAGCAGCTCCAGACAGCTCTGGACATAGGAGATTCCAGTGCCAGATCAGTGGCGGCCACAGTGGCCATGCGCCGCAGGGCATGGCTGAGGATATCCACCTTTACCGCGGATACCCAGCACAAGTTGGCGGATGTCCCCTTTCTTGGGGACCGACCTCTTCGGCCCTGGAGTGGAAGGTCACCTCCAGCGGATCGAAAAGTCCATTGCCACCCTGGACTCGGTCACCTCTGCCCAGAAGGACAAAGGCCGCCGTCAGCAGCAGCACAAGTCCTTTCGTCCTTCTGCGCCCGCGGCACGTCCGGCCCAACAGCACCAGCATCAAGGCCAGCAGGCTCACGCTTAGCATCCCAAACTCAGGCCCGCGGTCCCTCCTCCAAGCCTGCCCAGTGACGGGTTGAGGGGTGTCGCCCCAGCCACGTCACTCCCCCCTGGGTGCCCCCCGTGGGGGGACGGCTCCGCCACTTCCTTTCCGCCTGGTCCGCTATCACCACAGACCGCTGGGTGTTGGAGGGGGTAGGAAAGGGCCTGCCTCTGGAGTTCGAGCAGACCCCACCTTTTCAAGCCATTGCCCATTGGGGGGGCTACGGGGGTCCACAGCCTTGCTGTCGGCCCACCGAGTCGATATTGCCCTGCTCCTCGAAAAAGAGGTGATCAGGAAGGTGGCGGACCCTCCTCCAGACCCGGGGTTTGTATCCAGGTATTTCCTGGTCCCAAAACGGACAGGGGGGCTGGCGCCCCATTCTCGACCTGCACGACCTGAACAGGTTCCTAAGGTCTCGGACCTTCAGGATGGTCACTCTGGCTCAGATAATCCCATCCTTGGAACGAGGCATGTGGTTCTGTTCCCTGGACCTCCAGGACGCGTTCTTTCACGTCCCAATCCGTCCGTCTCATCAGAGATTCCTCCGCTTCAGAGCGGAGGGATCCCTTTATGAGTTCCGGGCCATGCCCTTGGCCTCTCCCTAGCTCCCAGGGTCTTCACCAAATGCATGGCAGTGGTGACAGCATTCCTGCGGCGCCGAAGGGTCTGGGTGTACCCCTGCCTGGATGACTGGCTGATTGCAGCCCCCTCCAGAGTGAAGGCGGAGCGGTCCAGAGATCTGGCCCTCCAGGTTTGCTCTCAGATTGGCCTCCTCATCAACGAGGTCAACTCGGAACTCGTGCCAAAGCAGGTGATACTTTTCTTCCGGGCAAAGCTTGACTCTCTTCGAGCCAGAGCACGGCTCCCGGAGGACAGGGCCGAGGTTCTTTCCTCCTTTACCCGATCATTTCTGGTTGGGCATTCGCGCCCTGCCCAGGACTTCCTGCACCTCCTGGGCCTCATGGTGGCCTGCACCAGCGTGGTCCATTGGGCTCACTGGTACATGCTTCCCCTTCAGTGGGGACTGGCCGGCCAGTGGTCACAGCGCTTCGATCCATTGGATCAGCTAGTGACAGTGACTCAGGGGATGTGGAACGCTCTCCAGTGGTGGACCGTTCCGGCACATCTGCAGGAGGGCATCCCGTTTGTCCGCCCTGAGCCATCGGTCTTTCTATCGACCGATGCCTCTCTGATGGGTTGGGGTGCCCATCTAGGGGAGCACTGAGCGCACGGCCTCTGGTCCCCTCGGGAGTCCCGATGCCACATCAACCTGCTGGAGCTTCAAGCGGTTCGTCTAGCCCTCACCGCCTTTGCTCCATTTCTACGGGGTCAAGTGGTTCAGGTCCAGACGGACAATACCATGACCATGTACTATCTAAACTGCCAGGGCGGGACGCGCTCCATGCCTCTGTGCAGGGAAGCTCTCCGCCTTTGGTCACTCATGCGCAGCCTGGAGGCGGATCTCCTTGCCATTCACGTGGCAGGAGCCTCCAACACCCTGTTGGATGCCCTAAGCCGGATAGGGGCTGCGTCTCACGAGTGGTCTCTCCTGCCCGGAGGTAGTACAAGATCTATTCTCCCACTGGGGCATGCGTCAGGCAGACCCGTTTGCCTCCAGGGAGAATGCGAAGCGGAGACTGTTTCATGCCCGCCCCCTTCAGCAGGGCTCGCTGCAGGGGGATGCCTTCTCGAGGCCATGGACCCCGGGCCTCTTCTGTACCTTCACCCATTTACCTTGATCCACAAGGTACTTCTCAAGGCGAAGAGGGACAAGGCGTAGGTGATTCTGGTAGCCCCAGACTGGCCCCGTCAGTTCTGGTATCCAGATCTCCTCAGTCTCAGCTCCAGGCTCCTGAGGCAGCTTCCAGCCCGCCCGGACCTGATCTCAGTCAATCAGGGGGGAAGGTATTCCATCCGGACCTTCAATCCCTGCACCTGACGGCCTGGTTCCTGAGCGGCTAGAGTTTCAGGCCTTGGGTCTTTCCAACGAGGTCCTCAGCGTTGTTGAGGCGTCCCGTAAGGAGTCGACCAGAAAATGCTACGCCTTCAAATGGAAGCGGTTCTCCATTTGGTGTCAGGGCAAGGGCCTGGACCCTTCCTCCTGTTCCTTGGCAAGCATTCTGGACTACCTGTGGTCCCTTTCTCATCAAGGGCTTCGGTCGACGACCTTTAAGGTGCACCTGGCAGCCATCTCTGCTTACCGGGCGCGGGCCAGGAAGCAGTCGGTGGCGTAGGAGAAGGTGGTCGGGTGCTTTTTCAAAGGCCTTGATCACATATCCCCTCTGGTGCGAGAACCTCCACCTCCGTGGGATCTACTGCTGGTATTGGCTAAGCTCATGGGCAGGCCATTCACTAATGCACAGGTGCGATATCTCCCACCTGTCGGTGGAAAACCGCCTTCTTGGTGGCTATCACATCAGCCAGAAGGATGGGAGAGCTCCAGGCGCTTCCATCGAGTCTCCTTATCTGGTCTTCCACAGGGACAAGGTTGTCCTGCGCCTCACCCGAAATTCCTTCCAAGGTGGTGTCGGAGTTTCACCTTAATCAGGTGTTGACTCTGCTGGTGTTCTACCCCAGTCACACCTCGGAGGCCGAATATAGGCTCCATACTTTGGACCCTAGAAGAGCGCTCGCTTATTATAAGGAGCGGACGGCTGAAGTTCGGGGAGAGGTTCCCCAGCTGTTTGTCACCTATGCTGAAGCCGCACCTGGCAGACCTGCAGCCAAGCAGACGATAGGCAGGTGGATCACCTCCTGCATAGATCTCTGCTATAGGCTGGCGGACATGGAGCCTCCCAGAGGGATAAGAGCTCATTCAACCCGCCATACCACTGCATCGGTAGCTGCTTCCAGGGACGTCCCTATCCAGGAAATCTGCAGGGCTGCTACCTGGAAGTCAGCGCATGCCTTCATCACCCACTACCACATCGACCTTGAGTCACGCCGGGATGCTGGTTTTGGGGCTTTGGTTCTCCAGTCTTTATTTCCCAAGTAAGTATTGGGGGTGTGTGCCTTGCCTCCCTCCTCCCGGAGAATTGCTAGGAGTCTGCCAGACAGTGTGGATGAACAACATATCCATGTCCCTAGAAATACAGGTTACTCACCTGTAACAGGAGTTCTAGGAATGGTATAGGTTGTTCATCCACACGACCCACCCGACCTCCCCGGCTTCGACGCACAACCTGGCTTCCAGCAGGCTAGATCTGGCGTCATGGGGCGGAGCCAAGAGTTTTACCACCTGGGTGGGTGGGAGGAGCCAGCTTGAAGACCTTCCGGCAAGATTTAAAGCGGCAAGGAACCTGCCAGACAGTGTGGATGAACATATACCATTCCTAGAACTCCTGCTACAGGTGAGTAACCTGTATTTACTGTGCTGCCACTGACATGCTTGCAGTGCAAAACAGGCACAGGGGTTGAAGTTGCAAACTGCTGCCCATCCTGAGCAGTGCCACAGTGGTGCTGAAATAACTGTCACTCACGGATTAGCAGTCGGCAAAAAAAAAAAAGGGACAAAACTGGGACAAGTAAGCAAAAAAAGGGACAAAAGGGAAATTTTGCCAAACTTGTGGGGACACTGGGACATGCTGCCTAAAACAGGGACTGTCCTGGGAAAATAGGGACTGTTGGTAGCTTTAGACATTTGGCACACATGCCCAATGACATGGTGTCCTGGATCATAATAAAACTAGAGATGTTTGTTCTTTTTAAATTTACTGTGGAAATAACAAAAACTATTAATTGGCAAAATGTTTTAAAAATTCTTGGAAGTGGAAAAGGAAATGCCACCATGATTCTACATATGGAATTGTAATTTCATAAAGCACTCATCCAATATAGCTGCTCTCTTCATTTCTCCATCTGATCAGTTTGCAGTAGTGTTGTACACCCCTGGATAACAGATTGGGGGGCAGAAAGTAATCATTTTTTTTTTTTTTTTACTTTAATTATCTCCACCTTCCTACTCTCGGAGCCCTCTCCTTCCTTCCTCTCAACCCTCCATCCCACCTCGGGGGGATCTGCCCCTAGAGTGCCTCCTTCTCTCCCCTGCACAGTGGGTCTGTCCCTCTTCTGGTGGTTCTGGATGGCTTCGAGAGGCTATCATCTAAGGCTTGCCCAGAGGTGTTTTCCCTTTTTCTCCCTAGTTTCCCCTACCCTCTGGGATGTCGGCAGCGGACGTATGTCCAGTGGTCCGCCAAACCTCTCATGCGCCCGTCGGCGTCCCCCTCTCCCGACTCGGTGAGCGGACGCCTCCATCCCTTCAATTGTCGGTGTCACCAGCCGGGCGAGGATGTAGAACGCAGATGCTCTTGGTTCCCACCCTGAGGGAGGAGAGAGCATCCGTTGGGACGCCGATCCTCCCTCGCCCTCAGCCGACCTCGGCCACCCGAGTTCGCCTCGAACCCGGGTCGCCGGCGAGCGCGAGGTGTGGTACACGCAGCCCCTCAGAGCCACCGGCCGGTCAAATTTTTTTTTTAGTGCTTTTCTGTCCCACTGCAGGCTGTGTCTGTGACAAAACCCCCCCCTCCCCAAAACACCATCGCCCGGCTTCTCAGGGGCTTACCACCTATCCCAGGTGTGATCCTCTGTGGGTTTGTCCTTACATGGCAGCAGTCAGTGGGGCCCCTCAACCCACCGATAAAACAAATCTTTGTTTTGCCCAGGAGCACGCCCTTCCACCAGTGCAGAGCCAGTGAGGGTTGGGGTCCTCATTTAGTACTGCCCAAGGATTTCCCTCCATTGGTGTTGTGGATGCCAGTTAGAAGCGTCACAGGGCTCACGTAGGCATGTGTATGAAACATGATGCCATCAGGCATACTCTGACCAATGCTTTGTGCCATCCTGAATGTACAGCCACCTCTGGTCGCTCAGGTGGCAGTATAGCACCGAGACCAGCCATCCTCCCTCCCTGGAGGTGGAGAGAATCCTTTGGAACACTCAGTCCTCCTTCCTTCCTCTCCCTCCCAAGCTGGCACCTGACAAGCCAGGCTTGTTTCTAATCCTGAATCACTGCGTAGCCAGCGATAGTGCTACAGCTGTGCTAGCGGGCCAGCCTGAAAGTAAGAATTTGGAAGGCAGCTTGTACGAGTACAGGGAGCCTGGGTGTTGCCAGCGATAGTGCTGCCACTGTGCTAGCAGGCCAGCATGCAGGTAGGAATTTGGAAGGCAGCCTGTAAGAATACAAGGAGCCTGGGCATTGCCAACGATAGCGCTACCGCTGTGCTGGAGGGCCAGCATGAAAGGAGGAATTTGGAAGGCAGCCTATATGAATACAAGGAACATGGGCATTGCGATTGATAGCACTATTGCTACAGCTGTGCCATCATGAAAGTAGGAATTTGGAAGGCAGCCTGTATGAATACAAGGAGCCTGGGCATTGCCAGCGATAACGCTACCACTGTATCAGCAGGCCAGCATGAAAGTAGGAATTTGGAAGGTAGCCTATACGAATACAAGGAGCCTGGGTGTTGCCAGTGATAAAGATAGTGCTACCACTGTGAGAGCGGAACAGCATGAAAGTGTGAATTTGGAAGGCAGCCTGTATGAATACAAGGAGCCTGGCGTTGCCACTGATGGCGCTACTACTACTATGCCAGTGGGCCAGCATGAAAGTAAGAATTTAGAAGACAGCCTGTACAAATACAAGGAGCCTGGGCGTTGCCAGTGATGGCGATAGTGCTACTGTTGTGCCAGCGGGTCAGCAAGAAAGTAGGAATGTTTGGAAGGCAGCCTGTATGAATACAAGGAGCATGGGCGTTGCCAGTGATAGCACTACTGCAGTGCCAGTGGGTCAGCAAGAAAGTAGGAATTTGGAAGGCAGCCTCAGACGAATAAAAGGAGCCTGGGAATTAAAATGGGGGCTCCTGCAGTTCTAGCAGAGGCAAAATTAGATTTGTTTTTGATAACAAAATCATGCGTAATAAAGTGCCATGGCTATGATCTAGTTGTTCTTGGACACACTTTTACAAGAGACAGGCTGTAAAGTGTGTGTGTGGGCGGCTTTGTACATAAAAACAAAACAAACAATGCATAGATGCCACAGTTGACAGCACCCTAAAGCAGGAGAGCAAAGTGTAATCTGAATGGGGACAGTTAAGGGAGGGGTCATTTAGGTTGGGGGGTGTACAGGCCACCAAACCAGACATACAGTATGAATAGAACACTGGGGGAGGAAATGAGGAGGGCAGTCACAAAGAAGAGGTTGTTCTTCTGTGATACCTCAGCCACCAGACACAGACTGTGAAATTTAATTGGCCTGAAGTGTACAGAGCCAAGCGCTGGTAGGGCAGTGCAAGAGTGCCTACTACTCCAGTGGGTTAGGGTCTCTACCAGGGGAAAGTACTATACTGGACTTAGTGCTCTCCTGTGGGAAGAGCATGGGAGCGGTCAGAATAGATGAGTGCCTTGTGACCAGGGACTGCAACTTGGTGTGGTTTAGCATCATGTTGGAAAGTCAGTGCTCAAGTTCAAGAACGACAGGCCTGGATATCAGAAAGGTTGGGCAATTAGTTCAGCAAAAACTTGGGGTGAATGAAGTGTAGGGGTTTGAGGCCAAGTGGGAAATGAGAAAGCTGGGAACTGCAGATAACTAGAATTTACTTGAGGCAGGTAAGAAAGACAAAGAAACACAAAAGAACACTTTTGTTCTTAAGAGAAGTGATGGAAGCAAGAAAGATAAAGAGGGTAACTTTTAGGAAATACGGGGGTCATATGATGCTCTGTGGAGGGTAGCAGTGGGAAGCAAGAGCTCCGCTAATGTTTTAATTTTTTTATACTTCACAAATATGGTAACACTTAAAGTGATTTTCTGATGTTTGCTATAACAGATAAGAATAGTAACCTGTAGGAATTGTGAATCAGTCTCCTACCATTCAAACTGCCAAAAAGTGATGTTTTCCATGAAAAAAATGCTTTTATTTCTGTGCTCTGCTTCATTTGCATAACCCGCCCCTTTTTCCCTCAGTGTTGCAAGCTCTAACTGTGACATCATACCAGGGGAAAACCCACAATGCCTCACTATGTAAATTAGCATACGGGCTGTTGTGTTTCTGTGCTCACCGCAGAAGTAGGAGACTACATCTCTCAGTATAGAGGTCTTGTAGCTAGATACTGTATGCACAATGCCTTGCTTTGAAAATAAACATATAAAAGCTTACATTGTTGACACCACTACAAAAATATGAGACCATCTCACAGTAAGGAAACTGGAAAACTGCATCTTATTTTACCCACAATGCCTTGCTATGGACATTTACATATTAGGTGCTCAGCACAACCAATATATGGGACTGTACTTCTGAGTAAGGCACATTTAAGCCAACATTATAAATTACACAGAATTTTTTGTTGCTGTATGTAAAACTTTGGCAGCTCCCTGTTATGACATCACTCGGGGGTGGGGGGGTGGCCGCCCAGAGAAACTGGAAGGCAGCCAGAAACAAAGTGCTGATAAAACATAATAAAATGTCTATGGCAGCTTTTTTAGCAAAACAAATTGCAGCTTCAACATCTGAAGAGTAGGTGGCAATGGCATACTATGTGAAAAAGGCATGTGCGAAACATTAGATAGTCCCTTTAATATAGATGTGCCAGATATTACAGACTGGTCTGGGTGTTGACCTGACTCCACTTTACGGCGTTTTCAGCTATAAAACATCGCTACTTCAGACATTATTCTCCGAAGAAGCCCTGGGCTGTCTGGTGACTGGCAGATCCCTGGCCTGCAAGCATGGTAAACCTTCCAACTCACCCGGGGCACCAATGGCAGAGCCGTCCATTGAAAGCAAAATAGGGCAATTCTTGGAGGGTCTAGCGTTTATCTAAGCCACAGTGTTAGGACTGGTAGGGGAATACGAGTCCATCAAGCCTGCCATTGACGCCATTGCCCAGCAGGTGGGAAATGCAGAAACCCGTATTAGCTCCCTGGAGGACAGGACCAAACAGGACAACCAGGAATTACTGCAGCTCAGTTGGAAGCTGGTAAAACTGGAGGAAAGAGTCAACGATCAGGAGGATCCGAGCCGCTGCAATAACCTGATTATAATTGGCTTGCCAAAAAAAGCCAAAGGCTCCAACCCTGTCGAGGTTACACAGAAGCTATTCGGAAAAATCAGAGGTCCCTCACCTAATGGCCCGGCCTACATAATCGGGAGGGTGTACCAGGCACTCTGACTGCCACTGGGGGAAGTAGAGTGACCCAGGGTTTGAATACTTGAGCTATTAAACTACTTGGATAAAATTCACCTGCAGGCGAAGGCTTGAGAAATAGAGTCCATCGAATGGGAGGGACGGCGCTTGTGTTTATTTAAGGATCTGAACTCCCCTGACTAGGCAAAAGCAAGCTGTGTACAAGGAAGTGAAATTAAAGCTCCATGCATCTGGGATTAAATTTTGTATCCTGTGCCCAGCTCACATGATGGTTACAATCAGCGGTACCACACATCAGTTCCAGTCTGCGGGTCAAGCCAAGGCAGAAATACCCAGCTTACTTTCTAATCTCTTACCTCCCTCAACAGCACCCAGCAAATCCCAGCTAGCAGGGAAGTAAGGTAATTGAATACTAGCAATAACACCGGGGACAGCATGTTCCCCTCTGAATGAGGCAGAGAGTGGTTTCGTCATTCAGACCGTGTGAATGATTTATTGTTATAAATAATTCAGAACACGGGAGTTTTTTCTGTTACACGTTCTAATTTGGGGGACTCTGTTGGCTTGATCACCCCCATCTTGTGCCATAACTAGCTTACCAGCAGAGCCCCGTATCTTAATGTGGCACCAATCAACACCAGCCATGTGGCTCAGTACTTTGAACAAGATTGCTAAAGGCATGTCTCATAAGAGCCACAGTAGTGAATCCACTACTATATAATGTAGAGGTTATGTATGGATGGTTTATTCACTGAGAGACACAGAAATGAGCTCCAGCTTGCTTGGGCAGTTCCTTTTCGTAGGCATTCATAATATAAATTCCGTCCCGGGTGGAAGATATTTAAATTGTAGTTGCCACTGCTTAAGAGACTCTTGCCACTATTTTGAAACCTTAGGCACTCTGGCCCAGATATTCAAAAGGGTTGCACATGGGGCAACAGTGTTTATCTGCAACCCATAATCCTTGTGCCCGATATTCAAAGGGAAAAGTGCGCCGGAGCGCATCAGTAATGTATGCAGGCACAGGTGGGGGGAGGGATTCCCATGCATAACCTGCACAGCCGGATATTCAGCCCGGGTTGTGCAGAGCCATGCATGCGCAACCCCTACTTGTGCCAGCACAAAGTTAAGCCAGAAAAAAAAAGGAACAACTGATGGCCACCCACAGGTGAGCTGCCGCATTACAGGGCACAACACGGCAGCTGCCACCTGTAGTTCCGACTACACCTAGCGGCGCCCCCCCATGCCCGATCGCGGGCATATGTTTAAAAATAAAGTCCCCGTCCAATATCCCTGATGGTTCAGTGGACCGCTATGTGCCTGAACACGGGCATCCGTTATAATAAACCTCACCCCGTCCAATATCCCTGGTGATCCAGTGGACCGAATGCTGCCCAATCGTGGGCATCTGTTGAACTGAACCCCCCCTTCAATATCCCTGGTGGTCCAGTGGACCAAATGCTGCCCGATTGTGGGCATCTGTTGAAATGACCCCCCCCCATCCAATATCCCTGGTGGTCCAGTGGACCGAATGCTGCCTGATTGCGGGCATCTGTTTCACAGACAACGTCCTATTACCCTGGTGGTCTGGTGCCCCTCCCCACCCGCCCACTGAGTCCCCTGCTCCGTTCTCTCCCCAGTCAGCCGGTGGGTGGCAGCACCTACTCGCCCCGCCAACTGACACCTCAGTAGGGCTGCACACTCATTGGTCCACAGCATGAGCCAATGGCGTGCAGCCCCTGATTACTACACATTCCAGATATGTAATGAATCATTCTACACATCTGGAGATGTCTCCATCTGACGAAACTGCACCCATTGCTCACGTAACGATGGGTGTGCAACCACCAGTGTCGAGTCAGCAGAGTGGTGCTGCTCCCGCCCGCCGCGCAGCGGTGGAACTCGGTGGGCGGGTGGGAGGGGACACCTAGACCACCAGTGTAATAGGATGTTTGTGAAACAGATGCCTGCAACGCAGCATTCGTCCACTGGACCACCAAAATATGGAGGGGGTTTCAGTTCAACAGGTGCCCATGATCGACAGCATTCGTCCACTGACCACCAGGGATAATGGACGGACTTCATTTTTAACAAATGCCCACGATTGGGCTGTAGGGTATCGGTCCTCGACGGCCGTTGCCTGGCAGGCGCCAGGCGAAGTCGTCAGGGATCGGCGCATCTGCATGCTAATGGAATGCAATGGGTTATAATGACATGCAATGGCCCCATGTGTGCCTTGCATAAATTATGGCACCATTTGCATGTCCCCTTTTGAATATTGCAGGTGCTGTGAATGGCGCAATGGCACTTGCACTAACGCATCTCCATGCTCTACTCTGGCCACTCGCGCTGGTGCAGTGCCACTGCGCCATGCACAGTGGGGGTGGCCAGGGTCCGATATTCAAAGCTGCTGAGCCATGGCACAGCTCCTTTGAATATCGCCCAGGCCACACCTCTGCGCAGCCAAGTTGAGCTGTGCCCAAGCTTGCGCCACAGCCTGGCGCAGTTTGAATATCTGGGCCTCTGTCTCAAGACATTGAAGAATTTGACAAGGTTGTGTTCACCGAGTAGCTTATGGATTCTCATCCTCTTCCTGCCGTTTTGTTACGTATGTGGCAGGGAGCACTACTTCGACTTTTTTGGCACAGCAGAACCCTCAGTGGTCCATAAGCAACATTTTATGCTACCAATTGATGAACTTATGTATGTGGTAGGGGGAGCTTATGAAAACAGCATGAGGGGTAAATTTCATTTCCAAGTGGTTGCATCAGACACTGTAAAATAGTGTTCAGGTACTCTGCCCTTGTGTTGTCACTTGAATACGAATTAGGTAGCCCTCAGGTCTGTTCCTCCTAAGTGGGGTTGGTGTATATATAAACCATGTTGGAGCCATTAGTTCTCAACTCTGTGCACGGCAGTTACTGCTGACGGTTAGCATTTACTATCTTTGATAATCTGTCTTCTCCTTAGTGTGCAATCGCACAGCTCAGCGGACTGAAAAGAGGAAGGAGATGGGGTCTGTCCCACTCCTTGTTGATGTCTAGGAGCAATAGGGGTATCAGGGAACCTGTATCTCTGAGCCTGCAAGGGGCTCATATGTATACTGCAAGGTTTATGTTATTTGTACGCATGGTTTTCATGTTATTGTTGTTTTGGTGTAATTGTTCTTTGTTGGCTGGGGACCCACTGCTGGAACTTGCTTCGCACATGGGGAAGCCTCTTCTCCCAGCCAGTTGTTGGTTCATCATGAGACTGGACTGCTGTATTGTGGGAGGGAAGAGGGGGTAGAGCATACCAAAATTGTGACTAAGAAGTCTCTTGCTACAGGGTGTGCAACCATTTGCCTGTCAGACTCCTGTATCTGTGGGCCCAAACCACATGAGCAGTCAACTTAATTGTGTGACCTGGAATGTCAGAGGGGTGCAGGCGAAAGGGAGAAGGCACAAAGTGTTGCAACATTTGAAAAAATGGTGTACTTATCACAGGGTGATCCCTGTGATGAGTAGGGGCCCTGATAAAATACCCCCTCCCCCAAGAAATAAAGTGCCCAGGTATAACGGAATGATATTGACTGTAACCTGACTGTTAACAGCGCTGAAGCATCCCTTCCTGTATTCCCTGCACAAAATAGCAATCTTTCATGGCAGGACACCCTTGCATGCTTCCACAAACAGAATGCCAGAACCTAATTATCTGTGCCTTTCCGTGCTGTTCCTTATCCTATAGCCAGTATCCAAAAAGGAAAGCCTCTAAAGTCTTAAAGCTCCTAACGCGCTGCTAGCATTAAAGTATGCCCTAAATCTGTATGAATGCACAGGTTGCGCTATAGGCTAAATTCCCCGAGAGGGAGTATGTAAAGAAAGCAGGACGTGAGTCTTTATAATATGCCAGTGCCCTAAAAACATGGAAAAGGCATTAGGAGTCAAAACAGTTGCTTGGCAGGGTTAATGTAAAACCCCTAAACTCCTAGCTCCAATGTGCAATGCGCCTGTGATAGCGAGCAGCTGGCAGCTTGCCAGAATGCAGCTCATTAAACAAAGTCAAAATGGGGCGAATTGAAATGTTTACCATTGGGCTGATATTTCAGCCGCCAGCTTGTGCAAAATATAACGTTGTAAGTTACTAGGGAGTTGGTGAAGTATCCTGAGCTTACCAAAAACCCCCTTGTGAATTAGAATATTAGAAAATTAGAATAAGCAAAGTGAGGGCTAAAGAAATAAAGCCCCTACAGAAAGAAAAGTACAAGAGAACATTGTTCTTTTTGAGGCAGTGTAGCACAGTGGTTTAAGGCTCTGAGCTGCAAACTTGGAGACCGGGGTTAGAATCCCACAGCCCCCACTTGCATACTGTGACCCTGAGTAAGTCACTTAACCTCCTTGTGTTCCCAAGTTGCACCTGGAAACAAGCTTCAGCTTAGTGTGCCTCTCCTGGTTAAACAATTTTCCCTTCCTTTTGTTGAGGTTTATTTTCAGTTACTGCCTGGTATCCTGAAGTTGACAAACGGAAAGAAAATAAGGAGCGCGCCCTTATTCTTCTAGTCACTTGTCCAACTCAGGAATACCTATGGTCTATACATAAAGAATAGTAGCAGTCATTACCTGGTTCTGCAGTCAGGACTGTCTATAGGGCTGGCAGCCCCAGAAATGGCTGCTTTTATAGAAGTAAGGAAGTGAAGTCACTCTAGAATGGGAAGGGCTTAATCCCTTAATGAACCTAATGATAATACAATTAGGTATATTTGGGCTATTCTAGCTCAGTGTTGCATACAAAGAGAGGGGTGTTGCTATAAAACTATGTGGGGTAGTATGTTAGACAGGTATGGTGGGTTACCAGGCGATCTAGACTAACCCAGATAGTTTTATTTCTGTAAATTAGATAATAGCTAGGTCAGGTGACCGCACCTACATGTATAAAAGTCTGCCACTAGGGTGTTAAAGGAGATAGAGACCAGATCAGACAGTCAGTCTGGAACTGTGAGTCTGAGGGATAGGACCTCAGAGTACTTCTGGGCAAACTAGTTGGTCCTTTGAAGCTGAACTAATGACAATTTTTCTCTTCTGTAAGAACTTGAATCATTTCATGAAGTATAAAAATAAAATGATAAATGCCATCCTGGCATTTTTTATGCACAAACTCTGGATGTCTGCCTGCTAATTGTCTCCTGAACCAATGACCCTACTACAGTACTAAATATCTTTTTTGCAGGAAATGCACTTGCGGAGTGAGCAAATCCTGCAGCTTAGGAGAGAATGGGTGGGACAAGCATAGGGGATGGGGAGGACACAAGGATGAAATGGGTGGTTATCCTTACAGCAAACTGAGTGAAGAGATGGCCAGCTCACATGGCTGGTACATCCTGATAAAGGGTATGCTTGGGCAGGAGGAGGTGGTCCTGCGGTCAGTCTACAGACTAAACAGAGATGCCCCAGGCTTCATTATGGACCTGGCACCATGGTCACATCTGCCACTCATCGCAGGGGACTGGAATATCACCTTAGACCATAATTTAGATAGAGAACCCGCAGCACATAGAGAACCTTATGGACACATTGGGTGTTACAGATCTGGGACGCACCTTTTACCCAGACATAAGGGAGTATGTCTTCCACTCATCAGTACGTGACAGCCTCTACCTAGGTTAGACTGTTCCTTTTTTTGTAAGGAGTGCCTACTAGGGTTAATGGGGCATTAGATTCAAGCTAGAGGTACTCCAATCACTCTCCAGTGTCCCCCTCCCTCCAGTTTACTCACAACAAAAAAGTGGAGACTGAGCAACCAAATTCTTAAGATGAAAACTTTATTGAACAAATTAAACAATATATGAATGATTTTATACAGAATAACAAGAAGTCTGTTGATCAGGTAGACATTTTCTGGATGACCTTTAAGTCTAGTATTTCGGGGGGGGGGGTCTTCTAAAAGGAAAACATGGAGAGATCAGAAAGCCAAGGAAATAATGGATACCATTAGACAGCTGGAGTGAACCTTGCCACACACTACCCCAGAGGCCACATGGGTGGAGTTGAACAAACTGTGGGCAGCATATGCCAAACTTAATAGGGTGGCAGCTGAACTGGGCATATACCATATTAAAATAAAATACTTTGACCAGGGCGAAAAGGCTGGAAAACTGATGGCCCTTCACCTTTGGCAGCAGTAGGCTTTCGGAACAATACAGGTCTGCATGAATTTGGTCAATTCTATTTATGCTTCTTACTCAGTAGCTCCTGGACTCTCTCCAGCGTGGAATCATAGAAATTTCATGGCAGAAAAGGACCCTTCTGGCCCATCTAGTCTGCCCAACCCTCCCCTTTCACATACCCCCCTTCCCACCTGCCTCCACCCTCCCACCAGCACTCAGTCCCATATGCCTGTCCCATGCCCTTCTCATTTTTGTATTTTGTATATGTACTTTATGCTCCTTATTCTGCCCCCAGCTGTGCCCTTCTGACTGACCTCCCCAGCCCCGTCACCCTGGAATCAGCGGGACTTATCCCCTGCCCGTTCGCTGGGTGCAAAGCCTGCGAGAGTTCGGTCATCATCTGCAGTTGGAGGTGTTTTTTCCTCCATTTTCTCCCATCCCGCTGCTGGGGCGCGCATCCAGGATGTGCATATGTGGAGGCATGCACGCGTCCGCAGAAGTCCTGCAGCACCTTCCCTTCTTTTGACCCCCTGACCTGCACTGCCCACTGGCCTCCACTTGGGGGCAGTTGTTTGGCGAGAGTGACAGTCCTCCCTCCCCGGAAGAGGAGAGCTGTCCTCTGGATGCTCGATCCTCTACCTCCCCTGCCAACCCCCATTGGCCCATGCTCGTTCCCGAACACGTATCGCCAGCATGGCACAAGGTGTGGCATCCAATGCCTCAACCCTGAGTGCCACCAGGCAGGCTCTGTCCCATTCCCTCTTAAATTGCTCCACTATCTAAGCCCCACCACTCTGTCCGGCAGTCTGTTCCAGGGCTCCACCACCCTCTCTGTAAAGAAGTGCCCCCTCACATAGCCCCTGAACCTATTTCCTTGCAATCTGAGACTGTGCCCTCTAGTTCCAACTACCTCCTTCCTCCTCAGCAGACCCCCTTCACCTACTTTGAGCCCCTTTACATATTTAAAGGTTTCAGTCATGTCCCCCCTTTCCTTCCTTGTTTCCAGCGTGTACAGATTCAACTCCTTACACCTCTGCTCACATGTCTTCCCCTGCATACCCTGCACCATCTTTGTTGCCCTTCTGTGAACCCTCTCCAATGCATCTATATCCTTGTGGAGGTGTGGTCTCCAGAACTGAACCCCGTACTCTAACTGTGGCCTCACCATGGCTTTGGACACTCAATTCCGCTTGTCTCCCATCCGTCTGAAGTCCTCCGGCTTGCCTGCCTTCAACGTCACCCAGACCGCTCGATCCCCCAGCTTTGAGCCCCCGGACTGGGACCACCGACTCCTACAGGTGCTCTATCTGTAGTCTGATAGAGTGGCCAGGCTTAGTGCAGCACCAGAGACAGCTACGGAGGGCCCGACGGGCATGGAAGCGGAGTCCCTGGACCCGTCTTCGCCTACCAGGGATAGAGCCATTGTGCAATGGTATCAGTGCATGGATGGGATGCTTCCGCCCCCTCCCGCAGACGCCCGGTGACACCAGACCCCACTGGCTGTCCCCTTCCTGAGGTGTTGCGCCCCCCCACCAGCCACTGCCAGGAGCCACCACCAGAGGGGAAATCCCACAGATCCCACCCCAGTAGACAAGAACAGTCCTCTAGATGCTCAATCCTCTCCTCCCCTGCCCACCCCCGGCAGCCAAAGTTCGCTCCCAAACCCGGGTCGCTGGCATGGCGCGAGGTGTGGCATCCAACGCCTCAACCCTCAGCACCACCGGGCCGGCTCAGTGCTGGCCTGGTTACCAACTCCAAAGATATTGTACAAGCCTTCAGGGACTTTTACCAGGACCTGTACAGTAAAGTGGACCCAGAGCCCCTGGGAGCAGAGATTAACTCTTACCTTTCTCTCAGTAAATTGAATGAGGGTCAGCAGTCGATACTAGCTGCCAACTTGACATTGGATGAGATATACCAAGCCATCCAAGATCTTGCACTGGATAAGGCTCCCAGTCTAGTTGGGTTTTGCCCTAATTTTTAAGAGTTTCAAACACGTAATAGGTTCCCTGCTGCTTGATTTGTTTGAACATATCTGTAACAAGGGTATAAAAGTGCAGGATCTTTCGGGTACTCTTGTAACTCTAATTCCAAAGCCGGGCAGGGACCACACGCAGCTGGGAAATTATAGGCCAATCTCGCTCTTAAATTTGGATATCAGAATTCTTGCAAAGGTCTTGGCCTCACACCTCAACAGAGCGTGGGATATCCTAATTGCAGAGGTGCATATAGACTTTATGCCAGGCCAGGTATCCTCAGACCATCTGGGGAAGTTGACCTACTTGATCTCTGCATCTGGAGAGCCGGGCACACCTACGGTGCTGCTATCCCTGGATGCAAAGAAAGCTTTCAACAGGGTTCTATGGGACTATGTGCTCAGAACACTGGGGAGATATGACATACTAGTTGAATTCTTTCAATGGGTACAGATTCTGAACACCAGTCCTGCGGCACAGATTTTCTGTAATGGTGTGTGCATTCAGCTCCTTTTAGATTGTACAAGAGCATGAGTCTGGAATGTCGACTGTAGATTGTACAAGGGCAGGAGTCTGGAATGTTGACTGTTTTCCTTACTTTTTAACCTTTTCTTGGAACCCCTAATCTTAAACAAACGCCAGATGTTTCTGGCATAGAAGTTGAAGGCATATAATATAGTATGAGTTTATGCGGATGATATTTTGCTTCATATTACACACACCCTCCACGTCCCTGCCTCGTGCTCTTCAGGTGATTCCAGAGTTTGGCCTCTTATCTAATTATAAATTGAACGTGGACAAAATTAAAGTGTTGCCCCTTAATGCTGCTGTAAACAAATAGGAGGTAGCCACACTTGGGCTCAATGGCAGGTAGATGGCACCACGCCCCCTGACGAAGGGTCAGTTGAGACCTGAAGTACCAGGGCTAGAGTGGCCAGTGGCCAGTGAGCTTGCATTTCACTGGCAGGTATTGGACCTTGTAACAAGTTAATAAAAATCTAAACAAATTTCCTGAGCCTGTGAATGGACGTTTGTTTATTGGAGTGTGTGTACTTTTGGACTTGTGGAGCAAACAGGTTGGAAACCTTTCTTCACGCACCCCCCTTTCCTGCAGCTCGCAGTACGTCTTTTCGGAATAGATGGCCTGAAATACCTGGGTATGCTGGTGATGAGAAACCCCCAAGAAGTGCTTCATGAAAACTTAGATCATCTGCTTAGGCAGCTGAAATTGGACTTTGAGAGATAGGATCATTTACCCTGAACTCTGTGGGGGAAAATCAATCTTGTTAAAATGAACATACTCCCTAGGCTTCTGTATCCATTAGGTATGTTAAATGTGGCCATCCCTAAAACATGGTTTGATGGGCTACACGAGCAGTTAAGTTTATATGGGCAGCCCTCAGGGAGTATAATAAACTAGCAGCTCCTAAGCTTCAGGGTGTGTAGAAGTTGCCTAACCTTTATTATCATTACGGTATTTAGCACGCCATGTGTGCTAAAGTGGGAGTGAGCACCAAAGCCTCAATATATATAGGGGTTAGAAACCTCCCACGTTCTCTTAAGCACACACCAGTAGCTGCTTCCTTGTAGGCCCATACACAGCTGTGCAGACTGCTGAAGTTACAGGCACCTCTTGACTATATGCAGCCCTTGATGATGCACAATCCCAGCTTTCCTATTGGTGGGAAAACAATTAGCTCCCTGCTGTGCCTGACCACTAATGTTTCCAGAATAGACCAGCTGTTCCTGGATAATAAACTAATCACCTTTCAAACTTTTTGACAAAGGTATGGCATTTTGAATAAAGAAGTTTTTCCCTTTCTTCAGTTTATTTGCCTCCTAGCCAGGCACTTCAGAGGGACTTAGAAAAATGTTGGCCATACGGAGGCCATACTGCCATCAGCTAGCTGGACCACCCTCCTATACCCTATCTCTAACTGCATATACAAATGTATTTACGATCTTACCACCAACAAGGTGGATGGCTTGACCCCTTATTGGGCAGTCACTATTCTTAAAAAACAAGAGGAATACGACTGGCAACAAATTTGGAACGATTTGTATAAACGCTATTATATTTGATGCTTGTAGTCTCATGCAGTTCAAGATTCTCCATAATATGTATTACACACCTACGGAATGGCATAAAGTGCATGAACTAGACATGGACATCTGTTTGAGGTGTGGTGAAGGACAGTGCACATTGTATCACATTTTATGGCAATGTTCTAAAGCTCAGCCACTTTGGCAATCCACAAAAAGTAAGCTCGAGCCATGACTAGAGTTGGACAAGGCCTTTACCCCCCTCTGTTCGTGTGGCGGGTGACTATAAAAGACATCTAGCAGGAACACAAATATCGTATAGCCCAAATTTCTGGATGTGCCAGAAGGGTATTGTTAAGACACTGGCTCAATCAGGACACATCTACAGTATGTACGAAGAGTGGCACGCAGAACTCCTTTTGCTCTTAAAGTCGAAAAATCCATAGCTAGTATGAACAGTAGACTTAAAGGGTGTACATCCAGGCGGGAGAAACTGTTGTGTGCTTACGACTTTAGACTGCTAAGGTTTATGACCCTCATTGGTGGTTTAGGACCTTAACTCATTCTCTCCCGGTGGCCATTTTGAATCTGGTTCAGCAGTGGATGGTACCGATGCTATATGGCATGGCTATGGGACTGAACTGTGCTTCCCCTTTGGATGTTTACATAGATGTTGACGGCAGATAAAGGGCCTATGGCCCACCCAGTCTGCCCATTTATGCATGTAACCATGCTTCTCAAGCTTCCCTAGAACTAGGTTTTCTAGTACATATGATTGTTTAAGTCTGTATAAGCATGATATGCAAATGAAATCGAGTTTGTGAAGGATGTTATGTTTTTACTGGTGTAATGTCTGTAATTCATTGATACGTGATAGTATCAATTTAGCATGCTGTGCTGGGGATCCTGTTTTGTCTGTTTGTTGTCTGAAGTGTCTGTTATACTGAAAATGCAATAAAGTATTAAAAAAGGAAGTAGAAGGGGATCGGGACCTCTGTGGAGAAAGCAGTGGAGTCTGACAAGAGTGGTAAGGAAAGTGAAAGGGGAGGACAAGCAGAAATAGTAGATGTTATAAAGGAAAGGAAACATTTTCTTCCGTTATATCAAGGAACAGCAGGGGACAAAGTGGGGAATCATCAGGTAAAAAAAAGAAGAGGATACGAAGAAAGACAATAAGGCAGACTGTCTAAACATAGACATTGATAGCAGAAAAAAATTCTCACAACCCATCTAGTCTGCCCAGCCCTTCCTGTGGTTTGTTGCAAGCTCAGTAGCATTTACACATTCCTCCTTCTCCCATGCTGTCATCCCCCTCTACCTTTAGCCCCATTTGTGTGTTCCTAACTGTGTTAAAATCCCACCACTGATTTGGGACAGACTTTTCCACCACCTTCTCTTTAAAGAAATGCTTTCCAACATCCTTTTTGAATCTCCCAGTTTCATGTGTTTGCACTCCTAGTGAATAGTTAGTTCTCTACCTTTCAGTCGATTTATCCCATGGAGAAACTTGTGTGCCTCTTTCATGACCCCCATCTCCCTCCTGACCTTCTGTGTGTACAAACTGAGGTCCTTGAGCCTTTTCTCATAGGGCCTCCCTTGCTGTCAGAATACCCAACACCGTTTAGTGCCTGTATAGGCACTTTATCAATGGAACTCTTGATATAGTGCCTGTAGAGGCACAAAATGACGGGTGGTTTGCCGGGCTGTGGGGAGCACACTTGTGGTGAGATGCCTTGCACTTGATTTCACCATGAGTACAGTAGCAAAATTAAAGCATCGTTTTGCATACTTATATATGTTTCAAGACTTTCTCGTAGGGTGAATGTGAGGCCTTTTTCAGGGAAATATAAAAATAGTCGGTAGATAAAGACCTATTGGCCCACTGAGTCTGCCATTTTCTCCCTACCTGTACTATTACCACAGACCCTATCTCAGCTCTGGCTAACCTCCCCCTCCCAATTTTCTTACTAAGATACTTTTATGCCTATCCTATGCATGCTTGAAGAGTGAACATTGGGACAATGAAAGATGTTTTTTTCCATTGCCAAATATATAAATATTTTTTTTCCTTCCCTCCTACTTCCTCTCCATCTCTGACCCTTTGATGGCATCTGGGGAGTCATCCCTCTACCAAATACCCTACCCAGGACTTACCTTGCGCCCCATGGAGCTGCGGCTATCCCCCTGGGTGGGGAACAGGGTGGGGCCCATACACCCCGTACAATCCACTTTCATCGGGCAAGGCAGTCTGGGTGGGTGGTGGCACATTGCGGGCACGCTCCTGATGCCCAGTCTTCCCAGAGACGGAAGGACTTTTTCCTCCTATTCACCCTCACGTGGTGTGCATCCTGACATCAAGGCGCAACGTGCCAACGCCCACCACGTGTCTCGGCCGGCCCCTCCTGCAAGCAGGACTTGCTGTACCCCGAGCCTCCGCTCGGGTCGGCAGTCTGCAGGCCTTGACCCCCTCCCTCCTCCCCGGAGAAGGCGAGCTGTCATGGGATGCACAAGCTTCTCCTAGCTGGCCCGCCAGCAACCCAAGTCCGCTCCTGAACCCAGGTCGCTGGCGTCGCAAGCGGAAATCCAACTGCTGTGCCGACGGGCCGGCTTCCATTGCCAAATATTCGTTTCTTTTCTGGTAGCTGCTCCTTTGGGAATTGTTGAACGCTAGTATATATCATCGCCAAGTAAAATGCTTTTCTGCCATTGTTGCTGTGGAAACCTGATATACAGTGAGGATACCTACATGTTGTGCATTTATTGTTTGGGTCTATCCAATTCCCGTGACATAAAAATAACATCTTCCTGAATTTTAACCCGACCACATGGAGACGAAATGTTTTGGAGCATTTTCTTGAAAATCATGGACAAGAATACTGCAGAGACTGCCAAGTTACTGAATCCGCTGCTGACACTGATGAAACAGAAGTCATTGATGGAAAAGGGAGCTTCATCAAAATGAAACCGTAAATTGATGGCCCTGTCACCAGTGAAGTCGTCAGATATTCAGAGTCTTTCCATTCAACAGAGAGTTACTGGAGTCAATGGGAGTCTGACTGCTCATTGTCAGTGAGTTGACAATGTGCTCCCACTCAGTAATCCAGATCGTTGCACTCTATGGGGGATGGTAAATGAAAAACAAATGCTGCTGTTACGCTGACAAAATAGGCTAATTCAGCCTCTGCAAGGCCAGAATCCCTGCCTGAAGAAGGCTTGGCTCTAATGTCCAAGACAGTGAACTTCTGTGAGCACCTCAGGGACTTCACAGCAAGTATGGTCTTATCACTACTGTTGGGAGTGGTCCTAAGGACACCTTTGGCATTGGTCCAGTCATTGTCAGTGGCCTTGGCTGTCACTGGCATTCCAGGTGACGTTTTGGCAGAATTCTCTGACTTGAGAAAATAAATTATTGCCAGGTCTGCCACAGTTAACTATGCAGGTCACCCCTCAGGCACTGCCTCCAGTCTTGTTGGTTGGTCCTGCAGTGCCTCCTCAGGCCCCTCCTCTGAGATAGATGACTCTCATGTCTCCTTCCCTTGAGGAGGAGGAGGATTAAGGGCACAGTTCTGAGCTCCTGGATGAGGAAGAGGATTGAGGAGAAGAGTAAATTGATCTTTTTTGACCCCTTGGGCTGGAAGATCCAGCAGGCTGTACTGTGTTCTCTGGGAGTGAAGACACTTCTGTACAGGCCTCATTATCCTCCTGAGGATCCGACTTTTTAGACCTTAATACAACAAATTCAGGAGACTTTAAATTTCTCACTGGAGTAAGAGGATTCTTCGAAGAAGACCCTGTCATTTTTTTGGAAGTGGAAAGTGCCTCCTCAGCGGTCATCCCTCCTGTTTATGCGTCCTAACGCTACCCTGACTGCCAGGCATAGGCCTTGTACCTTGCCAGCCAACCCTCAAAAGGCAGATAAATGGTATTTGGCCCCTAGTGACAAGAAGTGTTATTGCACTCGTCCTGATACAGACTCTCTTATCATGGCTGCCCATGACGGGCCTCGGGCCCCCTCAAGGGATGAGTATTAGACCTCCAGAAAACTGGACATGATGGGCAGACGTACTCTCACCTCTGCTTCTCTTTGCTTGCTTAGTTCCCAGGATAACACCATTGAGACAGCTCGATTGCAGTGAGGTCCTGGAAGACATAGATACGTAATGGATAAGACTAATATCATACGGAAAAACAAAATATAGTGCTTGCAGATACTGTACAGATGAAACTAAAAAACAAGCTCAGATACAAACTTACACAGTGAACACTCACGGCATGCACAGTTGCCTAATCAGTGAATTACAAGGGCAAGTCAAAAGACAAAGGAACAAGAGAACTCAAATACAAGGGAGCTAGACAGTATGAGTCAACTTTGACGTTGTGTCACAGGAGGACAAAGGTCCATAGTAGGAAGGAGTACTATTGACAGGGGTATGGCAAAATAGGAGAGGAGGCACAAGTTGAAGGGAAAGAAAGGTAGGTAGGAAAAGGAGCTTAAGAAGTGTAGTAGAGAGGGAAGGAAAAAAAAGGAAACGAAGACTGTACAGGCCAAGGGGATAGGGACTGAAAGGAGGATAAGATTATGGGAGGGTAAGGAAGGAGGAAAGGTTTAAGTGCAAGAAAACAGCTAAAGGGTGTGGTTCAAGGTTCAGCACGATGATTCAGGCATAGCAGTTGCATTTTTCCTTCAACGTGAGTCTAAGCATGGACTTGAAAGTACTCAGGCCAACAGTATGCTTTAGTGATTTTTGAAGGGTGTTCCATAGTGCCTGTGTGTTGCTAATTACCATGTGTATATCTGATGAAGTATCAGAATTGCATGTGGAGAGACTTGGGCAGTAAAACAAAAGCCCTAAAACATGTGTCACAGGGCTCTGAGGCTGGAAGGAATGTCTTGAGGTCAGTCGGTGAGGCCTCAGATGCTGCAGCCAGAGTAACTGCTTCTGGCATGTGTCTTGAGATGGCAGCCCTGGCTGAGAATGGCTGGTTTTGCACTAGATATACAGCAGTAAGTATGGAATGTTCCTTTTAAAGGCAGTTAACTTTTCAGGTCCTAGGTGGAAACCATCCTAAATGAGCTTGAAACCTTGATGAAGTCTGTGAGGATGATTCAGTTCTAAACTATAAATGACCCTTGGTGAAGTTATGGTAGACATTTCTTTTGCAGGGGCTCTTGCACCTACACTCCCCATGGTCAGGGATATGGTTATGTGCCCCAGTCGCAGCAATTCGGGGGAGCTATAAGGCCTCAAAAGGACATACATAGTAAAGGGATGTTCTACCACCCACTTCCTAGTCCTCCTGACTCTGTTCTTCTCCCTTCAAATCCCCTTTTGGGGACTTTAACTGGGGTAAAGAATTCTCTGTTTCTGCTCTACTGGCAAACAGTGACTACAGATAGATGGGTCCTGGACATTTTCCAGCGTGATTATGCCCTGGAGTTGGTGTTGCAACCCCCAATGACCCCTGCTAGACCTTGTCACTCCTTCCTAGAGCACCTAATGGTTCTGTGGGTGGGGATACAGACCTTGCTGCACAAGAAAGTCATTCTGTCTGTTCCCCTTGTGGAATTAAAGATTTCTACTACAGGTATTTCTTAGTACCCCAAAGATTTGGAGGCTTCTGGCCAATTTTGGACCATAGTGGCCTAAACAAACATGTGGTCTGCAAAAAATTCCACATGCTGTCCCTAGGCTCCTTCCTCCTTCTCCTGTCACTGTCAGATTGGGTGTGCATCCCGGATGTGCAGGCCACCTACCTGCACATCAGAATCAGACTGTGCCACAGGCAGTTTGTCCTCTTCTGCCTAGAAGTGGGGCACGACCCATTCTTGGTCTTACACCTTGAATTATCTTCACTGTGGCATGTCTTTACCAGATGCTTGCTGTTATGGCAGTGTGCCAAGAGAAACTGCATGATTTCCTGTACTTGGATGACTGGCTCTTGAAGTGGGTTTCAGCAGCCAGGGTAGATTACATTGTGCACTGCACCAGGCAACTGCTGGACAGCCTGGGGGTGCTAGTGAATGTGAAAAAGTCCATTCTGGTCCCTTTGCCAAAGGCTACAATATACAGGGGCAGTTCTGGATATGATCCAGGTGAAAGCCTTACCACCAAAAGATAGATCTTTGGCAGCCCAGGTTATGCTCCACTTCCTGTGTCTCTTGGCAGCCTCCGTACTCATGAGTCCTCTGACTCTTCTGTATACGAGGATTCCTTCGTGGCTGCTGCAAGCCCAGTGGTCTCTGGCATCTAAGCCACTGGACCATCTGATTTCAGTGTGCCATCCCCTATGGGATGCCTTGGATCTCCCTTTCTATAACTCCAACCGCAAGTAATCCTCTCCACAGGTGCTTCCAACCGGGTTGGGGTGCCCACCTGGGCCCTCACTAGACGTGGGATTCCAGGTCTCCTCTGGAACAAGGCATTCACATGAATGTGCTGGAAATGAGGGCTGTACTGTATGGTCTCCAGGCCCTGGCCACTCAGGTTCAAGGGGTGCCTCTGCTGATCCACAGTGTGGTGCATTCCTGAACAAGCAAGGGGCACACACCAGTGCCTTCTTTGTCAGGAAGCAGAGAGTTTTTAGAACGGGGCAGTAGCCCAAGAGGTTTTGCTCATTGCTGTTCACGTCACCAGCACACTAAATGTCCTGTCAGACAGCATGCTCTGGTCTGTGATCCAGCCACATAATTAGAAACTGAGGCAAGCTGTAGCTGAACACTTGCTCGACGTGTGGGAAAGGCTGGAGTAGGACTTCTTATTAGTGCATCCCCACACAACACAAAACTTGTGCTTTTCTATTAACTTTGTCTGACTAAAGTGCTTTTAAGCAGTTTGATTGCTCTGCATAGAAGGTAAGACATGCAACCTTCTGTGAGCCGGGACATTCTCTAAATGAATGTTCGTGTACCATAAAAGTTTTCACTAACATTTATATATACTTTGGTTTTTTTTGTTTTTTTTAAGCAAACGATGTTAAGGTTAATACCTCTCGTTTAGTACAACTGGGGAGGGGGTTTCATTTCTGTTAACCATGTTTGTTGCCACTTACAACAGTTCAGTGTTTAAGTGGAACTGCAAAGTAGATGCTTTGGGGACCCTAACTTTTTTCTTGTCTCAGTGAGGTATTAGTATGTGGCCTGATCACCCTGGAATCCACACAGATGTGTGTAAGACTATGGGATGGCCTGGCACTTTTCTTTTTCCTTATATAAGGTACAGACAATATGAGCTGTATATTTGGAAAACTTTCGATCACTTCCATGCAGCTCATGGACTCCCTGCACACAGTTTGTTATGGACTTGTGACTACTTGAAGTTTCTATACAGACTTTTAATTCCCCCAAACATGTATCTGAATGACATATGACATCTTAAATGCATGTATTGGGAAGACTGGCATCCTCATGGTTTCTGTATTTACTTTGTATGCTCTGTGTCAGAAATGTTTATAACTACTTGTATTTCACTGAAACAATAAACCTATAGTTTAACAAAAAAAAAAACTTGGATCTTTTCTGCTCATTTGCTCCAGGTTGGAACAGGAGATTCCTCTACACATTTCCTCCACTGCCATTAATTTAGAGGGTCCTGATCAAGTACTGCAGGAAATGGCCAAAATGATCCTAGTGGCCCAGGCAGATCTGGTTTTCACTGCATTAGGAGTTGTCAGTAGAAGCCGTTTCATTTTTTTTTTTTCTACTTATTCTTTGTCCACTCCTACTGTCCCTTCCAACCACCACTCCTTCTATCCTACAAGGAATGACGACCTTCCAACCTCCACTGACCAGCGTGGTCTGCCCCTAGAGTGCCATACTGCCATTGGGGCCCTTGATGGCCCGGATTACTCCCCCGGGCGGGGTGAGGAGAGAGCCCCCTTTACCGCCCTCTTTCCCCTGCGGCGAGCTGCACATTGGGGTCTGCCCCGGTCGGTGGGTGGTAAGACCGGCTCCGGAGGACTTCATCTAGGCGACTGGAGGGCATTTTCCTCCAAGTAGTTCCCTTCCCTTAACCGTGCCCCCTGAGATGCCAGTGCAGAGAGTCTGCGTGCTAGCATGACGCTCCTCTCAGCCTATATGATCCCCTCCCCCTGGCCCGTAGACGGTTGCCGCTGAGCCCTCGTGAGTCGGGTGCATCCACCGACCCTCTCACAGGACGTCAGGCGCTCCAAAGCGCCCCTGCCATCCCACCCCGAGGGAGGAGAGCATCCGTTGGGACGCTCCATCCTCCCTCCCCCTGCCGACCCGAGTCCGTTCCCGAACCGGGTCACCGGTGTAGCGTGAGGTGTGGCGTCCAGCGCCTCAACCCTCCGCGCCACCAGGCCGGCCTTTTTTTTTTTAAGTGGCAGATTATGAGAGGACGGAGGAGGAGTGCAGCCTCAGAAAATCTACTGGAGGACAACAGAGGGACAGCGTTAATACAGTAGGTGGCTTTTGAAATGAGTGAGCCATCAGGGACACACCTGGAAAACATCTGCCGTTGTGACTGCGTGCTATACAAGTGATGGTGGGCAGAGTGTCCCATTCATGCTCCTTTGTGCTGCTCTGGTCCGAATGGAGTGAAGAGATGCTGATGCAGTTACACTTTATACTGCTGTGATTTTATTTTATTTTTTTATGTAACTGGATATTGTATCACTTGTGCTAAGGACTGAATGGGGAGGCGGTCTCTCGCTAAGTGAGGGAAACAATGGCACTGGACTCCTGGATCCTGCGAGGTCCCGACCCGAGTCGTGAGTGCTGCTGCAGCCTGCCCTCCCCAGAGCGGAGTCATTAGAGTTGGACTCCTGGATCCTGTGAGGTCCCGACCGGAGGTCGTGAGGGCTGCCGAGCCTGCCCTTCCCCACCCCCCAGAGTGAGTCATTTAAGGTAAATGACGAACGAGCCTGTGCCAGGCTGTGGTGTCCTGCGCTCAGTACTGAAAGCCGATTTTGTGTTGATAAGCAAGCCGGATTTTAAAACTAAATAAGAAACATTTTACCCTTGCAACGAAGCGCCTTTCTCCTGGGGGCTACGAACATTTGGCCTTGCATACTGCCACGCGGGGTGCTCCACTGCCCAGGAGCTTTGTAAAGGATTTGGCCCCGCTGGCTGCCCCACCGTCCCCACCACCACCCATGGTGGTCACCGAGCTATATACCTGAAATCATGGGTTTTTAATCACGGGTTGTGTAAAAACCTATCAGCCCACTTTGCCATTTGCAGGTTATAGTTATTCGCCACTAGAGGCCTCCCCTGTTTTAACTGCATTTAAATGTCCAATGCTGACAGCCTACATTTAATATATGAGCTGCTCTTGGGCTCCTTTCCAAGCCTTCACACTGCATAATTGCCCCCCACGGGCTATTCAGATCTCTCCTAAGGCGCTGCCAAGCATATCCATAATAGAAACAGAGAATTTGATGGCAGATAAGGACTACATGGCCACCCAGTCTGACCATTTCCCTACCTAATGGATAAGCTGCAGATCCTAGGTAACCAACAGCCTACTTCTTCCCTACCCCCAAGAATTGCCTTATGACTGTCCCATGCATACTTGAATTCAGCCACTGTTTTGAGTTCACAACCTCCTCCGGAAGGCCATTCCATGCATCCACAACCTCTCTGTGAAAAATACTTCCTTACATTACCTCTGAGCCCCCCATCTTCTCAAATTGTGCTCCCCTTGTTCTTGCACACCTCTTTTTGAAAGATGCTACCCTCTTGACTTTGTTGATTCCATTGAGGTACTTGAAAGTTTTATCATGTCCCCCCTCTCCCTCCTTTCCTCGAGGCTATACATATTAAGCTCCTTTAGTCTCTCTCCATATGTCTTCTGGTGCAGACCCTGCACCATTTTAGTTGCTCTCCTCTGGACAGCTTCCATCTTGTCTATGTCCTTGCGGAGACTGGGTCTCCAGAACTGCACACAGTACTTCAGATGGGGTCTCGCCAGCTGTCTGTACAGAGGGATAACAACTTCCTGTTTTCTACTGGTGATACCTCTCCCTGTGCATCCCAGTGTCCCCCCAGCCCTCCTTGCCCTCTCACATCCTTGCCCACCTTTAAGTCATCTGATATGACTACCCCAGGTCCCTTTCCATTTTGTTGTTGTTAGTATCTCACCCCCATTGTACTCTTCCCTGGGTTTTGTTTCCCAGGTGCATTACTTGCACTTCTTAGCACTGAATCTAAGCTGCCATACATTTGACCATTTCTCTAACCTTGCCAAGTCTCCTTCTCATCCTTTCCACCCAACCTTGTGCATCAGCTCTGTTGCAGATCTTTGTGTCATCTGCAAAGAGACATACTTTTCCTTCCAGTCCCTCTGCAATGCCGCTTATAAAGACATTGAAGAGGACCGGACCTAATACTGAACCCTGCGGTACCCCACTAGTAACCCCCCTTTCTTCAGAGTGGACTCCATTTACTATTACCCTCTGTGTCCTATTCTCCAGCCAATTCTTTTCCCAGGCTATCATCTTGGGACCCACTCCCAGGCTGGCTAACTTGTATATTAATCTTTTGTGTGGGACTGAGTCAAATGCCTTGCTAAAGTCTAGGTAGGCCATGTCCACAATAATCTAGCCTTGTCCCCTGGTTTCCTCTACTCCTGATTACCATTCCCCAGGGTACTACCTGGGAGGTTCAATTCTACTCCACCCCTGACCTGACGCTTAGGGTGGGACCTCAGCTTGCTCCTTAAGGTACACAGCATTGCCTCAGCTAGACAGCACCTGGCCGAAGGGCCCACACTGCGTAACGCACTGGCCCTTGGCGTGTTGCCTTATCAGTGGGATCCTCATCCAGCCGGGTACCTCACAAACCTCGCTGTGTCGTGGCTTGGGCCATGGCTTCCACTTGTGAGGCTGGGAACTTAACCAGCTGCCAAGGTCCCCCGACAGCCCCATACTCCTTCAAGCCTCCCTCAGCCTGGCTATCCACCAAAGGCTTAAAAATAGCGCAGCTAAATAGCCGCAGCTTCTTCCAAAACCTAGCAGAACTAATGGCCTGGTTGGCCCACTACAAGCCTGACATTTTGGGCATCACGGAAACTTGGCTGAAGCCTCGCATTCCTGACTCCGCGTGTGCCTTCCCGGGCTACAGCTTCATCCGGCAGGACAGGGCAGGCAGTAAGTGTGTGGGGGGGGGGTGCTCCTTTACTATAGGGTGCACCTTAATGTGTCATCAGTTTCTCAGTCACCCCCTGAAACCCCTGCCTGCGAGTTCCTTCACTCCCTCCTCCTGCTTGGGAACACTAAAAAGATGCATTCTGTCTGTGCCTACAACCCTCCGAAGGGTGGTGTTCAAGGGCTCTCCTCTCTACTTGACCACCTTAAAGAAAAGGTTGGCTCAAATGAGCTTCTAATCCTGGGGGACCTCAACCTCAGTTGGCTGGGGCCAAATATCAAGCAATATGAGCCTCTTCTCTCAGGCCTTGCCCTCAGCCAGACCATCTCGGGACCCACAAGAATCTCCCCCGGGAGGGACAAAGGGTCACTAATCAACTGGATACTGAGCAACAGACTGGACAGAATTGTCCACTCAGGAATTCTTCTGGATGCCATCTCTGATCACTCCCCAACCTACTGCATTTGGGGCATCACCTCGACCGAAGTCCCCAGCAGAGTGATCCTGATGAGGGACTATTCCAAACTCATCCTCAGTGACTATCTTGAGGATCTACAGAGTGTCGACTGGTCTAGGGTCACTGCCACCAATGACCCTGCTGCAGCCCTTGATCATTTCCTTGCAGAATTTGTCCCCATGCAAAATAGACATGCACCCCTTGCAAAAAAGGAGGGTGAGGGGGACTGTCACGAAGTGGCTCCATGGAGGCCTATTCTCCCTCATGAAGCAGAGAGACAAATGCTGGGTGAAACACAAGATCTCCTGCAACAATAACGACCTCCTCGAATATCCACGGCTCAGAAACTCCTGCAAGAGAGCCATACATTCCGCCAAGAGTGAGTATTGCAAATCGGCCCAGCTAGACTCGGCCAGTAACCCCCGGCGCTTTTGGCAAAATGTCAAAAACCTGGTTGGGGGGGTCCGCCAAGGAAATGATCGACGGCATGAACATCAGAGGGACCAACTGCAATAACGCCCATACTGTTGCCACTGCATTTAACTGCATGTTTTCAGACCTGCCTGCTCCTCCTTCCCACCAACTCTCCCTGCCCCTAAACCCCTGGGTGGGCACCCCCTCCCGACCGCCATTCTATCTTAAACGGATCTCAGTTGGAAAGACCCAAGAACTCCTAGCCGGTCTCTCCCACCACATGGGGGCAGGTCATGACAGCCTCGAACCAAAGCGACTTAGCTTGGGTGCTCCCCTCCTCGTCCGGCCGGTCGCCCATATATTTAACTCCTCTCTTATCTTGCGAATCATACCTGACATATGGAAGGTGGCCAAGGTAGTCCCTGTTTACAAACAAGGCGACCCCAAAGATATGAGAAACTATCGCCCCATCGCCATACTCTCTGCCACCTGTAAGCTCCTCAAAAAGGCTGTTGCCTCACAACTCTCCCACTGCCTTCAGAGTTATGAAGTTCTCTCCCCCCTGCTCAACATGGCTTCAGGAAGGGGCACAGTACATCGACTGCGCTTGCCGTGGTTACCTCAGAGATCAGGTCTGCGACTGACCAAGGCAGTCTGACCGGAGCCATCTTCGTTGATCTCTCAAAGGCCTTCAACAGGGTTGACCATTCCCTCCTCCACTCCACTCTTCATTCTCTCGGATTCTCCCCCTGTGCCCTTGCCTGGTTCTGCAACTACCTTGGGGGAAGCCAGCAATTCACCTGCTTCAACCATGCCCTCTCCCCTATTAACTGCAGGGTCCCCCAGGGATCCGTCCTTGGACCCATCCTGTTTTACCTTTTCAGAAATGAACTGCCCTCAGTTGCAACCTACGGGCACCTAACTCTATATGCAGATGACCTCGTCGTACTGCTCAATTCCCAGGATCTTACTGTCATCAACTCCTGACTTAACTCAGACTTTGATTGTATTCAGAATTGGCTTGTGGGACGCAGCTCACCATGAACCTGGAAAAGACCCAGGCCATGCTCTTTGGTTCTGTGGCCAAAATCGCTTCCCGCACCGCTCCCCTAGCTAGCTATGGTGCAAATGGCTCCCTCCTGCCGGTCATTGACTCCGTCAAGTATCTAGGAGTAACCCTGGATCCACAACTGGATCTCGCCGCACATCTTCGGAATATCTGCAAAGCTGCGAATGGCAAGCTTGGACTTGCCTGCAGAACCAAAGATAGCCTCACCCCTGCTGCACGGCTCGCCATAGCTAAGGGAATACTCCTTCCCATGCTTTGGTATGGGCTTATAGCCTTTGCCCCAGTCCCGAATTCTAGCCTTGCAAAATGGGATACTGCTTATAACGACGTATAAACTCCCGCTCTCTGCTTACACCATACTACGCATTGTTGTGAGGCTCTACTCTCGGCTGAGTGGCTCCCGGAAGCACTGCGCCTTTGTCCTTAGCCACCGTGGATAACATAGTTAGAACGACACCCTTCTGGACTTGCCCTACCCCTCAAATGTGGAACCCCTGCCTACCACTTAAGATCAAGTGCTGCTTAGCTCTGCCTGGTCCCTAAGACCCGCATCTCACAGGTGACTGGGCCTTCTCTGTCCATGTGCCTAGACTGTGTAATTCCCTTCCCGCCCTAGCTCGTGCCTCTCCCTCCCATCCCTGCTTCAAAACCTCCCTATGGAACTTCCTCAAAGCTGCCTCTGCCTGTCCGTGTTCTGTATAGACACAGAGTAGTTTTCTCCCTTACCCCTGACCCCGATTCACTAATGGGAGACTGTGAGCTGACTCACCAGCCGCTGCTATTCTCTGCTGATAACCAGCATAAGGCACTTTCTGCCCTTCGATTGGAGAGGAGCTCTTGTCATATCAGTACCTGCTTCTAGCTGTACTAATTTGATGATCACTGTATCTCAGGATAGGCCCTCATGGCATGTTAATATACATGCCATACTTTCATTTATTTTGATGTATTCTCTGCCTTGATGTTACCTGTTGTTCTACCTCTCAATACTGTTATGTACCTTGTTGACATACTGCCAACTCTCTGTGATGATGTACCTGTTTATATTCTACCTCTCATTGCCATTGTGTAGCCCGTTGACATACTGCCAATCTCTACCTTTGTATAGCCATTTGTACTGTTTACTGTTCCTCCCACCTGTCCGTGGGCCAGTATGTTACCTTGACTCTGTATTTTGTATGTTGTTTCTTATGTACTCTGTAACCTCCCGGGTCGCACCTGAAAATAGGCACTTCTTGTCTAGCGTGCTTACCTGGTTAACAAAAGCAAATAAATAAATTTCAAATGGAAATTAGCTGTTTTATCCAGTTAGGAAGCCGGGTGGGCACTTTAATACTTCACTAGGTGAAGGGGCTCTGTAGGATGGTGCATTTTATTTCCTGGGCATCTATTGAAAGTTAATGTACCCTTCTAGCAAGGATACTAGCCAATCAGATGCAAGGAAATCAGAAGCCCATTTTCTAAATGGAATGTAATCAGGCAGCGAAGGAGGGGGACTTGTTATTTCCTGGTCCCTGTTGCCTGTTACCGGACTGGCTGGTTTGTGGCATTAGCCAATCAGAAATGAGAACTCTTGCTACCCATTTTTTAGTAAACATTAAAATATGATTCTGATCTCCCATAGGAGAGCTAGATTTGGCCTTGTGGTCTTACAAGGCCTACTCTTCTGACTGACTGGTCCGGTGTTTCACCAGCCACCCAGTGGGGTTGGTACCATTTGGTAGTCATCCAGTGTACTAGGCTTTGGTAGTCATCCAATGAATTATGGCTAAATTTAGATATCCTCGAAGAAGGTAGGTTTGTTACTTACCAGTAACAGTGAATCTTCAAGAGGATCTCCATAGAGCTATATCTTTTCTGCCCACCATCCCCCTGGTATGATGGACCCTTCTTTCAGCCTCACTGTCCTCATCATGCTCAGAATTGCTTGGATATAATTGTCAAGGCCGTGGCTCACTACTTCTATCATGAACTGCAGTCAGGTGGAGAAATTGCTGAAGCATGCTGTGGGTTGGGTTTTCTACTGTACATCTGAAGTATGGACCAGTACAAACTCACTACATGCATACCTCTCACTCACAGCACACTGGTGTTCACCTACACCAGTTACACATGGTGGCATAGCCACTGATGTTGACTCCTCCTCATCTTCCTCTGGTCTTGGCTGTAGCAGTACCCCATCCCACTGGATGTCTGCTCTCCTTAGTGTTGCATTCCTTCCAAGTGAACACACTGGTGTTGGTATTCTTATTTCTTTGCAAGAAATGCTTGACTCCTGGATTAGCACAACAGGTTTGCATATTGGGTTTTTTATTACAGATAATGGGAAGAACATGGTGAAAACAGTTTTTGATGGCCACTTCCAGAGAATACTCTGCTTTGCTCATATATTGCACCTTGTGGCTACTGGTGCTTTCCAGAGTGGTGTGGGTGCTTCTCATGTTGTTGATACTTCAGAAGACATCTGTAGCCATTTCTGCTGTTCTGTTAAGGCAACCAGAGAGATGCAAAATGTTCAGGACCAGCTTGGTTTACCAAACCATTGACTAATCCAAGATGTCAGTACACGATGGAATGGTACATTTTATATGTTGCAGCGCTTGCTGGAACAGAAGCATGTTCTACATAAGTTATCAGTTCAGCAGGATATTTGTAGAGTACTGCTACACAAGGATTGGAGCATCATTGAGGGCATGGTCCAGGTTCTGTCTCCCTTTGAGAAATGCATGATCTAAGCTGAAATATAGCTTCATTGAGTCAGGTCATTCCAGCTGTCCATCTCCTCATGTCAACCATGGAGATTTCCCAGGAACACAGCACTATGGACTTGTTTCCAGAACCCATCAAAGAACCTGTTGAAGGGCTTAGTAGGGAGTTGGGGGGCCTATGCATGCATGTGTGGAGTGGCTATGCATCGCAGATCAGTGGCACATAGCGACTCCTCACCCATTGCGCCCCCCTTGTGGGACATCCCGTACGCACCCGATTCCCCTAGCTGCATGGACAGTAACTTGCTGCGGGCCGGGGACATGGCACTATGCAGCAGTCACTGTGGTGCAGTCCGCAGGAGGGGCAGAGGACAGAGCAGGTTATGGCATGGGAGACCCTGCTGTAAACCCAGTATGTGCCAGCACACAAACAGTCCCCTGCCGGGCCAAGGCAATCTGTGGGAAACCAACCAGCACAGCAGCACCCCCACCCTTGTCCTGTATGCCTAGCCCCACTACCACCACCATGGGACAGCCCCTGCCGTACTGTTGCGCAGGAATGCCCCCCCCACACCCAAAGAGGAACCCTGGCATAACCCCTCCCCCATTCCCAGCACGCCGAAAAATTCAGTGGTGACTGGACCCTGGTGGCACCCGCCACCACGTGCCAGCCCCGTCCCTGTTTATGTGGTTGTGGCCCCCACCCCCCAACACACATTCGCACCGTCCCTGCCAGAGTCAGTCATACCCACCTCTTCAACGACGTGACAGCCCCGTCGTGTAACAGACCACACACACCGTGTGGCCCCAGGCAACAGTAACCTGATGCCATAATCCCTGCTGGCACAGCAGTGGCCCATGTGGTCCGGTTCCCCCCCACCCTGTTCTGCACAACCAGTCCACCACCCCCAATCCTGATCCTCCGGCCCATCCATAGATGTTCCGTGGACCCCCCATAGCACCAGAACCCCCCCGTGCCTTGCTGTCAGTGCTGTGCCGGGACGGCCAAGCGGCACAGCCCTCCACACACCTCCGCACAGCTATCAAAGTGATGCTGGGAGTGCAACGCCTATGTATAGTGGCGCACTCCAGCATCACTGGATGGACTGGCGCTGAAGAGGTGCAGAGGGCTGTGCCGCTGACCATCCAATGCCGCAGCACCAATGGCAAGACACAGGGATGGGGGAGTTGTTGGTGCTGCGTGAGATCCACGGAACATCTGTGGACGGATGGAGGGCCCGAGACTGGGGGTGGGGGTTAGCCGGTTGTGCTGAAGAAGGTGGGGAGCGCAGTGTACACAGATAGAGGCGAGGGCTCGTGTGTCAGGGGGTTGCTTCACAGGGTCAGTGCCCTATGTGTATCGAGAGGCTGCTCACGGGCCAGTGCCAATATGTGTATGGGGGGCGGCATGGACATCACATGGGATGGCCGGTCCCTGTGGCGGGGGGGGTGCTGTTCCTGCACTGAGGCATGGTCAAGTAGGTCTGAGTGCCTGCGGTGCCTATGCACGCACCTGGACCCACAAAGGCAGGTGCAAGTAGTTTACTACGGAACCTAAGACGGGCATGGGTCCTCTACTCCACCCCCTGCCGCCCTGCGTGCTGGGAGGCATGGCCACGGACAGGTGGTGGCTGTTTGTGAATAACTGCCTGTGCGCACCTGTCCGCAGGTTCGGAGCTATGCAGGTGGGAGGCGTGTAACTCCCGCCAATTAGTGCATAGGCCCCATGGTTTTGAACCATACATGACAATACTAGCGATGTGTTCGCAACCATGTTTATTTATTTATTTATTTTTAATCACAACATGATTTGTCACCTCCTCTGCGGACCTAGCAGGGGCTGCGACTCCCATTGGAGAGGTATGTCCTCCGGGCCATCATGGGTCCTGCCGGGTCCCAGTATTTTCCCCCAATTTTTCTCCCCTGCCCCCGCGCCTGTGCAATGGGTGCAGCAGCCGTCTCACACCTCTGTGGGCGGCCAGGCTTATCAGGCGTGGGTCAAACCCCTCTTGTGCTGGCCTTGCCATCACACAAATCCCCACCCGAGGAAGGAGAGCAGTCATCTGGACACTAACCTTACCTCCCAGCCGACCCCCGAATAACCTAATTCTGTTCCCGAACCTGGGTCGCCAGTGTGGCGTCCAGCACCTCAGCCCTCAACGCCAACGGGCCAACATTTATTCATTTAACTGGGTTTGGTACACTGATCCAAGGACTTTTTTCAGGCACAGCACGGGCCAGAGACTGGCACAAACTTTTTATAGTAAAGGACAAACAGCAATGCATAGACATAAACAGTAACTAGATCAAGTGCAAATCAGGCTAACGTACAGTGGTGAGATAATCAACATACAGGTAACAATGCCAGATACATCAATCAGGTGTACATAGTAGATATATATACACACACACACACACACACACACACACACATTTGGTGTTTAGGCAGCAAGAGCCTCATCTCTGAGGCATTAAATACATCAGCAGAAACAAGTAGTGTCAAAGATACACAGACTAGGTTTACAGGTAGTACACAGTAGTCATCAGGATAAAATGGCAGCTAATGGGCTAGTTTTAAGGTAGGGAAAAAAGGCAACTAGTGGGGGGAGAGAGGCCAGGGTGGGCTACATAGAAGGCACAGCAATGCTGGTGGCCTGAGGATAGTCGCAGGTCGAGGAGGACAGGAAGTGGGTTCTTAGTAGGGTATTTAGATTTAGCGGGGGTTGAAGGACTGGTGGGGGGAGAGTCATTCCACAGAGAGGGGCAAGCGATGGAGAATGCTCTTTACCTGTCCTGGTGGTTATGTTTGGATGGATGAGTTGGAGGTGCGACGACTGATGGAGACCGCTCTTTACCTGTCCTGGTGGGTATGTTTGGATGGATGAGTTGAAGTAGCGACGACTGATGGAGATTGCTGCTAAAAATCTTGGGACAGAGCAGAAGAGATAGAGGGGCTATGGATGGCATCCCCGATGGTCTGGGCCAGCAGGTATAAGCGTCGGGCTTGAGGGGGGGAGCCAGTTTATGGACTGTTGGAGAGAACAGTGAAGCATGGACAGAGGTGCACAAGACCCAAGATTAAAATGTGAGGCACTATGTCTGTCCATGCAGAGTCACAGTGCGTGAGTACCAGCAACAAGTGTGCAGTGAACTGGAGGGGGTCATGAGGGAGCTGGACCTGTTCTGTTCAGAGGATGCTGGGAGATCAGACAGTTCTGCAAGAACTGGAGTGAGTGGCACTGGCTCTGGCAGAATAAGTGACAGCGGTGTGGGAGTTGACATGCCACTGACAATGAGGTTGCCTGCTGATGCAGGAAGACAGGCTGAGTCGGCAACACAGGCCCATGACACTGTGCTTCAGGTTCAAGAAGCACATCTTTATGACTGGTCGCCACTCACGAGTTCTCTGCTGAACAAGCAGTGGCAGAGAACATGTTTGTTGCCATATTCTGCTGAGCAGCTGCTCACTAATTTTTTTTTTTTTTTAATTTGTGTTTTATTAGATTTTTCTTACTTTTACATCAGGAGACATTTTACAAATAGTAGATTTTCTATGGTTATTTCAGATTTGTTGTAATACAAGTAAACTGTGCATAAATATCTTTTCTAGGGACATGGATATGTTGTTCATCCACACTGTCTGGCAGGTATCCTTGCCGCTTTAATTCTTGCCGGAAGGTCTTCAAGCTGGCTCCTCCCACCCACCTGGGTGGTAAAAGTCTCGGCTCTGCCCCATGACGCCAGATCTTCCTTACCGCTTGGAAGCTCAGGTTCCCTCCTTAGCGCTGTGCGTTTGAGACTGGATCCTAATTCTTCGGTTCGTCCGAAATTGATTTTGAAGTTTTTCAAACTTCGGTCTTCTTTTTCCCTCCCGGCTGCGATGGACAAATCTGTTCCCAGCTTTCGGAGGTGCCCCTGTGGGCAGAAAATGTCCAGGATGGATCTGCACTCCACGTGCGTCTACTGCTTAGGCCTAGATCACGACCCGCAGGCTTGCGAGTTGTGCCGTTCCTTTTCGGCCAATGTTCTGGACGATCGCGCTGCCTGTTTAAAGCTCGGGCGCCCCGAGAAACGTTTTCTGCTGGTGAAATCCAAAGAGGCTCGTTGGGTGGTGTCCGCGGCGGCTGGCTCGGCTGAGCAGCTCGAGCAGATGATCGCCCTCGAGGAGGAAGCGGCCCAGGCTGCATCTTCTTCTTCCTCGGCCGCGGCATTTATCCCACTCTCTCTGAGTTCCTCTTATGCAGCTTCGTTCAAGGAGCTTTGTCAGTCCCTTTCCAAGAAGGGAGAGGGGCCTTTGGGGCATTCTTCTAGGCCCAAGAAAAGAGATTTGAAAGGTAAGTCCCACCGTCGGCGTTCCTGGGAGCAGGAAAGGTCCCCCCGGCCCGGGCAGCCGACCGTCGACTTCGGTCGAGGTTGTGGCTGAGGCCGCTGGCTTCACGATGCCCCCGTCAGGCCAGCCTGCCGAGACTCCCATCGAAGAAGTCGAGATTTTTCTCGATCCGTTAGACGGGCTGTCGACTGGAGAAGCTGGCAACCCTACTTCACTGGTTCCCCCGGTGGATACCGAGGATCTGCCTGCTCCTTCGGGACCGCAGTCCCTGGTTAAAATTCCCGAGCCGAGGGAAGAGCGGGTATCCCCCGCCCCTTCCCAGACCCACCCTCTGTCCCCCCGGGGGTCTCGGTCATGGACCTCTTCTCCGTCCAGCTGTTCCCGCCGACATCGGCGGTCTCAGTCTCGTTACCAAAGTAAGCGGCAACACCGCTCTTCCTCCTCCTCTGCGGAGAGGCTTCGACGCAAGTTGCGCCAGCGCTACGAGGATTTGATGTGGCAGCAGTTGCTACTATCCGGGCCTAAGTCAACCCCGGCTAAGACCCCGGCTATCAAGTGACTGTCGCCGGAACGGCCGAAGCAACCACTCGTTCCAGTCGAGTTGCCCGCCCCAGGGCCGGTTGCTAAGCCAAAACCAGCTGGTCCACCGATTGTGGTGGAACCTCCGCCTCCACAACCGAAGTCCGGGGCACCGACCAAGAGTTCTCGGTCGGGTCATGGCCTGCCCCACAGGTTGTCGGTCACCCTCACTCCGACCATCCTCGGCAGGTGGAGGGTGGCTCAGGGCCGAGGCAGCTCTTCGCAGACTCTTCAGAATCCGACGATTCCTCCCTGTTCTCCAGGCAGTGCGATCTGGAGTCCTCTGGGGGCCAGTCAGTGGACAATAGCCCATTGTCCTTCTTGGGTCTGCTTCGGCTCATCTCGGAGTCCACCGGGATGCAGCTCGAGCCCGTGTCCAAGCAGGCTAGCATCCCCTGGACGGAGATTCTGGACCGAGGGGATTCTCCTACGGAGGCCTTTCCGGTTGCTGAGGCCATTGTTGGCCCAGCCTTGGAGCTTTGGCAGCGGCCTGCTTCCTGTCCTGTGCCTTCGGCCAGGATGGCCAGGAAGTATGTGGTCCCTACCGGCTCTTTGCCCGGTTTCTCGGAACACCCCTCCTTCGGAGGGGTTAGTCACCGACAGCATCTTCCAGCGCTCCGGTAACGCTCGGGACGTGGACAAGCTCCCCGACAAGGAATCCAAAAAGTTGGACTTTGCCGGGTGCAAGGTGTACGCTGTGTCCTCCCTCGGCCTCCGACAGGCCAGCTCGGCCGTGCTGATGGCACACTTCTCCCACGCCCTCATGGGCTCCCTGGATGAGGTTGTTCCTCATCTCCCGCCTGACCTTCAGACCACGGTCCGCCAGGTGTGGGACCAGGGCAGGGTGGTGGCGAAGCAGCAGCTCCAGACTGCTCTGGACATAGGTGATTCCTGTGCCAGGTCAGTAGCGGCCGCAGTGGCCATGCGACGCAGGGCGTGGCTGAGGATATCCACTTTCATGGCGGATACCCAGCACAAGTTGGCGAATGTCCTCTTCTTGGGGACTGACCTCTTCGGCCCTGGAGTGGAGGGACACCTCCAGCGGATCGAAAAGTCCAATGCCACTCTGGACTTGGTCACCTCCGCCCAGAGGGACAAAGGCCGCTGTCAGCAGCAGAAGTCCTTTCGTCCTTCAGTCCCTGCTCCTCGACCGGCCCAGCAGCACCAGCAACAGGGCCAGCAGGCTCGCGCTTGGCATCCCAAACCCAAGCCGACGGCTTCCTCCAACAGGAAGCAAGGAGGTAAAGGCCCGGGAGGTCCCTCGGCCGGTCCTTCCTCCAAGCCTGCCCAGTGACGGGTTGAGGGGTGCCGCCTCAACCTCGTCACTCCCCTGGTTCCCCCCCGTGTGGGGACGGATTCGCCACTTCCTTTCCGCCTGGTCTGCTATCACCACGGACCGCTGGGTGTTGGAGGTGGTAGGAAAAGGCCTGCCTCTGGAGTTCGAGCAGGTTCTGTTTTTCGCCGTCACGGGGCCACGGGTCCAAGAGTTTCTCTGTTGGCCCGCCGTCCAACATTGCCCTGCCCTCGATAAAGAGGTAATCAGGAAGGTGGCGGATCCTCCTTCAGACCCGGGGTTTATGTCCAGGTACTTTCTGGTCCCAAAAAAGACGGGGGGCTGGCGCCCCATTCTCGACCTGCACAACCTGAACAAGTTCCTAAGGTCTCAAACCTTCAGGATGGTCACTCTGGCTCAGATTATCCCATCCTTGGAATGAGGCGTGTGGTTCTGCTCCCTGGACCTCCAGGATGCGTTCTTTCACGTCCCAATCCGTCCGTCCCATCAGAGATTCCCCCACTTCAGAGCGGAGGGATCCCTTTACGAGTTCCGAGCCATGCCCTTCGGCCTCTCCCTAGCTCCCAGGGTCTTCACCAAATGCGTGGCAGTGGTGACAGCATTTCTGGGGCACCGAGGGGTCCGGGTGTACCCTTACCTGGACGATTGCCTGATAGCAGCCCCCTCCAGACGGGAGGTGGAGCGGTCCAGAGATCTGGCCCTCCAGGTTTGCTCTCAGGTTGGCCTCCTCATCAACGAGGCCAAGTCGGAACTCGTGCCAAAGCAGGTGATTCTGTTCATCGGGGCAGAGCTTGACTCTCTGTGAGCCAGAGCATGGCTCCCGGCGAACAGGGCTGAGGTTCTTTCCCCAGTCATTTCTGGTTGGGCAATTGCGCCCTGCCCGGGACTTCCTGCGCCTCCTGGGCCTCATGGTGGCCTGCACCAGCATGCTCCGTTGGGCCCGTTGGTGCATGCATCCCCTTCAGTGGGGACTGGCCAGCCAGTGGTCACAACGCCGCGATCTGTTGGACCGGCCCGTGACAGCGACCCAGGAGATGTGGAACGCTCTCCAGTGGTGGATCGTTCCAGCTCATCTGCAGGAGGGTATCCTGTTCGTCTGCCCCGAGCCGATGGTCTCTCTCTCTCTCTCCGACGCATCTCTGATGGGTTGGGGTGCCCATCTGGGGGAACACCGAGCGCACGGCCTCTGGTCCCCTCGGGAGTCCCGATGCCACATCAACCTGCTGGAGCTCCGAGCGGTCCATCTAGCTCTCGCTGCCTTCGCTCCATCTCTACGGGGTCAAGTGGTTCAGGTCCAGACGAACAACACCACGACCATATACTATCTGAACCGCCAGGGCGGGACGCGCTCCCTGCTGTTATGCAAGGAAGCTCTCCGCATTTGGTCCCTAGTGCACCGCCTGGAGGCGGATCTCCTAGCCAGTCACGTGGCAGGAGCCTCCAACACCCTGGCCGATGCCCTAAGTCGGATAGGGTCTGCATCTCACGAGTGGTCTCTCCTGCCGGAGGTAGTACAAGATCTCTTCTCCCACTGGGGCACCCCTCAGGTGGACCTGTTTGCTTCCAGGGAGAATGCGAAGCTGAGGCTGTTCCATGCCCGCCCCCCTCAGCAGGGCTCGCTGCACGGGATGCCTTCTTGAGGCCATGGACCCCAGGCCTCTTCTACGCCTTTCCCCATTTCCCTTGATCCACAAGGTGCTTCTCAAGGCGAGGAGGGACAAGGCGCAGGTGATTCTGGTAGCCCCAGACTGGCCCCGCCAGTTCTGGTATCCAGATCTCCTCAGCCTCAGCTCCAGGCTCCCGAGGCGGCTTCCAGCCCGCCTGGACCTGATCTCAGTCAATCAGGGGAAGGTATTCCATCCAGACCTTCAATCCCTGCACCTGACGGCCTGGTTCCTGAGCAGCTAGAGTTCCAGGCCTTGGGTCTTTCCGACGAGGTCCTCAAGCGTCGTTGAGGTGTCCCATAAGGAGTCGACCAGAAAATGCTATGCCTTCAAATGGAAGAGGTTTCCATTTGGTGTCAGGGGAAGGGCTTGGACCCTTCCGACTGCCCCTTGGCAAGCATTCTGGACTACCTGTGGTCCCTTTCTCAGCAAGGGCTTCGGTCGACGACCCTTAAGGTGCACCTGGCAGCCATCTCTGCTTACCGGGTGTGGGCTGGCAAGCAGTCGGTGGCACAGGAGAAGGTGGTCGGGCGCTTTTTCAAAGGCCTTGACCACATTTGCCCTCCGGTGCGAGAACCTCCACCTCCATGGGATCTACTGCTGGTATTGGCCAAGCTCATGGGCAAGCCATTCGAACCAATGCACAGGTGTGATCTTTCACACCTGTCGTGGAAGACCGCCTTCTTGGTGGCTATCACATCAGCCAGAAAGATGGGAGAGCTCCAGGCGCTTTCCATCGAGCCTCCCTACCTGGTCTTCCACAGGGACAAGGTTGTCCTGCACCCCCACCTGAAGCTCCTCCTGAAGGTGGTGTCGGAGTTTCACCTTAACTAGGTGTTGACTCTGCCGGTGTTCTACCCCAATCACACCTCTGAGGCAGAGTATAGGCTCCATACTTTGGACTCTAGACGAGCGCTCGCTTATTATAAGGAGCGGACGGCTGAAATTTGGGGAGAGGTTCGCCAGCTGTTTGTCACCTATGCTGAAGCCGCACCTGGCAGACCTGCAGCAAAGTGGACGATAGGCAGGTGGATCACCTCCTGCATAGAGCTCTGCTACAGGTTGGCAGGCATGGAGCCTCCCAGAGGGATAAGAGCTCATTCTACCCGCCATACCGCTGCATCGATAGCTGCTTCCAGGGACATCCCTGTTCAGGATATCTGCAGGGCTGCTGCCTGGAAGTCGGCACATACCTTCATTACCCACTACCACATCGACCTCGAGTCACGCCGGGATGCTGGTTTGGGGGCATCAGTTCTCCAATCTCTTTCCCAAGTAAGTATCGGGGGTGTGCGCCTTGCCTCCCTCCTCCCGGAGAACTGCTAGGAGTCTGCCAGACAGTGTGGATGAACAACATATCCATGTCCCTAGAAATACAGGTTACTCACCTGTAACAGGAGTTCTAGGAATGGTATATGTTGTTCATCCACACGACCCACCTGACCTCCCCGGCTTCGATGCACAACCTGAGCTTCCAGCGGGCCAGATCTGGTGTCATGGGGCAGAGCCGTGAGTTTTACCACCCGGGTGGGTGGGAGGAGCGAGCTTGAAAACCTTCCGGCAAGAATTAAAGCGGCAAGGATACCTGCCAGACAGTGTGGATGAACAACATATACCATTCCTAGAACTCCTGTTACAGGTGAGTAACCTGTATTTACATTAGTTACAGATTTAGACCGAAACTGATCTACCCTTGTCTTGTGATGGAGTCATACCAATCTTTGCCCCCACACATTTCTCTTTTCATCTCCTCTCCGAAACCCACCCATCATGGGCAGAAATCGGGATCAACTCTTGCCTGATAGACTGACCATCTCCTCCATAGAGTGGCAAATCCATCTGTTTGATTGTTTAGTTTCGCTGTGATGTTTTCCAACTGGTATATAGAGTTCGCAATTTGCCTCCAATCTTGTATACTTGGTACAGCTTTTGTCATCCATTTCCTTGTCAAGGATTTTTTTGGCTGACAACAGCAGAATGGGAAGCAGGGTTTTAGTCCAAGGGGGGAGCGATCCGGGTAAACCGCCATGAGCAGCACTTCATCCATGATGAGCTCAACATATTCACCTAGGCTGTCACTGATTTCATTTTGTGTACTTAGCCAAAAAGGCATTAAGTGTGGGCATTGCCATATTCTATGTGCTAAGTGGGCTAATTCTGCTCCACACTCCCTCCAGCAAACCCCAAATTCCATCGGAAGGTATTTAGTCAGACTGGCCAGTGACCTGAAAAATCTAGATATACACTTCCAGGAGTATTCCCTCCAAATGTGAGATCTGGTGATTTTGACCAGTCGCAGAGACGAAGAGGACCATTCTTCATTAGATACCACGAGGTCTAAATCCTTGTTCCAACTTTCTAGGATTGAGTTTGTTGATTCTTTTGGTTGCTCTCGCATCATTTTGTATAAATTACCAATTAAATGGTTCCAATGTTGTCCCCGAGAGTGGTCAATGAATAATTTTTAGGGGGGAGGAGGGGAAGCTTTAGTTTAACCTGGATAATTCTATTACATAGAAGATGGTTTCTAATTTGGAAATATCTGAATTGGTCTACATTTGGGAGATTAAATTTAGATTTTAATTCATCGAATGATAGGATTCTGTTTGGGCCCAGAAACTGGAAAACCTGCTCCAGTCCCAATCTGCGCCATCGGGAGAAAGTTAAGTCATTATGGGACGGAATGTTGAGATCATTTTCTGAAATTAACTTACAATATTTGTTAATTAATTGAAGTGGCTCTTTTTCACGCATTTTGAGCTAAATTTTTAAGACCTGTGAGGTAATAACTGTGAAATCTTTCAAAGGAGGGGTTCTCCCTGGAGAGAAAAAGATTATTTTTTTTTTTTTATGTCATACGTGTCATTCAAGTGGAGTTCCAGCTTCTTCCATTGGGAATCGAACTGGTCAGAGAGCCATAGTAAAATAATTTTTTTTAAAGCGGCCTCTGAATATTTTTTTAGGTCCGGAAGATTAGTTCCACCCTGAGCCAATGATAGTTTTAATATAGAACGGCGAATTCGCAGTTTCTGTTCGTTCCATTTTTATATCATATTGTCCCATGACTTGAAATAATATTGAGATGGGAAGTATGGAATGTTTTGAAATAGGTATAATAGGAGGGGTAAGACGTTCATCCTAACGGTTTCTATATCACTAATTGTTTTGATGAACCAATTGTGGACTCTCTTGTGTACTGGAACACCAGAAAGCAATCATGCCCTGCTTTGACCCAGGTAGCATGTAAATATCTTGTGTGCCCCCCAACAAGTGTACCCTCAGAGTGCCTCTTCGGCACTGCAGGAAATATTGTTCAGCCACATCGCTCCCATTCGCAGCCCGGACATTTACAGCTGATTCTTTTTATGAAGCTGAATGTGCTTCTGCTTGGTTCTTTTAAGTGAATAGGGTGAGGGTGCCTGCCAGGTGTGTGAATACTGAATTGACCTTCTAGCTTTGTGACCTCTGCTTTTGATTTTACTGACAAAGATTGTGGAATAATTATTTTAGATGTGGTGTTGCACTTGCCTCTTGGAGTTTTGACTAAACTTACGGCAGTTAAAATGACAGTGATCTTGGGAAATTACTGAAAATGGTTTTCCTTTTTTTTTTTGCAGTGTGACTTCTCCTATCCTAGTATATCCAGGCACTTGGTTACAACATTTACACCTTATTAGACTGTTAATTTTCAAGTCAGAGAGTGAGCAAAAGTAATAGTATAAAAAAATAAAAGTATTACTCTCAAAGTAATAAATCTCAAAGAAGCCTTTGAAAAAGTAATTATTTCCAAAACGCATCCGGCATTACAAGTATGTCATGCTTGTGAGCACTGAATAAATGGCTTGGATGCAACCCTGCAGAGCAGTATTCATCATTTTCTTAGATGGTGAGTGCCCAATTTTTATTGTCTTCACAAAAAATAAAAACAATAAAAAATATAAAAATAAAAAAACATTTTTCTTTTAAAAGTGTAAAAATATTTCTGGTGTCATCTCCACTGAAATCCCAGTCCTTTCTGGAGTCACTCAGGGCTCCATTCTGGGTCCATTGCTCTTTAGTCTCTTCCTGAACAGCCTCCCAAATGTCTGCCACCAGAACGTACTGCTCTCTGCTGATGACGCTGTCATATACACAGTTCACCATGATATTAATTTGCTGGAGGGGCAGCTACAGCGTGACTTCAAGAGCGTTGAGGACTGGTTCAGCTCACACAAATTGGTCCTGAACTATAACAAAACAAAAGTTATGTCTTTCTGCAATACATGAAGCAAACATAACTCCAGACTCCTCGCTATCAGGAACCGAGCAGGGATCGTACTCGAACCAGTTCCAGAGTTTAAGTACCTTGGCATCACCCTCAGCAGATCCCTCTCCTTTGCACGGCACATCGATAATGTCGTAAAAGCCACGAATAAACGGTTAGGCCTTCTTCACAGGCACAAACGTTGCATGACAGCTGATGCCTTAAGACCTGCGATTAACAGCTCTGTCACCTCAGTCGTTGACTATGGGCTAGTTATCTACGGCTCAGCTTCCTCCTCTGCCCTTCGCAAGATATCGATGGCGTTTAACAAATCTTGCCGACTCCTTACGGGTGCTGCCCGTCTAACACACATCTGCGATCTATACGCCCAGACTGGGTGGCTACCACTCCGCAGCAGGATCCAATATCAGACTTGCCACTACATTGTGGTCAATACCAGCGTAGTCAAATGCCTGAGTACAGTCAAATAAATCCGCAGGTGTATGCGTCGAACCTGCAATGAATACACAATTTTTGTATTTGCACACCCCCCTAGTAGCTTGCTAAAATTGAAAAATGTACTGTGGTTTTAAAAGTTGTCATCATAGTGTCATTATTCAGTATTCATTATATTGTCATTATTCACACTGGTGTGCTCTGTAGACCTCCAGCACAGTGGGGATGAGTTAGGTAAATTACTGGTGGAAGCCACTGGCAAAAGATGGCAGAAAAGGGGGAGGTGCTGCTGGTGGGGGATTCAATCTGCCAGATGAAGATTGGACCTTCCCAGCTGAGGCTTCCTCTAGAAGCAAGTTTATCCTGGACTTGTGAACCCAGTTGTGATGGGGCAGTACTGGACCTGGTACTCATTAACAGGGATGGTGTTGCAGACATCAAGGCAGGAGGCCTCCTCAAGACCAGTGATCACTGTACAGTGTAGTTCAGTGTAAGAACAGCTGCAAAACTGAACCACACAAGAGCGAGGGTCCTGGACTTCAGGAGAGCAGATTTCATAAAGATGGATGACTGTTTCAGGGATGACCTGGGTAGGTGGAGGAACAGTGGCCAAAGCTAAAAAGGGCCATAGTGAAGGTGACAAACCTTTGTGTCAAGTGAGTGAGCAAAAGCACAAGGAAAAGAGACCGCTGTGGTTCTTGAAAGAAGTGTACGGAAAAGGTAAAGGCTAAAAGGGTTGCATTCAAAAGCTATAAGGAAACGTAGAGGGAGGAGGATAGGGTAGTGTGTCAGGGGAAACTGAGGGAAGCAGGGAGGGCAGTAAGGAGTGCAAAGGTGCAAACTGAAGAGAGAATAGCCCAGACAGTAAGGAGTATGAAGGTGCAAACTGAAAAAAGAACAGCCCAGGCAGTAACGAAAGTGCCAAGACATTTTTTAGGTATGTAACCAAAGAGAAGAAGACCATGGGAGGGATTGTAAGATTAAAAAGGGAAGTAGGGACTGTGCAGAGTAGGACCAGGAAAAGGCAGGCATCCTGAATAAATACATCTGCTCTCTGTTAACAGAAGAAAGGAGGAGGGATCATAATAAAGTAACAGGAGCTAGGGAAGGGGGGGTGGTACAAGTCCTTTTTTGGAGGGACTCGCAAATCTGAAAGAGAACAAAGCAATGAGGCCAGATGGGGTGCATCCAAGGATATTGAAGGAGCCCTTTTGGCCATCTGTGCGCTTGTCATTAGGCTGCTAGCATCGGGAGTTTGCGCCCCTCCCTGAGGTTTGCCCCCCCTAGAGTTAATGTATATAGAAAGAGGGGTGTGGGGGCACATCCCCCACATGGGGCACGGCAGGTGCAGCCTCCCGCAAGAAGATGTGCTGGTGACCTCAAAACATGGCGCCCTAATGACCAGGCGCACTGCCACTGGCTCCCTAAATGGGTGGAACGGTGAGGAAGCTCAGGGAGGTACTTTCTGCACCTCTACAGTTCTGTTCAACAGGTAAGCAAACAAACAAACCCTGGGCGCTAAGGAAAAGGCTGGTTGCCGAAACCACAAAGAAAACTGGACCGAACAGACAAAAAGTGGTGTGCAAATTAAATCAGATCATACCAATGCACAGTGTAGCTAGCTGAAAGTGGCAATTATAAGGTGCCAAAAAATCAGAACATGCAAAGAAACCCTAGCGTTTCAAATCACTCAGATTCTTGTCTAACAGCTCATTGGAAACAGGTGTGGTTCTAGACGACTGGAGGAGCGCAGATGTAGTCCCCCTTCACAAAAGTGGTAGCAGGGAGGAAGCTGGCAATTGTAGGCCAGTCAGGATGACATCGGTGGTGGGAAAGTTAATGGAAGCACTGCTGAAGGGAAGGATTGTAGAATATCTTAAATCCAATGGGTTATAAAACTTGAGGCAACAGGGAGAGATCATGTCAGATGACTGTTTTTTTTGTTTTTTTAAACTGTTTTTCCCCTCCTCGTTGTCTGCTGGGACATCTCTTAGGCGTTGACCCACTGACCCCTTCTGTACTGCCTGCCTGAACCCCCTCCCTCCACCGAGGAATTGGGTGCTGGGTCCCCCCCTCCCACCGACACCATATGGGAGGAGGCGGGGGCCATGGATAGTCATGTCGGGTTGGAGGCTGGCACTGGGCGTGTGGGATGGGTGTTCGAGTCCCGCCGTCACCTCCCCAGCAGCCAGTGTTTTCCTCCTTGGTTTCCCCATAGGTGCAGATGTGCAGTTATGTCGCTACCGCCCCCGCCTGCAGACATCCACCATCACCTCCCCTTACAAGTCCCCACTGGTGTGTAGTGCTTACAGTCTCCACTGGGAGCCACTACACAGTGGGGAAACCCCAGGAACCCTCCCCAGGAGTGGAGAGGAGACTGGATGCTCAATCCTGTCCTTCCCTATCCACCGGAGTCCACTCCTGAACCTGGATCACTGGTGTGGCATGAGGTGTGGTGCCCAGCACCTCAAGCCTCAGCGCCACCGGCTGGCTTCATGTCAAATGAATCTGATAGATTTCTTTGACTGGGAGCCAAGGAATTAGATCAGGATGGAGTGGTTAATGTGGCCTATCTAGATTTCAGTAAGGCTTACAACACCGTTGCTCATAGGAGACTATTAAGCAAGATGGGTATCTTAGGAGTGGGTCCAAAGGTGGTAAAGTGAGTAAGAAATGGTTAGGAGATAGGGGATAGGTGACAGAGGATGGTGGTAAAAGGAGCTCACTCCGAGGAAGGGATGGTGACCAGTGGGGTGCCTTATGGATAATTGCTGGGACAGGTCATCTTTTTTTTTTTTTTTTTTTTTAAACTTATTTTTTATTGCTTTAACTGTATACACAACACAATATAAAAATCACATAGGCAGGCACATTCAGTTGAAATACATTCAAATTTCCATGAATGATTACATCATTGTTGCAGCGAGGAGTTTATATGCCCCTATATCATGGTACTTCACTGGGGGGAGTTACTAAAAAATAAAAACTTTAATTCAGTTACACATGCCATTACTGCCATGAGCAGGGAAATCTCAAATAAAAATATATCTAACAAAAATCATGCACCCTGTGATGTGGGTATAGTTCCCCTTAACCCTTCCATTGAATTATGTAAGATATTATTAATGCAGCAACCTCCCAACTCCAACATCTATAATCCAGCCTTCCACCTCCCTCAGATTTGAACTTTAAATTAGTGGAAAGAGAGAAAGAAAAAATAAAAATGAAAAACAGCAACTCTAGGGAGATAAATCATAATGTTAGCTACAGTAAGCAGATTTAACTTTATTTACATTTGTAACCCCTAGATGGCGCTATCCCAGGGGCTACTACCCCTGCCTGATTTGCCACTAACAGGTTGAGGGGCCTGGATCCAATGGCGGGTGCCTCCACCCAGAGGTCAGGGTTTGCAATAGTTAAACTAACTTGGTCACAGCCCTCTGGGACACTGCAACCCCCCTTTCTTCCCACTAGTGGCCCACACAATATATCAGAATTACCTTCACAGTATACACTTACCCCCAGGTCTGGTTCCGGCACTGGGACCTTCTGTGAAATGAGATACAGTGCAACAATCACAGTACAGTACTTTAACATAGACAAACACCTCAGGCAGTATAACTTTGCTGAAACAAGCAGCTCTGATTTATTTAGGGGATATAACAAGGACAGGGGAAATCAGGTTAATTAGCTTATCACTCTAATAATCTCACCTATGGCTCTGTGCACAGGCCTATCCCTATCAGTTACTGTCCCTGGGTACCCAAGCCCTAGTGGCTAGTCCAAACCGTGGCAGCTGGTAGGGGCCCTTTCACAGAGAAAAGGAGAATTAAACAGTCAGCAGTACAGTAATTCCATTTGGATTTAATGTGGCAATTCAACAGGAGCGACCCTGAATTAGTACTCACGACCTCCAAATAAGATAGGGTCCTTCAATGTCAGCAGGGCTCACTTGAGGTACACAAACCTCTTCACACATCCATATAAAAGAAAGCACTATACCAGGCAGGCTGCATCTGTATCCCGATCGCAATTACTGCACAATACCCGGAGAACACACAGCAGATTCAGTTCCTGACAGACCGCAGTGCAATTTTCGGCAATTCCTCCAGTCTTCTACAGGGTGAGCCTGGTTTCTACTCTTCAGAGATCCTTTGATTCTTTTCACAGGACGGATTCAGTCCTAACAAGCTGTTACACAAGCTGCAGACCGAACTCTGGGCCTCTACACGTTTTTGACTAAAACTGCACACTGAAAAGCACAGGGCTCCTTCCTTCTTCACTGCCAAAGCTCAACTGAAACTCCAACCGACAAAACCGGGCACTTCCTTTGAGTTCCTCCCAGTTCTTGACTGGATTGGCTGTCACCACAATAGACTGCTGCTGTTGGTCCAAAAGGTGCTGAAGTCTAAACTACATCTCCCAGAGTCACTGCTCATACAATCCTCTTGTGGCTGGCTCAGATTATGAGTCCAAGTTCTGATTCGTCCAAGGCACCATTTTAGAGCTAGCTTATCCCACACTGATTGGTCCAGTTCAGCAGTTCAAAACTAGAATGGTGAACTAGCAGACACAGTTCTGACTGCAAAAGAAAGCAGGTTAGACAAACTGTAATTTCATTATTACTGTAAATGATTTCTGGCAAACAGTTACATCTTTCAGATAGGTTCCCTTTGCACCCTAGTGACTGCAAAATGAAGTGAATTGGCAGCAGCTCGAGTGGTACTCAGAGAAGCACAGTCCCCCATACAACCTAATTATGTCTGCAAGCAGACAGCTCTTAAAGAGACAGTACCAGAGGCTCTAAAAACACTCACTGATAAATGGCTTAAATGCCAAACACCATTCAGGCTTGGAGCATTCAAGCAAGCTCCTGAAAGTCTTTTGGGAACCCCCATTTGCAGGGGGGTTACACCCTTCCTGGCCTGGGAAAGCTTGACGTCCGCGTCAAGCAAGTACCCCCATAAGTTTCAACTGCAACCATATACATTTGCATTAGGCTCGCACATGTAATCATCAGTCAATATATCATTTTACCAAGAACACATTTCTGAAACATTGCAGTACGTCACTCTTTACACAGTATTACATACACATTGTACCATAACTCAAGTTATTACCTCTTGTACATGAAACCTGAAGAGAGGGGGGCCCTTCCCTATCAGTTACCTTGGGGCTGGATGGGGCAAGGGCACCATACTTAGAGGGCAACACAAGTAACTTGGAGTTAGCACTGATGCTCAGTTTGGGCAATGAGCTCGGGGACACATACACTCCTTTATGGACAACATTGAGAGGCAAGTCCACAGGCCTCCCAAGTGAATCATAACTGAGGTGCACCACAGGCTTTACAGCTCTGACCAGTCTTTCTAGGGGAACTGTTATAGTCTCTGCACTCTGAGCCTCATTTTCAGCATTGTCCTCACTTGTCAGGAGTCTCCATGGGGTAGAGAGGCTAGAACTTGGGGCACTTTCAGCTCCAGGAGTTACAGTTTCTGAGTCCACAACATTTGGCTCGTATGGAGAGCTTTTGGACACTGGCAGTGGACTGTCAGGGCACTCAAAATACTCTTCTTGTTCGGTGTATCACCAGTCTGCCCCAATCTATCATTTTCTCCCTGAAAACTCAAACAGTTCAACCATGCACAATGATTCCATTTCATCTGATCTGATGCTTTGCACTTCACTTTCTGGGAGCAATGGCTCCAGGGATGAAGCTGGGGCTTAGACAGTCCAGAAGGCCCAGCTTTGTCTCCAGTATTGACTAGGGATTGCCCCAAACAATTGACTCAGTTCGTAAGAAGGATAGTATTCAAAGTCACTCTCACTTTCTTCTGATATGGACTGACAGTCATGCTCAACTGGGACTTGTGTAGGGAACACTTTAACTCTGCTTCTGTAGGTGCAGACTTCCTTGGTCTTTTCTTAGCAGCAGCTCTAGTCACTGGTCCAGAGGGGGCAACTTCTAGGGGCTCAGACTCAATTAAGATTTGTCCAATGGGCAGTAAATGATTTCTATGCATTGTTTTTACATCTTTTGAATTATTCTCAGGCCTTACTTTGTACACTGGCAGATCATCTAGTTTGCCCACTACAATGTGAGGGAGATGGTGCCATCTGTCAGCAATCTTGTGCTTGCCATGCAGTCCCAGATTTCTTAGCAATACCCGATCTCCCTCCTGGAGTTCCTGTGCTTTCACCTTTTATCATACCTTTCTTTGTTGGCCAGATTTCTTTTGGCAGCCATGGTTTGAGCCAGTTGGTACGCATGAGTTAGCTGGGCCTTTAACTTTTGCACATACTGTAAATAGTTGTCAGCTTGAACCCCATCAGGAGAGACCCCAAAACACCATCTACTGGTAGTCGAGCTTCTCTTCCAAACATCAGGCGGTAGGGGAGAATCAGTGGCATCACTTTGGTGCAGTTATAAGCATGTACCAGGGTGCTAATTTGTTGGCTCCATCTAGGCTTGTCCTTTGGGTGCAGGGTGCCTAGCATATCTAGCAAAGTGCGGTTGAAACGCTCAGGCTGTGGGTCCCCTGGGGTGGTAAGGAGTGGTTCTGGACTTCGACTCCCCACAGAGAAAGCATCTCTTTGATCAGACGACTCTCAAAGTCTCTCCTTGATCAGAATGGATTCTTTGTGGAGCCCCATAGTGAACAAAAAGTTTTCTACAAGTACTTTGGCTACAGTGGATGCTTTCTGGTCTTTGGTGGGGAAAGCTTGGGCATATCTCGTGAAATGGTCAGTGACCACCAGCACATTACTGATATTTCTTTGATCTGACTCCAAACTTAGAAAATCAATACAGACCAGCTCCATGGGTGCACTGGTGGTGATGTTAACAAGGGGCAGCCCTCTGGGGCAAAGCTTTCCTCTGTAAGCAGGCTACAAGTTCAAATGTGTTGCTCCACATCAGCCCCCATTTTAGGCCAATAGAATCTGGATCTCACAAGTCAAGTGTTCTGTCTATACCAAGGTGCCCCATGTGGTTGTGCAAGGACCTCAGTACTGAGTCTCAAAGGCAGGGCAGCACTAGTTGTTGTTTGTCTACTTGTCCCCTCTGTCTACTGTTTCTCTGTATAACAGTTTATTGATCAGTTTCAACTTAGGACCTTCTTTGTATAACAGTGCAGTTCTCAAATCAGTGGAGCGTAATTTGACACATCTTTTCCTGCATAGAGGGCTTCTAAAGCTGCTTTGATCATGGGATCGGGATTGAGCCAGCTGAATACTGTCATTGTCCAGCTGAGGCAGTGCACCAATGTCTATTGCAGAAAAGTGGCAATAAGCAGCAGGTATGCAATTCTCAGAGGCTCCCAAGCAATCCACCATGCAGTCCACTGTGTCCGTGGACATTTGTTCCTCCTGTCAAACTTCCGGCAGAATGCCCAATGTCAGGTTCTGCCAATCGGACCCAATCATTCTGGGAACAGGCTCCGGAGAGAGCATCAGCATCTATGGTTCAGACCTGCTCGGTATTCGAGAGCATAGTCATATGTAGATAATGCAGAAAGCTACCTATGGCCAGTGGCATCCAACTTAGCTGAGGTCTGCACATAGGTCAAAGATTATTGTCAGTTTTACTAGTATTTTAGCCCCATACAAGTACTCATGGAATTGGTCAACAATAGCCCACTTCAAAGCTAGGAACTCTAACTTATGTACAGGATAGTTCTTTTAGGATGGGGTCAGGCTTCTACTGGCAAAGGCCACTGGTCTCAGGCCATTCTCGGTGCTCTTGGTACAACACAGCCCCCAACCCTTGCAAGCTAGCATCAGTGTGCAGGACGTAAGGTTTTCTTGGATCGGCATAGGCCAGCACTGGAGCATGGGTAAGTTGATATATGATCTCATGAAAAGCAGTCTCACAATCAGGAGTCCAGCGGGCCCCAAATACTTCACTTGGATGAAAATACACTCTTTCAGTCTTGAGGGACGCTGACTTTTGGTATTTTTTGTGGGTTGGGGGATACCCTTGAGTAAGGTTAAGTAAAGGGCGGATCACTCTTGAATAGTCCTTGATGAAGCCGATAATAACCACAGAATCCCAGGAATCTTTGCAGTTCTTTTAGATTTTTGGGCTGTGGCCAGGTGGTCAAGGCCTCAACTTTACTTGGGTCGGTCTCTATTCCCTCGGTGGATACTATGTGTCCCACATACTTTACTGATGTTTGAAAGAATTGACACTTATCAATGGACAGTTTAAGGCCAAAGTCCTCCAGTCGGTCCAATACCTTAAATAATCTGCTTTCATGTTCCTCCAGTGAGCTGCCAAACACAATAACATCATCTAGGTATACCAGGCACTCTAGTAAGTTCATGTCCCCCACTGCACGCTCCATCAATCGTTGAAAAGTGGCTGGGGCACCTGAAATCCTTGAGGCATCCTCATGAATTCATAGAAAAGCCGGACAGATAAAAGGCGTCTTCTCACGGTCCTCTGGGGCCATCGGGATCTGGTAGTACCCATGCGAGATCCAGCACAGAGAACCACTTGCTCCCGTTTAGGCAGTCCAAAACATCCTGAATGCGGGGCATTGTGTACTGATCAGGGATAGTCCACGGTTTAAGGTGCGATAATCCACACACATCCTTACTGTTCCATTCTTTTTCCTCACTACCACAATGGGGAAGATAAGGGCTTGGATTCTTGTATTACACCAGCAGCTAACATCTCTTGCAGATGCCGTCTCACATCATCTATGTCAGCAGGTGCCAGGCGTCGAGACCTCTCACGAAATGGTCTTTCGTCATGCAGCCGGATATTGTGCTCAGCTCCTGCACGATCCTACATCCTGCTCCTTTAAAGAAAACACCTGGTCTCTCTGGGCAAGCTTCTCACTGATCCTCACTTTCCATTCAGCTGGCAGCGGGAGTCGCCGAAATCAAACAAGTCAGGCGTTACTCTGTCATTCTTCCTTGAACTCTTGCTGCTGGTAGCACTGCAGTGTCTGCACAATGCACATTAGCCAGGATGCAACCTCTATTCACTCGAATGTCTCTTTCAGACACATTATGAACTTGGACCATTACCCTTCTGGCATAAGCATGGGCTCTAGCGGGCAAAATACTAGGCTTGACCAGCAGTCCCTCTGGCAATTTTCCATCGCCTGGTGCATCCAACATTAATATTTTATTCTTAACATCCTTTCTGATACGGACCTCTCCTGTAAGGTACACTGGGCATTTGTGCCAGGATCAGAGACTCAAGATCCTTCTTCCATACAATCTCGACCGGTTCCTCTGGTTCTGTTTTTCAGCATCTCTCTGTGCCTCATAGGCCTTCTTAATTAAAGCCGAACTCTTAAAGCTCTACTAGTCTTTGACCCCTGTTTTCATAACACAACTGTGCCAGCCTTCCTAACATATGAGCATTTGTTCCAATCAACAAAGGGACACCATCATACAGTCCAGTGGGGGACACACTAAGGCTAGGGTCTCTACTTGTTCAGCCACTCCAGCCACGGAGGTGGGAAAGACAGCCAAATTCGGATATACCGGAATAGGGTAGGCCTTCTCACTTAACCCCATACATGCAGTCCTTCTAATGGTTGTAAGGGCACGCCTGACAAATGCTTCTGATACCAATCCTGGAAACATAATTGTCACTTGGGAGCCACTGTCTAATACAGCTCTTGTAGACACTCCATTCACCTTTACAGTGGTCTCCATGGAGGGACCCACTATTCTGGACCAGTCTGAGAGGCGGTAGTGGGGGCCTGGGCAACTGACCTTGCCACAAAGGACGTGAATTAGCATTTTGGTGCCCTCACTGGGATCATGTCGTGCACCTCTTAACCACTGATTTCTTCTCCAAGCTCTCCTTGTAGCCTATATGCAACTTTGTCAGTGTCTTTTGGGGACTGGCATTCCTTTCATGTGCCCATCTTTCCCACAATTATAGCAAAACATACTTTCTGGAGTTTGAGCTGGCCGAGGCGCCACACTGGGAGCCAGGCGGGTATTACTAACTGGAAACCTGGGTGCCATCTCTGTCTGCGGCGTGATAAGCATTTGGAGACATCTCGTCAGTTTCTCCACTTCCATGGTCAAGGAATTGAGTTCGAGCTGTTATCAGCAGGAGATACATGGTGGTACCCCACCCCATAGCAGATGCAGTCGGATATAGGTCAGGGCCTGCATTTGCAGGCGTGGCCTTCATAAAGGGACTGTTTTGAATTCCGGATCTCTCTCAACAGTTCGCCCCATTGTGACATATCTTTTCCTAGTCAGAGCACTCATTGACTGCCAACCTCTGCCCCTGAACTTCACTTGATGGGTCACCCTCAGTCACTCGGGTCGTAGCCGCAGCTATTGGTGCAGGTCCCTCCCGAGGTCGTCTTTTCTCAACTCCTCGAATTTCTCTCATTAACTCATCATAGGAGGGTGGGGATTCCAGTCGATCTGCCAGGCGTAACTGAAGCAACAGCAGTTCTGAGAAGGGGGCAGACTTAAGGATCCTGTCCAGCCTGGTTCGGTCCAGTTCAATCGCTGGAAAACTACCTTTTCTGAGGCATTCTTGCAACAATTTTTCCAGCTGAGATACATACACAGACAACAACTCCCCTTGGTACTGTTGTGCATCTCTTACTCTCCACCATAGGTCCTCATCAGAATCTGGGCTCCCATACACATTCTCCAAGGCCTCAAGATAGGCCTGTGCAGTCGTTCAGGGTTACTGGCCCGTTTATACGGATAGTAGCCAGGGCAGGACCTCGGAGGCTCTCACTAACCCTCTTTCGCTTTTCGCCTTCCGAGCATTGCCATTCTAGCACTTGGGGGGCAACATAGTTCTATCCAGGTCTCCCAGTCATCCTCCCTTGGGGGTGGGAGGGTGCCAGAGAGAGATCCTCAACCTTCGGTAAGAGTCGTGACTAATGGCAGGTGCAGAAATAGGAGTCTGCATTGGTTCAGCCACCATTACGGGCACTGGAGCAGGAGAGGGTGTTGGGGAGGAACACCCCAGGTGGCAAGAATAGTTTCTTCAAGTCCTCCACAGTTTTCCCTCTCCCAGCAACCATTCAGCAAATTTCTCCTCAAAAGTTTCAGATAGTGGTGGGGCTGATTCCCCCCCGGGTCTTTACTGTCCTTAGTTATCACTCTCCAAGCAGTGAGGGCTCCCTCTGGGGTAATGGTCTGTGGCACTTTGGAGCTATCTATGGGATCCTTAAACTCTACTAGGGCCAGGAAAGTGTGGGTGAGCAGATTAGCATGCCGACCCACCACCACAGGGTTTTGTAAACCTTCCAACTTGGAAAGTACTCCCTGCACAGTGTCCGTATTGATAGTAGGGGATGTCCAGGATAAGCATAGCATTTTGGGGTCGATCTCTTCCCAGTACACCACCCACCAGCCGGTGCACAGCCACTTCTGTCGGGTACCCATTTTTTCTTAACAGTGGTTAGTAAATATGGCCACTAGAGGACACACAATACCAGCGGTGAGCCCAAGATGTAACCCCTAGATGGCGCTATCCCAGGGGCTACTACCCCTGCCTGATTTGCCACTAACAGGTTGAGGGGCCTGGATCCAATGGCGGGTGCCTCCACCCAGAGGTCAGGGTTTGCAATAGTTAAACTAACTTGGTCACAGCCCTCTGGGACACTGCAACCTCTTTTCTTCCCACTAGTGGCCCATACAATATATCAGAATTACCTTCACAGTATACACTTACCCCCAGGTCTGGTTCCGGCACTGGGACCTCCTGTGAAATGAGATACAGTGCAACAATCACAGTACAGTACTTTAACATAGACAAATACCTCAGGCAGTATAACTTTGCTGAAACAAGCAGCTCTGATTTATTTAGGGGGATATAACAAGGACAGGGAAATCAGGTTAATTAGCTTATCACTCTAATAATCTACCTATGGCTCTGTGCACAGGCCTATCCCTATCAGTTACTGTCCCTGGGTACCCAAGCCCTAGTGGCTAGTCCAAACCGTGGCAGCTGGTAGGGGCCCTTTCACACAGAGAAAAGGAGAATTAAACAGTCAGCAGTACAGTAATTCCATTTGGATTTAATGTGGCAATTCAACAGGGAGCGACCCTGAATTAGTACTCACCCTCCAAATAAGATAGGGTCCTTCAATGTCAGCAGGGCTCACTTGAGGTACACAAACCTCTTCACACATCCATATAAAAGAAAGCACTATACCAGGCAGGCTGCATCTGTATCCCGATCGCAATTACTGCACAATACCCGGGAGAACACACAGCAGATTCAGTTCCTGACAGACCGAGTGCAATTTTCGGCAATTCCTCCAGTCTTCTACAGGGTGAGCCTGGTTTCTACTCTTCAGAGATCCTTTGATTATTTTCACAGGATGGATTCAGTCCTAACAAGCTGTTACACAAGCTGCAGACCGGAACTCTGGGCCTTACACACGCTTTTGACTAAAACTGCACACTGAAAAGCACAGGGCTCCTTCCTTCTTCACCGCCAAAGCTCAACTGAAACTCCAACCGACAAAACTGGCACTTCCTTTGAGTTCCTCCCAGTTCTTGACTGGATTGGCTGTCACTCACAATAGACTGCTGCTGTTGGTCCAAAAGGTGCTGAAGTCTAAACTACATCTCCCAGAGTCACTGTTCATACAATCCTCTTGTGGCTGGCTCAGATTATGAGTCCAAGTTCTGATTCGTCTAAGGCACCATTTTAGAGCTAGCTTACCCCACACTGATTGGTCCAGTTCAGCAGTTCAAAACTAGAATGGGAACTAGCAGACACAGTTCTGACTGCAAAAGAAAGCAGGTTAGACAAACTGTAATTTCATTATCACTGTAAATGATTTCTGGCAAACAGTTACATCTTTCAGATAGGTTCCCTTTGCACTCCTAGTGACTGCAAAATGAAGTGAATTGGCAGCAGCTCGAGTGGTACTCAGAGAAGCACACAGTCCCCCCATACAAACTAATTATGTCTGCAAGCAGACAGCTCTTAAAGAGACAGTACCAGAGGCTCTAAAAACACTCACTGATAAATGGCTTAAATGCCAAACACCATTCAGGCTTGGAGCATTCAAGCAAGCTCCTGGAAGTCTTTTGGGAACCCCCATTTGCAGGGGGGTTACACATTCTTTTGTACAATCCATAGTTTTTAAAAAGGAGGATATAGAAATAACTGTAAAGCTTTAGCAGAGTCCAACCATTTGTAACTTCAAAATGTTCATACCACTGCCCTGTATTAATTAAAGTCCAACAACTGTATGTTAGCTATGGCTTAACTTGTCTCCAGAGTTCCAAATGTTAACAGTAGCGCTGGCACGAAACTGAATCACCACCTTGATGAAGACAGTGCCATTTAAAGTTTGCATTCAGTCGCCAATCCTGAAAGGCATATTTCCTGCTTTCCCCTGTACCCCATTCTTCATGGCTTCAGCTAGTGAGCCGAAAATCCAACATTAATAAACCTGAAAAGTATACAGTTCCAGCTGTGGTACAGGGAGTAACCAGAAAAGGCAGATTACAACAGGGATTTCAATAGTGACATTTCCCCATACCATATTGCTCACTGCCCCGTGTCTGTTTCTAGATCCTTGTCTCTGGCACAAAACTCTTTCTCCAATCGATCAACGATTTTAGCCACATCTCCTGCGTCTGCAAATTGGTAGGTTTTGTCCCCATAGAAAAGTTTCAGGCTGGCCGGCATTAGCATTGTATGGTGTATTCAGAGTCGCCTTAATTGTCTGACCTCATCAAAATTCTTTGGCACTGCCGGGTCATGTAGCTAAGGTCTGGGAAGAAATGTAGCTTATGACCCTGCCAGTCCGTCGTACCCTTTCTCCGTGCTTGGGCAAGGATAGCATCCCTGTCCACCACAGTAGCCAGTACCACGAGGCATGTGCATGGTGGCACTTCGTTGGTTGCCATTCATGCTTTCCTACTGCGAGGACTGATCCAGTATAGTTTCATAATGGAAGTAGGGTCCACGATCTGCAGGGCATCCCTGAACATGGCACTGAGGAAGTCTTTGGGCTATCCCTTCAGCACCTTCTGGGAGCCCTAATATCCGCACGTTCATTGCTCTGGAGGAGTGTTCCAAATTTTCAAGCCTCCTTCTGAGAACTCCATTCTCCTTCGTTAGGCCCGTGGTCACTACAGTCACTGACTCTGCCAGTTTTGCTGCAGATTTTACCTCAGTGTCCAGTAGCCCCACTTTCATATCAAGAAGCTTAAACTGTGTTGAAAAATCCTCCATTTTATCATCTAATCCTTGGATGGCTTTCAGGAGTGCTGTGTTCGTTGGTTGAAAATCTGTTCCCTCTGGTGCTGTTGGATTAGAATCTTTGCTCGTGCCTGGCGTAGCTGTTTTTGCCCTGGCCCCCTCTCCTCCAGCTCACGGTTTGTTAGTTTAGCCCATAGCTCCAGCGTAGTTTAACCCAGAGATTTCGGAGATGTATCATTCAAGACAGGAAGGTGTCTCCTTTCAGATAAAGTATATTTTGTTCATAATTTCTTATAAAATAGCACTAAAAGTTTGAAATCCGTAGGAAAGAACAGCAGAACTTGATGGAAATGCTGCTTCTAGCTTGGCGGTTGGCCACACCCCCAGGACAGGTCATCTTTTTTTTTTTTTGAAATTTATTTATTGTTTTTAGCATGTACTAATACACACATTACAACTTCTGTAAGGCATCACATGTTGTTATACATTCCATATACGTCCATGTAAACAAAGGCAAAATCCAGCCTATACGGTCTGGTACTAGGATTTGGGGGAAATCCCAAATTCAAGTATAATCCAGAAACTTTAATTCTACAAACTACAGTCTGCAGTGGCTTTTGGTAGTCAAATCCTAGAATAGTAAATTCTATAAGTAATGAATAACTCATCAGCCAGTGATGATATGACACCACGGTCCTAAAATGGTAATACAAAAATGTTAAGCACCCACAAAACCAGCTTCCCTTCCCTCAGTAAACATTAGTGGGAAATGAAGAAAGCATTGAACTGACCAACTTGCAACTGGTGAGAAAATTAAGAACAGAAATGACTAATTAGCTATACAGTCAGTACGGTACTTGTAAGCAGTGTCCAGTGTTTTGCCAGCATATGGGTCAGGTCTCCTCGTCTGAATCTGCCGACTGGTGTGCATCAGAGGACTAGAACTCCCTGGCTGTAGCCTCTGTCTTCTTCCCAACCTCGAGACGGTCGTTGTACTGATATGTATGACCTGCATAATATATGCGTAAACGGGCCAGCATTAAAAGTGAGTCTCGCTCTCACTGCGTCAAACTTTTTTTCTTCTGACCCTAGTCACAAAAGAAAGGTCCGGGAAAAGGTGCACAGTAGTCCTGTTATAGTTCAGCAAATTTGCCGACCTGGCGGCTTGGATAATCCAATCCTGCACAGATGAATGAGAGGTCACCAGCAATATGGTTCGAGGCGAGTCTCCTCGTGGTCCTGCAGCCCATTGAGTAATTTGGAAAGCTTTGCACAATTGTCTTTCAAGTGTGTCCCTCAGGAGTTGGAGAGCATTAGGGGAGCCAGGCATACAGAAATCCCAGAAAGTCACCTTCCTCACTTCCTTCCAGCAAGCCCACGATGCACACATATGCTGCCCTATTAGAATTCTCCAGGGCCTCCAGCTGATACCGTGAGTTCATGTTTTTCTGGACCAACTTAGAGGTGGTGGTTAGAGCTTGAGCTGCATTTTTTTCAGCTGATGAAGCCATTTGGGATGCAGCTTCCACCTTTGCATCCTGCTTGGCGAATCGCTGTATTATCGACTCAATTTTTAAGTCTATGGCCTGCTGGCCTCTCCAAGGAGGCTCCGTACCAGCAAAAGTCGACATGATAGTGGTGGCGGCCTGCATTTCAGCTGTCAGTGCATTTTTTTATCTGCTCCCAGTGGTCTTTTGGTTACGACCCATATTGAATTTTGGTATCAGTCGATGCCAGACACGCTAAGGAACACAGTCGATGTTCAAGTTTTGCAGTTACTTCCCAAAAAAAGGAGTTTTATTCAAGTTTATAATCGTGGTGGATAGAGCTGGTAAAAGGTGCATCTTGCCAGTAAGACTGCTGAATAGCACTCCTCAGGGACAGATCATCTTTAATGTCTTTATAAGTGGTATTGCAGATGAACTGTAAGGGAAGGTCTGCCTGTTTGGGGATTACCAAAATCTGCAACAAGGTGGACACTCCAAGGGAGTGGAAATGATGGACAGAGACCTGAGGAAACTCGAGGAGTGGTCTAGGGTATGGCTGCTGGGTTTCAATGTGAAAAAGTGCAAAATAATGCACTTGGGGCACACAAACTTGGGAGTAGAGAACAAAATGGGTGGAGTGGTATTGACCACCACCAAGTAGGAAAAGAGACCTGGGGTAGTCATATCGGATGACCTAAAGGTGGCCAGACAGTGCAACATGACAGTGGGGAGGGCTGGTGGGATGTTGTGGTGCATAGGGTGTGGCATCACCAGCAGAAAGACAGAGGAGCTGTTGCCCCTGTGTAGATCACTGGTAAGATTCCGCCTTGAGTACTGTGTACAGTTCTGGAGAAAGCCTTATGATGAGAGACTTAAGGACCTCAGTATGTACACCCTGGAAGAGAGGAGGGAGAAGGAGGATATGATGGACACCTTTAAATACCTCACGGGGGTAAATAAAGTACAGGAGGGAAGTATTTTTCAGAAAAAATGAGCTCGTGAACAAGAAGACATTTTATGAAGCTTGAGGGGGTTGTCTGGTGAAGGCATGAGTCCAAGGGATCTGGTACTGGCCTGTAATGAGGCGGTGGGAGATGCCCTGGACAAGATTGCTCCTGTTCGTGTTCAACCACTCACTCTTCGCCCAAGGACCCCTTGGTTTGATGGTTCCTTTAAGGAGCTGAGGAGAGCTGGTTGAAGGCTGGAGAGAGCATGGCAAAGATCCGGCCTGGAGGTTGACAGGCTTAAATTGATGGAACACTATAAGGCTTATCAATCAGAAATTGCCTGTAAGAAGGCAGAATTTCTGTCCAGGGAGATTTCTGCTGTGCAGAACCGACCGTCTCAGCTCTTCTGGACTGTTGACAGATTGTGCAATCCAATCTGTCTTCAACCCGGAGAAGCCTTTTCTCTGGCCAAGTGTGATGAGTTTGCTCGATTCTTTGCAGATAAGGTTACCAGCATCAGGTCTGGCATCGGCCCAGCTCTCCCTATGAGAGATTATGGAGGTCGGCAGGAGGTGGTGAGCACCCGGTCTGTCTGGACGGACTTTAACCGGCTAGAATTCATAGAAATTGTGAGGATCGTCCAGACTCTGTGCCCAGCCAGCTGTAGTTTGGATCCGTGCCCTACACCCCTGTTAGTGGGTTGTGTAGATGTTATGTGCCCAATCTTAGCTAAAATTATCTAGAGTTCCGTGGGGGGGGGGGGGTGTCTTTCCTGATCCCCTTAAGGAGGCGGTTGTAAATGCTGACCCGGTGGCACTGAAGGTTGAGGTGCTGGATTCCACACCTTGTGCCACGCCAACGACCCGGGTTTGGGAATACACTCTGGTTATTCGGGGGTTGGTCAGGGAGGTAAGGATTGAGCGTCCTGAGGACTGCTCTCCTTCCTCGGGGTGGGGGGTTTGTGCTGAGTACGTCAGCACAACAAGAGGGGTTTATCCCTCACCCAGGATGCTTGACTGCCTCGGGTGAGGGCATGGGGGAGAAAACGGAGGAAACATACTGGGACTTGGCAGGACCCATGATGGGCCAGAGGATGTATTCCCTCCGGGGGTGGGGTGTCGTAGTCCCTGCCAGATCCATGGAGGTGGTACAAATAATGTGATAAAGAGGAGGTGTTGTACAACCACTCCTAAAAAAAAAAAAAAAAAAAAAATCTCCTTGAATTCAGACTGTCCAGTAACTACAGACCTGTCTTTGACCTGCCTTTTGTGGGTAAGGTTATTGAGAAGGTGGTTGCATTGCAACTGGACAATCACCTTGTGACCCATGATGTCTATGATGCTCCCCAGTCTGGATTTAGGAAGAGACATAGCACTGAGACTGCACTTGTCTGAGTATTGAATGACCTCCTAATAGCGACAGATCGAAAGGCTTGCACCAACTTGGTCCTTCTTGAGTTCTCTGCAGCGTTCATCACTGTGGACCATGGTGTGCTTTTAGAGTGCCTGTGGCTTCTTTGTGGACTGTCAGGGACAGTCCTCAAATGGTTTTGACCTTTCCTCGCGGACAGGTCCCACAGGGTGGTCACTGGAATTTATTCCTATGATGTGCCTCCCCTGTCCTGCAGGGTGCCATAGGGCTCTATATTGGCACCCATGTTGTTTGCAGTCTATATGCTGCCATTAGGAGACATCATCAGGCGATACGGTTTGAGTTTTCATAGTTACGCAGATGATATTCAACTGTGTATGTCCTTTCTACCTGGGCAGGATGATGTAGTCTCTGTGTTTAACAACTATCTCGCCGAGATCAAGGACTGGATGATTACCAGCTGGCCGAGACTGAATCAAGACAAGGCCAAAATGTTGGTAGTGGACCGGGTCGTCTCGGGGCGGGTTTGGGTTCTGGGCAGGCATCAGGCTTGTGGCTGGATGGCATCCAGCTCACTTCCTCAAACCGGGTGCATAACCTGTGTGTTATTTTTGATGATGGTCTGACCGTGAACTCTCAGATGTCAGCCATTGTCAAATGCTGATAATACCATATGAGGCATATCGCCCTGGTGAAACACCTGGTTCCTCTGGATGACCTGCCAACATTGGTCCACGCCTTCATCACCACCCGCCTTGACTACTGCAATGCCCTCTACCTAGAGCTTCCTGAGGTTGATATCTGCCACTTGCAGCTAGTGCAGAATGCAGCAGCCAGGCTTTTGACTGGTACATCTAAGGCCAATCATATTACGCCTGTGCTGTGCGGACTGCACTGGCTGCCTGTCCAGTGGCGGATCACCTTTAAGATTGGCTTGCTGACCTGCAAAGCTCTACTTGAACAGGGACCGGCTACCTGCAAGATCTCCTGATTCTCTACTGCCCCCTCCCGCCCTCTCCAATCTGCCATGAGGGATTGCTAGAGATTCCCAGGGTTTGTTTAAAAACATCAGGTGCCCGTGTCTTTTCTTTTGCGGCCCCTGCCCTGTAGAATTCTCCACTTCGTTGGTTAAGAGAATGCTTGACCATCATAAGATTTTAATTTTAGTTCATCTTTTTAATCTAGCATTCCCAGATGAATTTTAAGTAAACTGATGTAATTGCTGTGTTTTAGCGTAATTTAAATTGTGTATGTTGTATTTTAACTGTAAAGCGCCTTGGTTTTGGAAAGGTGCTATAAAAATTTATTTATTTATTTAACAGGCTTTAGGATTACAACCTTTGAGTCAGGGACTCATTTAGAAAGGCTCCGCGTCAGAAAAACAAACATAAACACTTAATGCATATAGACATAGAATGGCAGCTAAAGGTTACAGTTTTTTTTTAGTTATACAATATTGCAGAATCAAGATCAGCTATACTTTGCATTGAACGTGTTACCGAGAGCTGTATTTTACAGTTTTCAAGAGAACAATAAGTTTGCTGATAGAGGGAGGAACAGGTTTGATATTTACAGCGAAGTAGAGAATTAGACAGATACCTTGTGAGTGCAGCCAAAGGAGGCATTGTTTATAGGTAATGTTTGGTAGCCCTATCGGTAGGAGCTCAGTGGCGGGGTGGTCCCGTAAGATGATAGATGACCCAGCACTAGCTTGTACATTGGCAGTGCCGCAAAGAGAGAATGTGCTTTTGAGGGCTGACTTGAAAGGTCCTAATTTGGAGATGGAGGAGATGTCAGAGGGGAGTTCGTTGTACCAGGCTGGGGCCCTGTGTGGGAATGACCTTTGGGCTAAGGAGGTTCTAACCCTCGGGATGGACCACATCTGTCGGTTGGCAGTGCGAGTGTTCACCGAGGTGTGGGAGGATAGGAGAGAGGCAGAAACCCCCAAGGTAAGCCCCAGGTGTATTTTCTTTGTGAGGAGGCATGTTTGATAAAATAGCCTTTCATCCAGGGTAAAGAGATTTGTCAGGGCATATAGGGTACAGATATGGGTATGCTTGTCTGCCCTGGTGAGGAGTCTGCATGCTTTGTTTATGGCAAGGTGGATTTTGTTAAGGGCTGTGTGGTTAGTAACCGGGTAGATAGTGAGCCCATAATCGACTAGGGAGAGGACTGAGGAGGTGACAGCCAGATTATGGGCTTCCGGAGGTAGGCAATCCTTGTGCCGATACAGTAGGCCTATACGGACATTTATGGCTGATGATAGAGTGTCAATGTGTGAATAGAAGGAGAGGCTGGAATCAAATGTAAGGCCCAAGTATTTATATGTATGGACCTGTTCTAGAGGAAGGAGAGAGTGGGAGAGGATTGTTAGCTGCGTATTCTTGGCCTTATTCTGTTGATGGGCAAAGAGCATAGTCTTTGTTTTTTTTATATTGACCACAAGTCTTTGGTCTATGCACCAGTTTTCAGTCTGGTTAAATGCATGTTGGAGGGAGGGCTGCAGTACTGTGGGATCTGGGTGTGAGGCAAAAAGAACCGCGTCGTCCAGATAGAGTAGTAGGTTGCCGGAGCAGGAATTGGGCAAGGTGTTTAGGTAGATGCTGAATAATACAGGGCTGAGGATGGAGCCCTGGGGAACCCCAGAGCGGACTGGCAGGGTGGTTGAGAGGGTGTTGTTTATTTTGACGCATTGTGATCTAGCTGTGAGGTAACTGGTAAACCAGGAGACAGGTCCTTGGGACAGATCTATGTGGCGGAGTGTGCTTAAGAGTAAGGGGTGGGAGGCTGTATCAAAGGCCTTTGACAGGTTGATGAAGACAGCTTCAGCTAGGTGTTTTCTATCTAGGGCAGAGTGAAAAAAATTGGAGAACTCATTGAGAGCCGTAGTTGTACTGTGTCCAGATCTGAAGCCATGCTGCTCCCTGCAAAGTAGGTTATGAGCAAGTAGGTACCCAGTGAGTTGGGTGGCTATAATTTTTTCAAGGGCTTTCAAGAGTGGTGGGAGAATGGATATGGGATGGTAGTTATTGGGGGAGGCGCTGTTACCACTCTTCAGTATTGGGATGACTGTGGCAGTCTTCCAGGCTGCTGGGAACTGCCCCAGACTTAGGGAGCGGTTAATGAGGTCAGTCAGTGGGGAGAGGACTGTATCTAGTACTAGATGTAGGATTCTCATATCAAAAGAATCTTTGCAATAGCAAGACCCACTGAGTGCTTTCATGAGAAAAGGCATTGCCTCATTCATAGAGATCACCCTGAGATGGAGGGGGGGGATGCTGGGTGTTTGGGGCGGGGTTGCAGGAGTGGGGTCGAAGAAGTTATTTGGGAGTACTGCACTAAGGTAAGAGAATGATGAGTTGAGGCAGTTGGCGATGGCCAGCGGGTCAGTGGTAGGGACATTGTTGACAGTTAGTGGGGAGGGGGGGAGCCGGGATTTGCCACTGAGTTCCTTGATATTGTCCCAGAACAACAGAGCATTCCCCCAGGAGGAGGCAAGGGTCATTTTGTAGTAGCCCGATTTGGCCTGTTTAATGGCCCAAGTGCATCTGTTACGTGCCGCTTTATAGGCTTGCCTGTCCGCCTGCGTGTCTGATGCGACTGCTTTATGCCAGAGATCATCTCTGTGCTTTAGCTGTTGGAGCAGTGCAGGTGTGACCCAGGGGGCATTACGTTTCTTGGATTGCACTTATGCTAATGGGGGTAGATGTCACATGCTTTATTAAAAGAACAGGTGAAATAATCAAGGGCTTCATCTATAGTAGGGGCCCGGGAGATGGGGGACCAGTCCCATTAAGTTAAGTATTTTCTTAGTTTTGTGAGGCCTCAGGGTCAGAGATGAAGCCGGGCAATATAGTTTGGTTTGGGTTTCTGCTGAAGACACCACCAGGAAAAGAAGATGCATGAGTGATCGTTTAGGGAGTCTGGAAAGACCACCTGGTCAGAGATTCTGTGGGGACGGTTGGTGAGGAGAAGGTCAATCAGGGTGCTAGAGCCGTTAGTGGGGTTCACCCTGGTAGGTTGGCTGATCAGCTGGGTCAGGTCCAGTGCAACGAAGGTGTGCTTGGTGTGGGAAGCCGAACTGGCAAGCCAGTTCACATTAAAGTTTCCAACTATGATGTGTTCTGTTTCGGGGGGAAGCCGGAGATGTAGTTAGCAAGGGATTATATAGCTGGAGCTTGGTTTCTGGGGGGCATATGCGACAGTAAGAATTACAGGGCTCTGGAGAGATCTGGAGTAAGTTTTAATGATGAGGCGTGTGCACCATGGTCTAGTGGAGGTATTGGAAGGGCTTGGCATATCATGGAGTCACAGATGTACACAGCACACCCCCCATCACATTTTCCCATTCTGTCGGCTCTGTCAAGGGTGAAGCCAGACCAGGGAGTTGGGTGTTTTTTTGGAGAGCCAGGTTTCTGTCAGTGCTAGCACATCTGGCTGATGTTGCAGTATCCAGCAATGGAGACCTGCTGTCTTTTTGGTTAAGCTGCAAATGTTCATTGCAGCTATTCTAAGCCCGTGGTGCGATAAGCTAGGGCTGGGTGAGATGGGACCCAGGTGAGAATGAACATTTCCTGAAATTAGTAGGAGTATGGCAAAGACTCTGAGGAGAGCAAACGATCGTTGCCTTATTGTCAAGGATAGCTGCCACCTAGTTATAGTGTGGGTAGTACAAGGGATGGCCAGGGTGATAAGTGTTGGAAAAGATAGGAAAGTGATCCGGCATGGAGGTTGATGGTGGCACATGACTACAGGGAGATATGTGGGGGGGGATGGGGGATGCAAGAGAGGTAGTGGCAGTGTGGGTGGCAGTGTGGGTGGCAGTCGGTGGTGGTTCATAAGGGTGGGAGGTGTGAGAAGAAGACCTTTGAGGGGAGGGCTTAGGAATCCAAGAAGTAGGATAGTAAGAGCCTGGGCAATCCGCGTGACAATGGGTGCCCAGCAAGTGGCGATAAGGGGCCAGTGGCCCAGTGTCGGTATAAGGGGGGCACTCTGATACCCATAATTGTGGTGGTCTCTATGGCACAGCGATAGTGTGACTGACTATGGTTTGTTAGGGTGTAGTAATTTGCTTTAGGGAAGAGGTGCCCAGGACAAGAAGTGCTTAGGGGGCGAGTAGTGGGAAGAGGAATGCAACCTTCAAGAGTTGTTGCCCTCTAGTGGCTTTGCAGTATAATTTGCAAATGGAAAAGAAAGAAAAAAAAAAAAGTAGCATTTGTATTAAAAAAGAGACAGCTCAGGAATGGTAGAGTCAATAATAGGAGGGGGAATAGTGTTCTGCCTAATCAGAGCTCAGTGGCAGTAGTAGTGCAGCCAAATGGTCTGAAAGGCAAAAAGCGCTAAGTTCAATCCTGTTGGTAGCTGTGGGCTGCTCTTCCAAATCTGTACCTGTTTATAGGCCAAGAGGCAGGCTGGTCAGCGCAGAACAGCCGTTGGGTTCAGAGCAGCTCCTGCGACTTGCAGGAGGAGGCAGTCACCCGTACTGGACAGGATGCCTGTGGAATGGAGAAGGGTCTGTTAATTTATGGCCAACAGGGACAATGGGCAGTAGAAACCTTGGCCCCAATCAGACAAGGAGATAATGGCAGGGGGAGGTTTTCCGGGCAGGGCAGACAGATTATTAATGCAACTGAACAACACCTTTACAAAAGAGCTGTTACATTTGTGTGTGTGTGGGGGGGGTGCTTATTGTAGCTACCTGCAAAGCCAGGGGAAAAAAAAACACAGGACATGGAGGGGAGATAGTATGCACACAGGAATTGAGGTCTGATAGTGCAGAAGAAAAAAATTGTTGGACACAGGGACTAGAGCAATAATGATCAAGCTCTTAGTTCAAGCAGTTGAGTCCTTAGGGTGCCTTACAGGCCACTTTAGACACAGTCAGGATTTGTAGAGTAGGACAGGGGAAAAAGAGTGCAAGTGTCTATAGTTGGTTAGTGGAAGAAGAATGCAAACAGCGTAAATACTCTATGCAGGTAACATCTACAAACTGCAGTTATCAACTATTCTAAGCAGTAAAAATCAACAAGCTAGAAAATTAACAACCCTGTTTCACCAAACATTTGGGTCTGGTAAACTCAGCGGGCCAGATATTCAAACTGAGCCCAAAATGTGCGCAATAGCAGGAACAAGCACAAGTCAATTGTGCACATGCGCAATAGACGCGATATTCAAACATGGAGCAAGTCAAATTGCGCAATCAGCCAACGTCTGAATATCGCACAGCCTGCGCCATAGTGCAACCAGGAAGGGGAAGCTGAGCAGATATGATGCGCCATAGTGCAACAAGGCCAGCCCAGCTGAGCAGTCCAGAGGCGCCATAGTGCAAGCAGAGAGCCCCCCAGCAGCAGAGCAGTGGAACTGCACAACCAGGGAGGTAGGCAGGGGCCCACCACCCATGCCACAGATGGGCACAGGAACACACTGCAGAACTAACAGTACACCCCCACACCCGAAGCACAACATCACTGTGGAGGGGCGGAATATCCATCGGCCCATGGGGACAAGCCAACAAAACACAGCAGGCCATGTTGCCCCAGCACACCACTGGCAGGCTGAGACTGCCACACAAAGAGGCGGACAACCCAAGTGCACAACAGCACCCCTGTGCACAGCACACCCCTGCACTGGTACCCCAAGACACCACCCATGAGCAGTGACTGTCACTGTCACTGCAGGAATCCCACCCCCCCCGCCACACTGCAACCTCGTGTACCACAGAACCATACAAGCCAGACCCACCAGGAGCACCCAGCGGTGTGTGGCAGCACACGGCCAGACCGGCTGAAAGCCACTACCACACCAGGGACACCTCCCCACGCACACGCACACACACACACACATACCCAGGACAATACCACCCCAGATGCCATGCACACCACTGCAACTGAGCACCTATAGCCAGCTGCAAATCAGAGTGTCAGCAGTGTCAGTGGCTCAATAGGTAGCACACTCGCCTCTGAGGCCGGGAGATCAGAGGGCTATGGGTTCAGTTCCCACATCTGGCACTTGGGTTAGTATCCCAGTACTGACACTGTAGTGCAGCATGAGAGGGGTGCTGCATTTCTGAGGTGCCGTCTTTCGGATGAGACGTTAAACCGAGGTCCCATCTGCCTGGATTGGTGGTAGTTCAGGTGGATGTTAAAGATCCCATGGCACTTATCGAAAAGAGTGGGAAGTTCCCCGGTGTCCTGGCCAAATTTCCCTCATTCACTAAAAATACCACCAACAGCTTAATCTGGTTCAAGGTCAGTTGGCATTCATCTGTATCCCCCTCCCCCGGGTCGTGCCTGAAAATAGGCAGGATTTGTCTAGTGCACTTACCCGGTCAACAAAAAGCTAAATAAATAATAATAAAAAAAAAAATAAATAAAAGAGACCACCACAGTATTCATAACAAAATAGATTTATATAATGAAAATATGAAGAGGAACAGACAACTATGTACAACTATATACAAGACAAGGGTGGGGGTACGGGTACAAGGTAGGGGGTGGGTAAGAGGCAGGGGTGAAGAACTGGGTGAGGGAAGGCAGGGCGTGAGGGATGGGTAAAGGGGGTAGGTGAGGGGCAGCTACTGCCCGCCAGGCCACACATCAGCCAGCTGCTGCTGGTCCCGGGTCCTCCTCCTACGCCTCACTCCTCTTCGCTGCATGTCCCTCAGGATCTCGAGGGACTCTAACGAGACATCCAGCAGGCGGTGGACTGCCCGCTCTATCCTTCTCAGGATCTGGACACCTAGGACAAGGGAACAGAAGCAATGGCTGTGACTGTCCACAACCCTGAAGCCCACCCAACATGCATGGCATACAGCCAAGTGCCCCGCTCCTGTGATGGACTGCACCCACCCACAGTGACCGTGCACAAGACAAGCCCAGCCAGGCAGCAACAGCCATGTTTGCCACTGCACACACACACACATGCACACCACCCATGACCAGCACAGCACAGCCAAGGCTGTACAGTGACGTGGCTACGCGGTGGGAAGTTAGTGCCACAGCCATGTGCCCAGTGCATGCATGGACCACCAGTGCGCACTCCCAGACATGCAGTGCCACTGGACAGTGCTGACTGTCACCGCGTCGCGTGCATGGCAGTGTTGTCCATGGATGGTGGCCATGCCCTGCCCCCACAGCATGCAATTGCATCCATGATGTCATGACACTCACCCTCATCAAACCGCTGCTGCTGCGGCTGCTGCTGCTGATTCCGTGGCTCAACACCGACACCACCTTGGACAACCACCGCTGCCACCCCTCGCTGTGCCTCATCCTGGGCCCGCCTCCGCTCTGCCACGCCTGTGGGAAACAAAAGGTGAGAAACACATCAGTGAAATCCCAAAGCAGACAGCCCCCTGCCCCAATGAGTGTGCCTGCCCACACAGCCAGACCCATACATCACACACCTGTAAACACCGCCACAGCCAACCATAGACCAACCCTCCCCCATGTGCTGGTCACAATACACAGTGTTACTCATGCGGACAATACAGGTGCACAGACGGCTCACCCACCTGGCCTAGGCACCACGCCCCTCCTGGCACATGAATGTAGGCGCCAGCAGTGCCTGCTCCCTCCTGCGTAGGTCACCGTACCGGTGCCTGCACTGCCGCTGAGTGCCGCCGGCCAGTGGCCTCCTCCAGTTCAGTGGCCACCTGCTGCCACACATGTGTGCGGGCCACGTTCAGGGGTTCATCCCCAAACAGTGGCCCATGGTGAGGCTCCACCACAGCCACCAGGTTGGCCAGCTCCAACGCACTCCACTGTGGTGCTCTCCTGCGTGCCATCCCTGCAAGTATATAGTAGGCAATATGGTGCTCCATGGCCGCGTATTGCGTGAAATGTTGCACAATACAACTCCGTCAGTCCCTATCGCTGTTCATATAGTGCGCCAGTCCCTATCACGCTGTTACCGAACAGCGCGATAGAGCTGCAGACATGCCATACGTACAGCGCCAAGGGGGCAAAGGTCGGGCACAAGGTCATGGGTCTCTGGCGCAAGGCCAAGCACAGCGCCATCGGACGTCTACACGTCCAGCGTGATTGGTAGCCTGCGTGCCATTGCCACAGTGGACTATTGCGCAGTTGTGCCACAGCGCCATGTGGTGACCGGCGCTGTAGCACCGCTGGCACAATGTTGGCCGTGTCCTGAATTGCCGATCGCGCACAGCACGTCATCGGCGCGGCAGACGCCTGCGTAAGCTACCTGGGCATGCGCATTGCGGTGTACTACGCAGTCACAGAACTGCGCCATTGGCTCAGCTGGCTCAACCATATTGCGCAAAGCGCAACAGCGTGATATTCAGCAGTCATATGCAAATCATCCGATCAGCCATTCAGTGGCGCAGTGGCGCGATTTGCATCTCATTAAAGTTGCTCCAGTCTCAATTTGCATGCATTGCGCTATAAATGTACGACATTGATCTGCAGTGGCCATATTCGGTTACTGCAGCTGATAGGTGAGTTGCATGCATTTTGCTGTTCTGGACCATGGCCCCAGAGAAGCTGTGTACTGCACAGTCACAGGTGACCACTCTCACCCATATAGGCTGTGAAATGACCGAGCGAGGACTGGGTGAGGAGGATGATGGTGGGCGGAAGAGGAGGCCCAACTATACCAAGGCGGAGACAGAGGCACTGTTTGAGGCATACCTGGCTGAGGAGCCACTTCTCAGTGGACGGCGGGGCACCCCTCAGGCCCGAGCTGCTGCATGGGAGGGGGTGGCACGTGCCGTCAACCTGCACGGCAAACACCAGTGCTCCATGCAGGAGTGTAAAAAGAAGATGGGGACCGACAGGAGGAGGGTGAAGGAGAAGGTTGCAGCCATCAGGGCGGCACGTGCTGCTACAGGCGGTGGACAGCGGAGGTGGTGCAGCTGACCCGTCGGGAGGACATGCTCGCTGCAAGCATGCAGCGACCATTGAGGGTGTGCCTGGAGGTGGCTTCCAGACAGGTGGTAGCCCATCACTGCATGGTATGTCATGTTGGGGGAAGGTAGTTCACATGCACTAACGTGTCCTTCCTTTCTGTTACAGATCCTGTGCGTCTGCAGGGGTCAGCAGTGGAGGCCTGTCCACTGCGGACAGCCACCAGAGTTGGAGGAGGACCCATCCACCTCCGCGATTGCGGCGGCACTGCAGCAGTGTATCGCCCATCTGCCTTCACAGATGTTGAGACAGGTGTGGGGAGTGCCCTTCCTGTGTCCCAGCGGTCTGGCATGCAAGCATGCCTGCACGCTGCGGCTGTGGCTGTGGCACAGACCTGCACCATCTATGATGCACCGACCACTATGGGCATTGGCATGTGTGTGTCACAGAATGGACACACAGCAGGCCAGCACACGCCCATGGATCTAGCTGGTTCCGACGTATGTGCCAGCATGTCAGCACAGTCCCAGGCTGTGCCTGTCAGCACTGGTGGGGCAGCACCGGTGGCTGTGCAGGTCACTGGCACTGTTGCGGCCACAGCAGGGGAACCACTGATCCCGTGGGCACAGCAGGCGGAGGGGCAGCAGCAGCAGTCACCCACCGGGACTGTGGGTACAGGGCTCAGCGGTGATGGAGGTGCACCACCTGTGGACATGCCCATATCTGGTCCTGGTGAGCAGCGCCCACCCTCAAGGGGTGCTGTGCATCAGGCCCTTCCAGACCCTGAGGGACAGATTGCCGATGTGGCAGACGACCTCTTTGATGAGCACACCTACCTGCTGCAGGCATCAGTACAGCAGCAGATGCGGGTTGCAACGTCCGTGGAGGCACTGTGTGTGGCTCTGGAGCGGCACAGCAGGGACGAGAGGATCCTGTCCCGGATTGACCATATCGCGGTGGATGTGACGCCGCGCACGACAGGCTGACACAGGCAGTGGTCAGTGCAGTGGCCACATTGGGCACACAGTCAGGTGCCCCTGTGCCACTCACACTGCGTAGTACGCTATCCACTCCCCGTTCCCGGCGTCGTGCAACACCCACCCTGTCGATGCCGGGTTCAGCTGTGGGCATCCCGAGCACCCCTGGTGCAGGTATGTTCGGTATGCTGCAGACCCCTGTGCGGACAAGGTTGCGTTCACGCAGTGGGACTCCTGGTGGTCCATCAGTGCCACCCCATTGGCCCAAGCTCAGCCTGCCAGTGCTGCTCGGTCTCGGCGGGGCCGCCCACGCATCCGAGGTGGTCGTGGCATTGTGCCACATGACTGAGCTGTCTCTCAGTGCGTGCCCTGTCTGGTGCTGCCCTGTGTGCAGTGTGTGTTTTGGTGGGCAGTGCACCAGTGGGTGCCCTGCCCGACACACGGACCACCTGCACACCCTCCCGACTGCTGTCCACAGGTGCGTGTGCATGATGATGCCTGCATTGCACTGTACACCAAGGTGCAAGGGTGCCCAGCATCTGACACACGTACATGGACAGTACAGGTGGTGGTGGTGGCCTGTGGACGTGTGTGTTTCTCATGTCTGTTCCTGCTCTGCTGTGCACCTGACCCCTGTGCACTTTGTGCCTGGTGTGTGTGTGTGTGTCTGTCCATGTGGTGTGTGACTGTTCACCCCTCCCTGGTTGTGTGTTTGTGCTCCTGTACCCTGCCACTTCCCTCGCCGTCATGCACCCCTGGTGTGTTTCCCTGTGTGTATGTGGGTTGTGCCCTGGACAGTGTTGGTTGCACATGGCCCCATGACTTACCTGTGTTGTGCAAAGTGCTCCTCTGTGATGGTGTCCGTGCAGCTGGGCCAGCCGGATCAGTCGGGGGTCACGCTGTCCAAGGGGGGGCTGCTCATCCCCATCATCACCGGTGTCACCAGCATCCCCATCGCTGTCCCCCTCCTCGACCTGTACCGCTATCCCACAGTCTTTGGCCATGTTGTGCAGGATACAACAGGCCAGGAATATCCCACAGGCCTTTGAGGGGCTGTACTGTAGGGCACCGCTGGAGGTGTCCAGGCATCGGAAGCATGCCTTCAGCGTCCCAAACACCCGCTCGATGATGTTGCGTGTGGCGGCATGTGCCTCATTGAAGTGTTGCTGCGATGGGGTCGAGGGCCGCCGGTAGGGTGTGAGCAGCCAGGGATGGAGTGGGTATCCACTGTCACCTGTGTGGAGATAGTGGAGGTTAGTGTCATGTTCAGGCTCATATTGCCCCTAACCCTGTGTGCTTACCCACCCTTGCCCCTGCTTTGCCAATCCTACATGCATACTCACCCACTAGATGTCCTGTGGGGATGTCCCCACTCTCGAATCGATGGCACAGTGCTGACTGGTACCATATGAATGAATCGTGTGCTCCTCCAGGGTGCGTGGCACAGACATTGATGATGCGCCCACTGGCATCACACACCACCTGGCAGTTGACACTGGAGAACCCCTTCCGATTGTGATAGGCAGCCCCATCAGGGCCAGGTGGCGTGCGAATGGCCACATGGGTGCAGTCTATCGCCCCTAGCACGCCAGGCATACATGCTACCCTGTGGAACTCATGTATGTTTGCTGTACGCTCTGCCGCGGTGCTGGGGAAATGGATGTACTCCGCAGCATGTGGCAGCAGTGTGCTGAGGAATTGGGTGAGGATGCGTGACGTGGCCAACTGTGTTATGCCTGTGGTGTGCCCTGTTGGCCTCTGGAAGGCACCCATGGTGAGCAAGCACATGCAGGCTGTTACCTTTGTCTCCACTGACAGAGTGTGACTCCGTCGTGAGGGTGCCTGCATCACATCACTGCACAGCTCACAGAGCCGCCTCAGTATTGCCCTGTTCAGGCGGTACCGGCCCACAATCTCTACGTCTGAATACAGCTCAAAGCTGATGCGGGCATGGTACTGCCTGTTGGGGGCATACCACCGACGGGCCCTTCCACGCCACGTCCCCCTGCAGCATGCCTTCTCACTCCCCTCATTACAGCTTCCATGTGGAAGCTGGCACTGTCCATCTCCCTGGCTTGTGTCCCCCCCCCGGCTGTTGTTGCTCTGTTAGCCCCGCTCTGTCTCGCTGCCTCATGTGCATTCCCTGCCGCGTTCTTGCGCCTCTTCCTTGAGCCTTTTTATTTTGGCTCATTTCCACCGTGGCGCAACTTCCGCCTGATCCACTGTTGCGCATTGCGCAAGCCTTTGAATATCGCATTGCACACTTTATGCATGGTTCCACCCCCTTTGGTTGCACATACCTTCATTTGCATTGCGCTGTTGCTCAGCATGTTTTCTGTGGCGCAACTGCCTCCTGCTGAACATCGCATTATGGTGCAATTTCAGATTTGCACTGGCGCAACCCTTTTGAATATCTGGCCCAGCATTAGCAGTTGTATTAAAAAAAGAAACAGCTCAGGAATGGTAGAGTGAAGAGCCAATAATAGGAGGGGAAATAGTGTTATGCCTAATCAGAGTTCAGGAGCAGTAGTAGTGCAGCCAAATGGTCTGAGAGGCAAAAAGCGCCAAGTTCAATCCCGTTGGTAACTGTGGGCTGCTCTTCCAAATCTGTACCTTGTTGTAGGCCAAGAGGCAGGTGGGTCAGCGCAGAACAGCTGCTGAGTTCAGAGCAGCTCCTGCAGCTTGCAGGAGGAGGCCGTCACCCGTGCTGGACAGGATGCCTGGTTGTAGGTCAAGAGGCAGGCGGGTCAGTGCAGAACAGCCGTTGGGTGCAGAGCAGCTCCTGCGGCTTGCAGGAGGAGGCAGTCACCTGTACTGGACAGGATTTACTTATTTTACTTACTTACTTCCTTCCTATATGTGAGGAAATACTACTTCACAGGAAGAGTGGTGAATTCCTGGAACAGCCTTCCAGCGGAAGTGGTGAGGGCAAAGACAGTGGTGGGTTCAAGAATTTATGGGCCAGGCATAATGGTAACGCAGTGGAAAGGAAGTGGGGGAAGGGAAAGAGACCAAGATCGATTAGGGTGTGCGGTGAAACTGTAGGTAGAGAAAAAGTGGGCAGACAGGGTGGGCCAACTGGTCGCTATCTGCCGTTAAATTCTATGTTTCTGTGCTGTTATGGTGGCATTTTAATTTATACACTGCCCCCGTCCCCTACACCCAGTGTAGTTTTAACTAACTTTTTAGAGTTCAAGACCAAATGTAGGTTGTTGTCTTTTTGCTCTCATAGAAGTTTTTTTTTTTAATTTAAAGAGGTCATTGCTTTTTTGTTTAAGACTTGTCAGTCAGTATAAATGAGCATGATATTTCCAGTAATCCAAGTTCAAAAAGATGATTTCCATTAAAGTTTTTTGTATAACAATGTTTCATTATTACAGACCACAGTAAAGCAGCATATACTCGCACAAAACACTTCTTACTGAATATTTGTTCCTTAACCTATAATTTGGAAAAGTTATTTCTTGTATTCAGGAACAGTCATGCAACAGACATTATAAAAACCTCACTTAAAGACAAACCATTTTTTTTGTAAATTATTTTTATCAGTTTTAGAAAGATTAACTGTGTTTTTTTGTTTGTTTGTTTTTAACTTACTATGCTTTATCTTCCGGCGGCATGCCCTCCTCAGCCGCCCTGCATCCACCATTGGACCTGGTATCTCCCCGGACGCAGTGCCCCCTGGATTGCCCCCCAGGGTGGAGCCTTCAGAGCCTCTCCCAGTGCGACTCCGTCAGTGCTCAATAACGGATGTGATGGGGGACCCTAGTTGGGGGGCATGACAGGCAGATGCCATGATGCAACCACATCATGTGACTGACGTGCCCCGCAGGAGCAATGCTTGCAGGTGCTTCGGTCACAGTGCATCCCATGGTCACCCGGGAGCACCAGACCAGAGTCAGTCTGGCCCCCCTCAGAGGTGGAGAGCATGATGTGGCCGCTCAATCCACTCCCGCCCCTGGCTGGTCTTTGGGTGTCCCGAATCCATTCCCTAACCCGGGTTGCCCACGTCACAGCGACAAATCTTTCCGCTGTGCCAGCGGGCCAGCAAGATCAACTTTTGAAAACAAAACAGATACATGGTAGATCTAGTGCTTCATGTGCTTATATTAGGATACATCATTTTTCTTTTCTGAGTTTAACAAATGGGTAGAAATCACATTTCAGTTGGAATTACTACTTAAATGAAAAAGAAGTGCTAGCTAGCCATAACATGAGTGGACCTTTGCACAATATATGTAGAGCAGATAGGTTATTCAGCCTCTTTATTCTGTCATATTCCAGGTACTGTCAGTGCTGCACAAATGTTTATTTTTTTTTGTACTTTCAATTTATGCCCCCCCCCCAATCTCCCTTTAGACCCCTAAGGCCAACTACCAATCCTAGTCCTACCTTGACACTGAGGTGCCATCCTCTGGGCGAGGATGAATGGAAGGGATATACCCCAAACAGGAGGCAACCTCTGACAAGGCAGTGGGTAATTGGAAGTGCTGGGAACCCTTTATCACTGGGCAGCGGGCTCAGACTTTTTTCCTCATTTCTGTCCTTGTACCACAGGAGCTGCATGTGCAATGGCTGCAAGGATGCATGCACACAACCACGACGTCATCCACAGCCAGAGCGGCTTCTCACACTACTAGTCTTATTGCACCCTGCCGTCTCCTGCATCCGGGGGCCGTTTGGTAGTGGGAGACTGGATCTTCCCTCCCCGGGGGGGGGGGAGTGTATTTTGGGATTCTCAGTCTCCCCCCACCCCAGCTGACATTGATTATCTGGACTTATTCCCAAACCCGGGTCGCCGGTTTCCTGATCAGTAGCGCTACCACCGCACTGGCTTTATACTGCATATTTTCAATATGGTCCCCAAATTACTCCCCACAAAACTCTCTGAATGAAATAAGAAAATCTATAGGAACCAGCCAGTTAGTAATGTCCAAGACGGCATACTGCATATAATCCATCTGCAGTCCAACATGTAGTATCTTGTTCTCAATCAGTGTAAAGTACATGCTGCAAAATCAATATATATATATTTTTTTTCTATTTATTCTTTCTGCCCCTGCCGCCGGTAGCCTGGAACCATCTGCCGGTCACGCTTCCACCCCCCCACATTGGCCTCGCACCCTTCCGATACCCCGTGGCTTACCCCCCACGGTGGGGCTGCGGCACTGGGGACACATGCCGCAGGCGTCGGACTAGGTCGGAGGGCTGGCCTGAGGGGGCTAATTGAAGCTGTGACCGGCTTCATCTAGGGCCCCGGCGGCATTCTCCTTTTTCCTTTTTCCCGGAGGCGGGGACGTGCAATGACGCGGAGCGTCCTGCCCCGCCTCCGACGCACACTGTTGAGGTCGGTAACGCACTACACCTGGTCTCCACCAGGAGTCGCCAGACCCCAGCACTACCTCATCCTCTTCCCGGAGAAGAGAGCAGTCCAGGATGCTCTATCCTTCTCCCAGCTCGACCCTCCAGCGACCGAGTCCGCTCCTGAACCGGGTTGCGGCGTCAGCCAAATCCACAGCTGCGCGTTGGTCAGCTAAAATCAATATTTGACTGGTGGAACCATCGTAACAATATATTTTTTTTATTGTTATATTTGTACTCCCGCAACTTGACCTGCAGTCATCCGGCTGCCATCCTCCACACCCCAATGTGATCCCTGTCGGCTCACTCGCTCGGGCTAGCATGCACAGTACCTGCAGCAGGGCCTCCTACTCCCGCTGCTGGGCTCGGATCTAATACCAGAGTGTGATTCCTTCGGGTCTGAGGGTTTGTGGAGGCATGGCCATCAAGCCTCCACGACTGACCGCCATTTTCCTCCATGTTTTTTCCCTTCGGTAGTATGGACATGCAGTAACATCAAGGCACTATGTGCCGCTGTCTGCCATACTCCTGCCCCAAGATGCACCACAACTGTAGTTCCCCCGATTCCCATCGGGGGCTGCTGCAAAGCGGTGTAAGCCCCGAACCCTCCCCAGGGAAAGGAGAGCAGTCAGCAGACGCTCAATCTTCTCCCTTCCCGGCCAATGACCCAGGCTCGTTCCCGAACCCAGGTCACCAGTGTAGCGCAAGGTGTGGTGTCCAGCACTTCAACTCTCAGCGCCACCGGGCCGGCACTCATTGTAACAATATTTTGAAATGCAAAATACACGCTATTTGTTAATGATCATAATATTAACTTTTAGACCCAACTGTATGAGATACCTGTTATAAACTGTGGGGCCTGAATGCAGAAAGGCCACGGTATTGGCGATTGTAAATCTGGCTGACAGGTCTATCCGAGGACAGTAAATAAATTATAACCCTCTCCTAATGAAAGAGAGCAGGATTTACCTCGCAGGAGTACACATCCCCTCGCATCCAAAAGCATTGCTGTGTTGTTACTCTACAGGGGGATCATGATAACCCACCCACAAGAATATAAACAAAAGTTCAGCATAGTACAATTAAGGACCGGGGGGAGGAGGAGAGTTGGCCCTAAACTGCCTCATGGTTGGTACCATTTTGTAAGGCTGCTCACCTCCAGTTATACCAACAGTAGGGAGTATATCCCAAGGATGCATACGGTGCCCTGTCAGTGGTCACACAACCACAACCCCCCCCCCCCACATCCAGTGCCAATATTTGAAGGCGATTATACATTGCCAGGACAACTTATAAACAAGTCACTGTTCAAAGTCTGAAGCAGGCTCCCCGTCATGCTCCTGGTCACCAAAGTCGTGCTTCATTTTATTTACCAGTACTCCTGCCTTCTTAGGATCATCACATCAGTACATTTTACCTGAGCACACTATCTCAAGTAGACAGGACTCTGAAAGCATGAGAAACCTCAAGGGAATGCAGTATTTTCCTTCGTAAGTTGAAAGACTTTCAGCAGTCCCTTGTGGTGAAACTCAAGTCCTGGTAAATGGAGGCTTTGCTGCTGTCATCCAAAGTAATGGGGTCTTTATTTTTTGTTTCTTCCAACTCTGTTTTTCCTCCGTACACCACTGGCTGGGGCCTCTTTTGGCCATCTGCTGGTGCCTGATCTGACCCCACTAAGATCTAACCTTGCCTGTGGCCCCTGTCCCCTGGTCCACCCATGATTTAACCGCTTGGGTAACCCCTCGGCTTGCATCCTCTGAGGCGGGACTGCCTTCAGCTCCTCGATGCTCCAGTACATCTATCCAGTTTCCCAGCAGGCGGAGTTGTAGACCAGAGGAATTTTGGGTCCAGGAGGCAGGAGCTGGTTGTGGGCATGGTGTCAGGGAGTGGCGTCACCTCCCCAGCCAGCAGGGTCATCCGCTTTACTTGGTTTTCCCTGATGGGAGTAGATGTGCAGTGATGTGCATGACATACCAATGTCTGCCGTGTACCACCAATGCTAGCACTTGCTGGGGCTCCTGATTCAGTCCCCCCCAACCCCAACAGGCTGCCGCTAGGAGGCACACTGTTGCTGGAGCCCTTCAGCCATTTACTCCTGAGGAGGTGAGCTGCTCTCTGGACGCTCAAGCCCCCCCCCCCCCAAGCCGGCCCGCTGATGCTTTGGGCCTGTTCCTGAACTCAGGTTGTCGGTATCGCAAGTGGTAACACTACCACTGTGCTAGCGGGTTGGCTAATGGGGCCTTTTTTTTCTTGTCTTTGTCAGGGTTATGTTCCTGTGGTAGCTGCCACTTGGTACCACCATCAGAGCTGTTGGTACACTTGAATCGTCCCTGCATCTGTGTGGGGTGATGCAGCATACTTTCTGGATCCCCAATGTTGATTGAGCGAGGTTAAAATGTTTTTGCAACCAAGGTCATAGAAAACCCACTGGATCATCTCCTTCCAAAAGCTCCGGCAGACTAAGGACTTGTAAATTCATAGCCCTTGTGACATTTTCCAAAGTTTCCAGCCTATATCTCAGGGCTTCATTCTTTTTGAAGAGCAACTCTGTACTTTAACATGTGCTTTCATAAATAAGATGTTTCAGCTGTTACAGCTTGCTAGAGAATACCTTTTTTTAATATTCATTGTTCCTTTCCAAGATGTACAGCACATCTTGATAGTCCATCTAAAAATTCTGTATAGAAAACCATTGAAAGCATTTGTCTTTCCTGTTCACCTTACAGTGCCATTGTTTACGATACCATGGTTCTCACCATGACAGCCGACTGTGATGTCACAAAAAGCAATTGTGTAGTTAGCAGGGGAGAGTTACATGCATCTTGAGAGACTCAGTGGAATAACTGCTGCCATGATCTACAATATTTAGTAGAACAACAGCAGGGGAAAGTAAACCATAAATAAATAGAAAACAATAAAGTTAAAATATAATTGGTGTAAAACGTGTGTTTTTAAGCTTTTTGGTATAATAGAGAATTGCTCTTTAATGAGCCTTCTACTGGTGGTGGCAGCCCATAGAGCTGACCCAGCAGCTTCTTTTGCTTATGTAAGGGCTGCTTGGGATTGAAGTTCACAGACTCGGAATCTTGATTTAAAATCCTCCACTTTTTGGTTGAGGGCTGCGACCCAGCATGTATGACTCTCATTACAAACTGTAGGGTCTAGGTTTGATCACCGCCCTTTCCTGCAGGGCCTACCACTTTTCTCTGCTGTGCTCATCCCTGCCACCGCAGGGCCCTTCTTCATGACACCATACGCAACTGTTGTCCATGGGTTCCTCATTTCCACTTTGACTAAGACTTGTTCAGGTATGCCAGATATCACTGTTTATTCAGTTGTGATCACAAACTAGCGAAAGGAAAAAAAGAAAAAAAAACATTTTTTAAATACAATATTAGAGAGTCCTGTACGGAGCGCCATGACAAAACGTCTTTACGCAAGTCGATGGCTGCAGGGTCTACCCCAGCTAAAGACGAATCATAGCTCACATCCTGAACAATATTTGTAAAGCATGGAATTAAAACTGGTTGGATTAGTCTCAGTGTTCTCAAAGCAGAAGTTTGTGGACAGTTTGATATCTTTTATGTTGATATCTTTTACACATTGCTTGGGACATTTTTAAATGGTGCATTTGATGTGTGCTTGGAGGACTGTGTTTTAGGGATGTACATTTTATAGGCATATTGGTTAAAAAAAAAAAAAAAAATAGGTTGACAAAGAATCCATGGCAGACTTCATCTGGTAAGCAAACCTTTATTCAGCAAAGTTGCAAGTAGCTTTCCTCAGGCACTCTCGTGGTAATTCTGGTATGCAGGGTCAAACAAGAGCCTAGTCATAGAGTATTCCCTGCTGACTCCGAGGCATTATGGCAGGCTGTCCAGGCTAATCATTTCAAGCGGCCCCATGGAAAATCACTTTGGTTAAGTCTGCATCATACTGTTCCACCAATGGAAAAAAAAAAACACGCGGAGGGTGTAGCTAGCAAACCCTAAATACGTCCAGCTAGCTCAGAATCTTGTGTTTCTTTTTTTAAGTTCCTAACGGCTGGGCATTGCAGGATGTTGTTAGTCACACAGCTCACTCAGCTACCAAGATACAGAGCCTGTGTATGTGTGAATGAGCAGAATCAGCTTTGTTAGAGCTCGTGGGTCCAGAACACCAGCCTGGAGTTCTCAACAACTGAACAGATGAAAGCAGGACTCCTGTAAAGGTAAGGTAAGGGCCACAGTCACTAGGAAGGTTAGACTTCTCAAATGGTGGGGAAAACAGTCTGAGATACAGGTACGCCTGTGTAGGAGTAGTAACAACAGACTGTATAAATGCTCAGGCTGCATGACCAGTGACTTTGTCTCATCTTCTTTGATGTTCTGTTGACGTTCCCATCTTTGAACATTTGCACTGAATGAATCGAATGCCTAGTTATTTTGATCCCTCGCCCTCCCTTCCCCCATTCATTGGCCTCAGCCTGCTTTTCACATCACGTGCATTTTGTTGCCAAAATTCTTGTGGTTCCAGTTGCTTTCAGATCGCGGCAGTGGGGTTATTCTGAATCTCAGAAAGATGCATATACTGAAATCCTAGCTTGTAATGTCAGTGATGCTGAACTTCTGTGACCACGCTGCTCCGGCATGGTTGCTGACACATGCAAAATGTTGTAAATGCTACACCATTATTTTCAGCCCTTTCTTTTTTCCATTTGGTGGATAGACTGAGAGAAAAAAAATATGTTTTGCATATTGTTTTCCTGTAAGACCTCTTTTCTTTTAATTCTATGTTTATTCAGTTTTAAATGAACATAGCCATACAGCATTACATTTACAGACACTAGGATTGTATCACTATCGTGCAATATTATAATAGCTTGACCTTCAGTATTAGCAGTCTAGGAAATAAGCATCCTAGTAAACTGCGGTACAACAGATGGGGTGCCATCAGTAATAGTTCACAATACTCCAAAGCATTGGTCATGTTGCCAGGAGCTGGCAGTATAGCCTAGAGGTTAGAGTAATGAGCTTGGTACATCCCGCAGACAGACATGGGTTTGATTCCCATAACCACCACTTGCATACTATGTGACTCGGAGCAAGACACAGCAGCAGCAGTATTTGTTAGTAACGATGCACATTTTTCAGTAATAAGGTTTGTCTGGCAAAAATATCAAGATACACATTTTTCTTTTCTTTTCTTTTTTTTTTTTTTTTTTTTTATTATTTATGCTTTTTGGTGCCACCTACCGCCGTGACCGCAGCTCGGTCACGGGCGCCTTCAGCTGTCACTCCCACATTAGCTGCAACTCCCCAGTACCCCCTGGCTTGCCTCCCAGGGTGGGGTTGTGGCACCCGACCCCTCTTAAGATGCCGCAATCGACGGGATAGGTCGGGGAGTGTCACATAGGCAGGTAGGTGCCATTTTTCTCCCCTGATTTTTGCGAGGGTGGGGACGTGCAGTGACAACCAGCGTCTGCCCCACCCCTTGAACATGTTGGCGTCGGCATAAGCGATACACCCAGCCTCCACCAGGTGTCTATATAATGCCAACACACTCCCCACACTCCCCACCCTCCCCCCTGGTGAAGGAGAGCAGTCCTCGGATGCTCGATCCTTCTCCCCCCGGCCGGCCCTCCGACGTCCCAGGTCCATTCCTGAATCCTGGTCACCAGTGTCGCAGGTCGCCGCCCTGCCCCTGTGACAACGGGTCGGCTTTCTTTTCGTTTTCTTTCGTTCCTGAACCAAGATGTGGGGTGTTGAAGTTTAAGTTCCCACACCCATGCCACACCCACCATGAACAAATTTTTAATATTTTGTGATGTTTACTATCAGAAACGTGCAGAAGAACCATCCTAATATACCTACAGCATGACTCTAGCATGTACATTCAGCAAGTAACACCAGGGGTAGAGATTTTAAAAAATGGTTGGCAGCCATCTTTAATGATGTAAGTCATTAATTACAAAATCAGTTATAAAAAAAGTCTTAACATCTGCGAAAACAAAAAATATACTGAGCATGAATCTTAGATTATCAGAAATCCATTTTTACTAAAAACGATTACTTTTTTCGAGGACTAATAAATACTGCTGCTTTAACCTCTCCAGTGCTTCCGGGTCATCCCTAAAAATAGGCACCTGTGCCTAGTGGACCTTGCCTGGTTACCAAAGAATAAAGAAAATAATTTTAGAATACCAACTGTGCAAACACTTGTGCGGCGAAACAACCTGGGCGGGCCTCTGGTGTTGGGCGGCAGAATCTTTCGATTACTGCGGCAGGGCTCCTTGACTTCTGCGGCAGCATTTTCTGATTTCTGCAGCATGATTTATTCATTTCTCTGGCAGAATGCAGTCCTGTCATTGGCTAGATATGATGTGATGTCATCGATGACATCATATGCTGAGCATAGAGGAGGAGCTTCAGGATAAACGAGGTGGGAAAGAACGCTTGACACTATGGAAAAACGGTGTATTTATATGAAAATTCACCAAAAACAATGAATTCTGCGGCACTATATATATTCTGCGGCATGATGCAAATTCTGCGGCAAATTCCATAAGCGCAGAACCACAGAATTCCAGGGGCCTTGACCATAGGTAATAAATACTTTGAGTCACTATTCCCACAAAAGCAATAATTTGTATAGGTAGTAATCTGTACTTAACGGTGGGTGGGGGCAGATACCTGATGGGAGGGTGGAAGGGTGTGTGTGTGTGTGTGTGATGGATGGTGATATTACAGAGGGCAGGTACTGGAAGAACTGAGGGGGGTGAGGTGGGTGGACAAGGCACTGGGACCTGATGGCATTCACCCTAGGGTACCCAAGGAACTGGCGGGACCACTAGCTGACCTGTTCAGTACCTCTCTGCACACAGGATGCGTACCACAGGACTGGAGGTTAGCCCATGTAATGCCCATTCACAAGGGTGGCCCAAATGATGATCCAGGTAACTACAGACGAGTAAGCCTCACGTCAATTGTGGAAAAACTCATGGAGACCATCCTCAAGGAGAGGTTGGTGATATTTTTGCAGGACAATGGCCTTCAGGACAGGCAACAGCATGGGTTTGTCTCAGGAAGTTCCTGCCAGACAAACCTCATTGAGCACTACTATGACTGGGTGACCAGAGAGCTGGATAAGGGCCATGTAGTAGACGTCGTTTACTTGGACTTCACCAAGGCCTTCGATTCCGTGCCTCATGTGAGGCATGGGGGGAAGCTGGAATATGTAGGGGTGGTTACTAGGATGGTCAAATGGATCACTAACTGGCTGAAGGGCAGACAGCAGAGGGTGGTGATGGAGGGGAAACTTTCATCGCCAAGAGCGATAATGAGCAGGGTACCACAGGGATCGATACTGGGACCAGTGCTGTTTGGGATATTCATAGCAGATATCTTGCATGGGACCCGGAGTAAGATCAGTCTGTTCGTAGATGATACCAGGATGGGAGCTGTGGTGGATGACATCGAGGGGTAGAAAGGACTGCAGGGGTACCTGTCTAAGCTACAGGAGTTGTCGGAAACATGGCAGCTAGGGTTCAATGCCAAGAAGTGTAAGGTAGTGCACTTCAGAGCTAGGAACCAGAGGAGGAGCTGTCAGCTGGGAGGGCTGTAGTTAGGGAGCACAGAGGAGGAAAAGGACCTGGGAGTGATTATAGCAGGGAGTACAAACGACTCTGTACAGTGCAAGAAGGCAGCAGTGAAAGCCAACAAGATGCTGGGCTGCATAGCAAGGGGGATCTCCTCTAGAAGGAGTGAGGTGTTCTTTCCCTTGTATAGGTCATTGGTCAGGCCACACCTGGAATACTACATGCAGTACTGGCACCCATTCCTGAAAAAGGACATCAGACTGTTGGAGGGGGTGCAGCACAGGGCAACTAAGATGATCCAGGGTTTGGAGGGGAAATCCTATGAAGGGAGGCAGAACATCCTTAACATGTATTCCCTGGAGGAGAGGAGAGATTGGGGGGAATAACCAAGGCTAATACGGGGGAGATATTTCAGATCAGAAGAGGGAAGGATACCAGAGGGCACCAATTGAGGTTGATGGGGGATTCAGGAGAGAAATCAGAGACATTACTTCACAGAGAGGGTGGTGGACAAGTGTAACACTCTACCAGAGGAGGTGGTTTTGTATAGGACGGTGGGCTGCTTCAAGAAGGGGTGGGACAGAGTGCGGGGGACTGTGGGGGGCAGCTGCTAGTTGAGGAGCTAGCTGCACAATCGAGCAGACTCAATAAACCATTTCGCCTGTTTCTGCTGCCATTTTGTATGTCCGTATGAGCAAACTCTTCAAGGCTAGTATGCATGTAAAGCAGCTTGAAACCAGAGCAGGTAACACACCGAACTGTTAGGAATAAAAGTAGCTATATAATCAGAAGCTGTAAAGAGCAAGTAAAAACAGTCCGTGTGAAATCACCTTCGTATGAAATTCTGGGGTCATAGCGCTTACCCTTGGGATATTAGCAGTTCAGTGCTCGTGCAGGAGGCAGAGTGCGCCATGACTCTCTTATGGCACAGCGCCTCGTAGGCGGCACCATTTTGCAGTTTCCAGTCAGTGTATAATCAGATATTAATAAACTGAAAAAACAAGGGTAGAGCACCCGGCAGGCGGAATTAAGGTATAACCTATAACCGTTGTTATCAACAAGGCAATTTTTAAATCTGCCAGGATTCCTTACCAGAACTAGCATAACGTATCAGTCAGACAAATAACTGGAAACCTGGTAAATACAGTTTGTGTCCAAAGAGGGCTCAGTCTACATCCTCCGTTTCTTCTGCCACCGCTCGATTCTCCACTTCTCCTCTGTAAAATTCTTCTGTGATTTGTCTGACCCTGGTCTGCATTTCATCTGGATCAGTAAACTGAAATGTCTGGCCCCCATACGTTATCTGCAGAGGAACTGGGACAAGAAGGGAGTGCACTACTCCCAGCCCCCATAGTTGCCGGCACATTGGGTCAAACTTCCCATGACAGGTTCTGGTCACACATGACCAATCAGGGAAGATTTTAACCTGCATGCTGAGCCGTGGTGATTGGAGAAGCAGCTCTGGCCCATTGCAACAGCTGATCTTTGATCTGAGGGCCAGCCTTTAAAATAAGGACAGTTCTGGGTAAGTCTTTGTTGGCCTGGGCCCTCCCAGAGTTTATCTGGTATGCTCTTTCAATGTGCTCTAAGTCCAAATGCAAGTCCTTGAGGACTGAGTCAGAGAGTCAGTGTTCCGATGAAAGTGAGGAGGCCGCCTCCCCCACCAAAGTCCTTCTGGGATACCCATTACTGTTAGATTCATTGCCCGATTAGTATTTTCTTGAGTTTCCAGTCTTCTTGTTAAATGGTTGCTTTCAGTGGTAATTTTTGCAAAAGCATCTTGGTTCTGGATTGATCCATCAGTGACTTCCTTTGCTGGCATCCCGCATTCTTTCCAGTATTTGTTTGACTTTCTGGTCCATTTCTCTCACTGCCTGCAGCACCGAATCCCATGGCAGGGGGAATCTCCTATTCCGCTCGAGCTACAGGTGCCCCCTTTCTCTACTTTGCTGGTTTGGGCATGGTGTGTTTGCTGTGTCCCTTTCTGTCCTGGACCTCTGGCCACTCCTTTCGTGTCCCATGACATTAAGTAGCATCACTACAGTCAGCAAGGTAAGCGCTACTGAAGTATTATAAAACAAAAGTGAACAAACCACTTAAAATTGTAAAATAGAATCATTAAACAGCAGCCTTGCTGGAGCTGTTCCTAAGCGTGTCCTGTCACATGTGCTGGTCTCGAGCACCCTCCCCCCCAAAACCTGTTTAAGTGCAGCTGAAGCTCAGCTCACTGTCTTTAGTTTGTATGCAGTTATCACCCTTTAGTTTGGTGGTACGGTGGTTTCTGCTGGCAGTTACTTTTTTTTTTTTTTTTTTATCATTTTTTTCTCCCTACTGCCGGCTTGTATCTTCAGGAGGGTGTCCCCAGCCCCATCCCCCAGCGTCCACCAGCCATTGCTGACCTGACCCCAGGGCTCACCCTCCCTGGCTGGGTCGGCGGGGGTCGGACTCCCCACCGAGGTCAGTTTAGTTGGCAAGCCTGCGTGACTAGCAGGGGCGAAGCCTGCAGGTGCCCTCCACCATACTGCATGGCAGTGTTCTTTTCTCCTGTTCTCTCAGGAGTCGGGACCTACAGTAGCGTTAGTGGAGGGACTTTTGCGTGTCCGCCGCGTGCTCCTCAGACGTCTAGCCTGACTCCTCCCTACTTGTGGTACAGGCGCCTGTCCTCCAGCTCCACCGAGGCGGCAAGCACCGACCATCAGGATCCCCCTTGCCCGGAGAAGGAGAGGAGTCCATCAGTCGCTCAATACTTCTCCCCTGCCGACCCCTGACAACCCGTGCTCGTTCCCGAACATGGGTCGCTGGCATAGCGCGAGGTAATGCGCCAGCGCTTCAGTGCCACTGGGCCAGCAAGCGGTTACTTTTCTCTGTTAAACAGTGGTGTGATCTGTAATGCTGAGGGCCTGGCCCACAGTCTGGCCAGCATACACGCGATTCCAACATAGTCAACCCTTACTGCTCAGCACTAGGTTGTTGATCTACATCAGATGGTATCCACAGTCCTTGGATGTCCAGGTCCATGCATGCAAAGCTTCCTATGGATATGGGGTGTCTAGGGGGCTGAGCCATGCTGGACATAGGCCTTCCAATGGCAAAGCCAGGCTGGCCAATAAGTGGCTCCACACAAGCGGGGTGGGGGGGGATGACAGCACTTCTTCTGGACTACCATATCCACTTTACTAAAAGTTATATATTTAAAAGAAATGACTGGTGACTTGCATCTCAGCCCTCCTTGCTGGCTCGGGGGGGGGGGTACTCTTCAGGCTGCGATGTATTGGGAGCAGCCGGCCCAGAAGGCATGGAGGGGCTGTTTCAGTAGCCCCCTTGTATAGCTTTTCCACCCACTTTTAGGCCACTTTTAAATGCATGGGCAGGAGCGTCTTAAGAATTGTGGGTATCGTCTGATGTAGATAAGCATCTTGCATGGAGTATCACACTGGCTTCTATGTCGTATTTTGGAAAATGGCATTTCAATGCTGACTGAAGTGTTGACCTTCAGATGAGACATTAAACCAAATACACCTCCATTCATGTAGAGAGAGAGGCAAGTGAATCATGTACATCTCCATGTCATGGGGGGGGGGGTGGTACTGCCACAGAGATCTAGTATAAAAGAGAATCTCTTGTATTAATTCCCTAAGGTACTGTGTACAAGAAGAAATTCTGAACCTGCAGACAGTCAGTTGCACCGTCACTGATTAACTGTGATCACATTCTGTACCCCATTACTTCCATGGAAAGTACGGTAAGTACCCCCCAGTGGGGATGTGGTTGTTGAAGGGTAACCTTAAAGATCCTTTTTTTCAATCACAAAGTGCGGTGTGCATATGTATGGAACACATACAAACAGAGGTGAGAAAGAAGTAGGTGCCTTAAAGATCCCACGGTACTAGGTACGCAGTAACCCACAACAGGGCATGTGTTTGTAAAGAATGAATGCGGGTCCCTGGTGAATTGGAAGGCACATGGCCAACGACTGAATGACTTGCATCAAATTAATTCCCAAGAAACCTGTGCCCTGGAGTGGCTTTTTGCACTTATGAAGTGGAAAAAGTGTTTTTGAATAGAACAAAAAAGTTTTCGTTTTCCTGGAGTTGTTTGTTGCTAGTCCGAATATGGGAGTTTGGCAGTGAAGGCGGAGTGCCTTTGAAGGAACTGGGGAAGTACATTTGTTTTGAGGAAACCTAAGACCTATTGTGGGTTTTGAATTTAGTAATAAAATATTTTTCCTTTGTTAGACATCAACTAGTGAAAATTCCAAACTCTTTCCATTTTCTGACCACTGTCAGAATGTTGCTAATTAGATTCTTATCAGGCTTGGCACGGAACTACAATCCTCTGCTTCTAGAGAGTTGAGCAGTGAGATATGTGGGAAGAAAGCAGTTGTAATGATTGCCACCAGTTATAACAGCAGGTAGCAGAAAGTATAGTCTCCAGCTGCAAACTGGTACACATGTGATAACTTACCAGTGTAACAATGTTTATAGAAAGTAAAGGGCACGCTGGGGGGGAAGTGGGATGGGGTTTGCCATTCTCCTTTATTACCTGAAAAACAGGGAGTCCGTGCATGCCTTTCAGTAGGGAAGCCTTTTTTCCAGCTACTGTTAAAGGTGTGTCTGATTTCATCTGAGTAAGTGTTTAAAGCATACTTCTCAGTTGTCCCTGATTTTCTAGAATGTCTCTGATTTTGTTTCAAAACATTCCTCGGGTCCCTCCAGCATTTTCTGTCTCTCTCACTGAAGATGGAAATTTCAAGTGTAAAATAATATCAGACAGATTTTGTCTAGTTATCCTTAAGAAATAACTTTTTTTTACAGTACGCCACATGGTTTAAAGATAGGTCCCTAGGGGATTTGGGCTACTTGCCCCTGATTTTTGTAGGTCTTGCTGCTGATTTGCCAAGCAGGATGTTGAGAGGTATGGTTTAAAGTGTGTGTTGCTATCCGAAAAAATGGTAGGGGTGGAGTTGTAGTTCAGACTTTAAATCCAGTTAAATGATTCTTTTAACGGTTGTTTAGACCAGTCTGCAATCCTACATTAATGAATTCCAGCATTGAATTCTTATTTGATGATAAGAGAGGCCAGCGATTTACTGCTGCATGAGAGGTTTACAGTGACTCAGTGTAATAGTGTGAGTCAGAATTTGACTTCTGCTCAAAAAAAAAAAAAAAAAAAAGGTTTTTGGAAAGCCTGAACCATTTTGATTTTGAAAACACAAGCTCTATAATGGTCCAAATTGGCTGTCTTCAGTGTAGTCATTGGGGTCCTGTTCAAACAGTTGTGGGCAGGATGTGGGAGAGAAACACGCACACAGCCACGCTACCAGAAATGCATTTGCCAGCTAGCCATGTTATTATTTAAAATTATTTTCCATCTGGGAAATGAAATAAAGATATAAACTGGGGAACCTGTTCTAAGTAGAATTTGGGACCAGCAGGACACAAACAAATGCAAATGAAGTGGTCTGCCTTACAGCTTGTCAGTGCGTGAAAAATACTGTTCAGTACGTTACCTTGCTCAAAGTGAAAGATTTAAGAATTGAAAGATTTTCTACTAGGAGATCTCCCTCTTTTGAGCCACACCTATGGAACATAGATGCCATCAGGATCAGGGCCACTCGGAAACTTTTGCCTAACAGAGGACACCCATGATGATGCATATTGCCAGCGCCCATATAATGTGGGCAGACCCATACCACCTCACTTCTTTATTTTTCCACTGCTGACATCATGTCTCACCAAAGGAACATCCTTCTTTGATTCTACATGCTTCCGCTTTGTTGACGTTTTGTTATTTCTTTCGGTTTGTCATCATTCCACTTCGACACTGTGTTCTGGAGCCTGTACATTCAGTTCCCCACTCTGAAACAAGTGGGTGCTTCAGGCCCGTCTTCTCTGTTATGGCTCCTGTTATGGCATCGCTACCTGCTGGTGCTGGCTGTCCTGTTTTTATTTTATTTTTTTTATGTTAATTTGGTGTGCTTTCTTTCCTGCCTGCCAGCTGACCCCCATTGGTCCAACCCAACTCATCCAGCCCCATCACCTGCCTTCTACAGGACTTACTGTCTTCATTGTACACCCCTGACTTACCCTCCAGGGGTGGGGCCACTGAGAGGGACCCCCTTTCCTCCCGACAGAGACTGGGTAGTCAGTCAAGGGAGAGTGCCAGAGTCGGTAATGTAGGACCTACATCAAGGGGTGGACATCCTCCTGCAGTGGCTGGGGCTCCTTTTTTTCCGTTTTTCTCCTTGTGGTCACAGAGAAGCACTCCCAGCTTGTGTGCATACATGCGTGTGTGTTGCATGTCTGAGCCCCTTGGAGTCCATCCTCAGTTCAGTGGCTCTGCTTGCACTGCCACCTGTGGTCACCCAGTTGGCAGTAGCACAGTGGATGTTGACTGTCTTCTCTCCCTGAGGTGGAAAGCGTCCTCTAGGACACTCTGCTGACCTCCCCCAGTTGGCCCTTTGACGATTCAGGCTCATGTCTGAACCCATGTTGTCGAATATGTGGTTGGTAGTTGCCTTTTGGCATTTGGCTTATGTTGTATTAGTCACCTGGCCATGTCTGGCTGCTGTCTTCTCTTGTCTGAAGAACTCTATGTTGCTTCTCTTCTCGTCTACGCTCCCAACGTCATCTGATGCAGGGGTCTTCTTGGCCTCTGGGTTTTGATCCATTTTTGTTTTTGTCGTTGATGCCTCTGCTCTTTGTCTCCCCGCTGTGGTTTGCAGCTTTGCCCTACATTGGCCTGGTCATTGCCTGTTTTTTTCTGGTCCCTGCTCAGGCTGCTTACTACCTTGGTTCCTGGCCATGTGACCTGTTTAATTAGGAACCTCACTGGCCCCTTCACTTGGACCTACTTCCTGCTTTCCCGCAGTACTGCTTGGGAATCATTCCAAAGGTGCGGCTCATTGGAGTGAGATGTCTTTGAAGAAGATAGTTCAGCTAATTTGAGAGACTCTCCTCCACTGAGCTGCAGCTCACCCTCCTACTTCCCCTTGTTTGTGGGTGACCTCATTCGACTGTGGGATGTCTCTGTCTATACATGAGTCATTCTATTTGTCTTTTACCCTGTACTGGGTATATTGTTATTGCATCCCATCGCCGTACCCAGATATTGGGCATCAGTGGGCTTTTCCTTTCTTCTCATCAGTATAGCATGGCGTTGTATGCGTCTCTGGCAGATGGAATGAGCCGAGGAGGTATAGGACTGCCCATGTTGTTTGTATAGGTGCCAACAGTACATGTCCTCATGGGTGGCCCCTGCTAGGCAGAAAGTTTCCAAGTGGTTCTGACACCAGTGGCATCTATGTTCCATGTATGTGGGTCAGTTGAGGAGATTCTCTCAAGATCTGCTGTTACGGTAAGTAACTGCACTTGGGGTCAGGCGTCCCGGTAGTGCAATGGCTGGATATCCACTTGCCATGTTGGTGTTTTATGTTCGCATCCTAAGCTCAGATTGACATCCCAAGCCAATAGTGATGCTTCCCGAGCCCAGACTGATGCATCCAAGCCCCGATCAACGCTGCAGTCTGGCAGGAGGCTGAAGTTTGACCAGCACAGAGGATACCTTCTCCTCTAGGGAGGGTGAGTGGAATCTTGTGCTGCCCCCTGGTGTTTCAGAGATTGCAGTGCTGTAGGGCAGGCAGGGCAGTGGATTGTGAGGTGGTTGAGTGGGATATGGGTTCTGCCCAGGGAGAGACATGGTGGGAGAAGAGTCGATTGGAAAAGGAGGTGCAGTTCAACTACGGACACTCTGCCCTCTGTTTGATGAGGTGCTCCATTCTTTCCTTTATGTGATCCATATCTTGACTTGAAAGCCTTAGACCAGCTGGGTCTTGCTGTAGGGGGGAAGCCAGCAGAGGCATAGAGGACAGTAATGGGTGCATCGAATAGTAGAGTAGTTACCCTAGATGGGACAGGAGATTAGGACAGTGGAAGGAGGCTCTAGACACCCCTCGCAATTTTAGAAGAATATAAAGACAATAAAAAAAGGAAGGAAAGTTGGGTGGGGGTTGGTATATCCAGATTGCCAGCAAGGATTTGATAAGCAGTGACCTAAGACTGCAGCTAATTTAGAACTCTGTAATTCATTACACGTGGGTAGCACAGTGGGGGGAGCAGGTGACACAGAGGCTGGTGCCGTTTAGATGTAGTGACCTGTGGTAAAAGAAGGAACTTGAGGTTTTTGGGGCGATGCTCTGGAGACTGATATAGCACATTAAGATGACAGCATGAATTAGTCAGACAAAAGAGGAAGCTCACGGGGAGTCAGAAATTAAAATCGAATTGACGTGATTAGATGTTTCTTCCAAGTAAATACATGGCGGAACATGAACATCTTATTTCTGAGTCTGAGAATATAATGCGCTTGCTAGCAGTGTGGAAGACACTTGTCAGGTTTACTTTGGAAATTTGGTTCTTGAATCATTAGGTCAGTCCCTGGTGTGGTGATCATCTACCCCCTGGGCTTTTCTTGCTCTGTCTGTGTGATTCTTAAGCAAATGATGCAACTTCTGAAATGAATATTTTAACAGATACATTCAGTGGCTTGTTTTTATCTTTGTCTCAAGAGCGGAATGCATTTTTAGCAAACTGGTCAGCTGTTTATTACCCACCCACTGCAGCTATATTTGTTATTTTGATCAATTGTTTTTGCTAGTACAGCCCAGCTGAGATACAGCAACTCATTTACAGTGGGGTCCTGCTTGGTGGACTGAAGCACAGGGATATCAGTTGACTCGTTCCAGGTACGCAGTGAAGTCATAAGGATTATGAGGTTATAAGGATTACCTGTCCATTGCCCAATCACTGAGAAAAATGGTCTAAATTCTGAACTATCCCTTTGGACAAAGTAAACTATGTTTAATCTACTGTGGTTTATTAATTGTATTGTAAATCACTGATGTGATTTCAGCCAGTCAACCTGCAGAGCCACTGTGTCTCTTATTCTGAGTACAGTGTGCTGTCATTCAGGAGCGCTAGGAGTGAGCGCGTCACTTTGGTGCCGGAGGAAGGATGGCACAATAAAACTAAATCATACTTTAAACTTATTATAAATCCCTTGAGCTAAACAGGAGTGAGTTGTAATTTGGTAACAGGGTCTCCAAGGGCCGACCGAGTCTTATGGTATAGGAGACTTCTCTTGTGAGATTTGGGCAGACAGAACCATACAACTTCGCTTAGCGATCTTCTCGCCCAAACCTAATGCTTGGAGTCTCTTACATAGTACCAGGCTAAAATGCTGGACAGCCCAGACACCGATGTAAGGGAGTGTAAAAAGAAGCTGTTGTGCTGCAGTGTGAGCTAGAGCGAGCGCAGCCAACTGTTGCAATTTAAGTAGGGTGCCGTGTGGTGTAAAGGTGCCAGTAGACTGCAGATAAAGTAGTCTTGAAGGCACCAGCAGTTAGGTTTATGGACAAGGAGAATCCGAACACTGCAGCTGATGGAAGCTCAGCTTGTTGCAACACAGGGTACAAAAGACTACCAGTCATTACGGACACAGTGTAGTGCTCTCTGCAATTAAAGTAACATTCAAGGCTTACAGGTGACATTGTGTGAGACCCAGATCCAAAGTTAGCCTTTTCGGGAAGCTGATTAAACATGGTGGGGGGGAAAGGCACACTAAGCCAGAGCTTGTTTCCAGGTGTGACCTAGAAGCACAAGGAAGTTAAGTGACTTGCTCAGGGTCACACAGTATGCAAGTGTAAGCTGTGGGATTCAAACCCAGGTCTGGGCTGCTGGATGTCACCAGATTTGCAGCTCAGAGCCTTAGACCACTGCGCTATACTGCCTCCTGCATAGGAGAATATTGCTGTGCGCCTGACTCCAAAGGGTATTTTATAGTTTCACAGTCCTGACAAGGTTAAGTCTAGAAAGATCCACAGTTCTCGGAAACACTTTAAACATTGAGTTTTCTCTGGTTTAGGTCCTCTCCCTGGGAAGAGTTGAGGTTATGACCTTTGCTAAAGGTTAAAGTTTAACAAAGGAGCAGGGAACTGGTCTGGTATGCTGTTTGAAACCAAGATTGTTCCCTTGTCTATTAAAAAGACAGATGCCTGTCTGTAATGGTTCTGTCATCTTCATGGTTTTAGAGGTAGAGGAAAGAGCTTTCAAGCCCCCTTAAAATGAGGCAGGATGTTAATTTATTCAGCTCTGAGTTACTAAGCTGTATTCATTCTGACAACAATTAAAGTGATTTGAAATAGAATCAAAGAGTATTTATTTGTTTTTGATACCAGCTAAGATACATGAGGCATACATATGATTATTTACAGGCACAACCTGGCAGAATTACAGAACATCCATCATCATTAATCACAAGAACTATAAAACACAATTTGGAAACATGGCTTTAGCAGGAAGTCATACGTACAGCAGTATCGTAACAGAGAAATATTAGTGCAAAATTTAACTGCACCAGGTGCAATCATTAGAACTTACAATGTGTAGTGAACATTGAAGAAATAATAGGGAAATAAAACTGGAGACAGTTGCATCCTGGATGAAATATGACTACTACAGAGAAAAGATTAGCAATAGGTAAATTTTATATCTGAGGAAAAAAACACCCAGAGAAGAGGGTAAAACAAAAACAAAACACAACAGTAATTAATTGTAATGAGTAATTTACATCAAAGAAGTGAAAAACAGAGCTCCAAGTAGTTTTGGGCAACATAAGGGGAAATTACTTAATTGGATCTGAAATGGCAGTTGACTTAGTAACCAGTAAAGACACAGTATGCTGTGACAGTTCCTTTCCAGGGTGTGTCCTAGGCTACCTTTTTCTTTTTCATTGATGGGGGAGCTTGGCCAGGTCCAGGGCTCACAGGGATGCAGGTACCCGCATCATATACGCACATTTTGTGCATCAAGACGCTCTGATTTTTTTTCTGGAAGTCCCAGAGATGCTTATTTACGAGGCCCCGGGAGTCAGTACACTGAGCCACACCCCCGCATGTCTCTTAATGTAAGAATATGTAGAGCGCAGGGGCCTGCTCCATTAGTTGCTATGGGGCTGTGTTTTTAACTAGAATTTTGAATGTTTTAGAGAGCAGTTTCAAACAAATTACGGCCACCACACACCATTGTTGTGCGGTGGCTGTCATTTGTTTGAATTTGCCATCTAAAACATTCAGAATTCTAGTTACAAACACAGGCCCACAGTAACCAGTGGAGTGTGCCCTGTGCTCTACAGATTCTTGCATTATAAGATGTGCGAGCGGAAGGGCGTGGCTTGCATTCATTTCAGTAGGGACCCCCAAAAATTTACCAGGGACTCCCACTTTGAGCTGCAGAGACCCCCTTTTTTTTTAAAGAAAGCCGGACCCCAAACAAAAATCCCACTGAGAGCCCGGGCCAGGACACCCCTACTCTTTTTTTGATGAGTGTATAAGATCATAGTATTGTAGTAAAAGCCAGCAGAATGGGCCCCATGGTCTATTGTGTGTGCTCGGAAGCTAGCCCCCTACTGGGAGCTTGCTCCTCCACCCCTTCCCCAGCCCCAGAGGTGGCCCTCCCTGATCTTTTAACTTCTACATGACAGCCATCAGAGATGAGGTAGAAGGACCTCGGTTTAACATCTCATCCAAATGATGCCACCTTAACAATGCAACACTCCCGGTGTCAGCATTGGGTATTATCCCAGGTTTGATTCTAGCCTTGTTTATGTGCACACTGTTGGCCTGAGTCCAGGTATAGTGATGGGCATAAATTGCATTTTGGTTTGTTATTGCTGTAAATGATAAAATGATGAAACCTATTCAAACATATTATGGCTGATAAAATATGATCTTACTTCGAGAGTGTTCCTGCAGTAGGTCTTCACAGAATAGGACTGCGCCCCCTGGCGTCAGGACCGCACAACAAATTTCTAACTAGCAATATATAGCGGGGGATCCGTCCATGGCATCACATCATGGACGTCAGTGTGACTGTATAAAGGGGACAGTCCCCATGCCCGCCCTTCCAGTTCTTTCCCGCCATCGACCTGAATCGTCGGACCTCACAGTTGAACAGCTTCAGTCGTCCGCCTTCTTTATAGTCTGAGTGTTAGTATTTCCATATTTTTTCTCAATACACATCGTGTTGCATGTCTTCGTGTAGACTGAAGAAAAAGTGTTGAAATCGTACATAGATCCCGTACCCGGATGACCACTCCTCTCACGATCTGTGTCTGGGCCCCAAACACAAGGTAGTGGATTGCCAAATCTGCCTATCCTTTAACCAGGCCACACGCGCTCATCGCCAGAAGGCCCTCGTTACTCACCTCCTAAAACAACGCCTTGCATCAATGGAAAAAGAGTTTCAGGAGCTGAGGGAATGGTGTTCTTCTTCCATGGAGAAAAAGAAGGAGAAGCGCCGAGAGCGGGACAATTCTCCCTCCACTAATCGTCGCCGGACTGCCGACGCCACATCAGCTGTGGCCTCCATATCGTTGAGTGCTCCACCTCATAGATCTCCATCCCCCGGCAGATTGGACGCCTTCTTCCCCTCCTGCCTTGGCCAGTGGGCAGTCAGGGGTCTCCTCTTCAGAGGATCTTCCTTCGGGGCCTGTTGCAAGCTCGGCCGATAAGTCTCCCTCCGGCCCCGATGCTAGGGCGTGGCCTTGGTCATCCAGCCAGACTCCAGCCTCCCAGTTGCTGTCGGCCTGACTTCTCCCTGTAAGTTGGACGTCGGCTTCTCCGATGGCTGCCAGGTTGACACCGATAAGTCGGTCGCCGGCTCACCCGATGACCGCTCGGCGGTTGCTCTCTTGTTGGATACCTGTGTGGTTTCCGACGTCGTGCAGAGCGAGCTTCCAGGCTCCCCCAGGTCCCGCGAGAGTTCTCCCTCCCAGGCCTCACAGACCCAGCCTGAAGTCTCATTTCCTCCAGTCCCACAGGAATCGAGTCCTGCTGTCCAGGAGTCCTCGCCGCCATTGGACCAACTTACTGAAACGCCTGCCTCCCCAGCAGACCTGTCGACAGGGGTATCTGTTCCCTTACCCCCCTCGCCTGTCTCTGTTCTGACATTGGGCGCCTTTAGACCCCCAATGCCTGGTCACTCCCCAGTTCACACTCCCTCAGATTTGGATATGGACCAGGGACTTTTCGCTCTGATGCCAGAGCACCCTTCTGGACCTTCAGGGGTCCCCACCCCGACCCCAGGCCTGCCAATGGACCACACTGTCCCCAGCAGTCCCTCTGCACCACCTATACCTGGGCCTTCGCCCCCTCTCTGTCTGGCCCCATGGTCAAGCTATCCTGGCTATCCACCGCCTCCAGTTCCCGACTAGAAACCTGGGGGGTGTCGCTGTTACCTCACAAGCTCCCGACGCTCAGTAGAGGATGCCGTCAAGGCCCTTGTGCCATACATATAATTCATGCCACTACTGGTACTAGACACTTGGCTACCCCCCTTACGCCACAGTGTACCCAGGCTACCATCCTCCTCCGCCACCCCCACCGGAACCCCAAGCGACCATCCCGGTTTGGTAGAAAAATGCCAAGTCCCAACTTCTGCAAGAGTTGGGCAAACCCCAACCGGTCATGGTGGCCACCCTGACCTGCAGGACAAGAAGTCCATCCCCTGTGGACTGGACGTCGGATAGGGATCTGGACAGGCATCCGATTGGGGGGGAGGTTCCCTTAGGTGTCTGGGTCACGGAGGCAGTACCAGATGTTACTCCTTTGCCCAGCAGACTGGAGTCATCCAATTTGGACTTGGACTCCAACTTGGTGGGCCAGTCAGAGCCTCATTCCCTTATAGAGCCTCAACCCAAGGAGCCTCCCCTGGAGGATCCGTCTTTTGCAGAAGTCCTCTGGTCCATTCAGCAGGCCTGTGGTTGGGTGTCCCAGGAGATGGACCCCAAGAGAAAGAGGCTGGTAGAACATCTGGACCTCACCAATGTGGATCCCTTCCCCATCCCTCCATGGATGGGACTGCATGAGGACTTAACCTGTACCATATTGCAACTGTCATCCTATATTTCTGCAGTTTCTAAAAAGCTGTCAGGACTTACCACCCCCGCCACCCCGGAAGGGGCTCATTTGACTACTCAACCTAAAGCTGATTCTTTTTGTTTTTTGTACTTTATTTTTATTGAGTTAAACTGTATACATTACACAGCATTGTTTATCTTGTAGGTAGGCATACATTAATATCATTGCAGTTACCATAAGTACATGCACACAACATTTTTACAGTAAGGATTGTTTATACCCCTACTCTCTTGGTACTACATACAGGGGGTTACCTCAGTTATATCTATTTATTCCCAATATCAGAAACCAAATGGCTACTTCTGCCATGAGCAGGGATTACCAACATAGGAAATTCCAATATAGTATCATATCCCTTTTATGTAGGTAAATGATCCCTTAACTCCAGATCTATAGCAAACTTAATTAATAAAGCAGAGCCCCATTTCAAACAATGACCCAATATGAACACATTTTATATCTTTATTTGTATAAGCCCCTGGAAGGATTAAAGAGAAACTATAAATTTTCATTACTTTTATGCACCCCACACTAGACCTTTACGCATGCCCAGATAAGCAAACTCTTGCGAATGCTAAAACAGGTTAAATAACTGAGAAAGGAGTGCATGGCTCAGTCTGTATGGACTTCATGTTAAACAGCCCCTTTGAAACCCCCATTTAACCCCCAGCCAACATTAGCAAAAAAAAAAAGAAATTATTCAGCTTTTAAAGTCCATAAAGATTGTGGCAACTCGGGTAAACAGGAGCCAGGGTTCAGTTCAGTAGCTTAGGTCCATTAAAAATAATCTATCTTGCCGATCGTTACTCACTAATCTCGGATCCAGAATCTGCATCCGTTCCTTTAGCCTGGAATTCTCTTTCTATATGGTCCAACAGTCTAGCAGCTTCTCCGTCATCAGCAAACTGGTAAGTCTTCTCACCATACACCACTCGCAGACTTGCTGGCATTAGCAGAATATGGTGCACTCCCAACTGTCGGAGTCGCGCTCGCACCCCGTCGAAACTCTTTCTGCGCTGCCGGGTCGCATAGCTCAGATCCGAGAATAGGTGAATACGATTCCCTTGCCATTATTGTGGACCACATCTTCTAGCCTGGGCCAGGACCCTATCTGTATCCAATATGTTTCCTAATACCACCATTAGTGTACGAGGTGGATATTCGTTGGTGATGGTCCGCTTCCTCCCACCACGTGTATTCATCCGGTAAACTTTAAGGATCGTTATGGGGTCTTCCACATTAAAAACCTCTTTGAAAAGGTCAGCCATAAACATTATTGGGTTTTTTTCTTCAGCTTCTTCGGGTAGCCCAAGGATCCCCAGATGGGTAACTCTGGCAGCATTTTCTAGATTATCTAGGCGACGGCACAAGATGGTATTTTCTTTCATTAGGCCTGCAGATACTGTTAGAGCCGTCTCGGCCAATTTTTAGGCTGTCTTCGTTTCTTCTTCCAGAACTCCCATTTTAGTGTCCAGTACCTTAAATTGCATTGTAAAATCCTCTACTTTCTGGTCTAGCCTTTGTATGGCTTTAAGCATGACTGCGATTGAAGGCTGCAATATTCCCTCCTCTTCTGCTCCATGATTGGCCTCGTTACTCGTCTCTTTACTGCTGCCTGGTTTGGCGTCCTTGGGCTGGGTTCCTTGTCCTCCCGCACCCGGTCTATTACTCCGTCCCATAATTGTATTTCTAGATAATGAATGGAACTGCAAATTAGATTAATATTTTCTCTTCCTCTTCAGTTTTTCTTTAGGTTGTTTTCAGGCTGTCCCGTGAATTATTAACCATCAAATGTTCCTATCGTAGTCATGTTCCACAGAGCTCCGCAATACTGGTGCTTCAAGCTCGGCAGCTAGCCACACCCCCAAAGCTGATTCTATTGTCATTACAGCAGCCCACAATAAATCAGTCCAGCCTAAACACCTTAGTGCCTCCCCACCGGACAAGGAGTCCAAACAAATGGACCAATATGGCCACAAGTTCTATGCCTCCTCGACCTGTGCCATTTGTTTTTTAAATTATGTGGCCCACATGGTGTCCTTTCAGAAGTTGGCTCTATCCGACTTAGAAAAAGAACTTCAGGCCATTCTGGACAAGGACCTCTGAAATCGGCTACTAGACAAAGTAAGACTCAACAAGTCTTCCTGCCGTCATGCGTTAAGGGCCACTTACGACTCTGTCGATTCTGTGGCTTGTTATACTACTACTGGAGTTTGCCTGAGGTGCCTGGCCTGGCTCCGTCTTATTGGACTAACGCAGGATGTCCAGAGCATCCTGCTAGATGTCCCCTTCAGGGGCTCCATCCTTTTTGGGGGCGACGCCAAAGACATAATAACTGAGCTACAGGAGAGTGGGAGAGCTCTAAAAGACGTCCGCTCCATGTATCGCTCGGGTCAAAAACCCAAGCAGAATTTTCATCTTCCCCCAGAAGAGGTGAAATAGGCAGAACCAGGGCAGGTGACAGGGCAAGTATCATACCACCTGTTCCGGCACCCAGACTCCTCAGGCAAAGTACCAGAAGGCCGGCGGCGGCAAAGCAGCTCTATCCTCTGCCTCCTGACTTGAGGGGGTCGCTTCCACCTCCTCACATATTTCTGGAGAAGCAAGTGGGGGGAAGGTTTGCCCTCCACCTGGAAGGATGGAAGGCAATAACCACAGATGCTTGGGTCCTCCAGATCGTCGCAAGAGGACACTCCATAGAGTTCCTGGAGAGACCCTCAGGCAAGTCCGCTGGGAAGGTCCCACTACCCGTCAGTCCATCTAGACCTTATCCAACAGGAAATTCCAGCCCACCACCTCAGTTCCCCTGCTACCCAACACTGGGGGGGGTAGCCAGGTTACCCGCCGCAAGCTCCGATGCCAGGGTACCCAGCGCTGGGACAAGGCCCCTTGTACCATGCTTATAATCCATACCACTACTGGTACCAGACACCTGGCTACCCCCCTTTATGTCATGGGGTACCCAGGCTACCAGCCTCCTCCGCCACCCCTGCCGGAACCCCAAGAGACCATCCCAGTTTGGTGGAAGAATGCCAAGTCCCAACTTTCGCAAGAGTTGGGCAAACCCCAACCAGTCATAATGGCCACCCCGACCTGCAGGACAAGAAGTCCATCCCCTATGGACTGGACGTCGGAATGGGATTTGGACAGGCGTCCGATGGGGAGGGGGATCCCTTAGGTGCCAGGGTCATGGAGGCGGCACCAGATGTTACTCCCTTGCCCAGCAGACCGGAGTCATCTGATTCAGACTTGGACTCCAACTCAGTGGGCCAGTCAGAGCCTCATTCCCTTATAGAGCCTCAACCCAAGGAGTTTCCACAGTCTCCACTGGAGGATCCGTCTTTTGTGGAACTCCTTCGGTTCATTCAGCAGGCCTGTGGTTGGGCATCCCAGGAGATGGACCTCAAGAGAAAGAGTCTGGCAGAGCATCTGGGCCTCTCCAACGCAGATCTCCTCCCAATTCCTCCATGGACGGGACTGCACGAGGACATAACCTGTACCATATTGCAACTGTCATCCTCTGTTCCTGCAGTTTCTAAAAAAGCTGACAGGACTTAAACCACCCCCCCGGAAGGGGCTTGCCTTTTGACTACTAAACCTAAAGCTGATTTTGTTGTCATTACAGCAGCCCACAATAAATCAGCCCAGCCTAAACACCTTAGTACCTCCCCACCAGACAAGGAGTCCAAACAAATGGACCAATATGGCCACAAAGTCTATGCCTCCTCGACCTGCGCCATTCATTCTTTAAATTATGTGGCCCACGTGGTGTCCTTTCAGAAGTTGGCTCTATCCTCCAGGCCATCACAAGAGGACAGTCCATAGAGTTCCTGGAGAGACCCCAGGGCAATCTGCCAGGAAGGTCCCACTACCCTTCAGTCCATCTAGGCCTTATCCAACAGGAAATTCAAGCTCTATTGATCAAGTCGTCTATAGAGCTGGTTCTGCCAGGGCAGATAGGAAGGGGATATTACTCCCACTTTCTTCCTAGTACCCAAAAAGACAGGAGATCTGAGACCCATTCTAGATCTCAGTCTGCTCAACCTCTTGGTAGAGCACAAGAGGTTTCGCATGCTGACCCTCCAGGGACTCCTTCTCCTGCTCCAACAAAATCATTGTCTGTGCTCACTGGACATGCAGGAAGCTTACCTGCACGTTCCTATCCTCCCGGGCCCACTGCCATTTCCTGAGATTCTCCTTTCAGAAGAACCATGATCAGCTCAAGGCCCTTCCTTTTAGCCTCTCTTTGGTACCTCAGGTTTTTACCAAGTGCCTAGCAGTGGTGGCTGCGGTCCTGCGCTGCAAGGGGATTTATGAGTTCCCTTACCTGGACAACTGGCTGCTTTCAGCTCCATCTCAGTACAGTCTGATGGATTCACTTTCCTCCACCCTGGTGTGAAAACCTGCTTGACTCCATTGCAAAGGTCATGACCCAACTCATGTAAGACATTCTGGAATTTTATGTTTTATTGCTAAAGCCTGCAGTAGTTACACTGTGTCTTCCGTCCTCGGTGTTGCTGTCCTCTGCAGGCCCTATGTTCTTGACTTATGCTGGCCACAAAACTTGTCAAGGCACAGTAAGGGCCCTGCTGTTTTCAGTAGTATAAGGTTTATCTGAGTTAGAAAGAAAATGCTTTTAAAGAATACAAGGACTTCCCAAGACGTGTAACAGAACTGAATGAGAGTATAACTTCTGCTGGCTTGTGCATGTACATATCATCAACTCCTGTGATGCTTTACATGAATGGGAATCATGACCTTTGAAATGGAGACAAGCAGGTTTTCACACCAGGGCAAAACAGAGTGAAGCAGCCTCATTTATATTTAAATTAGGATGAAACTGGGTAGGCATGGGGTGCAAGAGAGGGAATCATTATTCATTCATACAGACTACACGGGTATACAGGAAATGGATTGAGGGGACTTTCCATTTTAATGGAAGTTGTAAAAGAAGTCATGGAAAATGAACAGCTACCATATTCAGTAATAAAAGGGATAATTACATTAATACTGAAACCTAACAAAAGCAAAGAAAACTGAAAATTACAGGCCAGTAACCCTACTAAATATTGATGCAAAAATCTTTGCTAATATCATGGTCACCAGAATTCAAGTTCAAGTTTATTGCAGGAAAACTCCATTGAGCAAGCTCATTCACAAGGAGGTCCTGGAACATTTACACTGACATACGAACACTACATACAAGGTATTATTACAATAAAGGAAATAAGTGCAAACAAAGTTCATCTCTGTCACCTCATGAATAGGTTTAACTTATAAGGCAGAATTCAGACAGTAACCTGATTTGGTTTTCAGCTAATACAGTTAGGTGCAACCAGAGAGAAGGTAAGAGAGTGCGGATGGTGAAAAGATCATCAGAGGACAGATACTGATATGGAGTAGAGACAAATATAAGAGGACAGATATAGTTAAGGGTTAAAGAAAAGTAGGGGGCATACCTCTCAACCTCTTGCCTCATGAATCAGGGACAAGGCTTAAAAAAATCAGGGACAAAGACCCCAAATCGGGGGCACATCTTAAAATCTGGTGCTATTCACTCAGAAAGCTGATAGAATAAAGGGATTTGTGTTAAGATGCATTTTCTGAAGAATAACAAGTCTGTTACTTTAATGTTTGACATTATTTTGTGCTTTTAATCCCCACTGTTCTGTCACAAGAACACAAATTTTACGAAGGACAGAGGAAAAATCTGAGGCAAAATCAGGGACAGTTGAGAGGTATGGGGGTTAGAAGAAGGGGGGATGATGTAATTAGAGATCAGGAGGAAAATGACAGAGTTAGCAAGAACTGGGTATCTACACTATGACAAATTATTTTTATCAGTTATGTACCCGGTTGGGCCGAGCACGGACAGACAGTACCCAATTGAATAACATAAGGGAAAAGGGGAGGATTAGTGGCAGCTACAAATATCTTTTATTTTGGATGAGGCTAAAGCTTTATAGAGATTAATTGAGACTATGCTGGTAAGTTTCAGTATGGATTGGAGTTGGTTCCATGATGTGGGAAGGAAGAAAGAAGAAACTGCTCGCTGACCAAAGATAGTACGAGTTCGTGGTACGTCAAGCAGGATAAAGTTTGATTTCCTAAGCGAATATGAACTGCAAGATAGGCGAATAAGAGACGTCAAGTAATCCGGCAATTTAAGTAGAAGTAACTTGAGAGTCCAGATGCCAGCGTGGAGCAAGCGTCTGATGACAAGTGAGGATTAGCCAACAGCTGCATACAGGTTGCAGTGGAAGGCTCTATAAGGGGAACTGGCGATGAACCTTAGGGCACGATGATAGAGAACGCCAGCTTACTTAGACTAGAAGTTGCAGAAGAGGCGTATATAAGATCACCATAATCTAGCAGAGGAAGAAATGTCGCCAACACAAGCCTGGTACGGACTGTAAGAGGGAAGAGGGACCTATTTCTAAAGAAAAACCCTAACCGTGATTTTAGCCTTCTAGATAGGTCTTCAGTGTGGTCGTTAAAGGAAAGCTTACTGTCTATTCAGAAGCCGAGATACTTAAATTTAGTAACAACTTCGAGGGGTTCACCCTGGGAGGTAACAATAAAATTTGTTAGAGGCAAAAGGGGGTATAAATGGAAGAACTACATGAAAGGATCGTTGCCTTGGTTTTTTTTGGCATTTAATAGGAGCTTAGCATTAATAAGATTAGTTCTGAGCTGCGCAAAGTCAGCTTGCATAACTTCCCTAACTTCTGCTAGGGAGGTGCCAGAGGTGTACAGGACAGTGTCATGAGCGAAAAAATGAAGATTAGAGTTTGTTATGTGAGAATAAAGGTCATTGATGTAGATAGAGAATAGGATTGGTCCTAAAATGTAGCCTTGAGGAACTCCCCTAGTAATCGGAGGGGAGACTGAGAGGAGACCATCCGCTTTGACTTTCTGTGTCCTATCAGTGAGGTAGCTTGAAAACCACTGTACAGTAGAGGGAGTGGCTCCTAGGTTAGTAAGGCAGTTAAGTAGGAGGGGATGATCAACAGTGTCGAATGCTTTACTAAAATCCAAAAAGACTGCACTGGTAATCTTCTTAGAGTCCACAGCAGAGATCCAATCATTGGTGACCTTGGCCAAAGCTGTAACAGTGCTGTGTTTAGACCTGAAGCCAGACTGTGCAGAGTTTAGGAGAGAGTGGGATTCAATATGTTGTTTTAACTGGTTATAGATTAGCTTTTCAAAGACTTTTGAAAGGATGGGCAGGATAGAGATGGGTCTATAGTTATTTAGGTCGCAAGGGTCTCCAGATTTGAAAAGAGGAAGAATGTAAGCAGATTTCCAGCAGGTTGGAATGGAGGCAGAAGTAATGGATAGATTGAAAATATGAAGGATAGGGGCGTGAGATGGGCAGAACCTAGTCTCAGGAAGAGTGGTTCAAGTCCATCATCTCCAGCGCTCTTCCTGTGATCTAGGCTGAGGAGTGAATTTTCGACTTCTTTGTAGGTAATAGTACACAGTTGAAATGGGTAGGCTGGAGCGCAGGTGACAGGGGTAGCGCTGACACTTTTGTTTGCATGGTTTGCGTAGGGCGAGGAGTCAAATGCAAGTCCAGTGGTAACTAAGTGTGAATTAAATTCTTCGAGAATTTGGGAGTTGTTTTCCACCACCCTCCCATTAGTAATTATCTTATCCAGGATAGATGGAGCTGAGGGCCGGCCTTCAATCGATTTTAATGTCCTCCAGATTTTTTGGAAATTCCCATTGGCACGCTCCAAGGTGGACACATAAAAGTGTGCCTTTGCAGCACGGATGCTTTTTACACATGCGTTCCTAGCAGTTCGGAAGGCTTGCCAATCTGCAGGACTCTTGGTATATCTAGCCTTTGCCCAAAGTTTATCTCTACAGGAGAGCGCTGCTTTGAGGTCTGGGGTGAACCAGGGGTTGGAGAAGTTACGCTCCCTGACTTTGACAGTAGGAGCGTGCTTGTCAACCAGGGTAATAAGGTTGTCGTTGAAAATGGAAACTGCTTCTTCGGCAGTTTTAGCAAGGAACAAATCTTGCATCTGACCCTGCTCAGGTCAAACAGGAAACTTGCCACATTAAACTTACGAAAAGACCGCTTAGTTCTGAGTTTAGATTTTTGGCGGATTTTAGTGTGGGTTCTTGTACAAACCACCACACCATGGTCACTCATATTGTTATGGAACACTGCTGAGTAGGAGATTTTATGGGAGTGGGTAGAAAGGATAACGTCTAGGATAGAGCTGTTAGTAGGGTTGGAGATATTGTTCCTAGTAGGTTCAGTAACTAACTGCACTAGGCCAAGCTCATAGAAACATAGAATTTGACGGCAGATAAGGACCGCTTGGCCCACCCAGTCTGCCCATTTCCCTACCTAATGGATAAGCTGCAGATCCTAGTTAACCAGCAGCCTACTTCTTTCTACACCCACCCCCTAGAATTGCCTTATGGCTGTCCCATGCATGCTTGAATTCAATCACTGTTTTTGACTCCACAACCTCCTCCAGAAGGCTGTTCCATGCATCCACAACCCTCTCTGTGAAAAAATACTTCCTTACATTACCTCTGAGCTGCCCCCTCTATCTTCAGATTGTGCCCCCTTGTTCTTGCACACCTCTTTTTTTGAAAGATGCTACCCTCTTGGACTTTGTTGATTCCCTTGAGGTACTTGAACGTTTCTATCATGTCCCCCCTCTCCCTCCTTTCCTCGAGGCTATACATATTAAGCTCCTTTAGTCTCTCTTTATATGTCTTCCGGTGCAGACCCTGCACCATTTTAGTTGCCCTCCTCTGGACAGCTTCCATCTTGTCTAGGTCCTTGCAGAGACTGAGTCTCCAGAACTGCACACAGTACTCCAGATGGGGTCTCACCAGCTGTCTGTACAGAGGGATAACAAGTTCCTGTTTTCTACTGGTGATGCCTCTCCCTATGCATCCCAGTATCCCCCCAGCCCTCCTTACTGCCCTCTCACATTGCTTGCCCACCTTTAAGTCATCTGATATGACTACTCCCAGGTCCCTTTCCATTTTTGTTGTTGTTAGTATCTCACTCCCCATTGTGTACTCTTCCCCTGGGTTTTTGTTTCCCAGGACTATTACCTTGCACTTCTTAGCATTAAATCTAAGCTGCCATACATTTGACCATTCCTCTAACCTTGCTAAGTCCCTTCTCATCCTTTCCACCCCACCTTGTGCATCAACTGTGTTGCAGATCTTTGTGTCATTTGCAAAGAGACATACTTTTCCTTCCAGTCCCTCTGCAGTGTTGCTTACAAAGACGTTGAAGAGGACCGGTCCTAATATTGAACCCTGCGGCACCCCACTAGTAACCCCCCTTTCTTCAGAGTGGACTCCATTTACTATTACCCTCTGTGTCCTATTCTCCAGCCAATTCTTTACCCAGGCTATCATCTTGGGACCCACTCCCAGGCTGGCTAACTTGTATGTTAATCTTTTGTGTGGGACTGAGTCAAATGCCTTGCTAAAGTCTAGGTAGGCCATGTCCACAGCCCCTCCCTGATCTACTACTTTGGTCACCCAGTCAAAGAAATCTATTAGATTCGTCTGGCATGACCTTCCTGCTGTAAATCCATGATGCCTTGGGTCCTGTGCCCCTCTGGCCTCTAGGTACTCGACAGTTCTTTCCTTCAGAAGTGATTCCATCTTTTTCCCTATCACTGAGGTTAAACTAACTAGTCTGTAGTTTCCTTCTGCCCTGCTCCCACTTTTGTGAAGGGAATCACATCTGCCCTCCTCCAGTCCTCAGGTACCACCCTATCCTCCCATGATTTGTTAAAGAGGGTAGTCAGTGGTGTCACTAGTTCTACCCTTAGTTCTTTAGAATTCTGGGATGAATCCCATCAGGCCCCATTGCTTTGTCCACCTTCGGTTTTAAGAGTTCTTTCAGAACCCTTTCTTCTGTAAATGGGTTGGTATCAACTTCTGTATCCAGAGTGTTTCTATGGTTTGTTTTAGGTACCTCCTCTCTTCATTTGTAAATACTGAACAAAATATTTGTTAGCATCTCTGCCTTTTCACAGTCACTCTCTGCCCCCCCCTCCCTTTATTAAGCTTCACTATCCCTCCCTTAGTCTTCCTTCACTCCCTGATGTACCTAAAAAAGGTTTTATCCCCTTTCTTAACTGAGTTGGCTATCTTTTCCTCAGTTTGGGCCTTTGCTGTTCTGACTGCCTTCCCAGCTTCCTTTTGCTTTAACTGATACAATTCTCTGTCCTGCTCCTTCTGTGATTCCTTGTATTTTCTGAATGCTTTCTTTTTCTCTTGAACCTTCACTGCCACCTCCTTTGAGAACCATAGTGGTTTCTTACATCATTTTGTTGTGTTTATTTGCTTCACAAAAAGGCTTGTTACCTCTGTGATGGCAGTTTTTATTATTCCCCATTGTTCTTCCACCCCTCCTTCCTGCCCATTTGCTATTGCATTCCTTAGGCACTCACCCATTTTGGCAAAGTCAGCTCTCCTGAAGTCCAGTACTTTTGCCTTTGTATGGCTTGACTGTATTGCTGTGTTTATTGTGAACCATGCTGTTCGATGGTCGCTAGTTCCCAGATGGCTACCCACTTCTACATCTGTGATCCTCTCTCCATCTCTGTTTGAGAGGACCAGGTCTAAGATTGCTCCCTCTCGAGTGGGTTCCAATACTAGTTGTCTAAGGCATGCCCCCTGTAGGGCATCTAGAATAACCCCACTCTTAGAAGTGGCTGCTGCAGCTGCACTCCAGTTAACTTCTGGCATATTCAGATCACCCATCAGCAATATTTCCCCTTTATCTGCCATTCTAAGTTTACTTTCTATCATTTCCTTGTCCATCCCCCCCCCCCCGAGAGGGGGGGTCTGTATACAACCCCTGTGCGGATTGTGGTGCCATTGCCTGCCTCCAAATTGACCCACAGTGCTTCTTCTCCTCCCTGTTTACCCTTTTATTCTGTTGCTTTGATTCATTCTCTTATGTGAGAGCTACTCCTTCTCTTCTTTTACCCTTCCTGTTCCTTCTGTAGATAGTGTATCCTGGTATGTTTATGTCCCAGTCATGGTTCTGTGTGTACCATGCTTCTGTGACTGCCACAATATCCAGATGTTCCTCCTCCATCAAGGCCACTAATTCAGGAAGCTTGTTACCCAGACTGCGGGCATTGGTACTCATTGCTCTCCATTTTTTGATGGCTTTGCCTTCTGTAGCAGCATCCCCCACTGACCTTTCTACCTTGGTCTTTTTCTCATTTAGTACCCTGTTTTGTAGGGGGAGGCTGGGATTTTCCTGCTGCTTATCAGTGCCTCCCCCTTGACTAGTTTAAAAGCTTGCCAATGAAGCATTTAAACTGATTGCCCAAAAGACTTGTTGATCACAAAGGGATTTGAGGCAGATACTAGACCGAGGGGATTCCCCTACGGAGGCCTTTCCAGTGGCCCGGCCCTGGAGCTGTGGCAGCGGCCAGCATCTTGTCCCGCACATTCGGCCAGGATGGCTCGAAAGTATGTGGTCCCTACAGGTTCACTCTCCGGTTTCTCGGAGCACCCCTCTGTAGAGGGGTTAGTGACCAACAGTGTTTTCCGTCATTCTGGGAACACTCGGGATGTGGATGAACCACCCGACAAGGAGTCCAAGAAATTGGACTACTCAGGGAGGAAGGTATATGCAACTTCCTCCCTAGGCCTTCATCAGGCTAGCTTTGGCCATTCTGATTGCACACTTTTCACACGCCCTTTTGGGCTCTCTGGATGAGGTGATTCCTCATCTCCCGGCTGACCTTCAAACGACGGTCAAGCAGGTGCGGGATCAGGGAAGGGCGGTAGCTAAACAGCAGCTCCAAACTTCGTTGGACATCGCTGATTCGTGTGCCCGGTCAGTAGCGGCCGCAGTGGCCATGCGCTGCAGAGCTTGGCTGCGGATCTCCACCTTTACAGCTGATACCCAGCACAAGCTGGCAGACGTCCCCTTCCTGGGTACCGACTTGTTCAGACCCGGGGTGGAGAGTCCTCTTCAATGGATCGAGAAGTCCAATGCCACCTTGGACTCGGTCACGTCTGCCCAGAAGGACAAAGGCCGCCAGCAGCAGCGTAAGCCCTTTCATCCTTCAGCCCCTGCGGCACGTCCAGCCCAGCAACACCAGCATCAGGGCCAGCAGGCTCGTACTTGGCACCCCAAAGCCAAGCCTGCTGCTTCCTCCAGCAGGAAGCCGGGAGGAAAAGGCCCAGGTGGCTCCTCAGCCGGCCCTTCCTCCAAGCCTGCCTAATGATGGATTGAGGGGTGTCGCCTCTAACCTCGTCATTCCTCTCGGGTCCCGGTGAGCGGGATCCACCACTTCCTTTCCGCCGGTCCGATATCACCACGGACCGCTGGTTGTTGGAAGTGGTAGGCAGGGTCTGCCTCTGGAATTGGCAAGACCCTCCTATCGAGCCGTCGCCCCATGGGGCTACAGGCTCTGCAGTTTCTCTGTCGGCTCATTGAGCCGACATTGCCTTGCTCCTCCAGAAGGAGGTGATCAAGGAGGTGGCGGACCCTCCTTCAGACCCAGGGTTTATGTCCAGGTACTTCCTGGTCCCAAAACGGACGGGGGGGGGCTGGTGCCCCATTCTTGACCTACACAACCTGAACAAGTTCCTAAGGTTTTGCACTTTCAGGATGGTCACTCTGGCTCAGATCATTCCATCCTTGGAATGAGGCGTGTGGTTCTGTTCTCTGGACTTTCACGACGCGTTCTTTCATGTCCCAATCCGTCCGTCTCACCAGTGATTCCTCCGCTTCAGGGCAGAGGGATTCCTTTACGAGTTCCGGGCCATGCCCTTCGTCCTCTCTCCAGCTCCCAGGGGCTTCACCAAACGCATGGCAGTGGTGACAGCATTCCTGCGGCGCCGAGGGGTCCGGGTGTACCCTTACCTGGATGATTGGCTGATTGCAGCCCCCTCCAGGTTGGAGGTGGAGTGGGCCAGGGATCTGGCCCGCCAGGTCTGCTCTCAGGTTGGCCTCCTCATCAATGAGGCCAAGTCGGAACTCTTGCCATCGCAGGTGATTCAGTTCATCGGGGCAGAGCTCGACTCTCTTCGAGCCAGAGCACAGTTCCCGGCAGACAGAGCTGAGGTCCGTTCCTCCTTTGCCCAATCATTTTTGGTTGGGCAATCGTGCCCTGCCTGGGACTTCCTGTGCCTTCTGGGCCTCATGGCAGCCTGCACCAGCATGGTCTGTTGGGCCCACTGGCATATATGTCCCCTGCAATGGGGGCTAGCCCGCCAATGGTCACAGCGCTCCGGTCCTCTGGACCAGCCAGTGACCGTGACCCAGGAGATGTGGAACGGCCTCCAGTCGTGGCTTGTTCCAGCTCATCTGCAGGAGGGTATCCTGTTTGTCTGCCCCGAGCCAATGGTCACTCTGACGACCGACGCCTCTCTGATGGGTTGGGGTGCCCATCTGGGGGAGCTCGAGCCCATAGCTTCTGGTCCCCTCAGGAGTCTCGATGCCACATCAACCTGCTGGAGCTTCGAGCGGTCCGACTAGCCCTCACCGCCTTTGCTCCGTTTGTACGGGGTCAAGTGGTCCAGGTCCAGACGGACAACACTACGATACTGTACTACCTCAACCGGCAGGGCGGGATGCACTCCTTGCCCCTGTGCAAGGAGGCTCTCCACACTTGGTCTCTCGTGATCAGCCTGGAAGCGGATCTCCTAGCCATCCATGTGGCAGGAGCCTCCAACAGTCTGGCCGATGCCCTAAGCCGGATAGGCGCTGCATCTCATGAGTGGTCTCTCCTGCCGGAGATAGTACAAGATCTGTTCTCCCACTGGGGCACCCCTCAGGTGGACCTGTTCGCCTCTAGGGAGAATGAGAAGCTGAGGCTGTTTCAAGCCTACCCCCCTCAGCAGGGCTCACTGCAGGGGGATGCCTTCTTAAGGCCATGAACCCTGGGCCTCTTCTACGCCTTCCCTCCATTCTTCTTGATCCACAAGGTGCTTCTCAAGGTGAAGAGGGACCAGGCGCAGGTGATTCTGGTAGCCCCAGACTGGCCTTGCCAGTTCTGGTATCCAGATCTCCTCAGCCTCAGCTCCAGGCTCGCGAGGCGGCTTCCAGCCAGCCCGGACCTGATCTCAGTCAACAAGGGGAAGGTACTCCATCCGGACCTTCAATCCCTGCACTTGACACCCTGGTTCCTGAGTGGCTAGAGTTCCAGGCCTTGGGTCTTTCCGACGAGGTCCTCAACGTTGTTGAGGCATCCCGTAAGGAGTCGACCAGAAAATACTATGCCTTCAAATGGAAGAGAGTCTCCATTTGGTGTCAGGGCAAGGGGTTGGACCCTTCCTCTTGTTCATTGGCTAGCATTCTGGACTACCTGTGGTCCCTTTCTCAGCTAGGGCTTCGGTCGACGACCCTTAAGGTGCACCTGGCAGCCTTCTCTGCTTATCGGGCGTGGGCCGGCAAGCAGTCGGTGGCGCTGGAGAAGGTGGTCGGGCACTTTTTCAAAGGCGTTGATTACATATCCCCTCTTGTGCGAGAACCTCCACCTCCGTGGGATCTACTGCTGGTATTGGCTAAGTTCATGGGCAAGCTATTCGAACCGATGCACAGGTGCGATAGCTCCCACCTGTCGTGGAAGACCGCCTTCTTGGTGGCTATTACATCAGCCAGAAGGATGGGAGAGCTCCAGGCACTTTCCATCGAGTCTCCTTATCTGGTCTTCCACAGGGACAAGGTTGTCCTGCGCCCGCACCTGAAATTCCTTCCGAAGGTGATGTCGGAGTTTCACCTTAACCAGGTGTTGACTCTGCCGGTGTTCTACCCCAATCACACCTCGGAGGCCGAATATAGGCTCTATACGCTGGACCCTAGAAGAGCGCTCTCTTATTATAAGGAACGGACAGCTGAAGTTCAGGGAGAGGTTCACCAGCTGTTTGTCACCTACGCTGAAGCTGCACCTGGCAGACCTGCAGCCAAGCGGACGATAGGCAGGTGGGTCACCGCCTGCGTAGATCTCTGCTATAGGTTGGCGGGCATGGAGCCTCCCAAAGGGATAAGAGCTCATTCTACCCGCCATACCGCTGCTTTGGTGGCTGCTTCCAGGGACATCCCTATCCAGGAAGTCTGCAGAGCTGCTACCTGGAAGTCAGCACACACCTTCATTACCCACTACCACATCGACCTTGAGTCACGCCAGGATGCTGGTTTTGGGACCTCGGTTCTCCAGTCCTTATTCCCTAAGTAGGGGGTGTGCACCTTGCCTTCCTCCTCTCAGAGAACTGCTAGGAGTCTGCCAATAAGTGTGGATTGAACAACATATCCACGTCCCTAGAAATATAGGTTACTCACCTGTAACAGGAGTTCTAGGAGTGGTATATGTTGTTCATCCACACAACCCACCTGACCTCCCTGGCTTCCAGCGGGCTATATCTGGCGTCATGGGGCGGAGCCGAAAGTTTTACCACCCGGGTGGGTGGGAGGAGCCAGCTTGAAGACCTTCCGGCAAAATTAAAAGTTGCAAGGAACCTGCCAATAAGTGTGGATGAACAACATATACCACTCCTAGAACTCCTGTTACAGGTAAGTAACCTGTATTTTGGGCCCCCCCCTCCAGAGTCCCTCCCCTGTTGAGATGTTCAGCTATTGCTCTTTAAGGGGGCTGTCCTCAGAGGGATTGCTGGTGATGACTGAGCTATGTAAAGTGGACGCCGCATGCGCGATTGGCATTGGCGAGGTGGTGACCACCTGTAATAGGGTGGTATCTGAAGCACTAAATGCCATGCTGTGGTCTGTATACAACCCAGATCTTCTCACTTGAGATCCACCTGGTTTGATGGGGATCTCAAGGCGATGAAGATCAGGGGTCGGAAGTTGGAATGTTGCTGGCGGAAGACCCAGTCTGAAGAGGACAAACTGGCCTTGTGTGCTAATTACGATGAGTACCGGGAGCAGTTAACCGTAAAAAGGCAGAATTCCTATCCAGAGAAATTGCCACAGGGAAGAACAGACCAGCTCAGCCATTTCTTACTGTAGACTAGGTACTCCATCCAGTCTGTCTGCAGTCGACAAAAGCTTTTTCATCCACTTTATGTGATGAATTTGTTCTGTTCTTTTCTGACAGGGTGACCTGTATCCATGTGGAGATTCCATCAGTGAGGCAAGTTTTGCCTCGCAGTGGCTGGCCTGAGAGGAGTAGAGGCATTCTGCCAGTCTGTAAGGAGTTTACATCTGTGGAGGTGGCCCAGGTCATTAGGATGATCTCAGAGCTAAAGCACACATGTTGCGAACTGAACCCAGCCCCGATTCATTTCTGGATGGGATGCGTCAAGGCTGTCGGCCCGGTATTCACTAGGATTGCTTGGTGCTTGATGCCGGAGAGTGTCTTTCTAATGGTCCTGAAAGAGGCCTTGATGAAGTCATCTCTCGACCCGGATGCCCTGGCGACTTACCATCCTATCTCCAACCTGCCATTTTTGAGCAAGGTTGTTGAGAAGCTTGTGGTACAGCTTGAGGATCACCTTGTGTCTTTTGACATCTATGAGCCATTCCAGTCAGGTTTCAGAGCCAAACACAGCATGGAAACGGCATTGGTTAGGGTGCATAATGACCTCCTTAGGGTGAGAGACAGAGGAGAACAGTCAGTTCTGGCGTTCCTGGATTTCTCATTAGCCTTGACACTATAGATCACATTGTGCTTCTCGATCATCTCCGTGAGTACTGTGGACTCACTGGTATTGTCATCAACTGGTTTGAGTCCTACCTCTCTGACAGGGTGCAGCGGGTAGTGATGGGGGAATTTCTCCTCCTCCCCCGAACCCCTGTCATGTGGCCACAGGGTTCGATCCTGTCGTCAGTGCTGTTCGCAGTGTACATGTTGCCCCTGGGTGAGATCATTCCACAGTACAGTGTGGATTTTCACTGCTATGGAGATGATACCCAAGTGTATTTGTCCTTTGCCCCTTGAACACCCAACGCCGTAGGCGTGATTAACATCTGCTTGGCCGAAATTAATGACTGGATGTCCTACAGCTAATTGTGCCTGAACCTGGACAAGATGGAGGTGTTGGTGATTGAGCCAGGTTGCGAGTGTGATGGGAGTGCTCCTGGATCGAACACAGGATTATTTCTGGGGCCTGCTCCGTTGGTAGCCTCCCCAAGGGTGCAAGATCTTGGCGTGATCCTGGACAACAAATTGACACTTGAGGCTCAGGTGTTTTCTGTTGTCAACAGTGTTTTTTACCACTTAAGGAACATCGCCAGGATTAAGCCCCTCAATCCACCTGATGACCTGCTGACACTGATACACGCCTTTGTCACCTCGAGGCTTGACTACTGTAACCCTTTACTTCAGGGTCACTGAAGGGGAACCTCTTTTGGCTGCAGCTAGTGCAGAACGCAGTGGCCCGGTTGCTGATGGGCCTGCTTAGGTCTAGTCATGTGACCCCAGTCCTGTGATCTCTGCACTGGCTGCCTGTCAGGTGGAGGGTCCTCTGCAAGGTGGACTTGCTCACCTATAAGGTCCTATATGGACTGGGCCCTGGCTATCTGGCTGAGATCTTGACACCAACCTCCTCAGTCCACCCCCTCTGCTGTTTGACCAAGGGCTTCCTGGACATTCCTAGGTTTTGGCTCAAGACATCAGGTGACCGAGCATTCAACGTCGCCGGGCTGACCCTGTGGAACACATTGCCATCTGCTATCTGGGAGGCCCAGACGGTCGAACAGTTTAAGCGGGGGCACAGGGCTCACCTGTTCCACCTGGCCTTCCCAGATGAGACTACATGATCCACCCTGGCCTTTATGTAACTACTGTATGGAACTGCAGATTTGTATTATTCTGATTTTTACTGTTTTAAGACTGTTTAAAAAATCTGTTTTTATTTGTAATCCTCTGAAATTGTTTGTTTTTACTGTACGGCGCCCAGAGCCTCCAGGATTGGGTGCCATAAAATTACATTTGCCTTGCCTTGATACTGCCATTGCTGGTGGCACCACCCACATATGTTAAAAACTTTTAACTTGTTTTTTCTTTGAAGGGGTTCAATGGATTCCAGTACTCTGTATGGAAGTGAAGGTGGTTAATTAGCCAGAACATGTGGAATTCTGAGATTCCTGGTTGCACCCATCTTTAATGATAATTCCACTGGTAAGATTTAATCTTCTTATTAAAATGGAAGCCTTTCGGCACAGTATAAATGTATAGCTACATACAGTGTTTATTTCAAAAGCTTCACCAGGAAAGACATGCTGGGCTTGTAACAACTCGTTTCCAGATGTGTACAGTATAAAGGTGTCACTTCTGTCTTTCCAGTGGATATGCAGTGACCTAATTGAAAATACAGTAAGCAATGTATTTTTATGAGTGAGGGGTTGGACCATAATTTGTGAGTGTCAGATCTGCAAGTGATAAATGAAAGTCCCACTCCTCATGAGTAGCGGTAAGGTGCATGTTTTCTGTCATGTCTTTGCATATTCAATTTATACAACACCTACAGATTCAGTTTCAACCTTTGAATTTGTTTTTTTATGATGAAGATAAGCAGTCTGAGTGAAACAGCTGTTTTGAGTGCTTTGCAGGAACACTGTGTTATCATCAGCCATTATTCAATCTGCTCTCCCATTGGTTTAAGTATTCCGTTGTGACAGATATACTGTGACAATAGCAGACGACGATGACGATGCAGTTAGAGTGAGAATATCGTTATTCTTACTCCAGCTGCATCGTCAACAAAAATGTCTTATTTATCTGAGCTCATTTATTTTTATAGCTGGGTGTTGTATAAATATTACACATGCACGTAGGGAGTCTGGTGTTGTATAAATATTACACATGCGCGTAGGGTGCCGGGTGTTGTATAGATATTACCCATGCACGTAGGGTGCTGGGTGTTGTGTACATATTACCCATGCACGTAGGGAGTCGGGTGTTGTATAAATATTACACATGCACGTAGGGAGCCGGGTGTTGTATAGATATTACACATGCACGTAGGGTGTTGTATAGATATTACCCATGCACGTAGGGTGCTGGGTGTTGTATACATATTACCCATGCACGTAGGGAGCCGGGTGTTGTATACATATTACACATGCACTTAGGGTGCTGGGTGTTGTATACATATTACCCATGCACGTAGGGAGCTGGGTGTTGTATACGTGACACATGCAACGAAAGCCGGGTGCTGTATACGTATTACACATGCACGAGGGTGGTGCTGGATGTTGTATACGATATATATACACGTAGGGTGAAGGATCTGTTTTTCTTTGAAGGCAGGGGACACTGCCTCCTGGGGTGTGTTTTTCTTAGGTGAACTCATAAACCTGCCAAAAGACCATCAAAGCATTATCAAAACTGTTATTCCAGAAAAAAACATTTGCAATATTGCAAAGTGTGAAACATCTGCCCACCCACCCACTCCCGTAAAAATATTGATCATCTGTTAGGACAAAATTGGATCATCTTAAATTTTCAGTCAAACTCATGTATCCGGCATATAGATAGTGCATTAATTCTGTCTTTGGCATTAAGCAATGAACTGAGTGTAGGAGATTCCAGCATCAGTTTGATATTTTTTTTTTCTACACCAGAGTTGGTTTTATTTTTATAACTCCTGTGCAGTTTATAGGGAGACCTTCAATTTACCATGGGCCACTTAACCCTTTCTGCCCCGCTAAGAGTGGTTTTGATTTTGTGTTTCTTTCCCACAGGTTAAGAGATGCAGTTAATTTGATTTTCAGTCCTTTCCTGTGCCTTCAAGTAACTCAGCTTGCTTTTATTTGAAACAGCCTAGGGATGATGGAGCGTTTAGACATAAAACAGACACCAGAGAAATCTCGGGGCTAGTTATTCATAAAGCCAAGAAATGTTTCATTACTAGCAGCAAAGCAGTAAAAATGTAATCAGCTACATTTAACTGCAAAGTAGGTAACGCTGCTCCTTGTTGTTTTGTTACCGGTTAAGATCAGTGTGTGTATATTTTCAGAAAGAAAGTCAGGAAAAGTGGGATTTTATACAGAAACAGGGACACATTTAAATGTTCAGTGTTGTCTGTCCATAGAACCAAGTTGTGTTACATGGATGAGTGGGAGTGGGGGAGGGTACAGTGGTTTAACTACAAAAGAAGACTGTGTCCACCAGAATCCTTGTTTGTACCCATCCAGCTGCATACATAGCCACATTTGTTGCCCTGACTCTCGTGCACCCCTTGTTGTTCTTAAAACAAAGGCTATTACAGCAGGACTTGGTGTTATGAAGTAACATTTTGCTTAAACAGAGCATACCAAGTCACTTTAAAACATCAGTGTGAATCATCAGGCTATGGGAGGCAACCAGACTCGGTCCCCAAACTCACCCCACCAAGTAATGAAAAAGTACAAGTACCCATCGCAGTGCATCAGTCCTAATTCTTATACTCCCATTCGTTCTATTGCATTTGGGAGAATTTGCCAGCATTCAGGCCCGACTGACAGTGGGAGGTTTCTCATTATATTTTTTTAATTACTGGGGCTGAGTTTAGGGACTTATAGGGCTAGGTGAGGAGAGTTGTTTATATGTGCGCAGTGGGTGATCAGAGTGCTGACCAGAAAACAGCGGTCCCGATGAGTGATTTTGACGAGAACTGATGCAGTGCAATTTTTAAAACAGTCCTGTGGAGATGCACTGTAACTCTCTTGATTTTATTAGTTGCAAGATCTTTAGTAATTACAGACTAAGATGTCCATTGACATGTAATGTTAATCTTTTAATTTTAGAGTGATATTTAATTCCTAAAGAAAGAGTGAACCTTAACTGTACTGGGTTGGGACGTGGAGAAAACAGTTGTGCATGGGAGAGGGAGTGCTGTGGATTAGATTTTGGGGTGGTAAATGTTAGAATAACTTATGGGAGACCTGACTGCATCCCAGAGTACTTTGAAAGCATTGCAGAGGGGACAGAATGCACTTTTTAGAAACAGGACAGTGCAATTCTCCATGGGACTGTGCAAAATGGGCTCGACTTTCCAGGCTGGACCAGTCCAAAAACAGATTGTTACATGTGAACACTATGAGTTAACGGCCAAGTCCTGGAATCCTGCACCCTCACATATCAACTTGTAAGTTATGATGTGCATTCCTAAACCCATAGCAAGTTGGCAAATTAACATTATGTGGGGGAAAAAATGCCAGTTTGAGTCAGGTGTCCCCTTTAAAAAAAGAACTGTGCTGAATATTTTCCTGTAGAAGCTTGCGTTTAAATACTGGTTCCAGTTCTGTTATTTTTCCATTTTTTTAATTATAGGTTATTAACATTTTGTTATACAAAACAATAACTTCCACAAAAGGGAATTGCAGAGAGATACATTATAAAGATGTGAAGATAAATAAGTCCACACATGACTCATTGCAGAGCTCGAACCAGAAGTCCCTCTCCAGACATTGCTGCATGAGAAAATGTACTATCACGAACAAAAAAAAGCTTATCGTAGTTGTAGCACTGGCAGTAAAAGAAATGGTCCATAAATTATAGGCAAACAAATAAACCCAGTTTAAATACAAACTCTAAAAAGCGACCTTTTTAGAACTGTGTGATACAGTTTACTGGTATGCCCCTTTCACCTGTAGATTTTTGTTATAGTTGAACATGGATGCAGTGTGCCAGCAATCTGTCTCCTCCTCCTTTCTGCCTGAATTTGGGCTTGCCTTTGGGGTTCCCCTTAGCTTTCCTCTCTCCTTACCCACTACATCCCATTCCTTTACTCCGTTCTCTGATGCCTACTCCTTCCATACCCCTTGCTGTAACTGTACTCTTAGTCTCTCTGCCTTCTCTATCCACCTTCCTGCCCTGTAGAATAACCTCACTTTGCCGACCCATCTCTCCCTTCCTCACTCCACTCTCCCAAGCTGCTCTTGCCGACCCTCGTCTCAAAGTCATGCACCTACAGCTAGCCAGTTCCTTGCACACCCTGGTTAATACCCTGACACTACTACTCCCTACTGATGTAACTCTTGCGTAACCTTGTTTCCTCTGCAGTTTTTATAAATGGTATTTCGTAACAACTGTATATTTCTATTTATTTTTTGCACCTTTACTGCTGTTGTACATGCTCCTTACATTTTGACACTTTATTGCTGCTATAGTCTCCCCATTGTAACCCCTCTCTGGGGTCACACCTGAAAACGAGCTCTGGCTCAGTGCGCCATTTCCTGGCCAATGAATTAAAATGAATAATGTAAGTAAATAAGAGCTTAACAAAGACACAAACTGCATCATACAGTTCTAACTTTCAAGCAGCAGTGTATGATTGCAGTGAACATTTTGACCTATACTTTTTAATGTTAGATTGCCACCTATTTCCAGACTTTCTGAGTCTGCTTTATCACTTTGGTTTATACAGTTGAAATAATAAAAGGAGCGCTCCTTCTAATATGGCTCAGACCAGGTTTTCATCAGTATTCTCCGCTGTTTTTGAGCACCCACTATTGAGGATCACTTATCTTGTGACTGTAATGAACTAGCATGCAGCAGATACAGCTCCCTGACCTAGCATGCAGCAGACACTGCTCCCTGACCTAGCATGCAGCAGACACTGCTCCCTGACCTGGCGTGCAGCAGACACTGCTCCCTGACCTGGCGTGCAGCAGACACTGCTTCCTGACCTAGCGTGCAGCAGACACTGCTTCCTGACCTAGCGTGCAGCAGACACTGCTCCCTGACCTAGCATGCAGCAGACACAGATCCCTGACCTTATGGGGCAACAAATGTGCAAAAACAGCTGAAAATACTGGGTTTTTTTTTTTATGTTTTTGGTAATCAGCTGAGCAAACTGATCCCATTTTCAGTTGCAACCCGGGCCATACAGTGGCACAGACAATAGGTACAAGTTTAAATACAGTAGGTATATATAATACAGTGAGTACAGTGGTATCAGAAACAGTGATACATAAACATCATATCTTAAAAATAGGGGTTAAGGACATAAAAAACAAGTTCATGACAAATAAAGTGACGCTTCTCTGCTTGCAGAGAACTAGGACATACACTTACAGCAAATCAAGATGATATTCAGCCAGTCCAAGGCTTACAATAAAGTGCATATGGGATTGCACTGTAGCAATCAACATTTTCACAGTGGAGCCAAAAACGTGTCACTTGTATATGTAGTGGCCAGTATTTCGGAAGTAAGGCAAATGGTACACTGGGCCCCTAAGGTGGATTTCTGGTGAGGGTGTTTCCAAGGGAGCAGGCACAGGTGGCCTGAGACATGAGCCAATCTCTTAGCTTCGATTTGAAGGACTGATGAGAGGGTAACATATGGATAGCAGGTGGTATTCTGTTCCAGAGGTAGGGGGTAGAGACAGAGAAAGCCTTGCTCCTCACGATAGTAGATACATGGGGGACTACCGGGGGGGGGGACGAAAGAGACCCTGAGACATTGAGTTACCACCCTGTCTGAGAAGCGAGGAGTACGGGGACTTGTGTGAGTTCCTGAGAGAGAGGAGTCGACTAGACAGCCCATAGTATATTCAAAACAGCCCTGCAGAGAGAGCCAGCCTAAGGACTGATAGAGAGAACAGTGATGGGTGGAGGAAGGGACCTGATAAAAACCTGGATCGAGCCATATTAAAAAAGGAGCGCAACTTTTATTATTTTAAATGTAAAAATGTACTAAAGCAGACTCATAATGGGGAAATAAGGGCATTGTACAAGCCAGGAGATAAGGGGCAATCTAAAATAGAATAAAAAGCATTGGTCAAAATTTGCACCGCTGCTTTAAATACCACCAGTGAGTAAATCTGAAACCCTCACTGGAGTTACTAAGGGGGGTAGTAAAGATGAAGCAGTAACAGTATGTGGAAAACAGTTTCTACAGAAAACACAGGCTTGCTGGTTAAATAAAGTTCTCCTATAAGAAGCAGAAAGCATGTGCCTGGTTTCAATGTCAAAAGTACAGTACTATTTCTTCTTCTTGTGCAGAGTATGACCCATTCTTTCTCTTTCTCCTTACCAACAGTAACGTGGTGCCCCCATTCCAAGTATAAAATGGGGAATTCTGAGAGCCAGTACAGCCTTCATGGTTCCAAAAGTCATAATTTAGTTGTCCCTGGAATCAAGCAGAAGCCCTGCTCACTCAAGATCCGAAGTGTCCATGCTAAAGATGAAAAATCTCGCTCTTCACATGGTTGGGGACATGGTGGCAGTGGCACAAGTTACAAGGCAAGAGCCTTGGGCAGAAGTTCTCTGTTTCAGCACAAAGGTAACCAGCCTTATTTATCACGTCACTGTGACCCTTTGTGCAAGACGTCTAAAAGCAATACCTATGTCAAACACAAGTCAAACATTTCAGGGGACTTCTGCCATGGGAACAATGTAACTTTTTTGCCTGAGAATGGTTTCCACTTTGTTGACCTTAAAACACCAGGCAGTCACGTTGGAGCCAGGGAATGTAATGGCCGTATTTTAAATGGCTGTGGTGTACATGAGAATGTAGCAGGGTCCCCACAGTCGGAGGACAGGAACAGTCCAAAAGTTCTCATCAAAACACTGGGAAAGTTTGACGGGTGCCTAAGAGTTGAGTTCCATAGTGGCAGCAGTCACAGGCTGACCACAGAGGAATCAAATGGACCAGTCCAACTGTTACGGTACTCTCCTAATCTGGAGCCATGCTCTAGTAATCTGAAGGAAATGCAGAGGGACTCCAAGTCGGATCCTGGTATGGATCAGAGTCTTATGCCTGGTAATTCCAGGCTGAGATCCAGCAAAGGAAGTTCACTAAGTTCCGACTGTTCATGGTACGATTCCCCTTGGAACAACATCAGGGACTCAAATGAGCTGGCCCACACATACTTGACTGCCACCTCCACAGACGCAAATACACACAACAGCATTTTACCAAATGATGATGTCAAGAATCTTTACAACCAAAGGTCATCACTTTCTTCCCTTCGAGAACTGTACAAGGATACACATTTTGTAAATAGCATGCCCTCAGGAAAACAGCATTCTGATGAATACCTTGGTGCTAATTTGAATACCCGAGTATCGTTTGGGTCAGACCTTGGCCTTCCATCAAATGCAGAACCGAGAGGCCCTATGCAGTACTCTTCCTACACACTTCCGTGTCGCAAGTCAAAACCCTTGACGGAAGACTCTTCCAAGAAGGACACCTTAAAGAGCAGAATGAGACGCATTAGCGATTGGACCGGCAGCCTTTCAAGGAAGAAGAGAAAGCTACAGGTATGATGCATAATTAACCCTACAAATTCCATGGTTTGAAAGATGGCTGGCACACAGTCTAAATGATGGACCTGAGTACTTTGGTCCAGGCTGAAATTATGCGAAGTATTTCAGTGGTGTGCAAACAGAAAAAACCAAAAAAGTCCAAGGGACTGGGTAACTTAGTGGATAAGGCAAAACAATTCTACTTTAAAGAGCTTGTGAAGTCTCAGAGAAAACATAAAAAAATATATATCATTTTAGTTGGATTTCCTATAGTTCCTGTTTTTATATTGTTATTATTCTCAATTACTACTTATATGGAAACAGGACATTTGTCCTTGAAATTTCACCTGCTTCTGCTTTTCTACACATGATGTCATAATCTCCTTGCAGGGTTCATTTCAGATATTTATCAATGTGGGACAATGAGCCACTGGGTATAAAAGGTAAGGGTCAAATTAAAAAATAATTGGTCCACATGTTCATCCGAGCCCAGATATGTAAAACAGCTTTTTTTTTTTTTTTTTTTTGCATTTATTTATTTATTGCCCCTTGCGTCCGACCGGCCCCTCCTTCAGGCCTTCTACCAAGGACTACCCCACTTACTCCATTCCGAACCCTCCCCGACGCCAGCTTCCCCTGATCCCAGATCGCAGCCGACCAGGGTAGCCCGACGTAACCCTTCGTTGAACGGGTCCCCTCTTTCCGGAGAGAAATTGCCTTCAGGCATTCTTGCTCTCGGCCCTGATGCTGCTGGGATCGGGATTCCCCTGGCTCTTCGGTGGTTCCATGGAGGCGGGGGATCCAGGCGGCCGTCATCCGGTCGCTCGGATGCCATTCTCCATTTTTCTGTTTTTTTTCTCTGTCACGCCGCTTCTTGTAGTGCCCCGGTCTCCACCGGGGCCGCTACAGAGTGAGGCATGGCCTCAACCCACCTCTCGGGGAGAGCAGTCCTTAGGACGCTTTGATCCTCTCCTGTCCCTGTTGACTCTCAGCAACCCGAGTCCGTTCCCGAACCCGGGTCGCCGGCGTGGTTTGAGGTAAGGTGTCCACGCCTCAGCCCTCTATGCCACCGGGCCGAGCCAAACAGCTTTTAAAAAGCTCTAGAACAGTGAGTCGCTTGTCCCCAATGTACAAGAAAAGGTGGGACACAATTAAAAACTGTGTGCCAATTGTCCCAATCCCCTACCCAAAAATGAACCCTGTATTTGTGACATTACAATAATTTTCATGGCAACCACTTGTACTTCATAAACAGGACTGTGACATCACGTGTAGACAGAGAGCAAGAACAGATGAAACCTGAGGGACAGGGATCCTTTTTTCTAGTAACAAACCTTATTAATGAAGAAAGTGAGGAACATGAGTACAGAAAATATTTGACATAATAAGCAGAATTGTGTGTAAATAGTGTATTTCAGAATTTTCTCAGAGATGGCACAGGCTCTTTAATCTTCTGAATACTTGGTTCGTATGCACTCATTTCTAGTAATATTTTTTGTATACAATAGGGGTCCTCTGATAACTCACTAAGTAAATAGTAATATTCTTACCGCATACTGATATCAGTAGGCTGACATGTACACGGTGAGAAAACGCACCAGATAAATATACTGTGTACACGTCAGCACAAAATATCAGTACTCTCTCTACGTCAGCTACTGTAGCAGCCGAATGCTGCGGAAGAGGAACGGGAAGAAAAAAACACAGGTACCACAAAAACTCTGCTTATAAATTAACAAATACGAACGTAACTAAAAAGCCCCTATTGTATAAAATGGATATGTGATGGTAAGGGGCTTGATATGTATAATATCACAACTTGTAGCAAGTGAGCTCAGGAAAAATCACTCATGGCTCCGCTATGCAGAGCCACTCATGATAATCCCTGAGCTCACTTGCCACTCATTGAGATATTACACATATTAAGCCCCTTACCATCACGTATCCCCTTAGTATTACAAAACAGAATATGGGATTTGACGCTATAGCCAGCTGTAGCTCCAGGAAGGTCCAAGATCAGGGGGTGATCACTGAGACCGATCCCATAAAAGTTAACACTAGTGAGTGCTGCCAAAGCAGTGTGGGGTTGTCAGGATGGGGCTGAAACTGGGTTTGCAGTGTTATCAGTAGAGCTCTGTGACATTACCACATTTAGTCTTCTCTTAGATTGAAGAAATATGTCGCTGCCAACTTTCTACTCCTGTCTCCCATCATGCTCCCAGCCCTATCACAGAACTTACCCTTCCAGTCTTGGATCTCCACAGCAACACCCCCCTTCCCCATATCATGGGTGGCTAGGCTCTCCCTATTCCCACTATGGACTGGATCCGAAGGGTGGATCTCCACAGCTAAGCCGCCCCATATCATGGGTGGCAGGGCTCTCCCTACTCCCACTATAGATGGAATCTGAAGGATGGAGGTGCACGGTTAGCCAGTACAGGGCCTGCGGGAGGTTAGCATCATCCTACCTGCCACAGTCTTTTCCTTTTTCTGGTCCTGACCCTCAGGATGCTGATGGCAAGGGTGCTTAAGTGCATGTATGCAACTGTGTGTGTAGCCCTGCACCAGCCGCAGCCCCTTCCCACTAGTGTTCTCAACAGCGCTGCCATCTGTGGTCAGCCTCGTGGCAGTATTGCAGTGGAGCTAGCTGCAGCCCCTTCCCACTAGTGTTCTCAACAGCGCTGCCATCTGTGGTCAGCCTCGTGGCAGTATTGCAGTGGAGCTAGCTGCAGCCCCTTCCCACTAGTGTTCTCAACAGCGCTGCCATCTGTGGTCAGCCTCGTGGCAGTATTGCAGTGGAGCTAGCTGCAGCCCCTTCCCACTAGTGTTCTCAACAGCGCTGCCATCTGTGGTCAGCCTCGTGGCAGTATTGCAGTGGAGCTAGCTGCAGACCCTTCCCAGAGGAGAGCAACCTCAGGAACACTCAGTCTGCCTTGCCCCGACTGGCATCTCAAGCGGTAGACCTACAGATAGGCCAGCTGTTAAATTGAAGAAATGTGAAGAAAATCTTTGCAAACTTGCTGCATTTTGCAGACTTAATGAAGAGATGAAATACAGCTGTTCTACCACCCCAAACACTGTAAAAGTTTCCCACAATGCAGGGAAACACTCCCTCATTTTCCACTCACCTCCTTTGCCCCATACCTTTAATTTATATTTTATTTTTCAGCCCTTCCCTTTTGTCCAGCCCCAATCCCATCTGTAACTTTGGGGTGGGGTCTGTGAGACCTTGATTTAACAATACTTCTTTCTGTTGTACCCCACCACATGCTCGGTAGTCTTGAGGTTCGCAGTTATCAGCGGGCTGTGGGACTTCCTGGAGCCTGGGTTGGGAGAGGCTTGAGAGTGTTTCAGTGGAGATTGCCGGTTCCAAGAAAAGGAATTCTGGTATAAATGGGGCTTTAAATCACAGAATATGTATGCGAGTATTTAAAAATGCTTGTTATCATGGTGGTGACATGTTATTACGTGTAAGTAACAAAAAAAGATTGACTCAAAAACCATACCTAGGGATTTGGTGCTCAGTGGAAATGTAAACATTCATATAGGAGGGAAAAAAGGTCATCCTGGCTCACATTGTCTGTGCATCTGATGCTAGTGTCATTTGGCAGTGTAGCTTGGAGGTTAGAGCAACTAGCTGTGAATGAATTTTGTTCATCCAGCAAACTTGGGTTTGAGTCCCACAACCCCCACTTGCATACTGAGTGACCCTGAGCAAGTCACTTAAGCTCTACAGTGTTCAGAGGTCATCCTTGTAAACAGGCCTTGTGCCTAGTGGGCCTTACCAGGTTACCAAAGAATGAAAAGAAATTGTATTGTTTCAAAAATGTTCTAACATGGAGTTTACTTGCTATATGAGGCCCAGACAGGAAAGTGTTTTGATCTCAGAATCTGGCCATTCAGGCACTTTAATCTGGATGGTTTCCATGCTAACTTTTTAGAGGTAAAGTTGGGTAGGATTAACCTAATTCCTAATACAGATAAAGCTTGGGCCTACTTTGCTGAAGTATTCTCAGAAATGTGTGACAAACAGGCCTCTATCAGAAATGACAAGTTTAAGGGTCATCGGTATCCTTGGATATCCAAGGATGTAATGTAGCCGTTATCTCTCTGGGGTGCTGCTCGGGGTCAGTTGTAGGATGATGGCTCTCTGGCTAATGGGCAGTTGAATTTGCTAAGAAAATGTGCAACCACAGTAAAGCTGCAGTTTTGGCCCTGTGGCACTGATGGTTGAGGCGCTGGATGCCACACCTCATGCCACGCTGGCGACCCGGGTTTGGGAATGAGCTCGGGTCGGCAGGGGGGGTTATTGAGTGTCTGGAGGACTGCTGTCCTCTCCTGGGGGGGTTATGTCTCCGTTACATTGTGGTCCCGTGGATACTGGGGTATCACAACCTGCAAGAGCACATTGATGGGGTTGAGGCTGCTGTGTCCATCCTGCGGGCGGGTGCAGGAGCGTGCTCATCGTGCACTGGATGCCATTGCATGTCTGAGCCTTGGGGCAACAGGAGAACCAAGGAAAAACCCTGGCACCCAGGAAAGTGATAATGAGTCCATGGTTGGCCCCCACGCTGTTTACCGGACCTGCCCAGTCAGCCCGTGGATTGCCTCCTCGCTCCACTGCTCACAAGATTTCAGAAAGGATGCCAATAGGTGTGGCAGTCCCGCCCTGGGGGGTGTAGATCTGGGGGTTACTGGTTGGAGCAGGGTAGGGATGATCTCGATCCATGGGTCTGACTTGGGTGTCTCGGGCTGAGCAGGACACAGGAAGGCTCCCTTGTCCACGTCTGAGAGAGTCCTATGGGACCAGCATGGGAAATAGAGTTGTGTAAGAAAAAATAAAAAAATAAATAAATAAATAAATATAGCAGCAACTCAAAGCACTAAAGCCCATTACTGTCAGAGTTGAAGGGAAGAGAACAACTGTCTTCTGTGGCGAGGTTGCACTCGAGTCCTTCCCAAGTGCAACCTTGTTAAAGTGGGAGCCAACACCCAATAGCTTGACTTCCCTGGTTAAGACATGGCTTTTACTTGAATTCTTGCCTGCTATGTCCTCCTTCACTGACACCCACACTTCCACAGCTCCCAGAAAGACTTTGCTGTGTGTCAGAAATTTGTTTAAAATGGTCCCTCAGGATTGGCTTAGGACTGCTGTGCCGGCGACACAGGTTTTGGAGCTGACTGTGGCATGTGGGCAGGTGGCCAGGCTGGGAGATGTTGCTGCTTAGCCCATAGAGTGGATGGCACCAGTTTTGTATAACGGTGACCACTGTAGTGGACCAAGGAGCTTGTCCTCCCCTCCCCCAGTGCCCTGCCCTGGATCCGAGACTGTAGTAGGCGTGACCAGCACCATGTAGTGGGTAGAGGGTTGGCAGGGGAAAACCCAAGGGAAGACTCAAAGAGGCCACCAAAATGATAGCCAGGATATAGTCAGGCCCAGCGCCATGGACCCCCCAATCCCCCAAAAAAGTTACTAGCCATCTGAGGATGCACAGCAGTAACTTGCTTCGATTATTAAAGAACTGAACTTTCACTTCTCAGACTTGGATATCTTATCTGAATTGACTGACCTTTGCTTGCCCCATACAGCTGGTGCTGAGTGTAGCAGCTCACTCAGTAGCAGAGTCATGGACACAGTCTTTCATATTTCAGACAGTTACTTTCAGGGAGGTTCTCCCAGCCTTGTTGACTCTAAAAGAGAAACATCCACCTCAAATCGGCCCCACCTCTGTGTGAAGCAGGGCCTGATTAGCAACTTCATAAATACAAGTATTTTTTGAACTTACTGTGGCAGAGTTAATTTAAAATGTTATTGGGTTGATCCTGCGCCCTTCCCGCCAGCATTTTACAAGTAAGAGCCCTCCCCGGCATGCCCACAACCACCTGGGGCTGTCCCCAATATGACGTGTCATGCGGGGAGCAGCTGGAGCACGACCATTGGCTTGTGGCTCTATATTTAAAGAGCTCCGGTTTGGACCCTAGGTGTTCCTGTGCTGTGCCGGGACCAGGTATAGGTTGAGAGGCACCCTGCCAGTCGATACCTGGTCTCAGTATAGCACGGACACACATAGGCTCCAAACCGGAGCTATTTGAAGATATGGCAGTACAATCCGGGGAGGGCTCTTACTCGTAAAATGCCAGTGGGGAGGGCGCAGGATCAGCCAGGTAGAATTTAAAATGAACTCTGCCACACACAGTAAGTGCAAAAAATACTTGTATTTATTAAGTTGCTGATTGGGCCCTGCTTCACACGGAGGTGGGGCCTGATATGAGGTGGATGTTTCCCTTTAATTCACACAAATAAAAATGCTGGGACAAGTGACAAGGAACCTAAATGTTTCTGACTAGATGCACAGTTAATTTGTATGCCTGTTGTATGACAATATTGTCTTTCTCTTGCAGTAGTTGATGTGAAAGTGTACTAGAATAATATCCCTTTGCAAAGAAGGCGCTCAAGTGGATTTAAAATCAGCTTAGACCTGCCTCTATCCTGTTAGCATTACCGTAAATGCTTAAATTGTGTGCACAGCCAGATAACTGACCATTTCTAAACATGTAACTTGTTCTCCCGCACATTCAGATTGTAGGAAAGGGAGCTGCACCATCACTGCCCTACTCATAGTTACAAAGGACAGCAGTCACGTTCCAGGAGCCGTCACTATAAATCAAGCTGCTCACAAAACTTTTGTAATTAGTTGGTATGAAGGCTGTCTTAGTCAACAGCTTCTGTGGTAGGGCTCTGGAGAGTTCACCCTCCAGCCACAGTGGTTTATCACCCACTGTCCCTGGGACTACTTTTGACCCTTCTGTGCCCCACGGATTGCACACACCCCGTGGAGCTGCCTGGGTCCCCAAGCCCGGGAGGAGTTAGAGCTGGGTTGCGGTTGGGATCCCAGTGAGCTGCGTAGAGCCTGCGGAGACAGATACTGAGTCATGCTGCTGCAGGCGAGGAGGGATCTTCCTTCACTGTTAGTCCCCTTCCCTGAGCACTTTGTGGGCTAGCGCCTAATGGATGTACATGCAGATGCCCTGGCCAGGAAGTGCCTGTTCACCCATTGTGGCTCCACTGCACTGCCACCTGTGGTCACCCAGGTTAATTTATTTCAATTGTTTTTTTTGGATAATGCTTTTATTGAAAGACAGCATTCCTGGTACAGTACATGTATCCATATTTGCATTATAATACAGGAAGATACGTGAGTATTGACATACCTACACCATACAATGTAGTCAATTCCAGTTATATTGCTAGTACTGCTGTACATTTATTATTGGTCAGGCACCTAGCAGTATTCCAGCGAGCGCCTTTACCCCTGAATTTTTACTGTCAGTTTTTTTGACAAAGAACATAACTAAATTCTACTATCTCATACTATACTATATAAAATAAAAAAAATTAAAACCAAGCAACTTGTGGTCTGTGTCGGTCATTTACACTATTATTTCTTTTGTTTAATTAATTGATATTCAGCTCTCCCCTTGTACATGCACTTTCAACCACATTTCTCTCTAGGTTTTAATATAGGTTCCTTCAACTAATAAGGTTATTGACATTTAGGGTATCTAAGTAGCCAGCCCATGCCCTCTCAAACATCTCCTCTTTTCCCTTAATGTCATATATCAGTCTATTTATTATTGATACTCTGTTAACTAGTCCTTTCCGTTGTGCCACCATAGGCCCTTTATTCGTGGTCCACAGATTCTGGATTCTCTGCCTAGCTACTACAAGCAGTATCCTGATCCATCTGGGGTGAGGGATCCATTCCCCATTCTCCTCTCTTTCTATCCCCATAAGCAACGATTTTTGGGAATATTCTATGGGGTATCTCATTGCTGTTGAGATTTCTCTTGCTAATTCCTTCCAGTATTTCCCAATTACTGAGCAACCCCAAACATAGTGCATATATGTTCCCTGTGCTGTCTTACATTTGGTACAAGTCGATGAGACCTCAGGGCAAAACCTGTGCACTACTTGAGGGGGATAATACAAACAGTGTATGAACTTAAATTGTGCTTTCTTATATTTATGGCATATAAGAAGCCCGATATGTGATTCCAGGAGCACTTTCCAGTTAGCTTCACTAATTTCCTCCCCCAGATCTCCCTCTCATCATTTTTTGGCCTCATGTGTGACATGTTGAAACACTCCCCTGTCCAGTTTCACTGCTCTTCCCATTAACCCTGTCTCAGACGTGCTTGCCCCCAGTATTTTTCTTTCAGTGTTTTCCAACTGGGAGAGTTCCCCTGTGGGTCCACATAGTGTCCTATAATGATCTCTGACCTGACAATATCTATATAAATGGGTAGCTGACAGATGTAGACCTTTTTGAATTTCCTGAAAGGGGTAAATGCCTACCCCTTTAGTTAAATCTGCTGTGCGTGTAATGCCCTTACTTTGCCATGATTTGAAGCCCTCGTCTTCTAGCCCTAGTAAAAAAGCTGGATTTTCTACCACCGGCACAAGTAGCGTGTCCACCGCTTCCACTCCGTGCCTTTTTTTGATATCATGCCAAGCTGCTAGACTGGCAGTAACCATGGGGTTGGGTGTTTTAAGTCGTTTATAGCTTTTTAATCAGTCTCTGCTCAAGTATCCCGATATCCTACCTAGTACCCCTTCCTCCTCAAGTTCAAGCTGGCTAGCCACCTCATTTCTGTTGGCCCAGCTTTGAATGTACCTATATTGTGTTGCCAGATAGTATCCTTTAATGTCAGGGAAGTTGAGATCCCCTTGAGCACCAGGGGCCTTTTAGTCGCTTAAGGCTCGCTCTAGGCTTCTTACCTTGCCACACAAATTCCATAAATTATTTTTCTAAATTCTTGATATCTCCCGCTGTGGGGCAGAAGGGCAGCATTTACATCACATGTAAGATTCTGGGAAGGTTATTCATCTTTATGATGTTGATTCTACCCATCCAGGATATTGGCAGTGAATTCCACCTGCTCAGGTCTTTCAATATTGTTTTAAACAGGGGCTTATAACTTGCTTCGTAAAGGGTCCCTAAGTCCTTCCCTGCCTCTATCCCTAAATAGGTAAAGGTCTTATTAATTTATTTAATTTTAATTTATTTCGGTCTTGGAATTAATACCTGTGAGCCAAAGGCTCTTTTACATAGGCTCCATGTCATATCACAGAACAGAACAAACAGTATAGTGAGAAAATACATAGTGATCCTAGGAGTAAAGGTGACAAAAATAAGCTTTTAAAACGATGCTCCATAGACTTGTATGGAGCATGACCTGCATTCTCAAAACGTTGTGGGGCAGGGGTGGAGTTAGTGATTAGGAAGTGGAAGGGATCAGGCAGCTAGCCCCATAGGGACAAATTACAATCCCTTCCCTTACCTTCCAAAGGAGGCTACATTAAAAATTTTAAAACATCAGTGGAGGGACTCCCACTCAGATAAGGGAGCCTCAGATTTCTTCTTTTGAGCACCTGAGAAAGGTGCTCTTTAAGCTTGAATAGTTAAAGAAAAAAATATCACTTGCTGATTCAGAGAATTGCCCCCTATCTTAAAGGGGAACTGTCAGCTGTAAGAGCCTCACACCCAAGTGTGAGTCTGATTCTAATTAGCCCTTTGGGTGTAGCAACACTTTTATTTTCTTACTGATTACTGCAATGTAATAAATAAATCAGGCTAATTTTATTGACTTGTAAGATACCATTGTCGTGTAACCAGCCATCCCAGAATCCCTCACTGCTGACATCAAAAGGACAACTGCAGAGCTGGGAGATTTATTATCTTCAATAACCTGCAGTGAATGTCAAGAGTTTCTTGTAAGCTGCAATCTTCAGTTTGCTGGACTGCTGTTCTCCTGGGGCTAGGTATAGTCACAGAGGACTGTATTAAGCCCCATGAGCACAGCAGGACCAGCAAACATCTGATTTTAGCTTACAAAATCTTTAACATGTATACTGCTCTCCGACGATGTCAGCAGCAGGGGATTCTGGGATGTCTGGTTACACGAAATTAGCCTAGTGTGTTCTACTATGCTGTAGTAAATGGTGAATAAAAAAAATGTTTTTGTACACAAAGGGTTAATTGGGATCAGCCTCACATTTGAGTGTGAGGCTTTTATTGCTGACAGTTCCCCTTTAAGGAAATAGTAGTTTTTTAATAGTATAACTTTGAAGAGAAACAACCAGGCTATCGAAAAGGGACATATTTCATTTAGGCATATTTAGAAAAAACATAATGAGGATTGGAGGTCAGTATGTCACCATGTTAAAAATAACTTGAAACTTTACAGCAAGTGTTAGACTTCTTATATCAAGAAAAAGTGCCTATAAATTGTTGACATGGACTTGGTATCCAGTGCTTACTAAATTACAGATAAGGGTAGGGGAGAGAGACATTACTGAGTACCACCCCTCCCCGAGGAGACCGGAGGTCCAGGGCCAGTCCTAAGCCTCCTCACGCCGCAGCCCAAAGCAAAGCTTCAATCAAGATACCACCCTCCCCAAGGAGACCGGAGGTCGCGAAGGCCAGTCCCGAAGCCCTCCTTGCCGCTTGATAGCCCAAAGCAAAGCTTCAATCAAGATACCACCCTCCTCGAGGAGACCGGAGGTTGCGAGGGCCAGTCCTGAAGCCCTCTCTGCTGCTCGCTAGCCCAAAGCAAAGCTTCAATCAAGATACCACCCCCCTCCCCCGAGGAGACCGGAGGTCGCGAGGGCCAGTCCTGAAGCCCTCCCTGCCGCTCGCTAGCCCAAAGCAAAGCTTCAATCAAGGTAATTGCAGCTCTCACCTGATAGCAGTCACGACCGTTTGGAAAGACTGCTCGGCTTCCACCCCATTTGGCGCCTTTTTGCATCAACGGCTGCAAGCGCCCCTAAACTGTGCACTGTTAACTGGTGCTCAGGCTGGAACTGAAATTACTTACAGAGCCTTATTTCTTTGCCATATTGTAAGCAGTGTAGCAAAAGTGATTCGTGGGTGAAAGTCTGTGTAGGGTAAATCTTGTCCTTATTTTATTTGTTTCTTTCTCCACAATTTTCTGCATCAGAGGTCTGGGCTAAACGGAATGTACACTCAGTAAACGAACATTTCAGGGGGATTGCAGTATTAAGTGCTAAAAAGTAAATACCTGTGTGCAGACATCCTAGCAAGTGGGAAAGTTTTAAACAGGGTTACCTGGGTGCAGACTTCTAAGCTCTACGTAGCCATTATTCTCCACAGATTTTGTCCCATAAGCCTTGAATCTGTAATTTGATCAGCCTGCCCTGCTTTGCCTCTTCTTTCCACTCCTGTACCTACCCGCCCCCAATCCTTAATCTGTTTTGTCCTTACTGTGTATTTAATCCCCCCTGTCTCTCCCTCTTCCGCAGATACCGCCCCTCTCCCCCGAGGAGACCGGAGGTCGTGAGGGCCAGTCCTGAAGCCCTCCCTGCCGCTCGCTAGCCCAAAGCAAAGCTTCAATCAAGGTAATTTCAGCTCTCACCTGATAGCAGTCGCGACCGTTTGGAAAGACTGCTCGGCTTCCACCGCATTTGGCGCCTTTTTGCATCAACGGCTGCAAGCGCCCCTAAACTGTGCACTGTTAACTGGTGCTCAGGCTTTGCCCCGCTGCCCCCACCACCACCCTTGGTCGGCACTCGAACTTATAGCTAAGGGGTGTCACGTGAGGAGGCTAAATAACCTATCAGCTTACTTTTACAGCTGCAGGTTATACAAAGTTAACACTAGTGGCCACTGCTGCATATCTATCGCTATCGTCATACATAATGTTATCTCTGCTACTGACAGTCCTCCTGACTTCCAGGACCCTTCTACAAGCTAATCAAACCCCTCTAGAGGCACCCAAACCACACTACCTCAACTTTCCCATTAATCCCTATTTTACCAATGATGACCTCAGACCCTGTCCCTCCCACATCCCACATACAAGCCAAACTGAACATGCTAGCTTATACCCACATGCCTCACCCTAACCTCATACCTCACATGCTACACATTGTACCTTAGCTCCCCCACCCCCCAAGCTCACAACCCCCACCACCCTGACAGACCCCATAACCATCCCCCATACTTCCCTCGGCCTTCTAGCATGTGACATTCCCAATCTCCCAGTTCCCATCTCCAGCGATAAAAGCCCCACACCCTACCAATCCGAGCGTCACTCATCCAAACTCTGCAGGCTGGTCCTGCTGCGGCACACCCTCCTACTCTTATTAATATCTGGCAATATCCACCCCAACCCAGGACCACCCTGCGCCAAGGCATCTGCAAACCACCCTAGGGGTAATCTACTGCTAGTTACTCTAAATATATGCAGCCTTCCAAAAAAACTTACCCCTCTTCAAGGCTGGATTGCCCAACATACACCGGACATTCTTGCCCTCTCGGAGACCTGGCTTTCTGACAGAATACCCAATGATGCGGTCTCCCTCAGTAATTATTCCCTCTTCAGGGCCGATAGGGCCTGCAAGAGAGGCGGTGGCTGTGCAATTTATGTTAAATCCTCTCTCCATGCCACCGTAGTTCACACCCCTGCGCCGCAGTATGACGCCCAGACTCTAACAGTCAAACTCAGCCTGGGTTCCAAAACGCTCCACATCATCTCAGCCTATATCCTCCCGAGAAACCAAAAACTCGCCTTTGACTCTATCCTCCACACTATCTCCCACCTACCTAATACTGGTGAAATCATCTTAATGGGTGACTTCAATGTCAACTGGCTATCCCCAGCCTCATCCAGCTTCAAAGACACTGCTCTGGCATCTGACCTTGCCCAACTCGTCACCTCTCCAACCAGAAGGGACACTAGATCCGGGACCTCCACTCTTTTAGACCTTATTTTCACCAACAGGCCACAGAACCTCTCCCAGGTCACGGTGCTCCCCGATTCTATTAGTGACCACTCCCCAGTGACCTGCTGGTGGTCGGGTAAATTGCCCCATGCCCCCCCAAAAATCTCCATGCAGAGACGGCTAAAAAGAGGAGGCCTACAGAAACTCAAAGCACATCTAACTACCAGCAACTGGCTCCCCATTTACACAACGCAGTCAGTTGACCTAGCTCTCGCCCACTTCATAACCACCTTCAACAAAGCCTGTGACTTATTTGCTCCCCTTACCAAGCAAGTAGTGAAAACCAGAATCACCCCCTGGGTCACACCCTCACTACTGAACCTGCTCCAACAGAGGGACAACCTCTGGCATAAGGCTGTAGACTCTCAACGCACTCAGGATAGACAGCTATACCGGGAGGCCCGCAATAAATGTACATGGGCTTTACGACAGGCAAAGGCCACTTACTACCAACAAACCCTAACCACCTCTTGGGGAGATGGTAAAAAATTCTGGAGCAACATAAAAGAACTCAACGGGAAATCCCGCTCCCCCACCCTTCCCAACTCACCATAAATGGCGATGTCACCCAGGATCCTCACACTATTGCAGAAGCCCTTAACTCCGCCTTCTCGGACCTCTCCCATATCCTCCCTCCTAATTTCTTCCACCCTGTTCTCCCCCAACCCCTTCCCGACACACCGTGTAATTTAGACCCATTACCTTTCAGGCTGAGAGTCATCTCCTGCCGAGAGGCAAAACACTACATTTCCAAAGCTATCGCCAATTCCCGTTACAGCAATGATTCACTTGATCTTAAACTTGTTCGGCTGACACTGGATGTCATACTACCCCACCTTACTAAAATTCTCAGCCTCTCTCTGCCTCGGTCAGTTTCCATCAATCTGGAAGAGGGCCATAATCACCCCCATTCTGAAGAGTGGCGACCCTATGCACACAAGCAACTATAGACCCCTCTCTCCAAAGCTCTGGAAAAAATAGTCTCGGACCAGATAACAGAACACCTAACCAAACACAACCTCCTCTGCCAGGCTCAGCATGGTTTCCGGACTGGCCATAGCACAGTCACTGCACTCACTGAATTCACCTCTTTCATCCATGAGGCACTGGACCAAGGTTCTATTGCTGGAGCGATCTTTGTGGATCTGACCAAGGCAATTGACACGGTCAGTCACGATCTGCTGCTCTGTGTCCTCCCAAAACTAAATGTGGTCCCTGAGACTACGGCCTGGTTCAAAGATTACCTCTCAGGCCGGTCACAACAAGTCAGATTAAATGCCACCATCTCCTCCTGCAAAGCTGTGTGCTCTGGAGTCCCACAGGGTTCTATTCTCGGCCCTCTTCTTTTCACCCTCTTTTTAAACTCGCTTCCCAAGGCCTGCAGTGGTCATCTGCTTCTCTATGCTGATGATGCAGTGCTATACTGGAAACACCCACAGCCAAGCACCCTCCAACTTGCCCTTCAGGGTTTTTTCAGAGAGCTAGAGACATGGTTTAATGAGCACCGCCTGATCGTCAACTATAATAAAACTAAATCCATGATCTTTGCACACCAGCAAAGCCCACACAGGCAGTCGACCCTCCTAATCAAAAACTCACAAGGCACCCCGCTTGAACACGTTACAAATTTCAAATATCTGGGTATCACACTAGATACCTCCCTCTCCTACCATAGTCACATTCAACACCTCTCCTCTGCTGTCAGCGCTAGAGTGGGCATACTCTACAGACTCAAACACTGCCTACCCGCACAGGCCATGCGTCTAGCTGTCTCCTCGTCAATCCTCTCCCTAATTGACTACGGGATAACGATATATGGATCAGCTGAACGCATCGCATAACGTAGTATTAACACTGCCCTGAATAAAGCTTGCCGACTAGTCACCGGCAGTGACAGGCTAACCCATACCTGTGACCTATACGATTTGGCCGGCTGGTTAAACTTCCAACAAAGACTGAAGTTTCACACCTGCATCCTCGCAAAAAAATACATCTCCAGCTTGCCCCCGTTGGCCTCCTCCCCATAATCAGCCCAGTCCCCCTCAGGCGAAATACACGGCTCGCAGCAAACTCCTCATTCCAGGTCCCCCACTGTAGAACATCTCTAGGCCAAAGATCTTTCCGGTACCATGCTCCCCTATGGCTAAATGCTCTACCTCCCCAGCTCTCTCAGACCCATAGCATTTCCCTATTCAAAGCAGGCCTCAAAGTTCACCTACTTGAAACTGCGAACTGTGACTGTGGCTAATTTCCCTGCCCACCTCGTGCGCCCCCAAACTCCCCTTACAACTGACTCAGGGTCCTCCTAGACCCTATGAATCTGCTTCCTACCTATCTCTAACTAAATGGAATCCTGAAAGCTGCCTACCACTGTCTCTGGTAAATTAAGTTAAAGCCTGGACTGCACTGCCAGTACCGATTATGAATGCTGACTGTTAATGTATGTTTTCCCTGAATACTGCTTGACTATGTATGTTTCCCTGTATTTTATGTACTCCCTCCATCCCCTGTAACCGACGTGGAGCCTTTGCAAAAGAGTCTGTGACTCAAAGGATTGTAATTCCGATCTTATGCAATAAATAAATAAATAAATACAATAAAATAAATAAGTAGTGTTAAAGTTAAAGGGACACTGTCAACCGTTTTTGCATTATATCATTTCTGGGGGAAAAAACCCACATTCATGATTGCTTACTTCCTCTAAAATTCATTGATGTTGCTGGCTGTTTTATCTGCCTCCTTGCTTATTAGAACCAAAATGTATGGTAATGTATAGCTGTGCCCAGCTTGGTTTTGCTTCATATCACTGAACTACGTTTAGCGCACAAACACGCTCAGACAGTGAAGCCACTCGTGATACAACAGTCTCTACTCCCACTGCATAATCAGTGGTTAGATTGTGTTGGGGGTGTTCCAGAGTCCAGGAAAGATGCAGTGGGAGCTAGTCGAGAAATGTTAGCAAACGTGTTTTGGTGTGGTAACACCAGTATGGTGGGCAGTCAGTTTTTCACTCTTAAAAAGAAAAATGGATCTGAATCAAACTACCAGCTGCATCAACAGTCTCTCTAGAACGTGAACAATCATAAAATGTGTTTTTTAAACTAGGGACACTTGAGGCCTAAGAGGGTTGACAGTGTCCCTTTAAGATGGTTTTTAATCAACAGATGTCTTAAACGTTGGTTATGATTTGCAGGCATTTATGGTAGTAGTAGTGTTTGAACACTCTTGCTGGCATGTGTGTTTTAATTGGAACCATCATGTCAGGCCAGAATGTTATAATTTGTCATTATTAACAAGGCAAAGAGTTCCGCTGCAAATGTAGAGACTAGTTTCCTTTGCATGCTCTGTCAGGATCAAGAATGTTTGTCATTGTTCTGGGTGGATCTTACTACTTTGTATATTACACATGAAATAGCACTGTCATTTTGCAGTAGGCCGACTGACTGAAACTATGGATAGCTGTTCTGCAAGTAAAGTATTTTCAAGTTTGAAAGAACACCCAAATTGCACATCTAAAAGTTCTACACATCTGTTCCTGTAAGTCGTTTGAATGGGAAACATATTCAGTTGCACAAGAACAGCAGTCTAGAGAGCCCTGCTTACAAAAATACCCACCGTCTGGTGATGTGTGGAATATGTGATACTTTCTTACAGTTAATTTCCTCCGTGCTGCCATACACTTTTCCATTACTCCGGAGGCACTAGAACCAAACCAAAACATGTCAGACCAACAGTGCTGCTGCTTCGTAGTGACGTATTTGTATAGTTGCCACATGCATGTCAACACCATATATAGCACCATTGGCCCCAACCACCCCAGTCCCTTTTTTCCTGCAGGCATAAAGCACAACTCCTCATTGCAGAACGGGACTTTTTGTCGCTCTGAATAGATTTGCTTCCTAGCTTCTTGTAGTTTTGTTATTTCATGTATTGCCTGTACTCTGTACTTACAAATCGTGTCATTTTTTTGCTAATTTAATTGTTAACTTGGCGCTGGATGGCCACTGGGCTCTGTCTCGGCCTTTGTATTTGTGGCAACATTTTTGCCTCCTTGGCTTAGTTTTCTCTAAGAGTGCCCAGTCATTTGCATGACCTTTGGGTTGCATTTTGCTTCACACGACATCGTCATTATTATTTTTAGCAGCTCTTCTGTGCTGTCAAACTGCTCGGTACCGACGCTCTCTTCTACACCCCAGAACTCAAGTTTGTGAGCATTACAGGCCTTTTTCAGCATCCAACATTGCACTGGCTGTCTGGCAATAGCGCGAGTGCATGATAGAACAGAGTTTAAAATGGGAGCCTTTTTAGGACTGCCCATAAAGTAAACAAGGAGGGCTTGGTTTGAGGCCTGTTGGGTACAGATACCTGCACACCTTGACATTACATTGGTGCCAGTAGGGCCTACCTTGGTGCCAAGATCGTACTGACCTCCATGGCCTTTGATGTCTGCCATTCATGTCCATGCATCGTGCGACTTTGATGGCGATGGTGGTTTCATCAGTGCCATGACTGTGCAGCACTAGTACCATGATGGCTCCAGCGATGATCCTGACAATGTTCACGCTATTTTAGTGCATTAGCAAAGTTTTCATGCAGTTATCGCTATTTACATGCAGTGTCACATGGATGCTGGTGTTGCCTTGTCATAGAGCGTCTCAGTTTTAGAGCATTTTTTCATGTGATTTTGGCCGATGTTTGCACAATTATGCATGAATTTCCATATGGCACATAAAGTATGAATGCCTGTAAAGCCCATGATGTCTAGTTTCACATGAAATCACGGATGCTGACTGCATAACAGTACCCTCACTTGTGGAGATGGTGCCAAGACTAACAGTTTCTTATAAAATGGGTAGTTACTATCCTGAATGGCTGAGAGGACATTACAGTCTTTTTTTTTTTCTTAAATTACCACCAACCTCCCACGAAGAAAAAGGGCCAGTACTGCTGGCAAGTTTACTGATCAGAAACCTAGAGCCATTGATCCAGTTAGAAAATCCTGATGTAGCAGCCATCTTTTTTTCTCTGCTACCTGGTCGCTGACTCGCTGACAGCCCTCAGAAACCAGACACACAGCACAGTTTACTGTACAGAAGTGTTCATTTTTATTTGAAATCTCTGTCACTCTCCCTCATGACACATAGTGTTCATGAGCCGACGTTGTTCTCTTTTTTTTTTATAATAAATTTGTTTTATTAGGCACAAGGACATTTATATATTATACAAGACATTTTACATAGATATATTCATTCAGTTTATATAATTATACATTGGGCTTTTAAAAAAAAAAAAAAACTCTCACCCAGCATCAGGACTAATTAATCACATGAACTAGACAAGTCTCGTTTTAACATTTCTCCAGTATTGATTGGATTAGCTTCAGGGAACAAAGTCTGAATAAGTGCTTAATTGATGCATAATCCATTTTCTCCATTTTGTATCAAATACCTCCACTCTATCCTGTACTCTGGCCGCCATTCTCTCCATCCTATATATCTCTCTTGTCAAGTTTAGCCACTCTCCCTTAGTTGGCAGCTTATTCGTTCTCCATAGTCTGGTTATTACCTTTTTTGCTGCCAATATTAGCACTGTAGTTTGCAGGTATACATTCTTCTCTACTTTTAAACCAAATGGGGTAGCAGCTGTCAGTATATACCCAGAGGTAAAAAGACCTGGGTTTTCATATATTGCCACCAGCTCCTGCACTACCTCCCCCCAATAAGGACCCAGCATGCTGCAATTCCAGAATATATGAGTCTGGTCTGCATGTACTCCTCCACATCCCCTCCAGCACTTTCCTTCAGGATAGCCTGTAAAACTAGCTACCACAGCAGGAGTGCGGAAAAACCTTTATCGTAATTTCCTTGCAAACTCTTTCCAATATGGGGATCCCGAGGCCTTAAGCATAAGTGGGGAAGTCATCTTCCAGTTAGTAACCGGTAGGTCAGTCTCCAGTTCCAAGGACCAACGGGCCCTAATCGAATCAGTAGAGTCTTCTGGTTTCTCTCCCAAAGCAAGGTAGGCCAGACTGATACCGTGGTCTAGAGTGGTACCTTGTCTCTGTGATAGAAGTAATTTTATTATTAGTGTGGGGTTTTCAGCCACTGCTGCCAGTGCTTCCTCCATTGGCCGTAAATAAGATTTTAGCTGCAAATACGTATGAAAGAAGCCCTGGGGTATTTTATACCGAGCCTGGAGCTGGACAAATGAATAAAGGCCTCGTGGGCCTAATAATTGAAAAATATGTTTGATATTATATTTATACCACTGGGTTAAGGACCTATCCAAAGAATTGGGTGGAAAGGCACTGTTCACTGCAAGGGATCTCAGAAAAAGTGCCTCCATGGGCAGTAATCTTTTATTGAGTACAGTCCGCCACTGCTTAAACACCTCTGTAGTATGTTGTGGGAATTTAGAAAGGTATGCAACCAGGAGGATGTCTAAAGAGAGAGTCCGTCAGGTCTTCTGTGCCATTCCAAGTCATCTCAAACTGCTTCCAGGGCATAATATAATTGGGGTTCATCCAGGAAAGTAAGCTCTTTAATTTAGAAGCTCGGGCATAGTTCAGGAGATTCAGTAAATTTAACCCACCTCTGTCTTTTGATAACTGTAATAGAGAGTACCGAATCCTGGGAGGTTTCCCCTGCCATGTAAAGCGAGAGCTCAACCTATTCCAAGCTTGAAAATAAGTCTATATTGGAAATAATGGGAGAGTCTGCAGATGGAACACAATCCGGGGAAATATGTTTTGTTTAATAGTTTCTATTCGAGCTAGGAAACTCAAAGGTACCTGTGACCATCGTGTGAGGTCCTCAGGTATGTTTTGGGTTAGAGGTTCAAAATTTGCAATATCTGCATGTATCTGATTTTTAGTAAGATAGATCCCAAGGTACCGCATTGATTGTTTATACCACTTAATGTGAAATGCACATTTTAAAGCAGGGGAAGGGATGTAGTTACACAGTAGTACCTCTGTTTTTTGTTGGTTAATTTTATACCCTGAGAGTTTACCGTACATCTTCAGTTGTTCCAGACCCTTGGGATTGATATATCTGGGGAGGACAAAGTGAGAAGGCTGTCATCCACAAATAGTGAAATTTTATGGTTTGTGCCTCCCATAGGTATGCCCTCAATCTCCGGGTGAGGTCTAATGGCTTGGGCTAATGGCTCGCGATACAGAGCAAATAACTGGTGAGAGGAGGCATCCCTGAGGAATTCCTCTCTGTAGAGGAAAAGGGTCAGAGATAGAGCCATCTAATTTTAAATAAGCCCGAGGGTGTTTATACATATTTTGCAATTGTTGTATGATCTCCAGGGGAAAGCCAACAGTAGACAAGGTAGCCCACAGAAATGGCCAGGCCACCCTGTCAAATGCTTTTTTGGCATCCAATCCAATGAGTGCCAGGGGAATCGAACGCGTTGCTGCATACTCTTTAAGTAGATGTGTTCGTCGCACTGCATCGTGAACCTGTCATCCTTTAATAAAGCCCACCTGATCATGATTGATCAATAAAGGCATGATGTTTTCAAGTCTTTGTGCTAGCACAGACATATACATTTTGTAATCAAATTTTAACATTGAAATTGGCCTGTATGATTAGGGTAGGGTAGGGTTTTTGTTTTGTTTAAGTATGGCAGATATCTCTGCATATTGCCAAAAGGGGGGAGGAATACCTCCTTCCTGTATCTCATGGATAGCCTAGAGTAATGGTGATAGTATTTCTTCTTTATGAGTTTTATAGAACTCCCAACGGATATCCATCTGGTCCTGGAGCTGTCTGGGTCTTAGCTCTCTGCAGCAGTCCCTGTATCTCAATAAAGGTAGTAGGGGCTCTCAAAACATCTATCTAAGAGGCAGTCAATTTGAGAAGCTTTAAGTTGTTAAGGTATGCCTCTATCTGTTGACTACGATCTTCAGACTCTGCCCTATATAAATCCCGATAATATTCAGCCATGACTCGTCTAATGATCTTAGGGTGATGTTCTAGCTTCCCCGTAGTAGGGTCTTGCATGGCCATAATGCAGGCTCTAGCCTTATGCATTCTAAGTTTACGGGCCAGATTCCTGGCTCCTTTAGGGCCCCCCTCATGTGCTGCGAGTCTGAGATAAAAGAGCTGTTGTTCTACTTTCTGATCTAGATATTTTTGAATTTTTTGTTTTATTGTTAGTAGTTGTACCTTTACAGTTCCAGCCTCCTGGACATATAAAGACTGCAGTATTTTCAAGTCCCCCTGTAGCTTAATAAGCTGTGCCTCTCTCTCTTTATTTTTCCTTGATAAATGAGCAATAATATCACCACGCAACGCTGTCTTAAGGGTATCCCACTGAATCACTGCCAAAACATCTGGGTTACCATTCACCCCCAGGATCTGTGGGATCCTGTCTTTAACCATTTGATTAAACTCTGGAGCTCTCAAGTGCATCAAGTAGAAGCGCCAGAAGTTCGTTTTATGTCCCCCGCCCAAATCAAATTTGGCGTATACTGGGGAATGATCTGATAATATGGTCGCCCTATGCCACACGTTGTGTAATGTTTCTAGATGTTCTGCTGTGGTAAACATATAATCTAGTTGAGACGCCACCCCTGGTCCCAGTGCTATATGGGCATATTCTCTCTGTGTGGGGGTAACAGTGATGCCAGATGTCTACCAGCCCCAAAGAAGCAATTGTACCCCGCAAGTACTTCTGAAGTGGGTTAACCCTGTGAGGAAGATAGACTGAGACATCCCTTGCAGGGTTCAGAGTAGTATTCAGGTCACCCCCATCAGAAGTTGCCCCTGGAGGATCTCCAAAAGCTGTGCAAAAAAGTCTGAGCCAATCTCTTTGAGGTCCCCGGGGGAAAATAAACGGATGCCAGAGTAACCGGGCGAGCATGAAGCATGCCCATTGCAATAGCGAATCGTCCCTCCGGGTCTAATACCTTCTGATGGAGGTCGAATGGTACCCCACTTCTGATCAGGATGGCCGCTCCTCGTCTCCTACCCGGGCTGTGAGATGAAGCTATCACCGTGGGAAACCCCCATTTGGTGAATTTTTCATGTTCCGGAGAGGACAGGTGAATCTCCTGCAAAAATACGATTTCAGGATTGTCTCTTTTAATAAATTGTATCAAACGGGATCTCTTAACTGGTCTGTGGATCCCATTAATATTAAGAGACAATATCAGTGATGATTTCCCTATTTTGTATCATTAAGTATTTTATATTGCATAAGCCCAGTTTCCTACTGTTCTCCTTGTCACCCAATACAGTAAACATCTCTCCATATATTCTCAGCCCAGATTGCTGGTAAGCAGTTTCAGTCCAAAGCAAACGTACCAAAATAGCCTCTTGTATGTTCGAGTCCTCATTGCCTAATTGTAACAACACATACAAAATAATATACCCATAAGATAGGGTACAAATGTTCAAAACATATTTGTATACCTTACAAAAGATCAGTAATAGATGACAGTATTTATCCCCCTCTAGTGGTGATTTGGTGGTACTCCCAACCATGTATTGTTTCCAGCTAGGTTTAACACATATCTTAATTCATGTTAGCCTTCGGGAGTAACAAAAGTAAAAGAATATTGGTTCGGGGGAGAATTTGTAACTTTCATGCCAAGGTTTCTCATCATAACAGTGCAACATTAACTTATTTACATGGATTACAGAACAAGTCTGTAATGACTCCCTAGGTAGGGAGGGCTCTGTACTCACTCCTGTGCAGGGATGAATGTTATTTCCCTGTGGGGGACGCTCACGAGGCCAATGTGGACCCCCAGCACCATGTACAAAAATTAGTAACATGGAGCAGGCAAACAATACACGCAACTCTGGACTGCACCAATTAAATTGATGCTGTCCCGATGTCCGCTGCACGTGACTGTCGCCATGTTGCCGTCTAGCTGAATGCATCTCCATTAGCTTGCCGCATGGGACCCAACAGTATTATTTAAAAAATTAGTTTTATTTTTTTTTTTTTGCTTTATTTCTTTATTCTCCTTCCTGTCCCCGGTGTCCCCCTCCTTCCGACTGCACATATCCCCATAGTCCCCTTTTTACAGGATCTGCCCCTAGAGTGCCCTTACCTCTCCTTCTCCTGCACAGCGGGGTCTGTCCTAGGTGGACTCTCTGGATGGGGCAGTCTTCATCTAGGGACACCGAGGACTACCCTTTCCGCTTCTCTCCCCACTTCCCCCGGCCCCTGGGATGCCGGCACACAGAGACGTCAGTCCTAGAGGAGGTGGCGATGCTGGCCTGCGCCTCCCTCAAGCGCCGCGGCGTCCCCCTCCCGGACTCGATAGCAGACCTCAACCCCCTGGCGCCCGGTGCTCCACCGGCATTCTCAGGGTTGAGAATCCCTGAGGGAGGAGGCATCCGTTGGGATGCTCAGTCCTCCTCCCCAGCCACCCCGGCGACCTGAGTCCGTTCCGAACCGTGGCCGCCCGTGGTACGAGGTGTGGCGCTTAGCGCTCAACCTCAGCGCCACCGTGGCCAAAATGAGTTTTAATAGGGGAGCTCGTCAACAAATGAGGAATGGTAGCCAAGGCTATTTACAGAGGTAGATATAAAAGGGGGGGGGTAAGAGAAAGTTTTCAGTTGTTTCACCATAATTGTCCCAGACTTTTTTTTTTTACACTAAACAATAAAAATAAATCAGATTACTATGCATAGATCACTTGAGTCTGTACTTCAGCCCCCATTTCCCTTGATTAATATCTCTGACAAGCATTCTAAATTGCAACGATTCAGCCCTTATAACATCGCACCACCTTGGCTAGTTTTTTAGATGGCTCAAACAGCCGCTCTGAAACTAAGTGCATGCTCAGACTCTCCTCGTGGGCTGGAAAGATTACCAGAGCCCCTTTCTCAGACAGTCAGTCAAGGGCAGTCCTCTGGAACTTGAGTAAAAGTTTTTTTAACATCTTGTAATGTGGAGTAGCCTTGTCTCTTTCTGGTTTGCATGTTCTGAGCCTTCTTCCACACGATTCCTGACTTGAGTGCCTCTAGGTCCCGAGTTTCCGATGTTATCCGCTGGGGTACCATTATGTTCTTGGTCTGGAGAGCTTTGCTGGCTTCCTCTGGAGTTTCCAATGTTTGTGGGCCTTGAGGAAACATTATTATAAGCTTTGCAGGATATGGTGTAACGAACTTCAACTGCTGCTGTTTCAGGGTACGAAGTATCCATAGGCCCTTCTCCTTGCAGCTTTTTGTGGGAAGTAGTCATTATCGAAATAAAGATATCTGCCCTTGTATTGAATGTCCCCCATGCGCCATGCTCTTGACAAAAACTGCTGTTTTACTGCGTAGTTTAATAGCTTGAGCACTGTAGAGCGTGGCCTCTGATCAGTATGTTGAGGTTTCGGGGTGAGGGTTCTGTGAGTTCGTTCTTTGTCTAGTTTGGTGACTGGATCAAGTTGTAGTACCTCCCGTAATAAAGTATCCACAAATTTAAGCATATCATGTCCTTCTTCCTCCTCTGGTACTCCATGAATGCATAGATTATTTCTCCTTGATCTATTCTCAAGGTCTTCACATTTGTCTGTTAATAGCTTTTGTTCATTTATTAAATGCACCACAACTCTCTCCAGGCTATCAGTTCTTGTATCAATTTCTGTGTGAGCCGACTCCAATTCAGATACCTTCTGCTTTATTTTAGCCAGTTCTGTAGATAGTTCAGTGCGAAAGGAGCGAACTTCATCTCTGAATCCTTTGAGTTCTGCCAGGATTGCAGCATTGCTGGGTTGTCCATTAGGAGATAGTGGGGGCTCCGTCATGTCTGGTAGGCCAGAATCACCAGTCTGAGTCTTTTACTTGTCTGGTCTGCTGTGCAGCTAAAGCAGTTGATTTTTTCTTTTTTCCGGCTCCCATTCAGTTCTGTAACTCCTCTAGCCTCTTGTATAAAAAGGTTTTTCTGGTTTTGATTTGTTTTGTACTGATTCTGGGAGTTTTTTTGTCGGGTCCCTGGAGCTTGATCTTTCAGTGTTGCATTCCAGCCGACAGCTCAACCGGAAGTCCTGAGCCGACCTTGTTCTGTTGATCCTCTCCTGACCCGCAGCAGCATGACCGTGCCGGTACTTTCACGAAAGTCACTATCACAAATGGTAGCATGCTGTCAGCAAGACCACAACAAAGTCATGGTCTTGTCGATGGCCTAACAACCTGCCAGGGTCACTTTGAAAGGCTGCCAGCTTCAGGCTCTCCCAAGTCCACACACCTGAATATACTGCAGAAAAAAAAAAACACTCAGTGAAACCAAGTAAAAAAAAAAAAAAAAAAAAAAAATTCACTCAAGAAACAAATTTCTTGAAGCCACCACTCTCCTTTATCATAGTGGCATAGCGCCCCTAGTGACTAAAATGGAGGAACTATGTAGCACCAAAAAGAGACATTCTTTGAGTATTTTAACATTTTTGAAACAGCTATAAAATTTCTCAACCTGTACCCATTGTATAAGCGCAATAACATACTCGGGGTGTGGTTGTGCGCTGATTAATGCACGTCTGGGGAAGTAAGGCACTCTGCCCATGGCCTCGTGCCTCACTACACCCCTAGGTGTGTATTTTATCAGAGCATAACCCACACTCCATTGTGTGTTATTGCTTATTTATATAATGGGATATGTCTATTTATTGAGGGATGACCCTCTTAGCAGGAGTGCTCGATAAGCAAGGGTTAGTACTAGGTCTCTATCCACTACCTATCCGTTCTGATATTGAGACGGATAATATTTTCACACTAGCTATGGGAAGCGTAACCACAGGCAAGTGGAAACATTATCTGAAGCAAGTACTCAACAACAGTTAATAGCTTTCAAAACAAGACCCATACAATCAGAAGGACACCGAGTCCTGTTCCACATATTGATTCAGTTTTTTATTTTAAAGTTGATATGTTATCAGATTTGACTGAAAATGCAACAGACATTTCCCTTGCAAAGGGATGCGTACATCATGAAAGCAAAATGCCATACTTTACAGTAGGGTTCTGTTATGTCCAGATAGAGCCATGTGAATGGTCAGGACCATACAATCTATAACAGTAACTTGCAACTCACAGCCAGGACTTTTTGTTCTGTTTGACACAACCTTATTTCACAGAGCTGACCGAACAGGTACTCATACTTGAGCAACATAAACCTACAGCAATATTATCTAAGAATTGATCATCTTTAACAGTATTCTTTATAAAATTATACGTAACTGTGTAGGACTTAACCCTTAAGGGGCCGCAGATTGCTATATCAGTCCAGAACTCCAATACATTCTAATTTCATTGGCAGCCTAAGGGTTAAAGCAGCAGTATGTTAGTCACTGTACAGTTTTTTTTTGTAGCAGTATGTTTCTTTCATTCCTGAACCAAGATACAGGATTTTGATGTTTTAAATGTTCCCACTCCCCTGCCATGCCCATTGTGAAATAAATTAAGTATTTTTGTACAGTGTTGTGCTGTTTACCATCAGAAACATGTGATAACACCATCCTAGTATATCTGCATTATGAATCCACCATGTACATTCAACAGGTAACCCCATTTAAAAAAAAATGTGAGTGGCGGCCATCTTTAATGACGTGAGGCAATTATAAAATTAGATATAAAAGCTGCTTTAAAAGTGTCAGAGAAAACTGCAGCTACACTGAGCAGGAATGTAAGGATGTCCAAAATACGTTTTGGCTAAAAACGTAACGTTTTTGTTTAGCAAATACTTCTGCTTTAAGCATACTTTCATCAGAAAAGATAATACAACCTCATTGTTTAACATTGTAGAATATATATGAACTTCTGTGCAGCTTTTAGGATTATGTGCCCAAATGTTAGGATGCATGGTGCCAGCCAGTTGTTTAGTCTCTCTAGTGTCAACCATTACCACCATTGCCGAAGTTGGAGCAGTGGGAAAAACAAAGCACCCAAGTATCTTCTGGTATGAAGAAAGAGACAAGAATCTTTGGCATGAGAGAAAAGTAATTTTAAGCCATGCAAAATCTTATTATGTAAGCATGCTGTAAAGCCATCTCTTCTTCCCTATAGTTCCAAAGCAAAAGTTCAACATCTCCGCAGTATTTATATAAGGTCTTCCTAGCCAGCATCAGTTTTTAAAGGTGACCTGTAAATCGAATGCTGCAGCCCACTCCCATCCCACATACCTTTTTGTTTTGTGATGGGAGTCCGTGGCTGCGAGGAGGATAATTTTTTGAATAAAGTCCATATTTTAAATCACTGCCGAAACTTTTCAGCAAACGCAGAAGTGCAGCGTGGGTCCTGATCATGCGGGCACAAGTTTTCATGGGTATTCTACCCATTTAGTGATGTTGCAAACACCACTGGTATTAATGTAGGACCTTGTTAGTCGAGCGGTGGTTGTCATTTGTCAAAATCGGCAAAACTGAAAAATAAGGTTAAAAATCAACCCCGAATGGTGTACAGGAGAGGCAAAAATATAGCGGACTTGGTCACCAGAAGTTTGTATACTGCACCAACTGGCAGTTCGAATTCCATCCTCCCATGCGGAACTTTTCAGTTTGAACATTGTTCTTTTAGTATCCATGTACAACCAGGTACCACATTTAAACACCCACTTACAGGTAAAATATTTGAAAATAGACATGTCATCAATTGTTCAATGCAAAATGTCATTTATGTAGCGAGTTGTGAGGGTCGCCACTTCTGTGTGGGGAAAAACTAAAAGAATGTTTTGAAATCGGGTATCTGAGCACTTAAAAATCTGGTATCTAAGCACTTAAGGAGCATTGAGAACAAAGATGAGACAAACACACTAGCAGTACGTGTAATGCAGAAGGGCCCAGGACACAGGTTTCCATTTCAAGGCCTGGAAAAGGTGCCTTTTAACATTAGGGGTGGAGATCGGAACAACAGATTGTTAAAAGTTGAGAGCAAGTGGCAATATATTTTGAAGGCTCATTCTCAACTGGGTCAATGAAATGGTTAGCCTTGTACCTTTTTTTGAAGAAAACATGGTGATATTTTAGTGAACGCATTGGGGTGGTTTTTCGTCATAGAAATTCAGAGACATCTAAAGATACGAACATATGAAATTTGCCAGCAGATAAAGGCCTAGAGGTCTATTTATACTTGGAGTTCTGTTATTATACTGTATATTCATTTGTCATTTTGTATTTAGAACTATGTAAAAGTAAATATTTGGTGTTGTCTCAATAGCGAAGGAAATGTATGCTTATTCCCCTTCCCTCTCCCCATATAATATAATATATATATATATATATGCCTTTTAGCTTATTTAGGATGTGAAATGATACTTTCTGCACAATATATAGGTCCCGTTGTGTAGTAATTTGTATGTATATCTATATACATCTCCTTGTGCAATAGTCTTTAAGTGAGGTTGAGACCTGTGCTAGATTAGGACTGTTTTGTAATTAGTTTTCTATTGGTGGAAGTATTTCTTAAATATATTTTGTGATTCTTTAGTATTTATGTGTGGTGTTTATGTAAGAATTATGATGATGCTTGTTTAAAGTGAATGCACTTCTGGATTGTACCGTTTTCTCTGCACTGGCACTTTAAGAGAAGAGCTTTATTAGGGGTGTGTGTATTCCTTTGTCCACGCCTTGAGAAAGTGTCAGTTACGTGAAGATGTTTGGTGTCTGGTGAGGGGTGCTGCTGCTATGTTTTTACATGGAATAATAAAATTGTCTTTTTAACTTGGACCAAGCTAAATGTTTTTTTTTGTCACTGTACCGTTGTGGCTCCGGTTATGACTTTCATGTAACCGCCTTTTGTTTATTTTAATCTTTACAGAATATTGGCAGTCATAAAATGTGTTTTTTAAACTAGTGACACTTTCAGACCCAAGGGGGTTGACAGTGTCCCTTTAAACTGGTGCATCTCACCATGTTTAGATTTAACAGTTAAAGACCTCTTGTTACCCAACATTCGTGGCTATACCGTCTATGCAGGGAAAACAGACCCTGAACCAGAATTAAACATGTATTAATTTGTTACAACAGACTTCCAAAGTTCGATAACTGTTTGAGTCAAACTAATCCACGTTAATAAGAACCTTCAAAGTGTTCGACACCATAAATTTCTACGGAGTGTAGCAATAACAACCCAGTTCAGTGAAGGCTGTTGTAATTCAATGGAGGGAACAAAACTCAGTCTTACCTGGGTGTGTTTGAGTTACCCACCCTGAAAAGGAGCCCAGACAGTCCTATGAGTCAGGTGTCTTCTTCATCCAACGATGAATTATCCAAGGTTACAGTGCGGGTTTTGAACGTGGCATATTTCTGACTCCACTTCAGCATCTCGCCAGGATCGATAAACAAATAGATCTTCCTGTGGTGGGCTATTCAGGGTCACGTTGGGAAGACCATACCATGAGGAATGGAGGCCTCCCGCAGCACGGCTCTCACTCCATCAAATTTTTTCCACTTCTGCCTGGTTGCGAAGCTGATATCTGGGAAGAGCCTGATGGGTTGTCCGTCCTGCAGGAGAGTTCCCTTCTAACAAGCTAAGGCCAATAGATAATCCTGAGTGCTAGCACCGTCTGTGACCACTACGATCATTCGGGGAGCATCTGGGTTGTCAGGGCTCACCTGCTGCGTGACTCTGTAGGCCTTTTGAAAATGGTGTGCCTTGATTGAAGCCTCTTCTCCTAGTTGCTGCCCAAACCAATCCCACAGAAATAGTAATAAATGATCTGCCTCACAGCCTTCGGGCATCCCCAGGAGTCGAATATTAGGGTTCCGAATTTGGTTTTTGAGTGTCTCAGTTCTGGATTTCCAATGAGAGCTCTCCTTGATGACTGAGGAGACAGCTCCCATAGTGGCATCTGCCTACTTTGAAGCCTCCGTGGACATCATCTGTACAGATTCAAATGTAGTTTCCAGGGTTGTCACTCTATTGCTTAGGCCGTCAGACTTGTCTGATAAAGTTGTTACAGACTTGATAAGACATGAAATCTTCGAGCCAAAAGTCTGTAGTGTCTTTTCTCCCAATTCCTCGGCTCTTTCCTCAGAGCAGCTTTGTCCAGACTGCGTGGTTGGGGGACGGGAACAGCTTTAGATTTAGCTCTCGATCCTTCTTGCTGTTCTCTACGAGGATTCCCCATTGTGTCCCGAATGTGATCAGATCTGCTCTGAAACTGTTTAAAGATAAAATGGTTTTGTTAATTCAACAATTTTTTTTTATTCTGATGTCTAATTGCAGAGCTCTGTCAAATAGTTATCATATTGTTCGGCTCAACAGACCCCCAATTATTATTTATGCATTCAAATTTAGTTTATATTTACTTGTATGTTTCTTTATTTGCAAGTATACCATTTATTGCTAGAGTTTTCAACCAGAACATAAACAACTTAACAACTGTCGCGCTGCATCATAAAACCTTCTTCCACTCCCACCCATTCCCCCACCCACCCACCCACATGCACACCTATCTTATCATCTTCTCACTAAGCATGCCATTGTTGCTTCAGTACTGTGCATCATGTTCATGGCTGTCTTGTTGCTTGTGCAGTTCAGTGTGAGTGTTAATTATCTGAGGAGCTACCTTCTTCTGTCATTGTTGTACCATTTCTGTATACGTGCCATGCCCTCCACTTTATTAAAAATGTTTCTTTTGCCAATCCAAGGTCAGCTGTGATGCTTTCCGTAGTATGTAGTGCTGTTACCCTATCTTTCTAGGAGCTGCGGGTTGGCGAGGCCAAAGATAACCAATTTATAGTACTCCCCTTAATTGCCATCAGGATCATAGCTTGGAATACCTTAACTTTAGCAGGTGGAAGGCGAATTCCTCTGGTCATACCCAGTAACAGATATTTATATGTGAATGGGGTTGTGATTCCCCACATCCTCTCAAGTTCTCCATGTATTTCTATCAAATAATGGTTTATCCAGGGACATATCCAAAATATGTGTAGGTGCATCCCCTCTGTATCGATCACTTTACGTGGTTTCCAAATGTTTAGTGATGGACGGGACCAAAAAAAAAAAAAAATTGTGTGGTCACTTTCCATCTATATTCCCTCCATGATGCTGAGGAAGTTCCATCTTCGCTCATCTTTGGTATGTTCTCCCATTCCTGATCTGAGATTGTGTCCCCTGCCTCTGTCTCCCATTTTTCTTGGATATATTTTATGACAGTTTGTTGACTCTGTGACACTCGAGCAGGAGCTGGTACAATGCTGGGAATATATGTTTCCTGGCTATTCTGAATCAGGTCTCTTGTAAGATCGAGTATCGGACAGCATGCCTATATATATAGTGTCGTACCTGGAGGTATCTGAAGAAATCCTTTAATGTGGCAAATGTTATTAAAATTCCCCCTTGTATAAGCTGTGCAAATCAGGGTAGGGCCTTCTGATTACATGTGGAATAGCCCGGGTCTGCGCTGGATGGGATACAATGTGGGTTGCCTGTAATCATAGTCAGAGGTCCCGTTTTATCAGGAGTGTGAGTTGTCTGTCTAACCTTCAGAAGAAGTTGGAGTGAGTGTGTGAGACCAGGATTGTTCAGTGAGTTTAGATATTTGTTTGTGAGTGGCATGGTGGAGAGTGTGTATCATGGGTAGGATTTCGCTGCTTCATTTTCTGCTCCATACCACCCAGAACTCCAACGTTGTGTGGCCCATGTGACTGCGTTCAGTAGTTGTGCTGCCTGGTAGTAGAGCTTGAAATTTGCCCCCATCCTTAGGCAATTGTGAGTAGCTAAACAAGTTTTAGGCATTTTTCACCACCAGAGACAGGAGTTTGTGGTTCTCTGCAGTTTTTCCCAAATGCTTCAGGGATTCTTGCTGTCGGATGGGTTTGAAATAAAAACATACCAGGTGGAGCAAAATACAGATTTTCAATACTGAGGCCCTACCCCAGAGTGGAAAGGGGAGGATGCTCCAGCTCTTTATATGGGGTTGAAGTTTCCCCCCCAAGAGCTTATTGTAGATTTTGCTAGATAGTTTGGATGTGCCTGGTGAGACTGCCACCCCCAGCTATTTTATAGTGTTATGTTTGGTCCACAGGAAAGGAAATGTTTGTTTGAACCTCAGTGGGGTTGCCCACTAAGCATCAGTGTCACTGATTTCTGTTCATTTATCTTGCATCCTGCTAATACTACCATACAGAGAATACAGGTTGGGCAACCATGCACACCCAGCCTGTGCTGCCACAGAGAGCGCTTTTGATTACATCAGACCTTGAGAGTGAGTCTCAGAATCTCGAGAGGTCTGATTTAATCAGAAGCCGGAGGTGGCAGCTCATGCTGATTGGGCATGTCATGTGGGTGCACAACCTATATATAGATATATATAGATATATACATATAGATATTTTTTTTCACATTTTTTTTGTTGTTGTAGTTTTTATTAAAAAAAAGTTTTCACAGCACTCACGTGGCAGGCAGGTGTTTTCAGTTCAGAACTTGAACTGATTGCTATGTGCATGGCAACACTGTGAAAAACACCAGCTGCCTGAAGAAATCAGCTGGAACCTTGTACCACAGAAGGGTACAACCGTGTTCCATGACCTTTGAACTGTGGCACAACAATGTTTCAGCTGGCATAGAAATTGGTGCAGAACAAACCCTCACTATATATTGTATTGATTTAATAGGGCCAGTCATTCTGGCACAGGGGATTCAGGGTGTCTAAGAAAAAATATGGAATCATCCACATAAAGTTTATGATCGGTTCCAGCCATCTGTGTGCCTGTTGTGTTTGCGTTCATTTGGACAACTAACACTAAAGGTTCAGTGCTTATTGTGAACAAAGAGGGTGAAAGGGGGGCACCTTGCCTGGTGCTTAATCCAAACCTGAGTGAGTGGCTTCCGTTCACTTCAACTTTTCATTTCTGGGGCTACATAAAGTTCACTAATACAATTCGTAAAACTGGGATGTTGGTACTCACAGGACAGTTCTCACATTTGTTCTGTAACAGAATTAACATTTGTTTTTGTAGTTTAAAAGAAAATACAAGTCGTTTGTCTGTGTCTTGGTTCACTTGGACCTCCATGAATACGAGATATTGCATTTTATAGCACTAGCCCAGTGAGCAAAGATTTTAAATAAATAAAATAAATGGCTTTTTCATTCCCAGGCTAACTTACAACCACCATTACATTTTCCCAAGAGGATTTGCTAGTCCCATATGCCTTGTCTGGATGGAAGCGATTTAAAAAATCCTCTCTTTCTTATAAGATCTAAGTTTAGAAATCAAGCTGGAAGACCTGTGAGGTTTATTTATTTATTGATAATCGACAGCCCTTCTCCCCATTTTCTGAACAAGTTAACTTAGTAGGAGTCGTGTGCGACTACTCTCTTGTACAGCAGTTACTCAGTGATACCAAATACTGCCTGACTTGAAATCAAAAAAACAAAGTTATAACTTATAAACTACCTCAGGTAACTTTTGGAGTCAGGAGCATTAACTGTTTCAGATCTGTAATGCGTGGTCATTGCAGTGTTTTTCTGGGCTAAGTTACTTTTCTTTGTGCACAGGAACCCAAGTCCAAGGACTTCAGTGACTACTTTGACAGTGGAGTAGATGGCCTCACTGCAGATACTAGCTCTCCCTCCCAACACTCCAGTTCGGTGTGGTCGCCTGGTTCCGGGTATACGTTGCCAGTAAGGAACGAGTCCAGTAACGTGGTCAGCAGTGACACAGTGCGCCAGAACATTTATGAGAATTTTATGCAGGAGCTGGAAATGGGCCATGCTAACCTAGAACACACAGAGAGATCCACCGAGACCGAAGACTCCAGCAGTGACTCACTCGTCTCTGTAGAGCAGTTGGATTTATTGTTTGAGAAAGAACAGGGGGTAGTCCGTAAGGCAGGATGGCTATACTTCAAGCCCCTCATTACTCTTCAAAAGGGGAGAAAACTTGAATTGGTCCCACGAAGAAAATGGAAGCAATATTGGGTTACTCTTAAAGGTATTACTTCTGCCAGTCTTGCATAATTTTTAATCAACTGTCCAATGATTGGTGGTTAGCTACATACCAAATGCTAGCCTTGTTTTAATTTGTTTTAAAATGCAGTTACATGCCTAAAAAAGTGCTGATAATTGCCTCTAATAAAAAGCACAGTTTAATAGACATTTTTGTTTGTTTTTTATTCGTAGTTTTTTTTTTTTTCCAGGTTTTCTTATGTCCCACTCCCGCACATCCCTGACATAATGTATGCATGTGGAGGCACGCGTAAGCACATCTTGTGGAACGCCCCATCCTACCGGTCACCCAGTACCGCCTGCACTCGTCACTGAACCTCTATTCAGTGACAGTGGGATCACGGAGGGTGACCCCACCCAACCCCACCCGGGAGAGGAGAGCAGTTGTTGAATCCTTGCCCCACCCTCCCTGTGTTGGCACCTCAGCTAATTCGAGGTCGCTCTTAACCCAAGTCACCAACGCAGTGAGAGGTAAAGCGTCCAGTACCTCAGCACTACCAGACCGGCTCCCTTAATGGACAGTTCTAACAGTGTGGATAGAGTTCAGTATCCACACTGACATTTCTGCTGGATACAGCTGAGTCATTGGAAGTCTTCAGATTAAGCTCCTCCCACCACCCGGGTGGCATTTTTTTAATTAGTTTTTGATACCAGGTGAGATATACTAGGCATACATATACCTAGTTTTAGGCATGACCTGGGAGAGTAACAGACTAATAGCAAGAAAAAAAAATACAGCAACAATATACATATCCTCTGGCTCCGCCCAGTGACTTCAGATCTTTCTTTCCGCTGGAAGGGATGGGTCTCCTCCTTCGCAGCTCTGTAGTTTTGAATGATTTCAAGTTTTCATAGCACTTTTCAGGCGAATCTTTTGACTCTTATAAGTCTGCATTTAATATTAAAGTTGCTCCTCTGTCTTCTGGCTCTGCTTCACAATCACACTTGACAATGAAAGGGAAAAAACCCAAGGTTCAAATTTTGCACCCAGAGCAGACAGAAAATGTCAGCCATGGATCCGCATGATACATGGCTTGTACTGCCTTGGTGATCAACATGATGTCGCAGGATGGAGTCTTTGCCGGGCCATATTGCCAGTGTCTGCACACTGGAAGGCCAGATGGGCACTAGAATGACCCAAGGACCACAAACAGGCATCGGCAGCTGCCAGGCTGGCTGTTCAGTTTGCGGTCATGGAAGAAGAGGTGGTGGTGGCTGCGGGGAGATACTTGTCAGTTTTGGTGTTGTTCCCTGCTGGGGCCAGTGTCAGAGGGTCGTTGATTTCACAGAGATGTGCATGGCACTCTAGACTTTCAGGGAGAGCACTTATTACCACAGCAAAAAGCAGAGCCTTCCCCTGATTGCTCACTCCTAGTCGAGCTTCCTCTGGCCAAGGGCTCCATGGTAACCCCGTCAGGCTTGTCGGCCTTGACTCTGGTCAGGCAGGCAGTCAAAGTTTTTTCTTCAGCCTCTTGACCAATTGTCTGAGGAGATCAAGGCGTCGTCTCCCAGATCCAGTGTTCTTTGGCTTCACTCACGAGATTGAGGCACATTTGGCACCACTAAGTTGCCTCAAGAGCTGCCTCACCAGTGGTCATGCCTCCGAAATCACTAGTGGTTACCCTGCTGGAGCAGGTGATTTATACTAACCTCCAGAGGATTCCCATCAACATTAGCCTTTGCAGTTGGTCAGGCTTGTGGTGCCATTCACTTTCTTGTTCTCAAGCAACTGGGAGACATCACCATCGATGCTTCTCGACCTTCTCCTTGGGTGAAAGAGGTATCAGTGCAAGATGTGTTGATACCACGAGGCGCTCATCTGGCAGTAGTGGGCCATGGCAGGAAGGGGCAAGGCTCTGCCCCCTGGACTTTTGGTCCCTTGGCCTTTGCCGGTCTTTCCCATGCTGGTGTTTTCAACTCAGCAGACTCCTATATTTGCTTCTTCTCCCCTTCAAGTGGATCCACCTCAATTTCAATCTATATTTGGGCCCCCAGTGAAAGATTCTCACCCCGCTACCATCTTGCCAGACCAACTCTTGGTGGAGATCACCCAGGATGCGGATACCATGGTGGGTCATGGTGGCAAAAGGCAGAGGGCTGCCTTTTAAAACTCCTCTGACTCAGAAGGTGAGTTGTTGATGGCCTTAACCAGGACTCACACCTTCGACCAGGAATCTGCTAAAGAGATGACTACGGTCTGTGGGCCAGTGTTTTTTGGAGCCCGAGTCTGGCTCATCTTGGAGTCCATGAAGGTGGCCTTACAACCAGTCCAGAAAGGGGCTAAATACCCGTCTACTGACTTACTGGATATGGACGATTCACAGAGGGTTGCCTTTCCCTTGGTCACGGTTTCTTGGGATCAGCCCTGGAGCTTTGGCAGCATCCAGCATCCTGACCAGTACCCTCCACCCATATGGTCCACAGGTATGTGGTCCCCACGGGCGCTCTGGGTTCTTTAACCATCCCTCAGTGGAGGGTTTGGTTGCAGATTCTACCTTCCGTAAATTGGGAAGTTAAGGGGACATAGACAAACCTCCAAACAAAGAGTCCAGGAAGATTGACCATGTGGCTAAAAAGGTGTATGCTGTCACATCAGTGGGTCTCAGTCAGGCCAGATATTCCATCATGATGGCGAATTTTAGCCATTCACTCCTCAGAGTGCTAGGGGAATTACTTCTCCTACTTCCATTTGATAAGCAGTTAGGAACCCCAGGGTAAGTCACTGGCTAAACACCAGCTTCAGATGGCTTTGCATGTGGATGACTCTGGTGCCCAAGCCATGGTTATGACTGTTGCCATGCATCACAGACCTGGCTGAGGCTCTCCGCCTTCACAGATGACACTCAGCATAAGCTTGCAGTTGTCCCCTTCTTGGGCACTGACCTCTTTGGCCTGGGTGTGGAAGGACATCTTTTGCTGATTGAGAAGTCAATGCCACCCTTGATTCTGTGGCTTTGTCTTTAAAGGACCAAAAGGCCTAGAAACCTAAAAAGAAGGCCTTTTAGTTTCAGTCCTTTCTGCCACAAAAACCTCAGCAGCAGCCCAGCAGGAGCTATATTGGCGCTGGCATCTGAAACCCAAGTTCATCAGCTGGAGGTAAAAAAGCTGGGGTGGACAGAGGTGGTGGTGCCTCCATGGCCCCTGTAGCCAGAGCCCCTCCAGAGCTGTGCAGTGACGAGTTGTGGGGTGTCATTCCCCTCCTGTGCAGTCCCTGCCCCGGCACCTGGTGGGGGGTCGGTTGCGCCACTTTTTGCCACAGTGGTTTGCCATTACCTTGTACCAGTGGGTTCTAGAAATGGTGGGCAGAGGGTTGCCTCTGGATTTCGAGGCTCCCCCTTCCCTGTACTGACTCTGACCTCCTCGAGCATCCAGGGTGTCAAAGAACATGTTGTCTGTGCTACAAATGGATCTTGCTCAGCCTCTAGAGTATGGGACAATAGCCTGTGGCTCAGAGGGAGGGGGCCACTCAGAGATATGTGTCCAGGTACTTCCAAAACAGATGGGGAGCTGATGCCTCATATTAGATTTTCTGATCAGAACCAGTTCATGAAGAAGTGCAAGTTTTGCATGGTCACTCTGAATCAGATGATACCATCTCTGAAGCAGGGCATCTAGTTCTACTTCTTGGATTTCCAGGATGCGTTCTTCCACATTCAGGTCTGTCCATCCCATTGCTGGCACCTTCAGTTTCGTGCAGAGGGAATTCTCTACCAGTTTCAGGTCATGCCCTTTAGCCTCTTGTGTATGCCCATGGTCTTCACTAAGTGCATGGCAGTGGTGGTGGCCTTCCTGCAGTGCAAAGGCCTCAGGTATATCCCTTCCTGAACGACTAGCTGATAGCCAGGTCTCCAGGGCGGCTGTGGAGCAGTCCAGGGATCTGGCCCTCCAGACCTGTTATAACTTGGGCCTTCTGGTCAACCCTGACAAGTCAGACCTGGACCCCCTCGTAGGTGATAAAGTTCATTAGGACAGAACTAGACTCCCTGTGGGCAGTGGCCCACCTCCTGGCAGACCAGACTTCGGACCTTAACTCCATTTGCCTAATCATTTCAGGTTGGGTGCTTGCACCCTGCCTGGGACATCCTGGGGCTGCTGGGGGTACATGGCATCATCCACCAGCATGATCCGTTGTTCTTGCTGGAGGATGCACCACTTGCAGTGTGGGAGTTGGGCCAGCAATGATCCCAGTGCCTTGATCACCTGGACCAGCCAGTCGTGGTGACCCATCCGACGTGGGATGCCATACAGTGGTGGCTGGTCCCACAAAATCTACAGGAATGAATCTTATTTCTCTGCCTAGACCTAACCATCATGCTCACATGGATACATCTCTGGTAGGGTTGGGAGCACTGGGAGACCACAGAGTCCACGGGTTCTGGTCATCCTGGGAGTCCTGACACCACATCAGCCTGCTGGAGCTCCATGCAGTGCATCTGGCTCTGATGGAATTCGCTACATTGATTTGGGGTCAGGTCATTCAGGTCCAGACAGAAGACATGACCACCATGTTCTGCCAGAACAGGCAGGGCAGGATGTACTTCTTTCCCTTGTGTCAGGAGGCTGTCCACACCTGGACATTTGTGCGCAGCTTGGAAGCAGACCTGTTGGTGATTCATGGCATGGGAGAAAACAGCCATCTGGCAGATTTCTCTCAGTCGGGTCAGAGAGATGTCACACAAGTAGTCTCTGCACCAGGAGCTGGTAGACCACCTTTCCTTCCAGTGGGGTACCCTCTTGTGGATCTGTTTATCTAATGGGAGAACAGAAAGCAGAGACTGTTTTTGTGCCCACCCCTACAGTCTAGGATACTGATGGGGTATGCTTTCACAAGGCCCTGGACCCTGGTCTTTCTATACACCTTCCCTCCCTTCCCCTTGATTTACAAGGTCATGATCAAGGCTTGGAAGGACAAGGCATGGATGATCCTTATAGCACCAGATTGGCCCAGGCCATTCTGGTATTGGGATCTCCTCCTCCTCCTCCTCAGCAGTTAGCCTTCATGGAGTTTGCCTCTGCACTCCAACCTGCTGACCAAACATCAGGAGAAGGTCCTGCACCACTCAGCATGGTTGCTGAGCAGCTAGTTCTGGGCCTTTCGGAAGACATTCACCACATTGGAGAGGTGTCTCCAAATGAGTCGTTAAGTGGAAGAAGTTCTTGATCTGGTGCCAGGGTAAGGAACTTCATCCTCTTATCTAGCTCATTGCAAGCATCCTCACCTACCTATGGTCCTTGTCTCACTTGGAACTGCGAACGACAGCCCTTGAGGTGCACCTGGCAGCCATCTCTGCTTACCTGCCACAGGCTGCTCTGCTGATGGTGGCCCAGGAGAAGGTGGTTGGGTGCTTTTTTAAAGGTCTACATCACTTCTCCCCTCTGGTGCGCAAACCTTTGTCTCCATGAGACTTCCTGCTGGTGTTGGCAGTGCTCATGGGCAAGCCATTTGAGCCAGTGCAGAAATGTGAGCTATCACATTTGTTGTGGAAGACCAACTTCCTGATGGCCGTCATGTCAGCCAGATGGATTACTGAGCTCCAGGTCCTCTCAGTGAAGTCTCCTTATCTGGTCTTCCATAAGGACAGGGTCATCCACCTCCACCCAAAGTTCCTCCTGAAGATTGTATATGAGTTTCACATTAACCAGATGATTAACTTGCCGGTATACTTTGCCAGCCCATCCTCTTTGGCCGATCACAGGCTCCATACTCTGGACCTGCAGAGGGTGCTGTCTTATTACAAAGAGCGCACAGTTGGAGCCCAGGGTTAGGCTTACCAGCCATTTCTTTCATACAGTGAAATCGCGCCTAGCAGACTGGCAGCAAAGCAGACAGTTACTGGGTGGATTACATGCTGCATCGACCTTTGCTATAGGTTGGCTTGTAGGGAGTTGCCCAAGGGGCTTAGGACTCATTCCGCCAGACATGCCGCTTCCTTGGTGTTTGCTTCCAGGGATATCCCCATTGCGGAGATATGCAGGCTGCAACCTGGAGTAAAGAACACACCTTCATCTCCCATTAAAGCATCGACATGTGAGTCATAGGGATGCTGCTTTTGGGTCTTTATTCCTCTAGTTTCTGTTCACCAAATAGGGGTGGGCACCTTTCCCCCTCCTCCTGGAGGACTTCTAAAAGTTTGCCAGAATGTGGATAGTGAACTGTATCCACATTGTAAGAAATATAGGTTACTTACCTGTAACCGTAGTTCTTTCTACTAGTGGTATACAGTTCACATCCACACAAGCCACCTGGCTTCCCCTGGCGATGTAGCTTCTCGGTCCCTGCTTTCAGAGTGCAAAGATCTGATGTCACAGGGTGGAGCTGGAGGATATGCAACCCAGCTGGTGAAATGAGCTTAGCTTGAAGACTTCTGATGACTTGGCTGTTTCCAGCAGAACTGCCAGAATGCGGATGTGAACTGTATATTGTCACAAATGCATTCTGCTGGTCAGGCTCTCTGCTCCCACAGTGCCAACCTTGAAATGCAATAGTGTGAACAGGGGACAGACAGGGTAACCCTCTTGTCTGTTTTGGGTCTGAATCACCTACTAGCCTCGAGTCCTGGGGATCAAAATGTGAACCTTATGCTAGCGTACCCAGTCAACAGGCTCAGATATATATTCTTTTCAGGGAAATGAAATATAATCTTTCGCCCAGTGGCACCCAGCCAGGTTCCCAAATTGTACCCTTACGACTCAGTATGAGACCTAAGTATATTCTTACCTTTTAGCAAGCTCAGTAACACATTCAAGCCCTTAACAGCTGTCAGACTTAAACACAGATTCAGCAATCACATGTAAAAGAAAACTGAGAAGACACAGGCAGAATTTCAAAGAAAATATTGTTTACTAAAAATTGTAAAACAGGTAAAATCAAACACAGAACAATTATATCACTAACTTACAGTCACATAAAATAAATGGGAAGTTACAGAACACAAATATGCCTACCCCCAAATACTTAAAAGTTCTTGCCTATCTAGATGTTACCCTTAAGTGCTTTAAGTCCATATAATTGTGTCTCTCTTGAGTCCAAAATAATATGCCATGTTTCCCTCTGATGCATGCCCATTTCAGAATCCATCTCCCCATCTCTTTTGGTGAGGTCACAGTTAGATCCTCCTAGTTTTTTCTTCTTAACATAATTATCCACAAGAATGTATGTTATTACTGTGAAAAATCAGCAATTGGCCATTTCCCAAATATGACAGTCTTTGATCAAAACATCCCCTTTGATGCTTCACAGTCCCACAGTCATGTCACTAATTCTCGGCTAGGTGAGAAAACCAAGAGGAATCAGCCAAATTACTTCCCTTCCTACTGTGTCATAAATGCATATATGGGAACCAACTTCAAAAGCAGGAGCAGGTTATAAAAGGTAATAAACTGTCTCTCTGGAAGGAAGGCTTTTAATTAGGTTTCCCTGGTCTGTTTATAACATCCTGCTGCTAGGCTGGCCCAGTGGCACTGAGGGTTGAGGCGCTGGATGCCACACCTCGCGCCGGCGATCCAGGTTCGAGAACGGACTCAGGCCGCCGGGGGGCTGGCAGAGGGAAGGAAGGATTGAGTGTCCCATGACAGCTCTCCTTTCTTCGGGGTTGGTGAGGGACATGCGCCACGCTACAGTGACACCCAGCAGAGGCTGGGTGTCTGACAGTAACGGGGTGCAGCTAATTGGGGAGACAGTGACGCCTGCAACGTAGGTGCGCTGACGTCATTGCACATCCATCTCTCCAGTGGGCGAAAACACCAAGAAAAATCAGGGGAACCTCCACCTCTATGAAGCCCTCCCTGGGCTTCGATCAGCCTCTGTCACCGGATCCCCCAACCAGATAATGGTTCCACGGGCTGGATAAGGGGAGCCAGTTCTGAGGCCCCGCCCTCCGGGGGGAAAGCCGGGGGTGACCAGGGGATCACGGTTCAAGACAGAAGGTGGAAGACCGGGGGCCGTGACCAGGGCTGAAACCTGGTGGAAGGAGCTCCGCAAAAAAAAAAAACACAACAACATCCTGCTGCTGTCAGCCACACTGACATTTTTGAGGTCAAAGGTCACTCATTGCAGCAGCCAGCCTTTTTTTGTCTAAGCAGACCATCACATACTGTAATATTTATATCACAATTAATAAATATAATATTAAGCAGGGGGCAGAGTGTCACACATATCACTAGTAGAACTATGGATACAGGTGAATGACCTGTATTTTTGCGCTCTTAAGCTTGCACAGTGGCTCAACACATTATGGGCTTGCTATACTGGCACTGCTTCCATGGGCCACAAGTGGAACTCCCACATCAGTTTTCAGGGTGGGAATTAAGACCCAAATATATGACATATCCCAGGATCATAAGCTTTTTAGTCAGCAGTAATTCCCACAAGTGTCCAAACCAGCCCTGGGCTGCTGAATTTGAAACATAGAAACAAACAAGCTTTCGGCAGATAAGGATCGCTTGGCTCACCCAGTCTGCCCATGTTTTCCCTGCCTGTACTGTCACTGCAGAGTATACCTGATCTCTGGCTCCTCCGCTTTCCTACCAAGAGTCCTTTGTGCCTGTTACATGCATGCTTGAACTCTACCACTGTTGTTGCCCCCTACCACCTCTACTGGAAAACTGTTCCAGGTATCCACCACCCTTTCAGTGAAAGAGGTACTATCTTAATTTCTCCCAAATTTCCCTATTTCCAACTTCATTAAATGCCCCCTTATTTTTTCATGCGCCTTCTCTTCTGAAAAATGCTTCTGTCCTGTACCTTACTCACCCCTGTGAGGTATTTATAGATCTCTACTCTTTTCTAAGGTGTACATACTGCGATTCCTCAGTCTCTCCTCATAGGGCTTATGATACAAACATACAAAAATTGCCAGCAGCAGAAGGCCATCATGGTCTGTCTAGGCCGCTCAGGATTGCAGCTAGCTCCCTATTTATCAGCTGCCCCACCCGCTCCCCTTACCTCCCTTTACCCTCCCCTTCACCCTGTCCCACCCCTTCTTGAAGCATTCCACTGAGTTACATGCCACCACCTCAGCTGGTAGTGCGTTCCACTTTGCCACCACCCTCTCTGTAAAGAAATGCCTCCTCACTTCCCTCCTGAATCTACCCCCACTCAATCTCATGACATGGCCCCAAGTGTCTCTCCCCACCCTCCTCCTGAATAGATGCTCTGTGTCTGTTTTGATTATCCCTTTCATGTATTTGAAGGTCTCAGTCATGTCCCCCTGTCCCTCCTCTCCTCCAGTGTGCACATGTTGAACTCTCTTAGTCTGACCTCATATGGCAATTCCCCCAGGCTCTGAATCATCTTCGTTGCCCTATGCTGCACCCCCTCCAGCAGCCTAATGTCCTTTTATAGGTAGGGGTGCCAGTGCTGCACGCAGTATTCCAGTTGGGGTCTAATCAACTACCTGTATAACGGTAGAATAACTTCCCTTCTTCTCGAGGTAATGCCCCTTGCAGTGTGACCCAGCATTTTGTTAGCCATTGCTGCTGCCTTTCTGCATTGTGTGGAATTGTTCATTGCTCCCGTGATGAGCACCCCCAGATCCTTCTCCTCTTCTGTTACCTCCAGCTGCAACTCCTATCCCCCAGTGGTACCTTCTCCTCGGATTTTTTGTTCCAAAGTGCAACACCTTGCATTTTTTTGTATTGAACCCCAGCTGCCATCTGTCAGACTGTCTCCAGCCTTGCCAGATCCTCCTGTAGCCCCCGTCACCCCCCCAGTCGTCCACCACCGCTCCCATCTTGGTGTCATCTGCAAATGGGCTGATTTTGCTGCTGATGCCCTCTGAGATGTCTGCAATCAATATGCCAAACAGCACTGGGCCCAACACAGACCCCTGTGGAACACTACTTGTCACAGGCTAAGGGGCTGAGTATTCCCCACCTACCACCACCCTCTGCTGCCTATCCTTTAGCCAGTTCTCCACCCACCCCACCAGTTTTGCTCCCATCCCTATACCCTGTAGCTTGCTTCCAAGTCTCCCATGCAGTACTGAATGGAAGGCCTTACTGAAGTCTAGGTACTGGACATTCACTGCATGGCCTCCGTCAATTTGCATAGTCACCCAGTTGTAGTATTCCACCAGGTTGGTCTGGCATGACCTGCCCTTGACAAAGCCATGCTCTCTCCCGTCCTGCACCCCATTCACCTCCAGTAGTGCCACTAGCCTCTCCTTTAGGATTGTCTCCATTAGCTTCCCCACTATGGATGTTAGATTTACTGGCCTATAGTTCCCTGGTTCGTCCTTGGGTCCACTCTTATGGAGGGGAACCCCGTGAGCCAGTCTTCAGTCCTGCGGCATGCATCCTGTGTCTAGAGATGAATTAAATAAGTCTGCCAAGGGTCCTGCTAGGACCTCTGCCAGCTCCTTCAGCACTCTCGGATGTACTCCATCCGGTCCCAGTGCCTTGTCTACCCTCAGTGCCCTTAACCCCTCCAGCACCCTCCCCGCTGTGATTTCTCCGTCTGTCACCTCTCCCCCATCTTGTTCTATCTTCCCTCCTACAATGGGTAGCGTTCCCTCCTTTTCTTTTGTAAAGACTGAACAGAAGTAGTCATTGAGCACTTCTGCCTTTTCACCCCCCTCTTCCCCCCTTCTTCTAAATTCTTACAATTTGGCCCTTACAGCTTCTTTTCTCCCTGTTGTACCTAAAGAAGTCTTTCTTCCCTTTTCTTATGCCCTGTGCCAGCCTGAGTTCCCTTGCTGCCTTGGCTGCCCTCCCCGGTCACTTCCTTTGCTTCTTTCAGATATTCTTCCCTATCCTCCTCCTTCCCTGATTTTCTGTAGCCCCTGTAAGCTGCCCTTTTCTTCCTTACCCTGTCTAGCACCCCTTTACTTATCCAGCTGGGTTTCTTTCCCCTAGCCTTCTTAGTCTGGGCCCTGCTGCAAGTTTCTGTTGCCTCCACTATCCCCTGCCTTATCAGTTCCCACCTTTGTTGTGTGTCCATACCTGGTTGAATTTTGCACAGGAACCCCTGTACCACTTCTCTCGTCATCTTAAAGTTGGCATTCCTGAAATCCAGCACCCTTGTGCCAGATGGCCCCCCTCTCTTTAGCTATCTGTAACTGGAGCCATACTGTCCTGGTGGTCACAACCCCCAGTGGTTCCTCCACCCTCACATCACTCACCCACTCCCCGTTCGTCAGTACGAGGTCAAAGGTGTTCCTTTCCTAGTTGGTTCCTTGACCAGCTGTACTAGAAAGCTTTTCTGGAAGGCATCCAGCATTACCTGCTCCCTTCTGTTCTTTGTGGTAGGTGTGTCCTACTCCACCGCCAGCAGGTTGAAGTCCCCTACTATCACCACCACCCTCCCCCCCCCCATTTCCTACAGTTCCTCCTGATCTGATCTGCCAGTACCCTGTCCGCTCCTTCAGATTGAGAGGGTGGCCTGTACACCACCCCAGTCTTAGTGATCTTTTTGGGATCCTATAGTTGCACCCACAGTATTTCTGTTCTCTCTCATCTCCTCCTCCCTTACACATTTTAATCCCTCCTTTACATGCAGTGCCGCCACCCCCCTTTCCCTATCCTTCTGGTGTAATCTGTACCCCGGAACTGTCATGTCCCAGTCGTGGATTTGGGTGGCCCATGTCTCAGGTATAGCTGCCAAGTCCATGCCCCCCCTTCTCCAGGAGAGCCTGCATTTCCACCCTCTTATTCCCCAGACTCCTAGCATTTAGTGTTACCACCCTCCAACCCTTGTCTCTCCCCTCCCCCCTCCTCTCTCCCCTTATGTCTGCTCCCTTAGAAGTTGCCTTCCTCCTTACCTTGCTATCACGGGGGTAAGCCCATTTGGTTTCACATCACTAGGCCTCTGAACACCTCTATCCATCCTGCTACCCCCTCTCCTAGTTTAAATGCTCCTCAGTGTGCTTCCCTATCCTTGCCTTCAGTACATTTTTTCTTTCCTCATTTAGGTGCAGTCTGTCTTTGCATATAGACTGCTGTTCTCCCAGGTCCCCCCACCACCACCAGCCCGTACTCCTTTTCCTTACACCAGGCCCCCAGCTGTTCGTTAAACTCTTGAATTCTCCCTTTACTTGCTCTGAGAATGGGAAGTACCTCCGAGAATATGACAAATCTGCCTGCTCCCTCACACAGAGGTACCAGTTCCTCAAACCTTTTCTACCATCCCATCAGCCAAGTCATTCGTCCCCAGGTGTATTATTAGGTAATGCCTCTCCCTTCACTTGCTTGCATACCTTAGCATGGATTGCCCCACCCTTTCTGCCTTCATTCTTGGCATGGCTTCTACCCGGATATACTGCTGTGCCTCTTCCCTTTGCTGCCCCACCTGACCTCTCTTAGTATCGGGTCCCCCAACACCAAGACACTTCCCTTCTTCCCCTCCCCATCTTCCCCCTTCTCCTCTCCTCCTTCCTCCTGCACAATGTTCCCTCCTGTTGTCGCTGATTGTCCCCCCATGTTCTCAGCTGTACTCAACCCTTCTTACCCCAATTCACCTATTTCTCCATCACCCTCCCCAGCCGTTTTGTTCTTTGTACCCATGGACTACGCTTCCCATTCCTCCTTCCCCTGCTTTGACTCTTCTGTTAGATGTCTGCCCCCATCTGAGCCCCCAGCGTAACCAACTCAATGTACTCCTTCTCCTATTCTCCTTGCGCATTTGTTCCCCTGTGTTGACCACCCCTGTCCCTCTTGTCCCACCCATCTTTTTTCTTTTCTTGGATGTCTTGTGCTTTCCACATTCCCTTCTTCCCGAAGAGGGCCTTTTCCAACACTGAATGTGAAGAGTTTGCTCGGTTCTCCTCGGACAGGGTGTCTCATATTTGGTGGAGAATTCCTTCAATCAGCCAGTCCAAAGCTGACAGTGTGGTCACCTGAAGCATCCTGAATGTGCTTCGTCTGGTTGGGGAGAGTTTAGACCGGTGGAGGTAAATGAGGTCATTGAGGTAGTGACTGATCTGAAGCAGACCTTCTGTGAACTGGACCCGGTACCGATGCGTTTCTTGATGAGATGTGTTGACACTGTTGACCCGGTGTTTACCTTGATTATCTGGTGTTCCTTCTCAGAGGGGGGACTTCCCCGATGCCCTGAAGGAGGCGTTGGTGAGACCGCTCATAAAGAAACCATCTTTGGACCCGAGGTCAGGGCAAATTACCGTTCCATCTCCAATCTCCTATTTTTGGTGAAGATTGTGGAGAAGGTAGTGGCGCTTCCATTGGAGGAGCACCTTGTGACCCATGAGTTATATGAATTTTTCCAGTCGGGGTTTCGGGCAAGGCATAGCACAGAAACCGCACTTGTTCTGGTGCAGAATGATATCCTCAGGGCTAGAAATCGAGGGGAAAGGACAGTTCTTGTTCTCTTCGATCTCTCCTCAGCATCTGACACTGTGGACCATTGTGTGTCACTGGACTGCGTTAGAGAATTCTGCGCACTCACCAGTACTATCATCTGCTGATTTGAGTCATTTCTAACCAACAAGAGTTGTAATGGGGAATTTCTCCTCCATCTCTAGTCTCCAGCTGTGTGGAGTTCCCCAGGGTTCAGGCTTGTTCCCAGTGTTGTTTGCAGTGTACATACTGCCGGGGGACATTAGGAAGTATGGTCTGGGGTTTCATTGCTATGCTGATGATACCCAGCTATACTTGTCCTTTGCCCCAGGAACATCCAGCGTGGCAGGCATGCCAGACAGCTGCCTTGCCAAGATCAGTGACTGGATGGCCTCCAGTTGGTTGCGGCTGAACCCTGATAAGACTGAGGTATTGGTGGTGGAGTCAAACAGAGTGTGGGATAGGATGGCCTCAGGTGCAGAGACTGGACTTGTTCTGAGATCTGTCCCATTGAAGGCCTCCTCTGAGGTGTGGAATCTTGGTGTCATACTGGACAGTGGTTTGACAATGGAGGCACATGTGTCTTCCACTGTCCGCTCCTGTTTTTTCCATCTCTGGAATGTTGTCAGGATAAAGTCCCTTGATACATGCCTTGGTGACATCAAGGCTTGACTACTGTAACACTCTGTATCTCGGGGTTGCGGGAGGATCTCTCTGCAGATTGCAGCTGGTGCAGAACACAGCTGCCAGGTTGCTTATGGAGCAGCCTAAATATTGCCATATTACACCTGTACTGCGTGAGCTGCACTGGCTGCCAGTCAGCTGGAGGGTTCTCTTTAAGGTGGGTCTTCTCACCTATAAGGCCCTGCATGGCCAAGGTCCTGGTTACCTGATGGACCTTCTTACACCTGCTGTCTCGGTCCGCCCTCTCCACTCCTCCGGTAGGGGCCTCCTGGCGATTCCCAGGACGAGGTTAAAAACGGCCGTCCTGTGGAATTCGCTACCCCTCAGGGTTAGGGAGGCCCCGTCTTTGGAGGTATTCAAGGCCCGCCTGTTCGCCCAGGCTTTCCCCGCTCTAGTTTTTTAAGTGAGATCACTATGCTAAGGTCTGATCTCAGTTCCCGGCCACCGTGTTTTTAAATCTCTCTAGGCAAATTTATTTTATTTTATAATTTATGGAATTTAATGTTTATTGATATTTATTCTGAGTTTTTAGCTGTGTTTATCTGTCTACTTCATTTGTATGGCACCCAGAGCCTCTGGGATTTTACGTCGTCTTAAATAAAAATTGCCTTGCCTTCTCCACCCGACCTAATATGCTCCTTCATCATTTTTGACACTTTCCCCATTAGCCTTAGTACTTCCTTCTCTAGCCTCCCCAGCCTTATACAGACTGGGCACCCCCCTGTCCTCCACAGGGTGTCCATGAATACTGCCCCTCCACAGTTATTACCCCCCATGATCCTTCCTCCCCTGTGACTTCTGTTCCCCCCGTCCCTGATTCCTTTGCCCTCTCCCCTCCAGTGACCCTTATTTCTGCCTGCCTCACTACCTCGTCCCCTTCCCAGACTGCCCCATGCCATCGTCCTGGCCCCATTACCCTTTCCTATTCTTTGTTCCCTCTGCTTCATTCTCCCTTTCGTGGTTCCTCCTCTTTCTATTTCCCAGCTCCCCAAGCTCCTCCCTTGCAGCCTTCAAGTCCAATCCCCAGTGGCTTTTCAGTATTTAAGAAAGGCTGGTGGGGGGCCTTTTCCAAACCCCCCACAGTGCTCAGCCAGCAACTGTTAACTACAGATTTAAGCTACAAGTTCAAAAACACAAGCAAAACGTACAGAATATCTCAGAGATAAATAAGCTCTCAGAGATAATCTCACCTCGTATTCCAAACTCCCCTCAGACAAAATGCCTCAGTGAACAATTAAATATAGATTAAAACTGAAATCAGAACAAACTTGATTGGCTAGTCTGTTACTGGGTAAAGAACTCCTCCCCCACAGTGCTCAGCCAGCAACTGTTAACTACAGATTTAAGCTACAAATTCGAAAACACCAGCAAAACTTGCAATGCCAAACCAGCCACAGTACTCAGCCAATAACTGTTAACTACAGATTTTTTTTTTTTCGAATTCTATTTTTGTACCCTTACCACTAACCTCTCTCCAGCATGGTCTCTCAGTTGCTGGCTCTGCTCGCCCACCTGAAGCTCTGACCATCCACTCCTGGTTGGGGGGGGGGCACCCTCCTCCTATACAGCTTGCCTTAACCCCTCGGCTCTGAGTCCCCTGAGGAAGGGCCGCCCACTCCAACCGGCGCGCTATCTTATAGTGCTGGCAGGCTCGCCGCAGGAGGAGGAATTTACTATGTTGCGTGCCACTGCTTTCATATTTGGATGCAGCTTTCATTGACTTATTTTGTTTTGTTTTTAATGCCCCATAAATTCTTTGAGTCAGAGCATTGACTTCATCTGATAGTGTACCCCCATAACAGACACTTCTCTTAGCTCATCAGCTCCTTCTCGATCTGTGTCAAAGAGGGGAATTTGGTATAGTCTTACACGGGGATGCAGTCTGACTGCCTCTAATTAAACAATCAGTTGAAAAGATAATGTACAAGTGGTTTCTCTGTGAATAACAGTGCTATCTGTAAATTGATGTAGATCTTTTGAAAAATGTACTAAAAAGATACCAACAAAAAAAATACATTGACTTCTGCTGGGAGAACTGTGGCCTAGCAATCTCTTCAGTTGAACCCTTGCTGGTGAAGTGCGAGTCTGGTAGCCATCTCCTCCTTGAGGAAAGGATCCATCATACCCATATGGGATTGCAAAGTGTCAAACATTATTAAAGGGGAACTAAACAGTGCAGGGTCCACTCAAATTATGAAAGCCCATGAAAAGATCTTTCAGATGTGGCATTGGTCTTAACTTGGGCTTAACTGGGCTGGCAGTATAGCCTAGAGGTTAGAGGAACGAGGTGTGAACGAGCTTGATGCATCTAGCAGACTAGACCTGAGTTTGATTCTGACAACCTCCACTTGCATACTGTGTGACTCTGAGCAAGTCACTTAACCGCCCAGTGCTCCCAGGTCGCCCCTGAAAACAGGCACTTGTGCCTAGTGGGCCTTGCCCGGTAACCAAAGACTAAAATAAAAAATAAAAACTTACAGGTGTCAGGAGTCCTGAGGTATGAACATCTAAATCATCTGTAAATTAAATCAAGGTTGAAACCCTTTCATGAAATCTTGAAACTGAAAGTGGGGCAAGCTGTTGGTTGTTAATTACAGATTTTGTTCTGCAGTGACATCACTTTATGTCTCAAAGAGTCCACAAAATGGTTGCTGCCTTGATTTAATTTACCAGTGATTTCAGATATTCATATTGCAGGTCTCCCAACACCTTCAAGTAAACGCTGTACCAGGTTTGAAATACAATTTCATAGACTTACACCAGTTGAGTGGCACCTGTAATGTTTACTTCCCCTTTAAGAGAATGGTATCATGTTGAGATGCCTTCCCTTTTGTTAAAATTAGCACACATTTAAACAGGAATGTGCCCTAGGAATTTTACAGCCATGGGAGACTGCAGTAAAAAAACAGATACATTTAATGGATAATGAACCATGGGTAGGCAAGCGATAAATTATAATCCTACTGGTTTCTAAGGCTGTTATTTCTCAGTCCCTTTTTTCCAGTCTTAAGTAATAATAAACCTTTCAACTTAAGTTTTATCAATCACAAGTAAACACTTTGTGTCTTTTTTTTTAAATAAATGTCTGTATTGCATCTAATGCTGCAGAAGTGCTCTTAGCCATTAAAGATGTACTGCATGGCTTGTGGGTTGCTTTTTATTTCTTTAAATAACCTGTAGAATGTGGGTTTAAGGTCAGCAGGCTTGCCCTGTTATGATCCTTAAAGCACATGTTGTGCAGCGCAGCAAGGGTTCTTGAAATTAATTCCAGTGTGTTTCCCATTAAGGTTGCACCCTATTGTTTTATGAGACGTATGGGAGGAATTCCACAGAGCAGAGCAGCGCACCTAGATACGCCCTGTTGGCTGAGGACAGTATAGTGCAGTCTGTCCCTGAACATCCCAAGAAGGAAAATGTGTTCTGCCTCAGCAACGCCTTTGGAGATGTCTACCTCTTTCAGGTTTTATCACCTTTACTGTTGCTTTTCTTGACCTTGTGTGAAAAGAATACAATTATCTTAAATGCATAGCTTGTTGTGCAGCTTATAGTTTAGTGGCGGACCCCTTAAGGACAAAAGGATTCTAGGCATAGTTTCACGGTCAGGTTTGCTGCACTTACAATAAACATTGTATGACTGTTAATGAAAGTTGTGTGGTTATATGTCCTTGTAGGTATTTATGGTGGAAATGTGAAAAATGTTTTTTTACAGCTGCCTGGATTCCTTCTGTGTGCAGTTTTGTGAGCATGTGCAGAGTCTTCCAAAAGCCCATTAGCTTAAGCTTCAGCTCGTCATCTTCTTATATCCTAGCCCCACCATGCCTCAGATCTGTATTTTCGTGTTTAAAAAGTGAGCTTACTGAATTGGTAGCTCCTGCCCACCCCCTTTTTTTTTTTTTGCTCCCCCAACTCCGGGCCGGCCTCTCCTTCAGGCCTTCCTATGCCCCTCGCTGCCACACTGCTCCGATACAACCACCCATCACCCCACATTGCAATCCCCCAGGTAACCCAGACGTAACCCTTCACTGGGTGGGTCCTTCTCCGACGAGGGGGAAGGCACCGGTGGGGCAACCAGTGCAGTTCTTGGCCCAGGTGCTGCCCAGGTGGTTCGTGGACTGCTCAGGGACTCGTGGAAGCTGGCGACCATCATCCGGTCAGCTGTGGGGCTCTTTTCCCATTTGCTCCCCGGGACGTGGCATGTCACAAACATCAAGGCGTACGCAGACGTTCACTATGGCCTATTAGTCAGTGGGACCCAGCACATTGCTGTACCCCCAGCCTCTACCAGGGTTCAGCAAGGGCTGGGCCCCCGAGAGAAGGCAAGCAGTCATCCGACACTCGAGCACTTTCTCGCAGTCATCCGACACTCAAGCACTTTCTCCCCGGCCGGCCCTCCGGCATCTGGGTCCGTTCTTTAACCTGGGTCACTGGCGTCGCAAGCGGAAATCCAACCACTGCACCAACGGGCCAGCCTGCCCTTTTTTTTTTTTTTTTTAAATAAAGATTTTTTTATTAATTTTGATTTTTTTTCATCACAGAGCTACAATACAGCAGTGACAAGCAAGCTGTAAATGCAGAATTATTTCAAATATTGCCTCAAGAATACAGAAAAATACACAAGCTATCGCATATTAAACAGCTACCCATGTACTCCAATAAACTGTTCTCATAAAATGGACCATGAAGATCCTGTAACCTCATTGGCTGAAACATGGCACATGACCATTGATTATTTTCTGACAACTGCATACCTTGCCTCAGCTACATATTTTTCAACAAACAGATGCCCATTTTATAAGTGGGGTAACACACTCCAGGGTGTGTGGTCGTAAGGGAATGATGCACTTCTCCGGTGGGTACAGCACTCTGCTGTATGCTTTGTGCCCATCTACCACCCAAGGCATGTATAATTCCATTATAACTACACGCCTGTTGTGTTATCTCATACATCATTATCCAGTAAAGTAACTTTGTCCATTAACAACTACAGTGTACTTTCAGTAGTGCACATGAAACAGGTAGCAAGTTAGATTCATTACATCTATACCTGTCAAACCTTTGTCTCTTACGTGTAGGACACAGACATGCAAAATGTGGGACACTGGCCATCATAATGTGGGACACGTCATCAAACATGGGAGATACATGCTCAGAACACTGTCGACACCAATGCCATTATTTGTAATGAGGGACTGATGAGAGATATAATTACACTTAATAATATAGATACTTTAATAATAACAGGTAAAACTTACTATATTCCAGGACAGCAGTCAGTAAGTGGATTTCAAAGATGACCATCAGGGACTTAACATTGAACAAATATTGCTGTACACTGATATGCTCTTACACTCTCTACAGGCATAAGAGTTTACTCATAGCAATAAAGAGCTGCTCATTATAGTAATCTTGGGTGGGACAGGCCTTTGTAAAACTAAAAATAACACATGCTTGAAGAGTAAATCCCAGAGCTAGGCCCTGGAAGACAGGGAGGGGGACATTGGGCATTGTGTAGGGATACCAAAAATATCCCACTTCACCACTTGGGAGGGGGGGGACGGGGTGTGGAAACCAGTGCAGGAGATCTGCCAGCAGAGACTGGGAGAAAGAGGCCAAAGGACTAGTCACCTTCAGTAGCGAAGCAGTATATCGGAGGGCCAGATAAAGTGTGGTTAAAGGGACATCACATTTCTTCATACACTGATAATTTGCTAATTGCTCAGTGAGCTGTTTGCTTATATCTCACAGTCAGGCAGAGTACATTGCGGTATTCCGTAAAAGGTGAAGACGAAAGGGGGTTGGGCTGACGCCAGTGGCTTAGTATCACTCTTTTGTCCACTGGAAAAAACAAACAGATGTAGCCCTGAGGCATCGTAAAGGAGACAAAAGCAAGTCAAAGGATATTCCTAAGATGCCCATTTTAGGGGCACAGGCAGGTGGAAAGGATGAAGAGAGGCAAAAAAAAAAACCAATTCCGGGACTAGTACGAGGCTAGTTCAGTACAAGGTCATATCATATGTGTAATGGAGCCTGGCAATGCCAACAATCATTATGGACGTGCAGACACATATGCAAGAAGGGATAAATCGAGTAGATCTTGGGGATATCTCTTTCATCAGGTCATACCCGTAGAACTTAGCCATCCTAGGATCTCACAGAAACTTTCTCAAGTAGTCTGCCAGGGGCCGCCAATGCTGATGTTGCACGCCGTCATGTACACTATATAAAGTGGGTGGCCCTGCTCCCTCCTCAGTCTTTTCCCATCATCAACCTGCTTGCATCAGTCCCTGGAAGCTTCACCATCAGTCTCCCACCATTTCTGCTGTTATTTTTTTTTTACTGTTTTTTTCTAAAAATGTTTCTTCTTTGTTTAGGCTCCTCATCCTGGCGTTTGCTGCCTCGGGCCTTGCCTGTGAAGCCTGCCAGTGGATGCTCACACTTTCCAGCGGCATCAGCAGGAGGACCTGCCAGACCTCCTTTCGGACATCCAGCAGCAGGATCAGTGGTCTTCCGGGGCTGGGGTACCAGGTTATTCAGGCCCGAGTCGAGCCTCCGGGGATTCTCCATCGGTGGATCTAGGACCATCTCTGGGACCACTTCCGCAGGGAGCGCCCTTGTTCCCCAGATCCTTCTTCCTCCTCTGGGAGTTTGGTGTTGGAAGTTTTGGCCCTGTCTCCCCCTGTTGTCTAGGCCTTTGCTCTTGTCAGGCCCATTACAACAGTGCTCTCTGCTGGGGCCCCCCTGGCTGGAGATGGTTCGTTGGACCTTGGTCCATGGAACTCCACCCCACCTCTGCGCCTGTCACTGTTCCCAGGCCTGCTACGTTGGGTTCCTTTGGTCGCCCTCGGCAACCTGTCGACAGTGTCAGGCCGTGTGCCCCTCCGTCGATTCCTGCATCGACGGCAATGTCCTTTCTGCTCATCGATCTGAAGGTTCTTCAGCACCAGGTCTGTCGAACTCTGCCCTGCCTATGCACCTGTCGACATTCCCAGGTCTGCAGGTGGTGGGCACCTTGGGTCACCCCCTGCGGCCTACTCGTCAGTGGTGCTGGGCCAGGTGCCATTGCATCCTACGTCGACGATGATATTCTTTTTTGTCCATCGAACCAGAGGTCCGTTGGCATCAGGTCTGTTGAACTCTACCCCGCCTCTGCATCCGTTGACGTTCTCAAACCTGCAGGCATTGGGTATCTTTTGGTCGTCTGTTGTGGCCTTTCCATCGATGGGGCCAGGCGTTGCCTCTATGCCCATTGACCCTTCTGAGCCTGAAGGCATTGGGTACTTTGGGGTCTCCCTCAGTGGGCAACCAATCATCGGAGCTGTGCCATGCGCCCCCTCCTTCAGTCCCTGCGTCACTGATGCTGCCTTGTCCATCAACCTAACTTCATTTCCTCCTCACCTGTTCCACTGTCTGCCTTGACGGTGTCGACGGGCCTGGTCTTGGATGTGCAGCCATCGAGGAGGATTTCTGTCCCAGTTTATCCCTCCTTGATAATGGTGAGGAGGATATCGGGGTAAGAGGACCCCTCGGTGAGGTCCCCAGTTTTTGTCCAGGAGTGCGGACTCCATTACACAGACACCCAGGCCCTGTCCAGCAGACCCTGCCCTTAACAAGGGCACTGGCCACCTCTTTGTTGCTATGGGTCATTCCTCTCTTGCGTCCTGCTCTGCAGGATGCTGCCAGTTGAGCACTCCCGGTAGTTCATGTTCCAGGTCACTTAAATGCCCTGTTGGACAATCTCAGTGGGTGGCAGCTCCACGTGCGCATATGGGGACTGCAGCCCTCCTTAATGGGGGTGTTTTAAACAGTGGCTGATATCCTGGTGGTTGCCAGGGAACCTTCCCCAGGGCTCCCTTCCTGATATGGGGAAGCGGTTTACTATCTGGACTTCTTCCCACTGCCTGGACCCCCTTTTCTTGTCCGGTGGCTCAGGTTCTTGGCAGTTTTATGTCCCTCTTTGGTGCAGGTCTTCAGTATTCCTCTATTAGGATGCCCTTGTTGGCCATATCTGTCTTCCGTGTGCCTGCTAAGGGCCGTATTGAGGTCTACCTGGATGTGGCCCATGCCTTTCTGGGAGGCATCCTTCATTGGGTGCTTTCCATCCACAGTCCAGTCCCTGCTTGGGACCTGATCTCTTCTTCGGAGAAGCTAGCCAGAGAAGCTAGCCTTGTCCTCTTTTGAGCCCGTTGCGACTTATGGGCAATGTGTTCTGTTGCGGGTGGCATTGTTGTTAGTTACTATTTCCTCTGCTTGAAGGTTTGCTGTACTACAGGCCCTCATGCGTGAGCAGCCTTATTGAAATATCCACAGGGGCGCAAGGTCTCTTTGTGACGCAGTCACGGGTTTCTTTCTGAAGGAGTGTTTAAAATTTATTCTGAACCACCCCATCCATCTTCCTGTGCATCACGTGGAGCATGCTGATCCAGGGGAAGCATTGCTTTATACTCAGTTGTGCTTAGCTTTTGCGTGATGGTACAAACTTGTTCTAAGGACTGCAGGAAGTCCACCCAATTGTTTATTTTGTTCACCCTGGGAAATGGGGGGGGCACTCTGTTTTTAAAGCGGTGCTTGTCCAAATGGTTGGTCACGTGCCTTACCCTTTTTCACAGGAAGTACGACAAGGATCTATCTGGGTTGTGTGAGGTATTTCCACCCCAGGTATGACCTCTTCAGTTACCTGTTTCAGGAATGTGTTGGCAGCTGAAATTTATGCTGTGGTCACTTGACGTCCTGTCCACACTTTCACAGCGCTACAGTCAGGATGTTGTCTCCACATGGAGGGCAGGCTCTGCCCTGGCTTTGTTATTGGGCCCTATTTCTACGGCCTTGGGTCTCCTGCCACCTAGACTGTATCTCCAGTTCTCATTGCTTGGGATTCTGTTCTATAGGTGTGACCTGATGAAAGAGATATCCCTGAAGAAGATAGAACAGTTATGTGAGAACTTACCATAACAGTACATCTTTGAGGGAATCTCTTTCATCAGGTCATGCCGTCCCACCCTGCATCCCCTTTACATCTATGGCTTATTGTCCTTTTTGCTCCAGCCCTCTTGCTATATAGCTGGGCACCTGTTCTCTCTCCTCAGCCCCTACAGGGACATTCTGCTCTCCTGGTCTCTGGTGGGAAAAGACTGAGGGAGCGGGGCTGCCCATGCTTATATACTGCAGATGACGTTGGCATGCGACGTCAGCATGGGTGACTCCTGGCAGACTGCTTGAGAAAGTTTCCGTGAGATCCTAGTGCCTGACGACTACATTCTATAGGTGTGACCTGATGAAAAAGATTTTCTTGAAGATCCACTGTTATGGTAAGTTCTTACATAACTGTTCTCTGTGTGGCCAATGTCAATAAAATAAATGGGTTTGGCTGCCAAATTGTGAACGTTACAGGCCAGATGGCTACTGCTAGCAAAGTGATTTTAAGCTCTTAAAAATGGATGGCTACTAAAAATATTGATTTGGTTACTGGATTGTGAAACCTAGTGGCCAAACTGACCACTAGTTCACAGACTGCATTGTACTACACTGACCTATGGTTTAAAACCATGGGGGTTCTATGTGCTGTATGAAGACTTTTTTATTGCATTTTTATGACCTGAAGCTCACAACTGGCAAAATAAGGGGTTTCAAGACTTTGTCCCACTCCTCTGAAGAAATCCCCACCCCCAGCTCCCACTCCCAACTCTGGTGCAGGTCTGACAGATGCCAGATTGGGTCTGATTCACCTGCAATTGTTTAATGTGATATATTTTCCCTACCACTTCTATTTATGAGTAGAGATGGTGTACCCAACCTTCAAAACCACCCAGGGGAGGGCAAAAACTTTTTCTGTAACCAGGTTCTAAGAGCACTGGGGAGCTGCAAGTAAAGCCACAATGCAGTCTGAGTAATATAGTATTTATGCAGCAGTTGCCAAAATGTAGAGAGGGTGGCGTTTAGTTCATTGAACTCATCTGCTAGAGTTTGAATCACTGCTTGGCTCCATGCAGGGCAGACAGTAGAAGGCTGGATATGCTACATTTGGTGCATAAAGAATGTTTTGGCCTTCCAGCCTATAAGTTTTGTCATCTGGGTCCAAGTTCTATGAGAGAACTTCATGAAAGGAGAAGCCACAGGCTGGACAGGCCAGTCCTGATACAGCAACACAGTGGGACCGGGTATATTTGATACTGCTTGCTTCAAAGTGATCCATAATGGAAATTGTAGGTACACTATTTCTAAGGAGTTTTATCACCTTGGACCACAAGATGTGTTGACTGTCAGGTTTTGAATCAAGCGTCGCATATGCTGCAGCAGCAGAATGTCACTGACAGAGCCCCATGGCATTTGCATGATGTGCCTAGGACCCCAGCATGATGCACATTTGCAAGGTGTCAGGCCAAGTTAGGAAAGACCCACCCCTGCTTTGCAACGGAACGGCAAGGCTGGAAAAGCCACAGCTTGATGACTTATAGTGTCCCTTTGAAGTCTGCTTTGGTATCCCTCATGTTTCTGTTGGCTTGGCACATGGCTTCTGGCCGAAAGACTGTGATTGAGCTTGGTCCTCACTCTTCTGGAGAGTTCATGGAGAAAATGTAGCCCTGAGTCCTCACAGTGGAGCTGGAGTTTGAGTGTGACCACCAAGGCATTTGATAATTTTCTTGGAGGAGGAATTGCTTGGCTGTTTGGTGTCTTAGTCACCATCATTCTGTCAAACATGCCAGACTGGTAGATCAAAAGGAATCCTCCAGCTGACATGGCCGCTATCTCAGCTAAAGTCATTTTACCAGTTAAGATGTCCCTTCCTGTAAAAGCCTTCACAGGAAGATTTGCTCCGTGAGTAGCCTACATGGACCTTTTCTGAGGGATCTGAGTCGAGAGATGATTCCCAATCAAAATTACTATATGACTCTGTTGATCAGTCTTTAGGCCATGATCTAGAGTGCAGCCTCAATAAAGGGTACTCTCAGAGCCTATTGCCTTCTTCCCAGGACCTTCCTGCTCCCCAGTGGCCTTCCCTACGGTGTCCGTCAACAAAGCCGGACAAAACCTGTCTTTACTGGTCTGCCCATTGGCTTTGCACCGCTGAGCTAGCATCCTGGGTTTGGGAGTGGACTTGAGATACACAGGCAGGCAGCCATGGCTGGGAAATGGTGATGCCCCGCTTGGGGATGGGATGACTTTGCATCCAGCACTGCAACAACCCCCTGTGGTTGGGCAGGGAGCTTGCTTCTCCAGGGACATGAATGTGGCATCACAGGTCCCACTTGACAGTTTAGAGTCATCTAGTGGATGTAGCATGAGGGGAGAGAGAAAGGAAAAAAAAAGAACGTAGAACATAAGCTTCTGTCAAAATGACAGGGCCAGTACGCTTGGGCCCTATGCCACGGAACCTGCCACTGCCTGCCACCAGTTCTGAGTGCCACTTGAGAGGAAGAATGGTCCCTCCTCCAAAGCCCTGACCTGGAGAAGGAAGCCATGGGGGAAGCAAAAGCAGACAGGTCAATGGATGATGAGACTGGGCAGTTGCCTGTCCCTGAGCAGGGTTGATGTGGGGCTGGCCAGGGTATAAAAACCAATATATAAAAAAATATGCTCTCCATCTTTATCCTCAGTATCAATTAGTTGATATTCTAACTCGTCGGGTTCTTCTGATTGCCTCTAATATTTGAAACCATGGGGTAAGAGGTCCCAAACATAAAGAGCCACAATCTAAGTGTGGTTGACAATCTGTCTGAACGTCACTTGCAACACAGGCAACTCCAGTAAGATGACATTTAATAGAACTCTAGAGATGATGGCTAAACTCAAGAGACTAGCCAGATGGTTGCACTCTAAGACCAGACAGCCTTCTAGGCACTTTTTGCTCAACCTCCTTTTCCTCTTCACCAGAAGCTTGGCCAGCACAACCTCTGGCCCTGATTCAGCCAACATTGGCTTTGCCGTTGTCACTGGTACCCTTGCTGACTTGACTTACTAGCCAAGTGGATCCACTGAAACCGGGACCCCGCGCATACACGCTGCTGCTGCGCATGTGCAGGGTTCCAGTTTCAGTTTTCTAATAACGATTATGTACAAAATATCCCACCGTTTTGTAAAACATTCATACTGTGGAAGTCTGTATATTCATCAGTGTTGAGCACTCCCTTTCTTTTGTACACCTCCATAATTTATAACCCCATACATGCACGAGTCCACGTCATGCACTGGCATTTCAGTGTCGGGGACGCGAGGTACAGCGTGGACCACAGAATTTTGGTGGGACCGCCGGACAGTAATTTTTTAGCAAAAGAACAGATTTAAACAGGTTATTAGTCACCATGGGCAGAATAGGAGCTACACTGTAACACTGAATGAAGCGCGGTTAAACAGACAAAAAAAAGCTTAGGTGCTGGAAAGAGATGAAAAAGCTGACAGTGTCCCTTTAATTGGCAGTGCTATAGAATGGGCATTATGACCAGCACACACACCACTACCTGACGAAGATTTAATGAGCATAGGTGTGTACTATAGATGTATTAAGCATAGGTATCTAGTGGTGTATCTTAACTTGCTCGGTCTGTTCTCTGTACGTTTGGCAACACTGTATTTGTGCATTTTATTGTATTGTAAATTGCACAGTTATTTGCCAGCAGTTTAACTTTGATGCCCTTTTTTTTTTGTCGACTTTATTTCTCACCTCCAGAGGGGAACTCTCTCCAGCAGTCTCCTTCCACGATCTCTACCTCCCGCTGTGACTTTCACCTTACTCTCCACTCCAGCCTGGTAGGACCCACAGATCTGGACCCCAGCGGGGACAGGCCACCCTATCCACCCAGGGTGTTCTTTCTAGAGTGTAGAGCACCAGGACTGGGGCAGCAGGGAGAGGCGAGAGCCCAGCATTGGGAGAGTAGATCGGGTGAGGCGCCTTCGCCTATCCCTGCTGAAGGGATTTTTCTTGCTTGTTTCAAACCCGAGAAACTCAGACGTGCAGTGGCTGCTGGGCACAGCATGCCGCTGCCTGTCGAGCTCCTCCCCCGTGACCTTCTGCACCAAGTGCTTTGTGCTGCACCCGACAACCTCCAGATGCCGCTACAGAGTGGTGCAAGCCCCAGATCCCTCCCCGGGAAGGGAGAGCTGTCTTCCAGACACTCAGTCCCTTCCTTGCTTCCTGCCGACCCCGGTGGCCTGGCTCGTTCCCAAACCCAGGTCGTCGGCGTGGTACAAGCTGTGGCGTCCAGCGCCTCAACCCTTAGCACCACCGGGCCGGCTTAACTTTGATGCTCTTGATAAATTAATGTTCAGAAATCACACTATTGTGTCTGTGTTCTGTTGACTTTTTATTGAGCCGTGGCACCATTTGATGTGAGTGCTCCCCCTCCTCCACCCCTCCCGCGTTCTGCTTGCTTCTTCCTTGCTTGTCTCTCTGCCCCTTCTGCTGCTGTTCTTCATGCCTCCTGTCTCACTGGAACGTACACAGCTGTGTTTGTCAGTTGCTCCCAAGTGCGTTCATATACTGGCTTGTAGCAGCCTTCAGTCACCTGCCTCTGCATTATGCACAGTTTTGGCAGCATACTTGCTGGTCCATGTTTGCAGGTCAGCTCTTTCTGTGCCTTGTTCAGGTCCTTCCCTGGTGGCTGGTTGTCTTATGTCTGTGCTCCCTTCCCTCATCTTCCACTTGCTGTACAGTATGTGCCTCCCCCTGTCGGTTACTTGCAGCCTTGCCTTGGAGGCCTCCCACCCCCTCCATTTGTACCAACTGTCACTGTGGGTCCAACTGTTTTCTCCACTTGTTGTCTTGCCCCGGAGACCCATCTCTACTTACTGCCATACCTTAGAAGGCCCTGCCTCTTCCTCCATTTGCTGCCTTGCCTTGAAGGGCCCCCCTCCACTTGCTGCCTACTGTCACTGGGGGCCCTCTTGCCCCTCCTTCTGGATTTCCTGCCTTGGCTTTCGCTGTCTTGGCCATGCTTTGTTTTTCTGCATTTTTGGCATGTGGTGCTTCTGGATTCAAATGTCCTACTACTACTGGGCTGTCATTCAAATGGCTGTTTCCCTAATACTTATCTTCCCCTCAAGGTCTTTCTAACTACCTTTGGGTCATGCCCCTTGGGCTTGGCTCCAAAGTTACCACGTATGGGCAGTTAATAAAGTTAATTTAGCCTTACTAGGATTATTAATAATTACAATAGTAAGCGTTTTAGGATGATGACCTAAGGCCTTGGCACCTCAGACATTTCTTCCACAGGGGGACAGGGTTCCTCTCTGTGTGGAAGGTCATAATATGCAATTAATAATAATAATAATATAATTCTGCCATGACTATGTTTTGGATGGTGGCCTAATCTAGCTACATATATATATATATATATATATATCCTAAACTTTTCTGTATTTTTCAGTTCGTATTGCAGTTCCCTGTCTCCTTATGGGAAGCTTTTGTCTGGACTGTTCTGTTCCATACCTTCATCTGCTTCCTTTCGGGCATGTTCCGTAAGGCACTTTTAGCTTAGTGTGGCACCTCTAGGGGTGGATCTCTTCTCAAGAGGATTTCTGTACCATCTGTACTCCAAAGGGGTGGAAATCCCTTTTATGGGCACAGAGAGCATGCAACAGCCACATGTGCATTGCATAAGCATTCCAGCTACCTTCAGCTCAAGTTGTGCACTCCAAATTTAGTAGTCCTCTGAACCAGTGAACTTAGGCCCCGTTCGCACTAGGGCATTTGAAACGGTTCTCAGCGCTTGAGACATTCAAGCGTGCTGGCCGGATCGCGTTCTCCGCAACCCGGCTTTTAGATCGGGAATTTTGGGCTGCGTTTCAAACCCTGATGAGACCTGGCTTGAGCACGCTTCCAGAAATCCGTTTTCAAAGTAAAGCGATTTACCTAGAGTGCGAACGCGCCAGCTCGTTTCCTTTTAATGCACTTCAAGCAAGCGCGCAAAGCATCACGGTAAGCAGCTTTTCCATGCTGCTGAATTCGGTTTATAGTTGGCACGGATCTCTGCCGCAGTGTGAACCCTGTAAAATGCATTGCCTAATGTGGATCACAGGAAAGGGGTTGCAGTATGAACGCTACAGCACGGTAAGTGTTAATCCACTTTTAAAAATGTTTTGCCAGCCGGCCCGGTGGCGCTGAGGGTTGAGGCGCTAGACGCCACACCTCGCGCTACGCCGGCGGCCCGGTTCGGAACGGACTCGGCAGCCGGGGTCGGTGGGGAAGGGAGGATCGAGTGTCCCAACGGATGCTCTCCTCCTCAGGGTGGTGACCAAGAACGCTCTGCGTTCTGCATCCTTCCATAGCGGTGGAAGCACCGACAGTAGGAAGGATGGAGGCGGCTTCATTGGCCGGAGCTGGGGAGGGGGGGGACGCCGCGGCGCATGAGGGCCATGGCGTCAGCATCGTAGCCACTCGGGACATACGCCCCAAGCGCACGGGCGCCCCAGGGGCGGTGTAAGGAGAAAACTGAAACCCTCCGGCTGCCCTAGATGAAGTCCGCCCTAAGTCTACCCGGACCATCTACAAGGACAGACCCCAATGTGCCAGGGAGAGGAGGAAGGGCACTCTAGGGGCAGATCCCTAAGGTGGGTGTCGGGGGACATGAGCGGATGGAAGGAGGGGGCACCGGGGTAGGGAAGGAGGATAAAGATGAAAAAAAAACAAAACCAAAAAAAAAAAACGTTTTGCCCAACTGTGCTGTAGTGCGAACGGGGCCTAAGATTTGATGGATGCTAGACTTGGAAATCTAGTGTCCTCTGATGTTCTCTAGTCTGGTCACTAAACCATACATATCTCATGAATATCTCCCAGAAATATTGCATTAACTTCATTGATAAGCCAGTCCTTTCAAAAATGTAATATCCCCTTCATTCACATTAATGAGGCTCTAACTTCCACACTTTTCTTTAGTGGTGGGGCAGTTCTTCCATTTGACAACATCTTTATTAGTGTACAGTTGTGTTATTTATAGAGTTTCCTTTGTTCTACCTAAACTTGCTGCATGATGCGTTTTGAAGCCTGAAATTGCTCCTGAAGTTGCAATTCAACCAGTGCTACGTATGCCATGGATTGGCAGCGCAATGTGAAACAATGTTGCTTCCCTTTTCTCAGGCTCTTAGTAGCCTTGTATAGACTTTACATAAGTGAGGACTGTACCAAAACCTTTTGATTAACCGTTGTTACACAGGAAGTGAAACTGAAGTTGTACTAAAGGAATTCACTTCCTTATGAGCCTTAAGTACACAACTGTTTGGAATACAAAATACCTAGACGATCATAGCTTTTTTCCTACACTGAAATATTTGCTTTAAAGAAGGGTATGCCTCTGACCAGTATCCAGAACCTGACTAGAACTCTTCTCACTGCATTGCCCATCCCCATCTTTAACCCCAACTGTATTATGTAAATGTGATAGACAAAATAAAAAACAACCCAGTCAGCCGGCCAGTGGCGCTGAGGGTTGAGCTGCTGGACGCCACACTTCACGCCATGCCGGCGACCCGGGTTCGGGAACGAGCCCAGGTCATCTGGGGCCGGCAGGGGAAGACTGGGATCGAGCATCCATTGACTGCTCTCCTAGTCCTGGGGTGGGTTGGGGAACAACCATCGTGCGGCAGTGACTTCTGGGGACTCCTGTAGGTACTACCAGTGTGGTGGCAGCTGGGAGTGTAGTGACGCCAGCACGCCAGTCATGACATCATTGCACATCCGCATTCCCGTGGGACAGAAAATTGGAGGAAAAACGGCTGGCGCGACTGTGTAGCTTGATGGCTGTGCCCTGCGCTGCCTGGAGAACTTGCGAGGAGTTCCATCAGGGAGGATCTGGGGCTGTCCTGGCTGGGAGTGGCAGAGGGGGCCCTCTGGCAGGATAGCATGACGGCCATCCCGGACCCTCTTGGGTGCGGTATGAGCCACCCAGCTCTACGGGTGGGATGGGCTGGCGGCTGGATGCCCCATACCGGTCACGCTGCAGGAGGAGATAAATAGCAGCAGTGATTTAAAAAAAAAAAAACAGCATTCTGCATCATGTTGAGTTTTTGAACGGCTGCTTATGTATGGTGGGCAGCAGAAGGCACACTAATAGAGTTGCTTGTCACCAGAGAGTTGCTCATTTATTCGAATTAAAACAAGTGCATTGCATTTAAAGGGAACAGCCTGATAAAGCGGACAGTTTGTTTGCACTGTGGTGCCAGTATCCTTAGCAACAGGTTTCTGTCATACTGGTTGACATAGAGTGGTGTGTTTAAGTTATCTGTCTTTATCTTAATGTCACATTTTTTTTCTGTTTTACTTTGGGAGAAACTGCTTGTGAATTTGTTAATACCTGTGTGATATGATCATATTTATTTTTCTTTTTATGTAGGCTTTAAGCCAAACAGATCTGGAAAATTGGGTTACAGCAATACACTCAGCTAGTGCTTCCTTGTTTGCAAAGAAGCACGGGAAAGAGGACACAATCCGGCTTCTGAAAAATCAGACCAAGAGCCTCGTTCAAAAAATTGACATGGACAGCAAGATGAAGAAAATGGCAGAGCTGCAGCTGTCAGTCGTGAATGATCCAAAGAACAGGAAGGCCATTGAGAATCAGGTATTTGTTCTGATCTAGATCTGCTAATGGGCAACCATTAAGTGTATGCTGTGTAATCAAAACTGGGTTCCATAGCGCTGGCTCATTGCACTGGTAGCAGTATGTTGCCCTGTCATGCTGAAGTCCCCTGTTTGGTTCATCATCCCAGCTTGCAGTGGGTGGGTGATCATTGCAAGTTTACAACAAGCCTCACAGGGAGGGATTACATGTCTGTCCAAATCACAGCAACACCTTATGCCTGAGACCAATAATAAGAAAATCAGCCTGGGTGTCGCTTCTGTGGCAGTGTTCAAAGGGGGGTGGGTGCATTAATGGGAGAAAAATGCAATACCTTCATGAAGATGCATTCCTCAATCCCTAGACTAAATAACATGAATCAACATCTCTGAGCCTGGCCTGACGGACCCTGCATGTCTGCCCATTGCACAGAATGGAGGCCTACTATGGGGGATGATATCCCGATGTTGAAATACACCCCAATATCTAAAAGGAAGGATGTTTTTTTTCTCAGATTCACTGGCTGCAGTATGCTTATATGTTATTGGAAACATAGACGATGATGGCAGGAGCAAAGTACTGGTCCATTTAGTCTGACCATAAACCCTAACAAACCTGCAACCTGTTGTCCATACAAGGTTCTACTCAACACAATCCACTCCCATGCTCCCCGCCCTACAGCTATCACCCTGAGCAACCACTAAGCCCTTCACTCTGTCCCAGCTGAGTTTGAAGCCAGAAAATAATGAAGTCCTCTGCTTTCTTCACCAAATTTTGCTGATCGATATTGTTTTTAAGTACCGGCAATGTATCCACTGTATTGACAGCATGGTACATTCTGTGCTGTTTTTGTTTACAGCGACATGACCCTATGCCATAGAGAGGTAGTAATGCCTCCTTCCATCTGCTGTCAGTACCCCTTCCAATGCACTCCACCATTCTGTTTACCTTATTGTGGGCCTACATGAGTTTGATTGTTTTAGAGCATCGCTGATGATGACCCGTAGGTGTCTTTACTCAGAGGCTGTGCACAGCTTTACTCCCTCATCCAGTACTCTGTCTTGTGGTCCTTGTTCCCCATGTGCATCACCCTGCAGTTTTGACATTGAATTTCAACTGCTAAACCCTTGACCACCTGTCTAGCCTTTGCAAGTCTCTCTGTATCTCCCTAACCCCCTCTTCGCTGTCTACCCTGCCACAGAGCTTAGTGTTGTCTGCAAAGAGACGCATCTTTCCCTGGATTTCTTCTCCCATGTCACTAATGAACATATTGAAAATGACTAGACACAGGACCAGTCCTTGTGACACCCCACTAGTAACCTCCCTCTTTTTCTGATTTGACTCCATTAACCACAACCCTCTGCTGTCTCCCTTCCAGCCAGTTTCTCACGCATCTAACTTTTGCTGTACACAGATCCTTTAGCTTCTTTAGCAACCTTCTGTGATGCACTGAGTGCAAAGCCTTGCTGAAATCAAAGTAGAGTAAATCCACAGCATGGCTCTTATCCACTACCCTCATTAACCAGTGAAAGAATACTATTGTCTGGCAAGACCTTCCTGACGTGACTTTTGCTGTTTACTGTCTTGGTGCCATTGCTCTCCAGGTAGTTTAGAAGATCCTCCTTGACTAGTGTCTCCATCAGTTTTTTCTTTTGTTACATCTATGTTGGTCCAATAAAAGGTATCAAACCATTTGTTTTTGGATCTGTTCCACAATAGAGGTAAGACTGACAGGTCTGTAGTTACCTAGTTGCTTGTTGCCCCCCCATGGAGCAGGACTACATCTGCTATCCTCCAGTCTTTTGGAACTACCTGACTGAACTGAGCTATTGAATAGCCCCACTGGGGGTTCAATTCCATTGCTGGTTCCTTGAGCTTCCTCAGATGCATCCCATCTGGCCCAGGGCCTTGTCTGTCTTTAGGGCTGATAGCATTTTGCAAACCCTTTCACTGATACTTGCTTGCTGCCTTATCTCAGGGATCCCCATACAACTGCCTTAATGCCACTCTCTGTCAGAGGCCTTTTGTCTCCCCTTGTGAATACAGAGAAAAAGTAGTTGTTAAGGATGGATGTTTTCTGACCGTCCTCCTCAGTTACGCTACCTCCATCTGTTAGCCTAACAATTTCTCCTCCCCTTCTTTCTTTTTTATCTTAATGTATCTAAATTACTGTTTTCCCCCCACTTGTGACCCCCTCTGCAGTACACAGTTCCATGCCTGCTTTGCTTCTCTGACTGCTCTCTTGGTTTCCCTTGTTCTCATTTGGTCCTCTCCCCATTTTTCCCTCCATTGTTTTTGGTAGTATCTGGTGAAGGCCTTTTTTTGGCTCTCACTGCTTTCCTGATATTGGTCTCTTGTACACCTTTTTTTTTTTTTAAATTACCGTTCTCATGCAAAACTTTACCTCAAGAATGGCCCCCTTGATTTGCTCCCCAGCTTTCCTCCACACTCCTGCTGCTGTCCACTCCGACTAACTTCTCCCAGACCAGCTCCCTCATCCAGTTGAAGTCTGTCCTTCTGAAATCTAGGACTTCAGTTTTTGATGAGGCTTCCTTGTCCCAAGGGCCAGGCCGTACCATATAGATTTTTGATCACTGGACCCTAGTGGCTTCCCTACCCTCACTCCTCTTATCACTTCCGAGTTGGTGAGCACCATATCGAGAATGGGCAGCTAGTTTAGTGTGTTCCTTAACTAGCTGCACTAACAGGCAGTCTTGCAGTGTATCCAGTAGGGACTAACTTCTGGAGCACCTGGTCGCTGGAATGACCCAGTCAGTATCTGGCAGGTTTGGATCTCCCATCACCACCACCTCCCCCTTTTCCACCCCCTTTCTAATTCTGTTCCAGGTCCTTATCACTCTCTCTCTCTCTCTCTTTCTCTCTCTCTCTTGCCCCTGTCCTGGAGGCCTATAGATCACCCCCATTCGTAGTTGCTAGCCTGAGGATGCCTGGAGCTGAACCTGCAGTGATTCTGTTTCCCAATAACTCCCCAGATGTTTCCATCCTCCACTGCCTCCATGCCCTTTCTGACATGTATGGCTATCCCATCTAAACATGGTGTAGCCTGGGACTGTCAGGTCTCAGTTATTATTCTCTGTGGCCCAAGTTTTTGTGATGGCTACTAGATCCATCTCAGTGTCTGCCACCATTGCATGGAGCTCACTTATTTCATTTCCCGGACTCCTGGCATTAAGGCAGACCCCTTTCCATTTTCTCCTGATCCCCTCTTGCTTTTCCTTATTCTTTCTCCCTTATTCTTACCTTGTCGCCTTAAGGGGGCAACAAGGGGGCATGATAAGAAGCTGGAGGGAGGTAGATTCAGGAGAGATGAGAGAATGTCCATCTGCACAGAAAAAGTGATGGATTCTTGGAACAGCCTTCCAGTGGAGGTGGTGGGGGAGAAAACAGTGGTGGGGTTTAAGAATGCATGGGATAGTCACAAGGGAATCATAGTGGAAAGGAAGGGGGAGAGGGAGAAAGAGCTGTAGATCAGGTAGGGTCTGTTGTGATAGTGTAGGTAGGGAAAAATGGGCAGACTGGGTGGGACAAGCGGTCCTTATCTGCTGTCAAATTCTATATATGGGTGTGTTGGCTTTGGGCACTTAATTGGAAAGGAGGTGCTGTCTGGGAATTAAATAGTCACTCCAGACGTTCTAATCTGTTCAGTACTGACCTGGAAGAAGACATCGTTTTTGTACTCCTTCCAGTTTCTTTGGGAAATGTATCAAAATAGATTTCTTATATACAGTAGGTTGCCTCACAGATTCACTTGGTTAATATGCACCAGTGAGCTGAGATGAAGGCTACAGCTGATGAGAACAAACTTTTAACGTTTTAGGGCTGATTTGCGCTACAACAAAAACTTAAATCTACTCATCTCTTACGTCCTTGTTCCTTAGTGTATGTTTACCTCTTAGCTGCTAAGAAGGCCATAACCCACAACCCACCTGTGGCTGCAGGCAAGCTCCCTTACAGTTCAAATGTGGAGGGTGCTAGTGGGGGGATGTTTATGCCATGGAGAGATTTATAGCTGCCCTTCATAACAGATCTTCCCAACTCCAACTCAGATGGCATCGATGAGTGACTTGTATTACGAACATTGATTTGGATTTTGTTTCCTAAACAATTCGGTTACAGTTTGGACTACCCCCCTCCCCCCACGCACACACACCCACACACAACTCCCATCTATGGCCCATAACCCTAGTCTGGGGAGACAGAACCTACACTTACAGCATAATACTATAACTGGGTGTAGGGGTGAGAGATGAGGTGAGCTCCGCATTGAAGGTTATTGGATGTACATAGTAGTAATATACTTGACATTAAGTTTTTTTTGACTACTACTAATGCATGTCAGCTGTTGCTCAGAATGACATCTGTACTGTACTTTGCTTCAATAAAAATTAAAAAAACAAGTTACCTCAACTATCACTGGTTTCATTTTGATATTTGTCAGCACCACAGATGACAGTACTCAAAATATGATCTAATGTTAATGTACTAGACTTGCAACACAAGGATCTGGACTATTGGTGCAGTAGTGTTTTGACAATTCTTGTCTTTTCGGTGCGAAGATTTTGACTAGCTGACATGATGCATGCTTTCTTCCCGCATCATGTACTGCTTGTGTTCCAGATGTTCGTGGGCATGGTCATTCATTCTCTATTATAGATATTGAAAGTTGGAATGGTTAAAAGGAAAATCAGACGCATTCATTTCTTTGCTTTTTAAAACTTCACTCATTAAAGAGCTAGTGTTTTGCCTGAAATTAATTTTAACTTTCCAAAGTAATGATCTGTTGCTACTTATAGTTCTTTTCCCTTTTGCTAATTAGTAGTTGTTCTACCCAACAGTACTAGGTGTGAAACGTGTGGAACAGTGCTCTACCTGGAGACAGACATAGCTAGTTCTGTTCCTCCTCATAAATTAGTAGCCCTGTGACCTCACTGTGACATCACAGCTGACCAAGAAGAGCCAGTCGCCTGCTGCAGTAAAGGATCTTTTGTTCCTTGAAGAGGTCACCTTGTGCAAGATCAGTCACTTGTGAAGTCATAGTAAGTGAGATCACAATGCTGGTGCAGTACGAAGAGAACTAGAACTAGGTATGTCAGCCTCCTGGTAAAGTACTGCTCTTTACATCACACCTAACACTGTACTTCCAGGTAGAAAACATTTGAATGACCAGGTGGAAAAAGAAAAACACTTTACAAATAAAAAGAGGCAGTGGACCACTTTTAAAAATTAACATTTTCTGCTTGCTGTTTTTGGAGCTGCTAGCACTGTGACACCAGTAACTTTTGCAGTCAAACCTTTAAATGGAATGGAGTGATCGCCCTGTTTTTCATAAGTAGTTTTAATCTACTGCATGTTGTTTCTATAATTTGACATGACATTCATGGTTCTATTTATTTATTTTATTTATTTTTTTGACTAGAAGAGGCACACAGAGCTGCTGTGGCTTGTTTCCAGGTGCTTCCTAGGAAATTGGTTTAATCTGCTTGTTTTATTGCTGGGGCAATAACCTTTGCAGGGATTGAAATTAAGTTCTGCAGCCACCAGCTAGCAGGGCTGGTGACTGGCAACAACCACTAGCCCAACAGAATTTTCCACTGGCCCAACTGGTGTATTTATTAAAATGTTACCTGCTCCACTACAAGCCTGCAGGGCCAGTGAAAGGAAAATCTTACTAGCCCAATACAAAACCTGCCACCATTTGGCCAGTGTGCCGGTGCCAATTTTGACCCCTGGCTTTGCAGTTTCATCCTTTTTTTATCCGTTCATAAGTCTTCATTTACTTAGTATGTTGACTGTATTCAATCTTTTTCAACAAAATTCAACTTGACAATCCCCCCCCCTCAAAAAAGCTCTTATGCTGTATAAAGTTAAAATCTGAATGCTGCTGAGTTTAAAGTTCAGAGTGCCTTCAATGGACTAGCTTATTTTCAAAATCACTTGATTTAAAAGAATATAATAAGACAATTATTGTCGTCGCTGGGTACCAGCATGTCTAGCCATGACTTGAGAAGAATATAAAGCTTTCATCTTGGAGCTTCCAGTTACTTTGAAGTTTTCTCCATGAAATCTGCACCACCACCACCAGTAGACTCAAAGTATCTTCGGTGTCTCGAATTTCAGAGGTTGATGAGCCGCAGTTCCATTTCTGAATAACAATTTGACTACAAATAAGGCTGATAAAGCTGTGTGTGCTATACCTTTATGAATTATCTCTGTTGAGGACCAAGCTTTGTCTTTTTTTTTTTTTTTTGCCAGAATGAGTTAGATCTTTTGATTAAAGATGCAAGTTTCAAGAGTCTGCTTCAACTTCAAAAATAAAAAGGCAAAACTTTTTTCTGTAAAGATGATGTATTTCTGGTCATGTCTGGTATGTTCATGCTCCTATTGCATGTGCCTTTGCTGCAGGAAAAAAAGGCAACTAATCTTTTTACTTGACAACAATTAGTTCTGAGCCTTGAAGAGTCGTTTCTATATGATGATAATGATGACAAACAATGTTATCAAAGAACATTCCACTAAAGCCGATGACGCAGCGGTGCAGATGGGAGCAATGCGGGGAGTTGGAGGGACTGGAATGTGGGACTATTTATTTAGTTTGTGGTGGAGTCAAGAGGCTGTTTAACCAAAGGAGCAGAAGGTTCACTGAGTTTTAGGTTTTAAGATCACTAGCTGCCAAGATCATTTTAAGGACGTGCATTCTGCACAAAATAAAATGCATTTCTTTTTTTTTTGGTAATAGTGCACTTTGAGATACGCCATATCAACTTTTGGTGTCTTGGATAGAGATCGCTAGGGTTATTATTTTTGCATCTGGTTAGGCTGCACATCCTTGCATTGCAGCAGTTTTGCAGTTATTTGCAAAGCTGTTGACACTTTTTTAAGGGGTCAGGAGAGCTTAAAAAGATGAGGAACAGATTATTTGGAACTTGCTTGTGTCAAAATAATTAACAATTTAATTATAAGTTATGACAGATGAGCTGTTGAGAACTAAAATATGGGAATTACCACACTGTTTGCCATAATATCGAAAAAGTCACCTCTGTCTTCTGTCTTACTGTCTAATAAAAGGAAGCTGATGTATCGATTAGTTTTTTTAACTTTTTTTGAGGCAACACAATTAAAAGAACTCATGCAAGGTGATGCACACAGGTTGAACACACCATATTTGTTACAGTAGCATACATTACACTCTCATTTTGATGAGACCTCATTGAGGAAATAAACAATAACTTGCTAGCCGTCCCGTTGGTGCAGCAGTAGGGTTACCGCTCACAATGGCAATGACCCAGGTTCAGGAACAAGTCCGCGACATCGGGGTCTTGAATGGGGAGGGGGATTGCACATTCCTCTGGATGCTCTCCATTCACCAGGAAGGGAGGGCAGCATTCTGGGCTGCGGTACTGCCGTGTGGGTGACAAGTGGCAGTGCAGCTGGCAGGAATTGTGGGAAGGAGCACACAGCCAGGCTCCGGAGCACCCTCACCAGCTGCATCCTTGGGGATGGGAGAAACAAAGCAGAAAAACTCCGGAGCGCAGCAGCATGATGCTGGCACACTCTGGCTCCACCACTCCGATTGGCCTTGATCCTCTGCACTTGCAGAACAGAGGGGGATGCTTCCCTTGCAGGCCCCCAGTGGAATTCTCACAGGGTGGAACACCCTGTGGAACCCCATGAGGACAGGTAAGTGCCAGAAAAGGAGTTGGATGAAGTTGGATGGTCGCCAAGCAGAGATGGGATGTTCTGGTGACCAGGAGATAAGCAAAAAAGATAAAATAAAAGCATATGTGCTAGAAATATAACACTTCAAGCAAATGCTAGAACAGTGGATCGTGCTAGAGGGTACCATCACGAGAACCATAACCGTGGCTTCCCAATCACCAAGTCTCACACAGGCGTACGACCTTAGGAAAGAAAGACCACCACTGGGCCATGGAGTTCTTTTCCCCCATCAGCTCAGCGGGAATACTTGGATGCCCACTTTTTCTTCCAGGTAGTCATCTAGTTTAAGCTAGAAGATAGAAATTGTGTCGACTGACACAATTTGTTCTGGAAGTCTGTTCCAAGTGTTCACTGCTCATTCTGTGAAGTAGTTTTTCCTTGTATTTTCCTTAAATCTTCCTCCTTTAAAAGATATTGTGTGGCCTTTGTCTTCTCACCCTTGTGCATCTGCAAGAGTTGATGTGGGGACCAGACCGTACACTATGCTCAAGATGGGGTCCAGTCAGTGACCTGTACTGGGGTGTTATGATATCTCTCAGTCTGCGTATGAAGTTTCTCTTGATGCATACCTTTTATTTCTTGCTTTGTCAGCAAGTGTCCTACACTGCTGCCCCATTTAAAGAGGAACTGTGAGGAACTGGTAAGTAATATTCCCCTGTGGAAGATGTTCTTTAAATACTGGTTCTAATTTTGTCACTGTTCCATCGCTCCGGGTGTTTTAGTTCTCCTAGTGGGTGTTTCTTATTTACACACAGGTAGCAGGTACTATTTTAGAACTGTATAATGAAGTTTGTGTTCTTCCTCAGCTCTTCCATTGTTGGCACAATGGATCCCCTGTTCTACAGTAGAACTCTGACAGGAAAAAAAAGAGAATGGGGGAGAGAGAATACTGCATCACACAGTTCTAAAATTGTGCTTCACATAACCGTGTAAGCCGGCCCGGTGACGAAGAGGCTGAGGCGCCATGTGACTTACCTTTTCCCATACCAGAGACTCGGATTTGGGAATGGACACTGGTCATTGAAGGTTAGCTGGGGAGGGAGAGGATTGAGTATCCGAGGGTCTGCTGTCCTCTCCCAGGGTGGGAAGGCATGTTATTCTGGCCTAGGCTGACCCCTGGTGGAGGCTTGGGGGTAGAGCAGGTCAGGGAAGCAGTGTACAGGAGGGGACTGTGGGGAACGTTGGGTGGGTATGCCTCCACACAAGTCCAGTGCGCTGCAGTAGGGGAGAGACCAGAAAATGGTACGTCTGGAGGCTTCATGAAGCTCAGGCCAGCCATCTCCATGCCTGCACGGCCACTCAGTGTACAATCCAGTCTGCATTGGATTTGTTGTACAGGGGGAAGACTTCCCTCCCCCTCCAGCCCTGCCACAAGAGGGGAACTCATGGGGAGAACCTGATAGGGTGTGTGGCCAAGGGAGGTGGAGAGCCAGTCTGGAGGGGCTGGGGACTGCACTGATGCAGCTGCTCTCCTGGATGAAGGAGGAAGAAAAAACCTGTATGTGGAAAAAATAACTGTAAATCAAAAATGTCCACTGAGGTTACCAATAGGCCTGTATAGATATACCGGAAAACAGAATTGCGACCAGTATGTAAAAGCAGCAGTGCAATACAATTGGGGGAAAAGGGGGCGTGGCTAGCAGCTGATGGCATCAGACGTCTTTCATGGGAGCACTGGACTGCTGTAGTAAATTTCTTAATTTTGGGGCAGTTTAAGTACAATTTTGGTTGCAAAAGTCCCCGATATTGTTTTTTTTCACCTCCAATTTCCCTGAGGAGCTGCTGTTTCCAACTGTATTGTGCATTTTGGACTGTGAACCGTGGACAGTCCCAAGAACATGCAACAGCAAGGCCAGCCACATGGCGTCAAAGGAGAACTCTCAGATGTGGTAGTTTGGAAAGCAGTTAAGGATTTGGAATCTTTTATGAAAGAATTGGACAAGGCAGACAGTTTTACTTAGAGGGTGACAACAGTGGAAACAAAATTAGACTTGGTGTCCAGGGAGTTGCAGCAATCAGAATCATTGGCAGACAAGGCAGCAACTGCCAGTGTGGGTTTGGTGCAAGAAAGCAGACTGCTACGTCTGCAACTTGAACACCTTGAAAATGGAGCCCGTCTTGCAAACATTAGAATTTGGGGTGTGCTGGAGAAGTGCAATGGCCAGGATTTACTAGAGTTTGTCGTTACACTATTACATACTGCAGTAGGATTTCAACATGAGGGAGTACTACTCCAGGCCTACAGAATTCATCCATGATGACGACCAGCTCAAGAGGAGAGCTGCCTTGGACAAGCCTCTTGGTCACCTTGGCTGGGACCTGCAGTAAAGGAACAGATTCTCCAGGCAGCAAAAGTTAAGGGCCAAGCACAACTCACTGATGGCACAAGAATTTTTCCCTGACCTCTCCTTCACCACAGGACAAAGAAGGAGTCTTTCGATGCAGTCAGATCTGATCTCAGACAGTTGGGAATTTAACATGTTTTACTCTAGCCAGCCAAACTTAGACTTTCCTGTGCTGGTAAGGTGTATCTATTTAATGATCCGACTGAGGAGGGGAAGGGACTCCTTAAGATAAAAGTAAACTTTGATTGTATACCTGCTCATGGAGACAGTGAGGCTGTAGGGGAATGATACTTAGGACTTCTTGGAAATTGTTACTGAATGTTGTTATTAGCCCTGGCTCTGTCAATATATATATATATATATATATATCTCACCTGGTTTAGTGCGTGTAGGCATTTAGGCTCTCTTCGCCCCTTTGTCCCCCCCCCCCCATTGCATTTTTCAATCTACTAGCACTGTAGAGCACTGGTATTATGCTGCTGGGGAGATGGGGGGTTGGGGGGGTGCGAATGGCGTGGGGGTTGAATGGGTGGGTCCATTGCATTGGGGTGGTAGGGTCCAGAAGACGCCCTGGGATGAAATGGAACCCTGACTGCGGTCCATCTTGTCTGTTTTTCATATCCAAGGGCACCACCAGTTTTGGTGGGCACGTGGTCCGGGCGGCCCCAGAAGTTCATACAACTCGAGCAGTGTTATGCAATGCCAGATCCATTAAAAACAAGACTGCAATTATTGCAGATCTTGTAAATTCAGTGGATCTGGCTTGCATCACCGAGACCTGGCTGGATGAGAACTCTGGCCCTACATTAGAGGCCGCAATTCCAGCCGGTTACTCGGTGATTCACCGCTCGAGATTGGATCATGGGGGGAAGGTTGCGGTCTGTTTTAAGACCGAATTGGGCCTCATGAGTGTATCTGTTGAGGAGACTGAGTCATTTGAGTGTACTGTGGTAGCAGGCATAGGTTGTAGGATCGTACTCACCTACCGTCCACCCGGGGATGGGAAACAGTTCCTTCAGGAAGTCATGGACTTCATCATCGACATGGTGTTTGAGTCTCCCAGGTTGATGGTTCTGGGCGACTTTAACGCCTGGGTCGATGATGAACTCTCGCAATTTGCACAACACTTCCTCCAGCTTATGACATCTTGGGGCCTTACGCAGATAGTTACCACTGCTACCCATAAACATGGTCACTCACTTGACTTAGTCTTCCTCTTGGGGATCAAAGACTCCGATCTGGGGGTGGAACAAGTTGGATTGTCCGATCATTACACCGTGGGGTTCAATTTTAGCACCCCCCCTCGAAGGCCTGCCCCTGTGGAGATGGTCAAGTATCGCCCTTTACGAGATGTTAGCTCTGAAGGCCTAACGGCAGTACTTGACCTATCGATTATTCCAGTGGCAAACAACGACCCAGAAGATCTCGTGGTGGCCTATAATACGGCTATTTCGGCGGCCCTGGATGTCGTTGCTCCTGTCCATGTTCGTCCTCTCTCCCTTCGGCCTCGGTCCCCATGGTTTGATGGGACCTTGAGGGAGATACAGCGATTAGGTCGAAGGTTAGAGTGTTGCTGGCGGAGATCTGTGCTTGATGCCAACCACCTTAGATTGGTGGAGCATTATCAAGCCTATCAGTCTGCAGTCACCCGTAAGAAGGAAGAGATCTTACTTCAAGATACAGCTCTTGCAGCAGGTTACACCATTGGGACTGAAGCCGGCAGGCATCAGGACCCCACAGAAATCTTCTAGCTAGCAGTCTTCAGCGGGGACCGCCTCCGACGTCGGTCCCGCCTCGATGTCAGGCGTAGTACATAAGGAGGCGGTCCCGCCAGAATCCCCAGTTCTTCTTCCCCACCAACTTATGTGTCTCGACCCTTCGGTCTGTTTCTAGCTGCAGACGCCTGTAAAGTTCTTTTCCAACTTGGAAAACTCCGTTTTCTACGAGTTCGCCATCTGATGTCCTTTCCAACCTCCGTGGAAGGCCATCCATCGAAGTGCGCCTGTGGGAAGCAAATCCCTTTTAAAGACCCGCATTCGGCCTGCGTCCGGTGCCTAGGCCCAGATCACGACACCTGGGCCTGTACCTTCTATCAGGGGTTCAATAGCTGGACCAGGATCCATCGCCAGAAGGCCCTGCAAGCGTTCCTTCTCGAAGAAAAAGTTAAGGCCATGGATTCTGCCTCCAAGGGGGAATCGTCTGAGAAAGCCCTGCAACATCTCGAAAAGAACAGGGAGAGGGTGAGATCAAAATCCCCTTCTAGGGCTTCCGACTCCCATATCTCCGGCTCCCGGTCCGACCGCTCTCCTTCCTGGGCCCGCTCTCAGCCTCCCTCGGCTGCGGTGAAGACTTCTTCGGGTTCTTCTTCTCTACCTCCGGCCAAGACCTCCAGGCCCTCTTCTTCTGCTTTCAAGGCCTCGCCGAGGTCAGGGGACCGCCACCACCACAAATCTGGCTCCCGTCACCCGGACCCCGACGCCCGGTCGGTCTCCTTGCCCTCTCCACCCCAGCGGAAGACCAAGGAGCTGACTTCACTCAAAAGGACGTCGGATCCGACGTCAGCCAAGCACCACTGGTCCCGATGACCGCCAGACGCCCGTCGCCGGTCAGGCCTTTGCCACCACGAACGCCAGCCAAGATACCGACGCCTGTTCCTGTAGAGAAGAGAACACCTACGCCTCCTACCGACGTCGGCCAGGAGGCGCTTACGGAGGAGGAGTTGACCCAGCCCAAGGACCAGACGGGCGAACCCAGTCCTGTCGCACCCCCAGGGAACCCTCTCCTGAACCCGAGATCCCGGGGGAGCCGACACCGGAACCTGACGACCGACCACCGGTGCCCAGTCCGTTGTCGGGTCTCAGTATTTCAGAGGTTAAGGAGCTATTCACCTATTGGTGCGATATCATAAAGAAGGATGTGGTTCCCACACCTCCTTCTCTTCCTCCTCCACCTGTGACTGCACCGGCCCCAGTGCCCCCCACCCCATCCGGGGCAGCAGGCTAAGTACCTTCCCCCCAAGGAGCCTGTGGAACTACCTAGGGGCAGACCAGACAAGAGGAGACCTCCGTCCAGATCTTCTTCAGGGTCACCCAGCCCTAAGAGACCCAGAAGACGCCGCCATTCGCCTTCGACGGAGGACACGGGATCAGACTTCTCGGACGGATCCAGATCCCCTTCTCCCATCAGCGTCCCCTCCTCTCCGGACCCACGTGAGCTCCCAAGATCTCCTCTGGATGATCCATCGTTCTCAGAGATTATGAGGCATATCCAGGAGAACATGGGCTGAGACGCAGAGGAACTTGACCCCGAGAGACTACGCCTTGCCAGGTATCTTCGGCAAAAAGATCCAAAGCCTGTGGTGGTGCCACCCTTGGTGGACACCTTTGTGGACGTCACCAAGGCAGCGTGGAAATGTCCACACTCGCCTCCGGCGATGCCGAAGAAGGCTGACCGCCTGTACAAGGCCCCTAGGGAGGACCAGTACTTGGCATCACATCCTCTGGCCGATTCTCTGGTCATTACAGCCTCACATGACCAGTCCCAGAGGCGCAACATTTGAGCACCCTGCCACCGGACCCAGAGTCCAAGCAACTGGACGCTATGGGCAGGCGCACGTATGCGTCCGCTACCTGCGCCATTAGGTCTCTCAACTATCTAACCCACATGGTCCAGTTTCAGAACGCCTTGTGGGAGCAGGGACTGGATCTGGCAGAAAAGATGCCAGAGGGTGAGCAAAGGAGGAGTTGCTGCAACTCCTCCGCACGGGTTCGGACGTGGGAACCCAGGTGCTGCGAGCCGCGTACAATTCCGTGGACTCCTCGGCCAGAACGGCAGCCTCAGGCGTATGCCTCCGGAGACACTCCTGGCTCCGTGTCTCTGGCTTTACCCCGGACGTGCAGAAGAACATCCTGGACGCCTCGTTCCACGGAGAAGTTCTTTTTGGTGAGTCCTCGGAGAAGGTTCTCACCAAACTTCAAGAGGCCGGGAAGGCGGTGTGGTCTGTCCAAGCCATGTACAGACCCAAGCTCAGTTCCTTTCTCAGGAACCAGAGTTCTGAGGCCGGATGCAGAGACAGCAGTCCTGCACCGGCCCGCGACAGAGGAGCTCCTTCTCCCGCAGAGCCCAGGGGAAGTCGTCCGCAGGCCGAGGCCTACGCCCTGCCAAGTCGGCCCAGCCTGCAGGACCCTCAGCCGCTACAGCATGACTCCTTCCCGGCCCCCGCCCCTCAGGATCAATGGGACACCAAGGTCGGGGGTCGTATTGCGGACCACCTGCCAGGGTGGCAGTCTATAACCACTGACAGGTGGGTTCTTCAATTGGTCGAACAAGGCCACTTTATAGAATTCATGGACAAGCCACCCACAAGGCCTCCTCTGCTCTCCCGTTACTCGGGTCAGCACAGATCGCTCATCAGGCAAGAAGTACTCGCGCTCCTACAAAAAGGAGTGGTGGAGTACGTCCCGGAGAACCAGAGAGAACCGCTACTATTCCCACTTCTTTCTGGTTCCAAAGAAAACAGGGACCTCGCCCAATATTGACCTCAGCCTTAATTTCAAATATTGGTCGCCACATAAATGTTTTGCATGGTGACCCTCCAGGGCTCATATTTCCATGCTGAGAAAGGGCGACTTTCTAGCGTCTCTGGATGTGCAGGACGCCTGCCTGCACATCCCCGTAGCTCAAGCGCACAGGAGGTTCCTGCGCTTCGAGTTTCTCAGCCACCACTTTCAGTTCCGGGCTCTTCCTTTCGGACTGTCATCGGCCCCCAGGGTCTTTACCAAGTTTATGGCAGTCGTGGCAGCGTCTCTAAGGAGACAGGGCCACTATGTGTTCCCGTACCTGGACGACTGGCTTCTCATGGCCACCTCCAGAGAGGCGCTGTTGTTGGCTATCCAGAACACCCAAGCTCTTTTTCAGTCACTGGGCATTCTTATCAACTACGAGAAGTCTCTCCTGGTACCGTCCCAGAAGCTGCAGTTCATAGGCGCAGTTCTGGACACCGTCAAAGGGAAAGCCTTTCTTCCCGAGGACAGAGCGGAGCGCATCAGGTCCCTCATCAGGGACCTCTCAGCGAAGAAGACTGTCCCCGCCAGACTGGTCCTTTGCCTGCTCGGACACATGGCTGTGGCCATTCCAACCATCCCTATGGCAAGGCTCCACATGCAGATAACTCAGTGGATGCTCAACGTGCAGTGGGACCAAAGGCAAGACCATATGCAGCATCCAGTCAGAATCACGAACGCAGTGATTCGAGACTGGCAATGGTGGCTAGACCCAGGGACACTCTCTGCGGGTGTTCCGTTTACAGCGCCGTCCCCGGAGGTAATCCTCTCCACAGATACCTCAGGGCTGGGGTGGGGAGCACACCGGAACGGGGTGAGGTCCCAGGGAATATAGACCCCTCAGGAAGCTCACCTCCACATCAACATTCTGGAGATGAGGGCGGTCCTTTATGCCCTGCAGGCTTTTCAGTCAGAATTCCCGTGGCGTACTCTTCTGCTCCAGACAGACAATACGGCGGTGATATATTGCCTCAACAAACAAGGAGGTGCACACTCTTACCCCCTTTGCAGGGAAGCGATGAGAGTGTGGGATTGGGTAATCTGACACGGCGTGAGCCTGATTGCAGTTCATGTTCCCGGCATGGACAACACAATCGCAGATGGCCTGAGTCGTTCCCAGGCCAGAGTCCACGAATGGGAACTCCTTCAGGAGGTTGCAGAGGATCTGTTTCTTCGATGGGGCACTCCAGAGTTGGACCTGTTCGCTTCCCCATCCAACGCAAAACTGCCCAATTTTTGCTTGCTAGATCCAGGGCCTGGTGTTTTCTGGCGAGACGCGTTGTCTCTCTCCTGGGCGGACAGATTCCTCTACACTTTCCCTCCCTTCCCGTTGATCCAGAGAGTTCTTCTCAAACTACGCAAGGAGCATGCAACAATGATCCTGGTAGCGCCTTTCTGGCCCAGGCAGATCTGGTTCCCCATGCTGACGCAATTGTCCCGGGAACCTCCAGTCCCGTTGCCTTTCAGCTCCCATCTGCTGTCTCAAGAGGAGGGTTCACTAGTCCACCCGGACTTATGCTCACTGAACCTGCATGCCTGGCTCCTCGAGACATAGCCATTTTGCAACACGGGGTCTCGCAAGAGGTGGCAGAAGTTCTCTCCGCTGCCAGAAAGCCGGCAACGCATGCAACGTACTCCATGAAATGGCGCCGATTTTGCCTGTGGTCTCAGGCACGCGGCCTCTCCCCTTTAGAATGCCCAGAAAAATCAGTTCTGGAATACCTGCTTTCCCTCTTCCACTCGGGTCTTGCCTACTCCTCTATTAAAGTTCACCTCTGTGCGATTTTCGCCTACCACTTCCCGATAGGTCAGCCAGACAGTGGCACAACCTCGATGCCTCTCGGGACTTCCTGAGGGGTGTTACACCTGGCCACCCATCAAGGATCCCATCCCTCCTTGGGACCTACTCTTCGTCCTGGAACAGCTCACGCCCCTTTGAACCTGCTGCAGATTAGGTAGCCGCGTCCGGTCGTGGAAAACGTTATTTTTAGTTGCTGTCACGTCAGCAAGGAGAATTTCCGAGCTACATGCTCTCATGTGTAAGGAACCTTATTTAATTTTCCACCAGGACAGAGTGTCTTTGAGGAAGAATCCTAAATTCCTGCCTAAGGTGGTCTCTGCCCTTACTCTTAACCAGGGCATCGATCTGCCTGTGTACTTTCCCAAGTACACTAATAGATGAGAGGCATTGCTTCGCACCCTGGATGTTCACCACTCCTTAAGGTACTACCTGAACAGGACTAAACAGCTTCGCACGTCTGAGCAGCTGTTCATATCCTTCGCTGAGAGGATGTTGGGCCAACCAGTCTCTAAGCAAACCCTTTCTCGCTGGCTTGTCCAGTGCATTTCCTTTTGCTACGACAACAAACAGAAGCCCCTTCCGGGCACAGTCCGGGGCCACTCGACAAGGGGGGTGGCTACCTCCTTTGCAACACTGCGTAATGTCTCCACCTCGGCCATTTGTGCCGCGGCTACCTGGAGCTCAGTGCACACGTTCATTAGGCACTATAGCCTGGATATTACCTCACGGCGGAGAGCCGGTTTTGGCCTTGCCATTCCACAGGGTCTCCTGTCCTAGAGTCAGGATTTATTCAAGATCTCTCCGTTATGCCTCCTCCCAGAATGCTTAGAGGCGCTACTGCTTGGGAATCAGTCCTAATGGTGTAACCTGCTGCAAGAGCTGTATGTCGAAATAAGATAGTACAGTTACGTAAGAACTTACTGTAACAGTAGATCTTCGAGAACAGCTCTTGCAGCAGGTACCTTCCCCCCCACCATTCCCCCTTGGAGGAGGTATGGCCTATTCAGGCCTTGGCAGGAGCTAACGCTTTTTCTTCTTCTTCTGATGGTGGATCCTTGGTCTCCCCTTCTGCTGTCATCCAGCGGCCGGGAGCCTCCGGCGGGAGAACTGGGGATTCTGGCAGGACCGCCTCCTTATGTACTACGCCTGACGTTGGGGGCGGGACCGACGTCGGAGGTGGTCCCCGCTGAAGACTGCTAGCTAGAAGATTTCCGCCATGGGGTCCTGACGCCTGCCGGCTTCAGTCCTAATGGTGTAACCTGCTGCAAGAGCTGTTCTTGAAGATCTACTGTTACGGTAAGTTCTTACGTAACTGTACTTTCCTGTCCGGGGAAATTGGGTTGCTCAGAATCGACCAGGTCAGCTTTTCCGAACTGTGCGCAGACTGTGCAGCCCAGCCTGTCTGCAAGTCCGGAGAGCATTTTCGCAAATAGTGCAATGAACTTGCTCAATTCTTTGCGACTGAGGTGGCAGACATCAGGGAAGCTCTCCAACCGGCACACTCTATGGGCGTTGTTTCTGATCAGCACTTGGTCACTGGCCTTCAGCCTTCCTGGAGTACCTTCAACCACCCGGAGTTCATGGATGTCATGAGGATTGTCCAGAGTATGCACTCTACTTGCTGTAGTTTGGATCCAGGACCAACCTCCCTTATTTTGGGTTGTATTGATACCATTGATCCGATCCTTGCACGGATAGTTTGGTGCTCCCTGGGAACATGTAAGTTTCCTAGCTTCCTGAGGGAGGCGGTGGTAATACCCCTCCTGAAGAAAGTTTCCTTGGACCTGAATTGCCATATGAACTACAGACCAATCTCTAACCTTCCCTTTTTAGGGAAGATGGTTGAGAAGGTGGTAGCTGCACAGCTGGAGAACCATTTAACCATCCATGACATCTATGAACCACTCCAGTCCGGTTTTTGAAAGAGACATAGTACTGAGACAGCACTGGTCTAGGTGCTCAGTGATCTCCTGATGGCGCAAGATTGGAAGAGCCGTTCTATCTTGGTTCTTCTAGATCTCTCTTCAGCATTTGACACTGTGGACCATGGGGTTCTTCTTGGTCGTCTGAGGTTCATCTGTGGCCTGTCGGGTACAGTCCTCAGGTGGTTTACATCGTACCTCATTGGAAGAACTCAGAGGGTAGTGTCCGGACTTTATTCCTCGGACCCAGTCCCTCTGTCATGTGGGGTTCCTCAGGGATTGGTGCTGTCCCCCATGTTGTTCGCAGTGTACATGCTGCCCCTCAGAGACATTGTAAGGAGGTATGGGCTGAGGTTTCATTGCTATGCTGATGATACCCAGCTCTATCTTTCCTTTGCACCCGACCAGGATGGAGCGCTCTCAGTCTTTAATAACTGCCTCTCAGAAATCCAGGAGTGGATGGATTCAAAATGGTTGAAGTTGAACTCGGGAAAGACTGAAGTGCTGGTTGTGGACCCAGGACACCGGATAGGGGGATCATGGGTAGGTTCACCCTCTGGGCTCTTTCTTGGGGGTTTACCACTCCAGGCCTCTGAACGGGTGCGAAACCTGGGGGTAATTTTTGGCAAAGGGCTGATGGCTACATGTGCAGGTGTCAGCTGTCGTCAAGATCTCTTTTTACCACCCGAGGAATATCTCCAGGATTAAGCACCTTGTTCCATCTGGTGACCTTACTACATTGGTTCATGCCTTTTGTGTCCTCGCGCTTGGATTACTGCAACTCCCTCTACCTAGGGCTTTCTGGGGTAGAAATTTGCCGTTTGTAGCTAGTGCAGAATGTGGCAGGACGGCTTTTGACGGGAAACTCTTGGTCCTGCCATATTTTCCTGGTGCTGCGCGGTCTGCACTGGCTGCCGGTACAATGGCGGATCACCTTTAAAGTCTTTCTTCTGACTTATAAAGCCCTACATGGACAGGGCCCTGACTACGTGAAAGAGCTTCTGGTCCCCTACCGCCCTAGACGATCACTTTGCTCAGCTGGTAAGGGGTTGCTAGAGATCCCAAGAGTGTGTTTAAAATCGTCTGGGGCCCAGGCATTTAGGCATGCGGCCCCATCTCTTTGGCATTCTCTACCCCGCCAGTTATGTGAGTGTGCAACCGTGGAGGGATTTAAAAAAGCCTTAAAAACCCATTTATGGACCCAAGCTTTCGGTGACTGGTGTATTGGTTTTAAATTTAATGCACACTGTTTTACTTAATTTAAGTTGTGTGATATCTGATATGTTTTTAAAATTGTATGGCGCCTTGGTTTTGGAAAGATGCCATAAAAATAAAGTTTTATTATTATTTATATATATATGCCTAAAAGCACTAAACCAGGTTCTGCTACACCTGGCATCCATAATTAAAGACTCCCAATCATTCTGCATTAATTGGCTTCCCATAAAACTGTTAATCAGGTACTGCACACATATATATCACACACACACATGTATATATTTATTTACATACATGCATATATATATATATATATATATATATATGCAGTACCTGATGTAACAGTTTTATGGGAAGCCAGCTAATTCGGAATGATTGGGAGTCTTTTATGGATGCCGGGTCTAGTGGCACCTGGTTTACTGCTTTTAGGCATTTTCTGAGAGCCATGGGTGCAGATCGGGAGTTCGAAGATAGCCGTCCTTCAGTCATATTTACATGGCGTTCATATACGCACTACCAGCTAAACCCCGCACAGAGCTTTTAATTGCCCCAAGCTTGTTCACTAATCTAATGTACTACGTTCAGTGTCTGCAGTTTTTGTTTTGTTTGAGCCCATCCAATATTTTGTATGCTTATTTTTGCTTCCCCAAGTGGGTTTTAATACTTTTCTGATGTTTGCTTGACAATGTAATTATTCACTTCAGCTTGTACATTTATTAAAAGCTAAGATGAGTTGTTTTATTGTTTTCTTTCTTTTCCCACAGAAGGACTTTCCTTTTTTGCTCTTAAAATGCACTGTAATAGTACACTTTATGGGCTAAATTTCACTGCAGCAGGAGACGCGAGGTGGAGGACGTTTATATGCCTTTTCTTGTGCTATATTATTAAATACATGGACTCTTGAATGGTCAGTTTTGGCCAATTCAAGAGTGTAGCGCTCAGGGACTTATCGACTTCACACCATTTTGGATTCTAGTCCATGGTCTTAGCACTGATGGCCTTTTTTCAGGACATTTTTGCACACTCATGTTTGCTTACACTGTTCTTTATTTTGGAGGTACCCTCCTATTCTGTAACAGGAGGTGATAAACATTTAGATCCTTAGTATAGACTTTCTGTTAACTGATTACTATGTATTGGAACTCTGGAAGTACATATTATATATGTTTTTTTGACATAATAAATATATAGCATAAAAAAAATTGGGGAAAATTTTGAACTTGCTCTTTTCACTATAAAAGATAGAAACATGGATGTTATCAGCAGATAAGGACCTCTTGGCCCACCTAGTCTGCCTCATTTTCCCTACCTACTGTGCCACTGCAAACCCTAGTCAATCTCTGGTCCCCCCCTTTGCTTTTTTCTAAGGTTCCCTTGTGTCTATCCCATGCATGCTTGAATCCTGTTACCATTTTAGCACCCACCACCTCCGCTGGGAGGCTGTTCCAAGTGTCCACCATCCTTTCCGTGAAGAAGTTTATTTTCTCACATCTCCTCGTGAGTCCCCCCCCAACTTCATAGTGTGCTGCCTTGCTAGTGATGCCCATCCCTGTGCACCTGAGCATCCTGCTAGCTTTCCCCACTGCCTCATCACACTGCTTTACTACCTTGATCAGAAATTATTACCCCCAGGTCTCTTTTCTGTTTTGTGGTTGTCAAAACCTCCCTGCCCAATTGGCACGTTGCCCCTGGGTTTCTGTACCCCAAGTACATGATTTTGCACTTTTTTGCATTAAAACCCAGTTGCCGAACCCTTGACCAGTCTTCCAGCTTTTTCAGATCATCTCTTATCCCCCCTAGCCCCCGGTGTATCCACTGTATTGCAGGTTTTTGTGTCATCTGTGAACATGCATACTTTCTCTTACAGCTTTCTTGCAATGTCACTAATAAAGACATTGAAGAGAACAATCCCTAGTACTGACCCTTGTAGCACCCTGCTGGTCACCTTGCCTTCTTCAGAGTGAACAGCATTTACCACCACCCTCTGAGTCCTATTGCTTAGCCAACTTCTTACCCATTTTACTACTCTTGGAACCATTCCTAGGCTAACCCGCTTGCTCACCAGTCCTCTGTGTGGAACGGTGTCAGAGGCCTTACTGAAATCCAGGTAGGCCACATCCATCGCTCCGCCCTGCTCCAGTTCCCTGGTCGCCCAGTCAAAGAACTCGATCAGGTTTGTTTGGCATGACCTCCCCCCTGTGAAACCATGCTGCCGCAGATCCTGTAATCCACTGGTCACAAGGTATTCCCCAATCCTTTCCTTCAGTAGTAATTCTGTTACTTTCTTTTACTTTACCCACCACCAAAATCAAACTGACAGGTCTGTAATTTCCTGCCTCCTTCCTGTTGCCACTTTTGTGAAGTGGGACCGCATCTGCCCTCCTCCGGAACTCTCCCCATATCTAGTGATAGGTTGAACAGGGCTGTCAGAGGGGCAACCAGCATCACCTTGCTCTCCCTCAGTATCGTAGGGTGTACCTCATCAGGCCCCATTGCCTTGTCTACATTTTAGTTGTGCTAGTTCCTTGAGGGTTGTCTCCTCTGTAAAAGGACTAGTGTCCACCTCCCTCCCTTCCTTTAACGCCATTGTCCTTTATCTGTGGCCTGTCACCTACCCCTTCCTTCGTAAATACAGAATGGAAGTAGTTGCTCAATATGTCTGCTTTTTTTAGTCCTGTTCCACACAAACCACTCCTTCCCCTTTTAGCCTTACTATCCCTCGTTTGGTCTTCCTATTTTCACTTATATACCTAAAGAATGTGTTGCCCCCCTTTTTTACTGACTTGGCAATATTCTCCTCTGTTTGTGCCTTTGCGCTCCTAACTGCTTTCCTTGTCTCCCTTTGTTTCTCCTGATATCTCTTCCTATCCTCCTCCTTTGTCATCTTGTACCTTCTTAATGCTAGCTTTTTTTGGCCTTACTTTCTCCGCTACTTCTTTAGAGAACCATAGCAGTCTCTTTTTTTCTCCTGGCCTCATTAACCAGCCTGACACGTAGGTCTGTTGTCTTCTTAATGCCCTTCTTTATTCTTGTTCACAGTTCCTTGACTCCACCCATTTTCCCTATCTCTGCTAGGGTGTCCCTGAGGCATTCTCCTGTTTTCTTAAAATCAGCCCTCCTGAAGGCCAGGACCCTCATTTTAGTGTGGTTTGATTCTGGCCCAGTTCTTGTATCGAACCACACCATATGATGATCACTGGTCCCCAAGTGGCTACCCACCATGACCTCAGCAGCACTATCTCCCTTTGTCAGTACCAGGTCCAGTATTGCGCCCCCCCCTCCCCACGAGTGGGATCTTTTAACTAGTTACCTGAGGAACGCCCCCTGCAGGGAGTCCAGGATATCCCTACTTTTAACTGTTGCCGCAGCTGGGAGGCTCCAATCCACGTCCAGTAGTTTGAAGTCCTCCACCAGCAATAATGCCCCCTTGCTTGCCATCCTTTGGATTGCTTCCAGCATATCCTTATCCGCCTCACCCCCTGTGCTGAAAGTCTGCAGATCACCCCTGTGCAAATAGTGGCCCCCTTCTGTGTCTCCAGGGTGACCTGCAGTACCTCTGCTCCTCCCTGCTCCCTCTGTATTTCTGTAGCTTTTATATTTTTCCCCCACATAAAGATTTCAGACACAAAAGTTTTGAGTTTTTTGTGACTGTTTTAATGTAGCTTTTTTCTCAAGAAAACAAGATGGCCAACACATTTGTCTTAAAAATAGGGTAGGATTGAGAAAAACTAATGGAGCACTGCAAAGGAGGTACCTAGAAAAGTAGAGTTGACAGATATGCTAATAGTTTTATTAATTGTAACTGAAACTAAATAAAAAAAAAAACATTTTTTGTTGCACTGCTGCTTTAAAAAATGTCTCTACTGGTGTCTCAGGTGCGGTGCAATTCTCCTTTAAAGTTGTTGCTGATCACCACCCAATGTCCCTCCTCTGCCGAGTGTCTATGATCTCTGTGTTGCTCAGGTTTTACTTTGTATATATATTTTTCAGATCTGGATGCATCACTTTACTGTCCAATCAGCTCTTACATTTTGCCTCATAGCCCCACCCCAACCCTGCACAGGTTGCACTTTTGTTGAGCAACCTAGCCTTGTGCCTGTCAGGGCTGTCAGAGGGGGTTGGGTTATTCCTTGGATCTGTGTCAGTCGGTGCGTGCTGCTGTAAGGCCGCTCTGTAAGGGAGCACGATTCCTTCTTTCATGACACCCCCTCTCCCGGGCCACCGGGGGTGGTTGTGAAATAGAAGAAGGTTCCCTTCCTCCTTGAGGCAGGAGGCATCCATGGCAGATGTTGAACCACTGCCTCCCCAGTCTGCACCTGATGTCCCATGCTCAAGGCACAGATCCAGGTATTTTTTTGTGTGTTTTAAACGTATGTTTTATTGTTTTCATTAAAAACAACAGCAATACAGCTTGTACTCCTGCCAGACACTAAAAATACTGGGTAAGGAGCCATCCAATGGAGCAGTTACATATACCAAGCTGAACAGTAAAGATTAAGGAGACGGGGGTGTGACTCCAAAAGGTACATTAGACTAAGTTTAAATTACAATACTCCCTAAATATGCTGCAGCTTGCAAGTATATGGTGATCTTACCTATGAACTAAAAAAGTTTCCAAAACATTTATATTCAACCAGACACAGTTGATGTGAAAAGTGGTAGCACTGCGCTAGCTGGCCTGCCAACTTTACACACTTTACTTTTTTTTTTTGTGTGCATATTTTAGGCTCGTTCCCTGCGGGCCAGGTCGGAACCTCCTTCCACCTACTGCCTTGCCTGTATACCCTCCAGTCAAGATCTGCCAGTCAGTCACTCCCCCTTGGGGCTTGGGTCATCTCCTCTCCCACTGCAGACATCTGGCCACCCATAGCATAGGTGAAGACTGGTGGTTCTCCCTGCTGGTGACTGGTGGAACATATCCAGTGGTGGAGGTAGTGGGCTGGCAGAAGTTTCATCCTCCAGTCCTGCGCCTCCATTTTTCCTGTTTTCGGTCGTCCCAACTCATGACCAAGAGCGCACATGGGGGGATAGGCTACTGGGGGACCCTGACACAGGCTGTCCAACTCTGCGCTTCCTATGTCCAGCCCACAAGCCGCAGATCCCCCTGCACCTCCACCCGTGTGCACCCAGGAGGTGGTAAAGCAGCAGGACTGGGGTCCGAGGAGGAGGAGGAGCGCATCAGCTGGAATGCTCTGCCAACCTTCTTGGGCTCATTCCCAAACCTGGGTCAGAAACGTCACACAAGTGTAGTGTTACCACTGTGTCCACTTTACATTTTTCAATGTTGAAGATCATCTGCTGTTTTCTGCCCTTTTTGTGAGTATGTGCAATTCTCTATGCATTTCACTGATATTATGCTGTGATGTAACTACACTTCTAGGATCATAGATATGTTGTTCATGCACACTTCTTAGCATGTCCCTTTTTCTTTAAGGATCGCCGGAAGGTCTTCAAGCTGGCTCCTCCCACCCGCCCGGGTGGTATATCCCTCAGCTCCGCCCCATGACGTCAGATCTTACTTTCTGCTGGAAGATTCAGGTTGCCTCCCTCGTGCTCTTGCATTTTGTAGGCCCTGGCTTCTAACCCTTCTGTCATTCTGAAAATTCACCTTTTTCGCATTAGTGATAGCGACTGCTTTTCTGTAGCTATGGAAAACAAGTCTTCCCCCAGATTTTGCCGGTGTTTGTGTGGCCAGAAGATGTCACACACCAATCCCCACACCATGTGCGTCTGTTGCTTGGGTGTCGACCATGACACCTCTAAGTGTGATTTTTAGCTTGCATTTCACTCTAATACACGTCTCGCACACCTGAAGTTGGGGAGGCTGGAAAAACGGAATCCTCCGGTGAAATCAAAGGAGGTCTGGTGGGCGGTATCCACGGCTGTGGGATCCGCTGAGCAATTGGAGTGTATGCAAGCCTTCGAGGAGGAAGCAGCTCGCGCCACGGAATCTTCCTCTCGGAGCTTCTTCGTTCTGCTCAACCTGGGCTCCACTTTCTCAGGTTCTTTCCGAGAATTGTGCCAGTCTCTCCCAACTAATGGAGAGGGTCCCACGGGCATGCACTCCTCTCGGTCCTGTAAGCAGGGAAAAGGACCTGGGATGAGACGAAGATGTTCTTGGGATCAGGAGAGATCTCGGCCCCAGAAACCGGCAGTCTCGACCTTGGTCGAAATTGCTTCTTCAGCCACTGGCTTTTCGGCTTTGCCATCTGGCCAGTCGACTGAAGTGTCGATAGATGAGGTGGAAATTTTCCTCGATCCGATCGACCCCTTGTCGCTGACTCCGGTCGCAGACTCTCTTTCTCAGACTCCGGTCCTTGTTTTCCCAGACAAGGAGACTCAACCCACTGGGAATCCCATCGAGGAAGTGATCCCCGGAAATCACCGGTCCCACCGGTGTCTCCCGAGCAACCGAATCGGCCTGGCCAATCTCGATCGAGGTCCAGGACCCCCTCGACCAACAGGCTGAGGAAGAGCCACAAGCACTCGAAAAAGAGGCGACGTCATCGGTTGTCCTCATCCTCCTTGGATGAGGAGAGGCTCCAGCGGAAACTCCGTCGGTGCTACGAGGACCTTATGTGACAACAGCTGATTTTGACAAGGCACAAGCCGACCCCGGCTTCTACCCCAGTCATTATTTGGCTTTCGCCTCCCAGGCCGAGGCCGGCTCCTTCAGAGATGATTAAGTTGGTTCCCCCACCCGAGGAGCCGGCGAAACCTCGGTTCCAGCCTAAACCGGTCTCTCCACGATCTTGGGAACCACCGCCCAAGCAGCCTGTGGGTGGGGCTCCTTCTAAGGAAGCTAGACCAGACACCGGGCTTCCCCAGTGTCTTTCGGTCACAGTCACCCCAGACCACCCTCGGTGGGTTGAAGGTGACCTGGGTGGTCGACCGTTGTATCCGGATTCCTCGGTTTCGGATGAGACCAGCCTACATTCTCACCAAGGGGATGACAAATCGGCCGGTGGGATTGAGATGTGGGAAGGTCCTTTGTCTTTTTAGAGCATTCTTCACCTCATCTCTGAGTCTACAGGGTTGCCTCTGGAGTCCATCCAGAAAAAGCCGGAGTACCCTCTCATGGACATCCTCAAGAGAGGGGATACCCCGACAGAGGCCTTTTCTGTGGCTGAGGCCATAGTTGACTTGGCCTTAGAACTTTGGCAGCACCCTGCCTCTTGTCCAGCTCCATCTGCCTGCATGACCCACAAGTAGGCGGTGCCCATGGGGTCCCTTGCGGGGTTCACAGAGCACCCTTCGGCCAAGAGCCTGGTGACCGCCTCTGTGTTCAGGCATACTGGCAGTTCTGCGACACTTAACGGGACTCGAGAAGCGAAATCCAAAACTTGGATCATTCGGCTCGGAATGTCTATGCCGCCTCGTCTTTAGGCCTCTGTCATCAGGCAGGTTTGGCTGTCATCATGGCACACTTCTCCCATGCTCTCTCTTTTTTTTTTTTATACTTATTTTTGTTTTATACCAAGACAATTTATCCAATGTTTAGTTACATCCACTTTTCATGTTTACACTAGATGTTTTTTTAACAACAGTTTTTTCCCTATACATTTCAGTTGTATTAGTATTCCATTGGTTTTATTGTTAAGTTTTAACATCATTTCCAGGTTGTTTATGGTATTTCTTTTTTTTTTTTAACTTAATTTGATATATATCTAAAAATAATGACTTTATTCGTAATTACCATAACTTATACACCTTTAACCTTAAATTTTAAAAAGGAAAAGGAAAAAAGAACATAAACCAAAAAAGGTAAAAAGGAAAAAAGTTGCTGTCCACTGCTCTGCGTCCACCCACCTATTTTATTTTTATCAGCACCAAATGCATTTCACTGACTTCCCCCTTCTCCCCACTCCCTCTACCATTCTAATTTTCCCTGAATCAAACCCATCCAAGAGGAAACGTATATGCTCTTTTATGTTATAGTTGCTACATATAGTTCCCACCTAGACCATCTGTTCAAAAACTGGTCCTGTCTGTGTTGGAGCGCAAAGGTAATCCTTTCCATCTCATGTATTGAGGTGACTAGGTCCACCCATTCTTTTATAGTGGGTCTTTTTTTTTGTTGCCAGAGTCTAGTTAGAGCCTTATTTGCTGCTACACACAAAATGCGCCACAGATATCTGGCCTCCCCTCCCTTTACTGTTTTAGGGTCAATTCTCAACATTATTTGCTTTGGGCCTATGTCTATGGCGTCCGTAAAGATTGCCTTCAGATGTTTTATAAGGTCCATCCACTAATTTCCTATGCTTGGGCATTGCCAAAAAACGTGTGCATGTCCCGCATAGGATTCCCCGCACTCCCTTCAGCAGGCAGGATTACCTCCAGATGTAAATCTGGCCTGTACCTTAGGTACAATGAAGTATCTTATTCTGGTTTTCCACCTAAACTCCCGCCAAGAGAGTGAGCTAGTGGTAGTCCAGATCTCCCTCCAACTCCTTTCACGCTCATTGTCTTCTATATTTTCTCCTAATTCTTCTTCCATTTATTTTTAACTCCTTTAGTACTATGTCTGTGGTCTGTAAGATAGTTGGAATATAGTAGTGTGATGGCCCCCCTTCCCGTCTGTGAGGCCCATATTTTTTCAAAGGGAGGAGGATAGATGTCCGTAGCTCCTACTGTTGCAGGTCTACTTAGCTCTGCATACAACCAGTTTCTCACTTAATAGTATTTAAATCTGTCTCTCCCATGCTGTCGTGGGGTCTTTGGATGAAGTCCTCCCACATCTCCCTGCGGACATGCAGACCACGGTCAAGCAAGTCCAGGGCCAGGCTGTTGCCAAACAGCAGCTCCATATGGCCCTGGACATTGGAGATTCTTGTGCCCGCTCGTTGGCAGCTGCAGTTACCTCTCACTACAGGGCTTGGCTGAGGCTCTCCTTTTCCTGGCAGATTCTCAGCACAAGTTAGCTGATGTGCCTTTCCTGGACACTGATCTCTTCGGCCCAGGTGTGGCTGGTCACCTTCAGCATATTGAGCAGTCCATTGCCACCTTGGACGCTACTTCTGCTAAAGGTTCTTCGAGTAAGAAGCAGCAGCAGAAGAAGAAGAAGCCTTTTTGTCACTCTTCCCCTGTGGCTCAGCAACCCTCCTTTCAAGGACGGCAGCAGCAGCAGGCTCAAGCTTGGTGCCCCTGGCCGAACCTCGGGCCCTCCCAGGTCCGAAAAAGAGGCTGAGGTTCAGGGCCTGGATCCTCCTCCTCCAAGCCTGCTCAGTGACGGGGCGGGGGCTGCCACCCCTTCTCCCGTCACACCAACTCTGGGTCCTCCCTTGGGGGGGCTGGCTTTGCCACTTCCTTTCCGCCTGGTCCGCTATCACCACGGATAGGTGGGTCTTGGAGGTGGTCGGTCAGGGACTGCCTCTAGAATTCAAGCAGTACCCTCCAAGCCAAGTCCGTGCCCCATGGGAGGAAAGAGTATCCGCCCATACTCACTCGGCTCTCCGAGATGACATCGCTCAGCTCCTCCTCCTCAAGGTGGCAGTAGCTCCAGTGGTGGATTCTCCAGCAGATCCAGGCTTCATCTCCAGGTACTTCCTGGTGCCCAAGCGGACAGGGGGCAGGCGCCCCATTCTAGATCTGCATGACCTGAATCAGTATCTCAGGTCATGCACCTTTTGGGTGGTCACTCTGTCCCAGATCATACCATCCTTGGAGCAAAACATGTGGTCTGTTCACTGGATCTCCAGGGTGCATTCTTTCACGTCCCAATCCATCCATCTCATTGGCGGTTTCTCCACTTTAGAGCCGAAGGGACCCTATATGAGTTCTGAGCCATGCCGTTCAGCCTGTCATCAGCCCCACGGGTCTTTATCAAATGCATCACAGTGGTGGCAGCCCATCTCAGGCCTCGGGGGGGGGGGGGTCAGAATTTATCCTTGCCTTGATAACTGGCTCTTAGCAGGTCCCACCCAGCAGGAGGTGGAGAGGTCCAGGGACCTGGCCCTCCAGACCTGCTTCCAACTCTGCCTCTTGATCAACAAGGCCAAGTCGGAACTCGTGCCTTCCCAGGTGATGTGCTTCATCGGGGCAGAGCTCGACTCTCGTCATGTTAGAGCTCGGCTCCCAGCGGACAGGGCAGAGGTTCTCTCCTCCTTTGCCCAGTCATTTCTGGTTGGGTAATTGTGCCCTGCCCGGGACTTTCTGCGCCTTCTAGGTTACATGGCGGTATGCACCTCCGTGGTCCGTTGGGCTTGGTAGCACATGCGCCCCCTTCAGTGGAAGCTGGCCACCCAGTGGACTCGGCGCCATGGTCATTTCGACCAGCTGATCACTGTGACCCAGAAGATGTGGGATGCTCTCCAATGGTGGACTGCCCCAGACCGGTTGCAGGAAGGGATCCCATTTGTCCGCCCTGAGCCGACTGCCGTCCTCACAACTGATGCCTCTCTCATGGGCTGGAGAGCCCACATGGGGGACAAAAGGGCCCATGGGTTCTGGACCCCCGAGGAGTCCCGATACCACATCAGCCTGTTGGAGCTCAGAGGAGTCAGACTGGCACTGTCAGCTTTCGCTCAGCAGCTCCGGGGTCAAGTGGTTCAAGTTCAGACAGACAATACCCCGACCATGTGCTACCTCAGCAAAAAGGGCAGCACGCATTCCCATCTGCTTTGCAGGGAAGCGCTCCGCATCCGGACCCTCTTCAACCATCTGGAGGCAGATCTCCTAGCCATTCATGTGGCAGGAGCCTCAAATCATCTGGCGGATGCTCTTAGCTGCTTAGGTGAGACATCCCACGAGTGGTCTTTCCATCCAGAGGTAGCTTACAGCCTGTTCTCCAACTGGGGCAAACCGATGGTGGACCTGTTTGCCTCCAGGGACAACACCAAGCTGAGACTCTTTTATGCCTGCCCCCCTCAGCAGGGCTCACCGCAGGGGGATGCCTTCTCAAGGCCGTGGACCCCAGGCCTCCTCTGTGCCTCCCCTCCATTTTCCTTGATCCACAGGGTGCTCATCAAGGTGAGGAGGGACAAGGTGATTCTGGTAGCCCCAGACTGGCTGTGCCAGTTCTGGTATCCAGATCTCCTCAGCCTCAGCTGCAGGCCCCCAGAGCGGCTTCCAGCACACCCGGACCTGATCTCTCTGTCAGGGGAAGGTATACCATCCGGACCTTCAGTCCCTGCACCTCACAGCCTGTTACCTGAGCGGCTAGAGTTCCAAGTTTTGGGTCTTTCCAAGGATGTCCTTACCGTGGTGGAGGCATCCAGAAAGGAATCGACAAGGAAATGTTATGCCTTCAAATGGAAAAGGTTTTCCATTTGGTGTCAGGGCAAGGGCCTGGACCCTCAGTCCTGTCCAGTGGCTAACATTCTCGACTACCTTTGGTCTCTCTCCAAAGGGGGTCTTCGGTCATCGACCCTTGGGTTGCACTTGGCAGCCATCTCTGCTTACCAGGTGCAGGCTGGTTAGCCGATGGCGCAGTAGGCAGTGATTGGGCGCTTTTTCAAAGGCCTGAATCACTTATCCCCTCCGATGCGTGAACCTCCACCTCCGTGGGATCTGCTGCTGGTACTGGCAAAGCTCATGGACAAGCCATTTGAACCAACGCACAAGTGTGTGTTGTCACACTTGTCGTGGAAGACTGCCTTCCTGGTGGCTTTCACGTCTGCCAGAAGGACAGGGGAGCTCCAGGCGCTCTCGGTGGACTCCCGTTACCTGGTCTTCCACAGGGACAAGGTTGTCCTGTGCCCCCACCTGAAATTCTTTCTGAAGGTGGTATCAGAGTTTCACCATAACTAGGTGTTAACTCTGCCAGTATACTACCCTAATTACACCTCAGAGGCCGAATACAGGCTCCATACCTTGGACCTGAGACGAGCCCTCTCCTATTATAAGGAGAGGACGGCGGAAATTCGGGGAGAGGTTTGCCTGTTTGTCACCTATACTGAAGCCGCTTCTGGCAGACCTGCAGCAAAATGGACTGTTGGAAGGTAAATTACATTTTGCATAAGTCTGTGCTATGAGTTGGCAGGCATGGAGTCTCCCAGAAGGTTAAGAGCTCATTCTACCCGTCATACTGCTACATCGGTGGCTGCTTCCAGGGACATCTCTATCCAGGAAATCTGTTGGGCTGCTACCTGGAAGTCAGCAAACACCTTCATTACCCATTGCCACATTGACCTTGAGTCATGCCAGGATGCTGGTTTTGGGGCTTCAGTTCTCCAATCTCTTTTCCCCAAGTAAGTATCAGTGAGGGTATGCGCCTTGCCTCCCTCCTCCCGGAGGACAGCTAGGAGTCTGCCGAGAAGTGTGGATGAACAACATATCCACGATCCTAGAAAAACGGGTTACTCACCTGTAACAGTAGTTCTAGGAGTGGTATATGTTGTTCATCCACATAGTTCACAACCTCACAACAAGACGCACAACACTGGCTTCTAGCGGGTTAAGATCTGGCATCATGGGGCGGAGCCGCGGGATATACCACCTGGGTGGGTGGGAGGAGTCAGCTTGAAGATCTTCCGGCGATCCTTAAAGGGAAAGGAACTCTGCCAATAAGTGTGGATGAACAACATATACCACTCCTAGAACTACTGTTACAGGTGAGTAACCTATTTTTCCTATTCTGGTGTCATCAGCAAATTTAGCATCCCAACTGCTGGTGTTCACCTCCAGATCATTCATGAATATATTTATATATATGTATATATATAAAATGTATATACTGTATATATAAATGTTAGCCCTGGCATAGAACTTTGAAAAACTCTACTGATCACTTGTTTCCATGTGGCTAGATTACCTACCATTCATTATAACCCCTTCTCCTGCCCTGCAGCTATTCTCTAACTCATTGCATTACCTGGCCAGTTATGCCTAGGTTCTCCATTGTATAGACTAGTCCCTTGTTAGGACACTGTGTTGATGGCTTTGCTGGAGTCCAGGTACAGAACACCTACAAGTTTCCTCTCATCAAGCTCCTTGCTGACAGTATCAAAAATCAATACGATTGGTTTGACATAATTTCTACTTGCAGAATCCATTATGGGCCACTGAGTCCAAGTTGTTTTTGTGTAAGTGTTTAACAGTTCTGTTTCTTATAATTGTCTGAAGCACCTTTCCTGGTGTTGACATTAAGCTGACTGGCCTGTAGTTCCCAGGCTCAGCCCTGGAGCCTTTTTCAACTATTAGTATTACATGAGTAACATGCCAGTCATCAAGTACATGTGCAGTCCTCAGTGACTCATTGAATGTTAGTGCCAATGGAATAGAGAGCTCCTTCCGGATTTTGGGTGCATTCCATCTGGCCGCATTGCCTTGTTGATGTTTACTGCCTTCAGCGTTCTTTCAGCAGCGTCTGACATCACACACATGTCCTGTAGTGTATCCTGTTGCTCACCTGAACATCCTTTCACTGCCTGATATCATCTCATCTCTTCTGTAAATACTGATGCAAAATACTCAATTTAAGCAATCAGGCATCTGTTTCCCTCCTTGTTGATTATGTTGCCACTTTTCTGATCCTTCATGATCTCAGTTTAAATGTAAAGAAGTCTGTTCGCCATACTAGAAATTTATTTCGTCCGTCTCCTGGTGGGAAAAGATACTACAGATTGCACTGAACTCTTTTGGCAGTCTCAAGGAAATGAATCGCCTTCATTTTCAGAGAAATCCCAGACATTGAGAACCTAACAGTGCAATGTTTAAACATATGTGTAAAATCTGGTGATACTTTAACCATTACAGGAAAAGTCCATGGTCCCACATTGGGATCACATAACTTGGAAAAAGGTATTTGATCCCACACCTAGTGCTCCTTTTCTCACAGAGTGATCCAGGAAAGAATTTACTGGGACTTGGCCAGCTCATTCCTCCATCCCGCAGCATCTGAGTGCTCTGCTTATCACTGATCAAGTTCACTTGCTGTGTCCACACCTATTTGTTTTTAACCTCTTTGGGATCTGAAATGTGAAACTTTCTTCCCATGCTGGGTTCTTAGACAAGCTGGCAGCAAAAACTCCCAAACGTGTCAGCTGCTGGTAAACCTAGTTGAGTTGGTTCTTTCCCCACATGGCTGGGCCCCATCTGACCATCCGCATGTTTTCAGCCCCTGTAAACAACTGTGGGGTTGGGGCAGAGAGGGGAAGCTGGCCATCGGCAGTGGTGAGGTAGGTGGGGAAGCACGGTATACATTTCCCGCAGTGAAACTCCTACAGCGACAGGTTGCTGTAGGGGATGTGCTCGGGACCCGGCAACACACTCCCCCATCTTGCACTTCCTCACTGAACCAACTCCAACCTGGAGTTGGTATCCATAAGTACAATGGGTGCGTGGAGGGTTTGGGGGGCTTCAGTCCCTGCTGTGTGCGGCTTCCTGCCGACTGCAACTCACAGTCGGCAGAGAGCCTGGTGTTGCGATGCCAGTCGACGAGTTAGTTGTCGATTCGGCATCGTAGAGCCAGGCAGCACAGCCATCACTAGTGCAGGCTGGCATATTTCCCCCACTGTGTTTATCCCACCACTATACCATCAGTACTCGTACCTGTCTGCAGTGCCACCCATGTTGGCTGGGAGGAGAGTGGTTGACATGTGATCACCCACAGGAGGAACCGTGGTAGCAGGCAGACTGTCTCCTTCTCCCTGGGGCCCTCTGCATCATACCCTAGATCCCATTTTTCTCGGATGAAAGAGCAATCTTGAGGCTCTCCACTTGGCAGGGCAGCACGCTGCAAGATGGCACCGTTAGGCTGGGCAAGCAATTTTAATAATCCATTGTCTTAAGGAGGTATGTAAAGTTCCTCTACAAACCAGGAATGGAGAAATGCTTCAGCTCCCTAACCTTAGTTCCCTCTGGGAGTTCGAGCCTGATAGTGAGGACTCTGATTTGATTTTCCAGGGTCTCCATACTGTAGCACATGGCAGAGTACTCCTTTCCAGGTCAGATAGTCACAGCAAACAAGGAAACTCTTCTGGCTGTTGGAGTTCGTGGCATAATCATCAGTTGAGCCCAGTGGCACACATGATCCGTTCAGTGGAAATTGATCTCAAACCCTTTCTCTGTTGTTGCAGCCAGTTGGAGTGACTTCAGCCATGGTGGAGATGGTGCTTTGGTGGCTGTCTCGCTGAAACTCTAGGGAGGAATCCCATCCTTCTGGACCAAAGCCAAATGTTTCAAATGATCACGGATGCCTCCGTCATGGGAATAGGAGCTCCTCTGCAGAACAGCAGAGTGCACGGCATTTGTTGTCTGAGGGAGACTCATCTGCAGTTACACAGATCTGGCAGCAGTTCACATGGTGGGTGTGACGGCCAAGTCCTAGTGTGGGGTATGTGTCCCTGTGGTGCCAGTAATGTTTGAGGAGTGGTGTACTGTAGACCTGCTATTCTCTTGGGAAACACGAACCCAGGGCTGTTTGGTGCCTGTCTGCCACAGCAGGTTTCTGATAGAGCAAGGTTTCTCTCATCCTGATCAGGCAAGCTGAATTTTGCCTTCTCTCCCTTCCCCTTATTTCACATGGTGTTGATTAAGGTGGAGCAGAAATTAGCTGATTGGTCTGGACTGGCCCCCACCACTTCCTGGTATCCCTATCATCTCATTTTAAGCATACGACTGTGAATATTGCCACTCGGAATGGACCTACTGAACAGTTCCAAGGGTTAACTTCTGTATCTGGATCTCCAGCCCCTGCAACTGACAGCCTGACTCCTAAGTGACTAAAATTTCAGGTGCTGAAATGGTCTGATGCTTTGAAACCACTTTAGACCTCTTGCAAACTGTGTATCTAAAAGATGTGTGGCTTTATGTGAAAGAGTCAACACTGGCCCAAGAAAAGGTGATGTCCAAGTTCTTTAAAGGGTTGAACCATTTTTTACCCAGTGCCAGAACCGCCAGGGTTTTACACTGGTGCTCTTCAGGTTTATTGTGAAACTTTCTGAGTCTATGGACTATTGTTACATCACCCATTTTTTTTGGAAGTTCAACTTTGTAGAATTATAGAAACACAGAAATTGATGGCAGATAAGGACCGCAAGGCCCATCCAGTCTGCCCATTTCTTTTTCTGCCTTATCAATGTGCCTCTAGTCACCTTATATTGGCAAAGAAAGAAGGGTCACCTTAGGCTACTGTTGTGCATAAAGCCAAACAGAACTAACTGCTAGACAAACAAGGCTTGCACTCACTGATCAAAGCAGAAAAAATTGAGCACCACAAAGCAGATATAAGCAAAAATGTTTTATTTATTACTTACATATTCAGATTAAAATGGTGGACATGTAGCAAAGTGCACTCCTACAGCTTGATACAGAAACTCCCGATGGCGTTTCATGCCCCTAAACAGCACTTTATCAGGGATAATCTCAAAATACATGCTGTTTAAAGGGAAACGCCCATGAGCCGTCGAGCCCCACCTGCGTGGGAAGTGGGGCCCGATTAGCAAATGTAAAAATAGAAGTAAATGTGGCACTTACAGGTTACTATATTATTTGAATTCATATCTGGTTGATCCTGCGCCCTCCCTTCCAGCATTTTAAGTCTAAACGCCCTTCCCGTCACCCCCACAAGCACCCGAGGCTGTCCCGGTAATGACGTGCCAGGCGTGGAGCAGCTGGGGTGTCTCCATAGGCTTGTCATAGCCTAAGATTGCTGAACAGCTCCGGTTTGGAGCCCGTGTACCTCCGTGACATACAGAGACCAGGTACAGACAGCTAGTGTGCCTGTTAGTCTGTACCTGATTTCGGTATTGCAAAAATACTAATAGACTCAAAACCAGAGAGATGTCAAGCTACCGCAGTACAGATTATATGTATTGTGGTAGCTTCAGATTGCTCCGGTTTTGAGTCTGTTGGTATTCGCGGGGGTGTTTTTATTTTTTAATTTTCACAGTTTTATTTTATTGGTATTCGCATCAGACCTCCTAAACTCAGCACTGCCACTGTGTCCAAACAATCTGATTGGACAAAGCTGGTGGTTCTAAAGTCCAAAGACAGTCCTGTTCCAGTCGGATCCCCTAAAACGCAGGACTGACTCTGTATTGGACCGTTCTACCTGGTCCTCGCCTGCCATTGGTCACACTGAATTAAAGGGCCACAGATGGCAGGAATGCAGCATGGCAGGAATCCCACCCCGGATCGTCTTGGCATGCAGCAGCTGCAAACTACAAAAAAAAAAAAAAAGCATAGTAGGAGTCAGGGAGTGTGCGGTGTGGCGGGTCAACCTCAACCAGGACAAAAATCACAAACCGGGATGAAATCCCTATTTTCAGAAATGCCCTTTTGATACCAGGACTGTCCTGGTGAAACTGGGACATTTGGTATCTTAATTTATACTGCCATGGGAGAGAAATGTTAGTGGGGACCATTTCCATTATTCCTTTTGGAGCGACGCTGAGAAACGTTCTGGTACTTTATGTACCGTTTGAGGACAGTATACCATATTAACGCATAGTTGGGCTCAGAAAGAATTGTATGATAAATCAGAGAATGGCAAACCTTAAACCAGTGACATATGTAAGGGACTGTTTTGCAGTGTCAGTGTGGAAGACCACTTTGCTGTAACCAGTAGCTGTATCATCTACTACTGTCACACTCTTTGGAAACTTCATAGGTGAGGAGGTTCCTATGGCAAACCCAGCCAAGTCTAACTAGCTAAGATCCTTGAACCACTCTTAAGCTACTGCATTACTGTCAAAGGGGAGTGAAACAAGTTAACAACCCTAATGTCAAGAACAGACTGAGCAGTTCCAAATGCACCCCCCTCCCCCTCTGATTTCCATATTGTTATTTTTTGTCTGCATGTTGTCACTTCCTTGGTCCGTGTAATGGCTGAAGATGAGTCCATCGGGATGCTGCCACAGATTGCCCAAGTACCCAAGCTGCACGTGGTACAGCCCTCCCTCAGTGTGATGTTCATCTCCAACACTTAGGTAGTCTGCATGTCCCTGGAGCCCGTGAGGGCAGCACTCACCTTGTGATCATGAACCCTTAGGATCTGGAAATACCTGGCGGTGTCTTTGAGGGTGGAACTACGTAGCAGGACGAGGTTGGTCTCCCTATTGTACTTGAACATGAAAATAACTTGCCTAGTGAGGTGTTAGCGACTGTCAGTTTGGGCACCATCTTGCTCAATGTGGGGCGACAGAATGAGCTTGTAATGCAGGTGCCAGGCAGTTGAGGAGCAGGAGAGTCGCACTGGAGTGCTTTCTGGATTCTGGCTCACTGCTCCCTGAGCTACTCCATAACTTTCTGTGGGGAGTACTGGAATGTTTACTATCTTGCTTTCATAAATAGCTGGTGGAACCTGCTATAAAAAAAACCCGCAAGACTAGCCTGATGTCCTAGCAACAGAATTGCTGCTCGTGATGCTGGTAAGCTGGGTTTGAGAACAAGCCTGTGACTTTGGAGGGTCAGCCCAGGGGGTGGGGTGGGGGGGAGGATGATCGACTGTCCAAGAGGACTGTCTCTCCTCTGAAGTGTAGGGAGAGCAGCAAACTCTGCAGCAGCACAGCCACCTGGGTGGCTGTTGTTGGTTGTGCAGCTGCAGTAGCTCATGGGAGAGGTGAGGTCAGCAGGCCCAGGCAGCTGGACAGGATGTGAAATCTACAAACTGCAGAGGGCCCCTTTAGCTAAGGGAGCATGCTGCTAGAACTCAAGTGACCGTTTTGTAACCTCTACACTCCCTTAAAGGAAACCAGTAGGACTCTTGAACTTTGTTAAAGTCCCTGAAAGAAAACAAAAACAGTTAATTACAGAAGCCAGCATTACAGAAAAACCCTTTATTTATTTAGAAAATCAGAATTACAACCCTTTGAGTCATAGACTCGTTTCCAAAGGCTCCACGTCAGAATAAAACAGACATTCATACAGTACATACATAGAATAAATGTGGGTGAGCAATCATACAGAGTATAAGTACAATGGGCACAGGTTAATGCCTATACATTTTGGAGCTAAAACAGGGCACAGCTATTGACATGTTTACCTAATGAGCAGTTAAGACCTATACAATTGGTAGCTAAAGCAATGCATGATATGAGTTGGTAGTAAGGTGCCTTAAGGAGGCCTTGTCTTATACGTAATACAATGCATTCATAGTCCAGTGCAACTATATGGTAACTGGGGGAGGTGAGGAGCCTGTAGGCTAGAAATAGTCAAGGCTCTACACTGCCAGGCCAAGGGCGGGTGCGTGGCTTAGCGGCGTGGTGCAGGATCCACAGGTTACTGGTTACACTGGCATTGATGTAAGGAGAGGATATGGGCCCTTAAGGCAGCTTTAAAAGGACCTAGATTGGTGATTGATGTGATGGCCGGTGGGAGGGAATTGTACCAGGATGGCGCTCTAAGGGGGAAGGATCGCTGGGCCAGGGTGGTTCTGACCCTAGGCACCTTCCAGATAGTTTTTGGGGTGGCCCGTTTGGACGCTGAGATGGTGGCTGCCTGAAGAGAAGCCATGATGCCTATTGGGGTTAAACCCAGGTGGATTTTTTTTTGTGAAGAGACAGGTCTGGTATAATAGTCTTTCCACAAGGGAGAGGATATTGGTGAGCGCATATAGGGTGCAGGTATGTGTATTTCTGTTGGCACCAGAGAGGAGCTGGCAGGCCTTATTGATGACTACTTGTATTTGATGAAGCACCATAGGGTCGGTGGCAGCATAGACTGTAAGGCCATAGTCCACCTGCGATAAGACTGAGGAGGTAATGGCTAGATGAAGTGCTTCAGGTGGCAGGCAGTCTTTATGTCTGTAAAGGAGACCACTGTGGGTGTTGGTGGCAGAGGTGAGGATTTTTATATGTTCTTGAAATGAGAAGGAAGAGTCAAATGTAATACCTACATACTTATACTTTTGGACCTGTTCCAGTGGGATGAGAGAGGCGACAGTATTTCCAGGGGAAAATCCTTTGATCTGTTTTGGCAGTGGGCCTAGAGCATTATCTTAGTTTTTTTAATGTTGACCACCAATCTATGTTCAGCAAACTAGTATTCAGTCTGACAGAAGGAGTTTTGTAAGGTACGCTGGGGAGAGAGAGAGAGAGAGAGGATCAGGATATGTGACATAAAGAACAGCATCGTCCACGTAGAGGAGAAGATTGCCAGGGCAAGATTTAGGCAGGGCATTGAGGTAGATGCTGAATAGCAGGGGGCCCAGGATAGAGCCCCGGGGAACTCCTGAGTACACAGGCAGCATAGTAGATATGGTATTATTAATGTTAATACATTGGGTTCTAGATGAAAGATAGCTGGAGAACCATGAGAGTGGACAATGAGAGACCCCAGTTTGTTGTAATGTGTTAAGGAGGGGATGAGAAACCGTGTCGAAGGCGTTTGAGAGATCTATAAACATGGCCAATGCGAGGTGCCCCTTGTCAAGCGTGGAGTGCAGTAAGTTAGCAAATTCTGTGAGGGGTGTCATAGTGCTATGGCCAGCTCTGAAACCATCTTGCTCCCTACTTAAGAGGTTGTGTGTGAGGAGGTAGTCAGTGAGCTGATTGGCCATGATCTTTTCAAGGGCTTTAGAGAGTGGGGGAGAATCGAGATGGGCCGGTAGTTGTTTGGGAGGGAGCTGTCACCACATTTCAGTATTGGTGTTATCACTGCCGTTTTCCATGAGGTTGGGAACTGGCCCAGGTGCAGGGACAGATTTAGAAGGTCTGTGAGCGGGGAGATAACTGAGTCTAGCACAAGGTATAGGCTACGCATATCGAAGGCGTCTTTGCAGTAATTGGAGCTCTGGAGGGCTTTGGACAGGTAGGCTTTGGCTTCTGTCGGGGTAATGGCTGAGTTTGAAGGGGGGGTGGAGGAGCTCAGGTGGTGGGATATGCTGAATTGGATCAAAAAAGTTGTTAGGGAGGACTGAGCTGAGGTCTGAGAAGGTGGAATTAAGGCAGTTAGCTATGTGAAATGTGTCTGTGGTGGTAGTACCATTAACACTAAGTTGTGAGGGGGGAGAGTGGAATTTACCATTAAGCTCCTTGATGTTATCCCAGAACTTTTTGTGCTACCCCAGGAGGTGGCTAGGGGTGGTTGGTAGTGCTCCACCTTGGTATGGATGTGAGTGGGCTGATGTGGTCAGCATTATAGGCCTGGCTTCGGCTTAGCAAACCCGAAGGCAGTGGCACGATGCCAGAGGTCGTCACACATTTTGAACTGTTGTAGGAGTTCTGGGGTGATCCTGGGGGCACTATATTTCTTAGTGGTCACTTTGATGGTTGGTGCAAAAGCATAGCAGGCGGTATTAAAGGTGGTGGTGAAGTAGTGCAATGCATCATCTATGTGCTAGGCTTGGGAAATAGGGGACCAGTCCCAGTTAATTAGATATTATTTGAGGTTGGCTATGCCTCCTGGGCGTAGTCAACGACGAAAAATGATATTTGGTGGTGGTTTACATAGCTGACAGGACCAGCTGAAGATAATTGGGGAGTGGTCACTTAAGGCATTGGGTAGGACACCCAGGTCAGTACTATGGTGGGGACAATTGGTGAGCAGGATATCTAGTAGGGTGTGGGTTCCATTAGTGGGGTTGCCCCTGGTAGGCTGGGATACCAGTTGGGTCATATATAATGCAGCAAAGGTATGTTTGGCGTGCGCTGATGAGCTCGCCAGCCAGTTTTTGTTGAGATCCCCAACTAGGATTTGTTCCATTTTGTGGGGGTGGCTGACTAGATAGTCAGAGAGCACTTTACAGGCAGGGGATTGGCTGCAGGGTGGGATGTGGTCAACAGTGAGAGTAAGAAGAGCATGGTTTGGGTCAGGGGGAGAGTTTTATTGAGAGGGCTTGGGCACCATGGTCTAGGGAGGGTGCAGGCAGGGTTTGGTAATGCAGTGAGTCATTTACATAGAAGGCACAGCCACCACCTCTCTTGCCGTTACGATCAAGCCTAATGAGAGAGTGGCCAGGAATAGACAAATGAGTCTGGTGTCTTGGCTGACAGCCAGGTTTCTGTTAAAGCCAGAATGTCTGGTTGGTGCTGTGCTGTCCAGCATTGCAGGGGTGCCATTTTTTTAGGTAGGCTGCAGATATTCATAGTGGCTGTTCGAAGCCCCGTGGATGACCGCAGCTTGTGAGGGGTGCTGCTGGGCCAGGATTGGGGTGAACATTGCCAGATAATAGAAGAAGCAAGTGGAAGATCCTGACAAGGGCCATGAATTGGTGGCATTTTGCCGGGTAGCGGCGGCTGGCAAGCTTAGAAAGTGATGAGCAGGGAATGGGCAGTTGTGTGAGGGCTGGGATGGCAAGGTGGAGGAACAGACAAGAAGGGCTCAAGGCACAGAGAGATGGGCAAAGGGGTAGGGGGAGGGGTGCAGGGGGGCTATGGGGAGAGACAGGGTGATGGAGAGGCTATGAGGTGGTGAGATGCTCCCCCAGCAGCAAAGGTACCAGAGGCGACTGGGAGTTTGTTGCTGAGCAGGATAAATGTGGTTAGCAACAGTAGTATGGTTAGTTTGTGTGGGTGGGTGTTGTGAGGGAATACAGTGGTGGTAGATGTGACCATGGGCAGGTATGAGTGGGTCTTGCTGACCCCTAACATTGTGGCAGACACAGTGGAGCAGTGGTAGGGTTGCTGCCTTTGGAGCGAAAGATACCTGGTTCGATACCTGGTTTGGATGCCACATTGTATGCCTAGTGATAGCCTGGGAGATGGTGCAAGGGGCACTACAGAGAGGGGCCAAAGGCAGAGAATTTGGGTATGAATTACGCAGGACAGAAGTGTTGGGGGAGGTGCAGTGGCAAGAGGATTGCAACCTTCACGTCTTGTTACCCTCTAGTGGCTTTACAGTATAATCTGCAAATGGAAAAGTAGGCAAAAAAAACCCAAAACACTTTAAACTGAAGAAATTCAGCACTGAGTATTAAAACAGACCAGATATCAGAGGCAATACTGGATTAGGAGGAAAAGAGGTTAAATAAGATGGCCGTTGGTAGTTATATAGTCCATTCAGGAGGAATTTGGAAATGCCTGGCAGGATGAGGAACCAAACAAGGAGCTCGTGTTCTATGGACAGGCAATAAGAGCTGTGCCAAGATAAAGGCAATTGTCCTTAGGAATTTACAGAGACAGCCACATAGCCTTGAGTTCCCAGAACGCTGTCCTGGCTGTGCCTGCTAGCAAGGGCTCAGGGAGTGTGGCAGCAGACCTTTCTCACCGTGGAGACATGTAGACCCCCGTCTGAGGCACTTTGAATTATTATAGACATAAGAAGTCATGTTATAAAAGTCATACCAGTTTTTGTTACTCTTGGAATACAGAATTTAATATTTAAAATAGTTTTTAGCATTAATGATGATTATGCTGGGCAGGGAATCAAAGTTGGGGATATCTGTAAGCAGTGAGCCACTCCGGTGTGTGCATTACAGGATAGTAATGCACTGCCCAGGGGCATAGCAAGACACAATGCCAAAGGTAGTGCCCTTACACCACTGGGAAGTGCGTTAAAATCCTGTAATGTATACCATGGAGTAGCTTATTGCACTTGTAAAATGGCATGGTGTAATTTTCTGTAACATATTAATAAACAACTTTTTTTAATTCCAAAAAAATCTGAATATTGTATGTTTGAAATGGAAAAAGTTTATTTTCCAGTAAAAAGTCCCTTTTCTATTACTGACCTTAATTCCAGTAGAAGCTCTTGTATCAGTTGACTGCGAAATGTAGTCAGGGCTTGTAGTCTTTTTTTTTTTTTTTTTACTTTCTCTTTATGCCCCCTTCCTCGCTGCGCTGGATTCCTTTCTTCGGGGATCTCCTAGGCTGTAGATTCCTGTAGTCTCACCCCAGGTACCTCCCTCCGGGTGCTTGGCTAGCCTTCCCCATCCTGCTGCGGTTTACCCCCCGGGCGAGGAGGAGAGGGACCCCTCCCTTAGTCCCTCTCTCACACCTATAGACTGTGTCGGAAGGCCTCGCGAGCCCCATCTATGAAGCCTGGTTAAGGGTTTTCTCGGGACAGCCGGGTCCCGTCTACAGGAGCCCAGCACAGGGTTCTTTTTCCTCTTTTCTCTGGTCCCAACCCCCCAGACGTCTGCACGCAAGGGGGGGCCAAGGAGTGACGCACGTCACGACGTGTAACGCTCTGCCCCCAGCAGACGCCCTCCTCCCTTGTATGTTATCTGCTGCACCTCCACCCGTGGTCACCCAGGTGGCGGTATTGCAGCGGACTTGCATCCCACCCTACCCGGAGAGGAGGAGAGCAGCCCCTGGGCGCCGATCCTCCTCCCCAGCCGCCCTCCAGCTGCCCGAGTCCGCTCCCAAACCCAGGTTGCTGGCGCCACAGCGGTAGCTCCTATCCTGGCCAAGTGGCCGCCAGGGCTTGTAGTCTTATTCCACTTTTCTACTATAAAGTGTAAACATAACAAAAAAGCCAGGCACTCACACCTGAGAATGTAGCCTCAGAAAAATCCAAACTCAATTCACCACTGAAAATTACATATTTTATTAAATACATGTATTCACAAAATGTATAGGACTGGGTGGTGTCCACTAGACGCCCCTATTCTGAGGCTACATTCTTAGGTGCGAGTGCCTGGCTTTGTTGGTGTTTCTGTAGTTCTTGGGAGTAAGCACTTGTCCAGAACAAAATGCCCCTGTTCTGTATTGCTCTGGGCTTCTACTACCAGAAGGTGATGTTGCAAGTCCTCTCTTTTGTGCTCTGTTTCTGTGTACTAGTGCCCCCCTGATGCTGGTTTGTTTGGGGGGGGTGCCCCACCTTCACCCCATTTCTGTTTTTTTTTTTTTTAATCTTTCTCTCTTTCTCTCCTTCCCAGCCTACCCCCCCAGCCCCATCACCCCAGTGTCTACCAGACTAACGTCTGCTTCCACGAGGTGCCAGGTGTGGTGCCTGCTGGGGGTCAGCATCATCTCACCAGTCGGGATGTTTTTTCCTATTTACTTCCTGGCCCCAAGCGTGGAGAGAAGGCATGCAGTGACGCCAATGGCTGAGCTGCGCACGCTTCCGCGCACGGCATGCCGGGTGTCTGCCCCACATCCGCCTCCTACATAGTGGGTCTGTTGCGCCAGTCACCACCAGGGGCCAGTCAAGCAGCGGACTCCATCCCCACCCCTCCCTGGGAGAGCAGAGCAGATCTCTGGATGCTCGATCCTCTTCCCTCCCCAGCCGACCCCCGGTGGGCCGCTTACACGGATTATTGGCGTGGCAGGAGGTAAGGCACAGATGCCTCAGCCCTCCATGCCATTGGGCCAGTTCCTGTTTGTTTTGACATTTGTAGACACAGTCCTCTGCACCCCCCCCCCCACTGCAGCAGATATATGAGGTATGTGAGGTGATCGTGTGGTAGCAAGCTAAGTGGTGGGGAGGGAATAATTGTCGAATGTGTTTATTTATTTATTTATTGAAATGTTTCACCAGGAAAGTTACACTGAGCAACAGTATGCTCGTCTCACAGTACCTCCTGGGGGAAAGGGTAGTGGGATTACAGAATTACAAGCATCAGTTACACAAACAGTGGGTAAACATAAGTACAATTTTCAGTACAGAGAGTAGGAGCAGAGGTACATGAAACGACATAATATCATTTGACTTCATTACATTAGGAAAGCTAGAGTAACATGGGCTAGTCTAGGCAGGGAGGAGTTAACATGATAGGGAGGGTGGGGGGACAGAAATACGTGTGAGAAAAAGTGCATTAGTGGGGTGAACAGGGGAGGGAGTGGGAGTACGTTGAGCTAGTAATGGGGAAGAAATATAAATTCAGTAGCTCGAGACAGTGTCTGGGGGAGTTAGCTGCATTCACAGTTGGTGACTAGGTAATTTGTTAGAGACGTGGAGAGTGAACCAGCAGAGGAAGAGTGGCGAATTTATGTCGGCAGCTGATTCCGTAATTTGTGGAGGTGGTGGGAGAAGGCCATTTGAGCAGAAGTCATGCCCCTCTTAGGTATACTCAGTGTCCATGAGTCACCAGATCTAAGGGAAGATAGGGAGGCTGAGATGTAGGAGGGGCGAGAACCAAGCCAGAATTTAAGAGATGAATTTGGCAGCATGGAGCATGTGTCTGTTAGTAAGGGTGGGAAATTTCAGAGAGCGGTAGAGTGTACGGTGGTGAGTCAGGGGAGGAGCATCAAGAGCAAAGTGGCAGAAGGAGTTGAGGGAGTCCAGTCTGGTTAGGGTGAACTGTGGGTCAGCACTGTAGACTATGTCGCAGAAGTCAAATATGGGTAATATCATTTTCAGTACTAATTCGCGCCTTGCCGTAAGCGGGATGCAGCTACGGTTTTGATAGGGAGCCCCAAGTTTGGGCTGAAGTTTCTTCAGAATGACTTCAGTGTGTACTGAGACGTTGAGATACCGGTCAAGCCAAATACTGAGGTATCTAAAGGAGGAGGTGTCCTCAAGCACAGTACCATCAAGGGTGTGGAAGGTGGGCTGGGAGGTAAGCCTAGCCAGTCTCTGCCTAGTGCCGAAGGTCATAGAGACTGTCTTTTTGACATTAAGGAAGAGTTGATGGTCACCTTAGTTTAAAGCTGGTGCTTTTCATGTGGGCATTTCTGCTGCTTGTGCCTGGTTCTTGTTCAGAACACCTGTTATTGCCATTGCAGATGTCATGCGCAGTCTGGTGTTTAGTGTAGGCCAGCGGCTGCTGTTAGCATTGTCTGGGATCAGCTGTTAGTGTGGGGTGGGAGATAGTATGGAGGCTGGAGCGTACACACACAGGTCGGACTCTAAATTGCTGTACTTCTAATAGCAAGTCATGTATAAGTACATTTTATAAATGGTGAGAAAAGTGGTGGCAAATAGGGATTGAGGTCGTTTTAAATCATGGTTTGTGAATGTAACCCCTAGGTGGCGCTATCCTAAGGGCTACTACCCTTGCCTGCTTGGCAAGTAGCAGGTTAAGGGGCCTGAGTTCTGAAACTGGTGCCTCCACCCAGAGGTCAGGGTTGGTAGTGGTCAAGCTAACCTGGGCACAGCCCTCCGGGACACTGTAACCCCCCTCTTTCCCCTCTAGTGGCCTGAACACTGTACAATAATCACTTTCACAATACCGCTGGTACACCACACAAATAAACACTGTTTGCACTTACCACCAGGGCTGGTTCCTCTAGCTCGACCCTGGAGCCCCCCTGTAAAACAAGGTTATGCACAGCAAATAGCAACAGTACAGTACTTACAGCACAAACTGGAACCACAGTCAGATTACATGCAGAAAAAGTTATATCTGATTTATTCAGGGGACTTGAACAAGGGAGGGGCAAAATCAGGTTAATTAGCTTAAAGGTTATATCAGTCAAGCAGTTATACATGCGCTGAGACCCCCCCCACACAGTCCACCTAGATTGCCCAAGTAGAGAAGAGATTGGCTAGCCAGGACAGTTGCCCGGGGTTGCAGCTGGTTGGGGCCCTGTGATGGAAAACACAACATGCACAGTACACAATATTTGTACTCCGGAGCCAGAGGGCTTAGTTCATGAAGGAAACAAAACAACAAGACAATCAGATGACACACTCAGATTAAGCTGTTGTTATAGGGAGCTACCCTGGTATTTACTCACGATACCCAAGACTGGACACAGGCTGAATGAAAATCGAGACTGCAGGTGGTTGATCTGGAATGCCAGGAGAAGCAGGGCCCACACAAGTCGCAGAGGCGTCGTTCCTGTTCAAGCAGGGGGCTGATCCCCGGGGAGGTCTCTCGTCGATGGCTTCTCTGTGCAGTGGGTAGTCTAGCTGGGCCAGTCTGGCAAAGCCCAGACTGCATGGAGACAAGTTCGGAAGCAGTCTGTTATGGGCTGGATACAGCTTCCAGCAAGCAGAACACAGTTCACACAGTGGAGAACTAACTCATAACCCACTAGTAGCTCATAGCACATTTACATGTACAGGAATTCTACTGTACCAGACAAAGCGCTCCCCGGGCACAATTGCAAAGTCTCTGCACACACCGGGAGCTTAGGAGTAGCTGGAACTCCTGACAGGCTGATCGCATTCAGCAAAAATATTCGGTGGTCTTCAGGTTGAGCCTGGTCAACTTCAGTAGCTTACTTTAGTCACACAAACTTGGATTTAGTCCAAAATAATTCTCTTCTCTCCTCTCCCTCTCAGGAGCAGCAGACGGACATGGAGGCCAAACTCTCAGCCCTTTCATAGTTCCCCCATGCAAATCCACTCAGGATTGCTCTCAGAATCACTTCAGCTCCTTCTTGCTCAGCTTCCAGCTTAGTTCTAACTGAAAACTGCAAGCAGCCCGGGACTTCCCCAAGATCCAAAAGCTTTGGTTGACTGATTTGGCTGTCAGTTAAAGCAAGAGCTCCCCCTTCAGTTGCAAAAAAGGCGCAAAAACTCAAACCACAGTACCTATAGATTTTGAATTCAGATAGCTCCTGTAGTCCGGTTACATTTTAGGTCCCACCAGAACTGATTGGTCCAATTTTCAGTCCAGGACCAAGATAGTGGAGACAAACAAAACAGTCCTTGCTACAAAGAAAGTAGGGTAGACAAACTACATTAACATTATCATTCTAAATGGTTTTCAGCAAATAGTTACATCTCTCAACAGAGCTCCATCTCAGATTACCTGTGCTGTAATCAAGCAGCTCTTAAAGAGACAGTGCACAGAGGCTATACAGACTCTGGCAATCACATTTAAACTGCTAAAATGCAGGACACCAGCCTGGCAGTGAGTATTTAGGCAAGCTCAAGGGAGACTTTTTGGGAACCCCAATTTGTAGTGGGGTTACATGAATGTGAATGGAGTTTTTTAAATAATATTATAGATCGAGGGAGCACTTCCAACCAATCAGAGTGCTCCTTTCCTGTGCATAAGATGCTCTTATTCTGTGAAGAGCGTCTCAAATAAATATATATATATATATATTTTTTTATTTATATTTTATTGTTTTACATAGAAAAACAATAGCATACAAGTATCTCATGTAAGAGATCACAGATTTGCACAATAATACATCCAATGTACGTAGGAGAGTTAGTCTATACATCCTGATTTACGGGTGTGGGGGTTTATCTTATAAAATTAAATGTCCAAGAAGAATATTAAGTCCAAGATATGCTGCACCCCACAAGACTTTGGGTGACCTCACATTAAAAATTACAATCTGAGCGAATGAAAGACTCAGCCACTAGTGCTGATGTGGTCCCCTTTCCAAACATACTGTATGACTCAATATATATTTATTGTGCATAATAGAAATACCCACCAGACCCAGAGATCCAACTTTGCTAAACTTTTACATTAAGCTGATATAGATGTAAACTGGTATATTAACTTTATCATTTTACCAAAAAATAACCCCAGTGCAATACGTGGCAAGAGGTCTAACAGTTCAACATGCTCCAACTTAGTTTTCTTTCTAACAGAAACTGCATCACAAGGCTGTTTAGATTTATACAGCATTCACTAGTACAGTGATTATTTAAATTTTTAAACAAAGAGAGAAAGGTCCATTAACATGGCCCTTCAGGTTTCTTCCTCTTCGGATTCGGGTAGTTCTGGAGCTGCAGCATGGCCGAATTCCATTGCTATGGCCTCCGTCTTTTTCCCTGCTTCAGTCAGGTCATTATACTGAAATGTCTTTCCCCCATAGAACACTCTGAGGCGAGCAGGCATGAGTAAGGAATGGGCCACCCCTAGACTTCAGAGTTTAGCTCGGACACCATCAACTTTCTTGCGCTGCATCCTCATGGCAAACGAAAGATCAGGGAACATGTGTATGGTAGTCCCTTGAAAATTGAGCTTCCCCTGATTCTCTTGCTGCTGTTAAGATCAGATCCTGGATCCCCGAGCTGGCAGTGATCGTTAATACCGTTCTGGGTGCCTTGTCTCGATCCACAGCTGATCTAGGAGAGATCCGATAAGCCCATAGTAAATGTTCCGCCCCAATCTCCGATCCAAGTTTCAATGCCTTCGGGAGCCATTCTTGGAGGAAGAACAGAAGGCTATCTCCTTCACAGTTCTCAGGTAGGCCTACAATCCTAACGTTAGAAGCCCTCTGCGTAGTTTTGAGGGCTTCTGGCCGAGACCTCAGCTGTGCATTTTCCTGGATCAGCTTGGTTGTTACATTCAGCGCCTGGTTTGCCGTCGATTGTGCAGAGGCGGCCGTTTTGTTAGCTTCCACAATTTTGTTCTCTTGCTCTGTAAATTGAGTGAGAATGGACTCAATCTTATTATCAATTGCTTGCATCGAGCGTAGAAGCGCCGTCCATGGAGGAGCTGTTTCAATCCAAGGTTAGAAGTTACCTCGTGTTGCTCCAGCTCAACAGGCCTCAACTTTGCAGCGCCAGCAGGACCCTTATTAGTACGTCCCATCTTAATAAAAATTAGATTGGAAGATTCAGCACCTTTTGTAGATTCAAGTACAGTCACTATTTAGAAAGATTTCCCGGAATTACTTATTATTTTAAGTTGAATACTCTGTAGGTATGGAGAGCAGGTCTAAGGCATGTCTGGTCGGTAGGTGTGCTCCACAGTGCCCCCTAATATTATTGATCGCTGTCAATCAAAAATATATTAATACGTCCCCTGTTGCCACTTGTTGCTGAAAACGAGTGGTTTCATTTGCCTTCAGCTTGAGCCAGAACAACTCAGCTTCGCTTTACTGTTCTCGCTCAACTGAAGGCACATGAAACAACTCATTTTCAGCAACAAGTGGCTCCGGGGGACATACTAAGACATATTATGGTAGTAAAGGTTAGAATTTCCAATCAACCAACCTCAAGGAAAAAAAACATTTGAGTGGTCGGCCTGCCTAAAATGGTGGAGGGGGAGGATTGTCTTGAATTTGCATGAATGTTCCTGCCCTACAGTACTGGATCTCTGAGTAAGACCCGTCCTTCTCCATAGAAAAGGCCTGCAAAATTACACCATGGTGGGCAGCCGTAGCACAGTCCTCGCTCAGGACTTTCATGTTGGTCTGTACGGTGTGGGAGACAGGGATCAGGTGCTGATGGCAGCCTATTGCTGACACAACCGTAACTATGATGAAGATGCAATGCTTTTATTTCTGGATCTCTGCTTCAGCACCTGACGATGGTGCAAGGCGTTCAGCAGGATTCAGAGCCGGCTACGCCAAATGAAATTACACCACCAGCTACTTTTGCCAGCAAAGCTGTGTTTCACATGGAATGGACATACCTATTTGTTCAACAACCCCAAGGAGGCGGGGAAAAAAAATGGTCTAACGGTTTGAAGCTGAGTTAAGAGAATGGCAGGAATGAAGAAGGGTCCTGAGATGGGGACTGAAGAGAGTGCACAAGTATTTAAGTTTTCTAACTGTCAACCTGTGGTCCACACGAGGCTGATGAACCTGTGAACATTGTTTTACTAGCTGGAACTTAATGACATTATTTGTGCACTTTGGGAGTCTCTATTGATTTAAAAAAAAAAATTTCCAATATGGTGTTTCCTGCCTCTTACTTTACAGGGACTCCTGCATACACCTTTTGTTTCTTTGTTTTTTCCCACAACTTGGCGCATGCCAGCTATCCACATGTCCCACTGTAATGCTTTGCAGCTTTGCATGCGGTCTGGACTTTTGCTCGGTATCAGTTAATGTTAAGTATGAACACAAACGACAGTATCTGTTCTGTCAATTTCAGTGCATTCATTTAAGTGTATGTTTAAATTGCAAGCACAGTCCTAACTCGTTTTCAGCTGTTTGAATATCTGCACCTTTGGTTTGGGGCAGACTGTTTCAAGTGTGTGTATTTTCTAATGTTATCTACAGTTTAAAGGGATTCTGTACGATTCCCTATGTGATTATTTTAACAGTTACCCTAGTTGTGCAGAAATTGATCAAAAAGGATACATTTAGAAAAGGACTTTAATGAAACATTATTTATTTATTTATTTCATTTTGTTAACCAGGTACACCCACTGGGTCCAAGAGGTCCCTTTTTCAGGGGCAACTCAGAATTAACTACAGAAAAACCTGTTGGACATAGGACATTTCAGTGAGACAAGACCGTTTTAGGAACAATCATGGCAATTCAGTGTGTCTCATGTTTCAGAGGAACATACCTAGACATTTTATAGAGGAACATACCTAGACATTTTATAATCACATGTGGCTAGACATCACAAAATGCTTTTTAAGTAGGGATGTGGAGGCATCCATTTTGTGGACAGGAAGGGTGTTGTGATGATGTCACTCCCTCACCAGTGTTAGTGTGCAGTGCAGCTGGTGAGAATAATTCAGCTGTGCTGTTAGGGATCCCTTTATATTCCGAAAAACACCCTGGATTTTTTTCTTGGGTATTTCTTTCCGGAGCTCCAGAGGCATGCCCACCTTCCGCTGTCTCCCAGCGTAATCTCTCGAAGTCAGACCCCCTCCCTTGTGCACCCATGACTTACCCTTCATGGTAGGGTGGTGGGGAGCGACTCAACCCACCTCAGCAGATGATTGCCAGGGAGGTGCCTTCTCGGGGGTGGCACCGCAGGGGACAGCTTCATTAACTGGGGCTGTATTTTCGATTTTTCTCCCCTACGGGCTCATGGCGTGCAATGATGCCAGCGACAGGGTGCCCACATGCTCCTGTGCGCACCCCTCTCAAGCATCTGCCACGTCCCGCCTTCCCATAACATGCGGCTCCATGCCATTGAGCCCCAGCCTCCACTAGGGGTCGGGCAAGCACCGGCCGTGGGATTCCCCCCCCCTCCGGAGATGGAGAGCAGTCCATCGGACGCTCAATCCATCTCCTCCCTGCCGACCCACGGCAACCTGTGCTTATTCCCGAACACGGGTCAGCGGCGTGGCACAAGGTGTGGCGTCCAGCGCCTCAACCCTCAGCGCCACCAGGCTGGCCAACACCCTAGATTTTAGGTTTGGCAGAGTGTAACAAAAGAATCCAGTGCTTTTCTTCATGGTTTAACAGGATCCCTGTCTGTAGGAGCAGTTTGTTTTAACCTGCTTCATTGCACACCGTTAGAGCTGGTGAGGCAGTGACATCATCACAGCACCCTTTTTGTCCACAAAATGGATTCCTTCACAGTATAAGAACATAAGAACGTGTCAGCAGAAGGGGACCATATGATCCATCTAGTCTGCCCAGATTCCATACCCCCCATTCTGTCCTTTCGAGATTACTGCTGTACTTGTCCCACACTAGCTTAAAAGCAGTGACTGTTTTGGCTTCCACAACCTCTTGTGGTAAGCTGTTCCAAGAGTCTACCACCCTCTCTGTGAAGCAGAACTTGCGAATGTTGGTTTTAAACTTACCCCCGTTAGTCTCAAACTGTGCCCCCTTGTTTGTGTGGTCCCATTTCTGTTTTAAAAGTATTTTATTGTCTTACTGAAGACATTTTCTAAATATAACCTGGCCGGTTACATACTGGATCCTCAGAGTAACCGTTGCAATAATTACACAGGGAATTGTACGGGTTCTTTTTAACTTCAGGGTCTGGTTTTCAGGTTCACGGTTATATGTCCTGGGAATTTGGGGAAATGTAATATGTACTATATATGGCTGGAACTGGGGATCTATAGACCACAGTGTCACCATGATGAAAAGGTAACTTCCACCCATCCTGTACCATGATCCCCTTTCCTCTTCCTGGGCTGTATGCGTTTGGACCACATATCCTTTATCTTCATATAAAGGTGTTCCCCCAGTGTTGTATCTAGAGAGGAGCTGTCTATATCTACGTCTTTATAAAGGAATGTACTTTGTTACCTTTCAGTGTGAATCGGCTTTATAAGTTTTCTTGCAAATCTATAACTTAAAAGTTGGTAGAAACAGGTGCAGCATCAAATGGCACTCCGACTTCTTGGAAATGACAAGCCTGGGTATGGGGCATTTCTAGTTTATATTAAAAACAAACAAGCAAGACTTTGTATCTGATGAGACATGCCAATTAAGACATTAGTAAACCCCCCAAAACAGGAAATGAGTGGGCCTGAAAGCCCCCAATTACAGTTTTAGTGCTGTAGGCTCTCGAACGTAGTTTTAATTCCTGGCATATACATTCCTCAAAAGCATGGTTAAGAACTGTTTACTTTAATCCTAACGACGTTAATAATATTGCATGTAAGGAATTCTGTGGAATGTGATCAGCAGGGCATCAGGAGCATACAGTACAGTATGTCAAATCTTGGAGTCGTATTCTAAAGGAAGGGAGTGACCACCCTAGAACTTTGTCAAGTGCGATGGTCACGACTCGTGTGTAAGCAAGGCTGATTGTGATTGCACAATATTATAAGTTACTAGAACCTCTGAGGGGTGTCTCTTATGGTGTAAGAGACTCTGAGAGTGAGGCTTGGGCGAGAGGACTGCAGAGAGAAGCTGAGCAGTTCCGTCTGCCCAAACCTCATGAGAGGAGTCTCTTATACCACAAGAGATATCCTCCGGAGGCCCTATTATGTTATTAAAAATCCCTTGAATTTAGCTCAAAATATTTATAATAAGTTTAGAGTATTTTTTTTTTATTTTTAAATGTATTTTATTGTGTCCCCTGGCACCAAAGTGGAGTGCTCTTGCATGAGGGCACACTGTACTCCTAGTTAAGAGGTACAGTGGCTCTACTTGCTGATTGGCTGAAATCGTATTGGTGATTTATAATATTTACATTCCCTAAAACGACTATTTTAAAAGTTGAGTTACTCACTTCAACAACAAGATCTCGGAGTTTGTAGGCAGCAATCCATCAAGTGTTTTTTTTCTATAACAGGTTTGATGGTTTGATACCTTCGTTGAATCCTGTAGTAACAATGCGTCCTCCTGAGCTTTCTGTACTGTGTTCATTATATGATCCAATTTACCTTATTTGCTCTGTGATCCTGAAGTTTGTTTTCAATCACTGAATCGCCCGGTTCTTTAAATACCTGGGTTTTACTTTAATTGTTACCCTCCCAAACATTTTAAAGTGCCAGTCTTTAGACATTGGTGACTTGCTGGAGGGGAGAAGCTTTTTCTGGATCAGCCCCCATACATTTTACTAACTTCAAGTCCCAGTTAAGAAGAGACTGCAGCTGGTGCAGTTTGGTGGTGTACACCTAGGCAAGCTCCCTGAACAAACACATCACACATGCAGTTTTAGGGCCCAATTCACAGTGCCCTCCGCATAGGTGGAGTACTCCACAGAAGCTGCAATTCTCCACGAAGTTGTGCAAGCCCCCCCCCCCCAAATCCTGAATTTGCTGTGCCTGCAGGCCTACATGGAAGGTCAGGGGTGTGGGTGCTCTACAGAATCCCCAAAGCAAGGTACCCCCCCCCCCGAAGCCCTCATCATGGGGTTATGCCACTGGGCTGCATGAAGTTGAAGACAAGTCTTGGGGATGGTGGGGTGACAGGGACGAGGGAGTATGTGGAAAGGGCCATGAGTAGGATCAGTTGGGAATATTAACGGAAAATAAAGAAAAAGAAAAACACTGGTCTAGTAGAGAGAGAGAGAGAGAGAGAGTAGAAATTGTCATACTGTAACTTGCAGTCTCATTGGAGAATTGAGGCAGTTTCTGGCTCTGTAGATGACTTGCGTGAGTAAACTACCAATGGATCTGTACATGACTCATGCCAATTAATATAACTGCCACAAATAGTTTGTTTTTTTTTTTGCTCCTTACTTGCTCCTCTGGCCTGCCTCTCCTTCCAGCTGCTCAGGGACCCCCGACCCTCTCGCCCTGCCCCCCTTCCACTCACCTCACATCGCAGCCATCCAGGGGTGGCCTGGTGTAGCCCTCTCACCAGATGGGTCCCTCTCCTCCGAGGGAGGCGCCAGGAGGGGCAACCAGCGTGCTCTATGTTCAGTCTCTGGGTGCTGCTGAGGTGGATTCCGAGGCGTCAGGGCACTTGAGTCAGCAGGAGCCAGCAGCCATCATCCGGCCGACCAGGGAGCCGAGTTTCTGCTTTTCTCTCCGGGGCGTGGTGTGCCACAGACGTCTAGGCATACGCCGACATCCACCATGCCCTGTGTACAGTGGGGCTCGCTTGAACTGTCACCCTCCCAGCCTCCGCCAGGAGGCAGCAGCCAGCGAGTCATGTCCCCCCCCCCTCGGAGAAGGCGAACAGTCGTAGGACGCTCAAGCCTTCTCCTCCCAGCCGGCTCTCCAGTGACCAGAGTCCGTTCCTGAACCTGGGTTGCTGGCGTCGCAAGCGGAAAAGCCGGCTAGCAGTTTTTAAAAATCTATTCCTTTTGAAGTTTACACTACTGTTCACACTAGATTCTTTTGGTATTCATGAGTTTAATCAGTTCTGTCCGTTCAGATTTTCCCCATATTAAAATGATCGAATTGCTTTCAACTGTGTGTTTCATGTAGATCCAGCAATGGGAACAGAATCTAGAAAAGTTCAACATGGATCTGTTTAGAATGCGCTGCTACCTGGCCAGTCTTCAAGGAGGGGAGCTGCCTAATCCCAAGAGTCTGCTAGCGGCAGTAAGTCGGCCTTCCAAAATGGCACTCAGCAGGCTGGGAATCTTCTCCGTGTCTTCATTCCACGCATTGGTAAGGCACTAATCAAACTCACTGTTGCTAAGATATAATCCTTTGTTTTAAAATAATTTTTATTTTTTTTCACTTTTAGTGTTGCTTTGTTAGGCTAGGTCACCATATGACTGGCTGTGGGAGGAGGGGGTTTGTGTATGTGTTGTGTAAACTTTGACCTGAGATTCTGTGGGGTTACGTACAAATCCTGTCTTCCATGTTTCAGTGCTAAGCACTTTTTTCAATATCATTTTTATTGAAAACTGGTTCAGGCTGGCTCCATGGCGCCAAGCGAAGGGGTTCGCTCGGCACGCTGGCGACCCGGGTTCATGCCCCGAGCCCGGGTACCAGGAGCGGAGACCAGCAAGGGAGGGGTTCTATAAGCGTCCATTGGATGCTTCCCTCCTGTGGGGGTGGGATTTGCCTGGAGACCTATGGGTGGATTGGTGGCAGCTTGGGGACTTGTGGCCTCAACAAGCCCACGGCATGCCCTTGCCCCAGGAATACCCTGCGTGCTTACGCAAGGTCAAGAACTGCTATAGCTGGGCACAGAAAATGGAAGTTACGCCCCAGCCGACCGGATGATGAACGCCTGGGCCTCTGCCACCCAAAGCCCCGGAGCCAGCCCGGATCCAGCCCTGCAGCACCTGGGATGCAAAAGGTCAGCCGTAAGGGCATCCCTCCCCCCCCGGAAGGAAGGGACCCTCCCGGCATAGGGATACGCCGGGCTACCCAAGGTAGTCTGCAGTTGGGGGTGGGAGTAGGTGGCAGGAGGTCGGTGGGGGGGCAGGAAGGTGTTGGCGCTCCGAAGGAGTGGCCGGTCGGGGTGTGTGGGAGGCGCATAAAAAAAAAAAAAAACTGGTTCAGGTGGTACATTTTATGCAAGCTGGAAGAAATCCAGGTAGTTCATATAACTAATGTGAGTAGTACCCTAGACATAGATTAAAACATACCAGAATTCTGTAGCACTGTGTTGCAGGGATCTAGGAGTATCCCCTCCCCAATTTGGTACAGTGGAGGGGGGAGTGCTCCAAGCGCAATACACTTCTGCTATACTACTGGGCCATCTACCAAACTTTATTTATTGTTCGTTTGTGTTCTGTTGTAAACAGGAAGAAATGGATTACAACTAATAGCCTGATTTTTTGACCATTTGTTGAAGTTTGTATTTTAATGCCATTTACAGGTGGAGGGTTAGTTGAATTGATTTTCTCCAGCACCCCCAGTGAAATTTGAATATTAGCATGCAGAATTGCAACAATGATATACTCAAAAGGGTTGGTGTTGAATATAAAAAAATGGCATACATGCTGACCAATTCTCATAAAATATCTTGAAACATGAACACAGTTGGGATCTGTGCACCCCAGCCAAATCGCATTTATTGTTGTTGGTGACCTTTGACTTAAAGGGGAACACTCCACTCCCCAGGAGAAATACTGAGGGACCTTGAGGTCCTGATTTAGTACTCGGTTCAAGAAGGGCAAACACCAACTATGTAAACATGCAGGCTCCAAAATTCCAAAGGAAGATTTTTATTCCAAAACACACAAAAGTACGCTTGATGCATTTCGGACTGTGGTGCTTTATTAAGATTTTCTTTTGGAATTTTGGAGCCTGTGTGTTTTACATGGTTGGTGAGTGCCCTTCTTGAACGGAGTATTAACTGCAGTTGACTGGAGTACCACCTCTCCTTGTGCAGCCATTCTGTGTTTTCTACAGGTGCTAATTTACAGAATTCACAATGTTAAATAATTTTTCAGTCACTTAGTTGCAGCGTGATCTATTATCTGGTTGATTCTGCAACACCCCACCCACCATGATCCAGTAGTATTCTATTTCCCAGAGTCTCCCGCGACCAACCATCTGATGAAGTGACTGACAGACTAAGTTGTGGGGCATGTCTCTATACCTGCAACTCTGTTGACTGAAGGTATCTGGTCAATATGGCACAGCAATAATCACGCCATAAAAACTGTGCAGTGAAAATAACATCGGGAAAAACAGCTAATGGGATAAAACAGCATCAGGATGGTATTGCATCCCCGGTTACTAATAGTAAGCCCCCCAACTGACTTGCTACCCCTGGGTTGTAATAGTAAATCCCCCAGTTTGTGGTATTTTACCCTGACTTTCTCCTCCCCCACCTCGTTCTGCCCCTAACGTGTGTTCATCGCTTCACGCTGTATTACCGATGCGTGTTTTTTTTGCTCTCACCATTTTGTCTGTGCAGTAATTGACCATGCCTTTTTGCTCCTGCTATATTGACCTAGACCCACTGACTGAATAACTAGTGTTATAGAGTGCATGATCGCACTTACTCTACCTGTACCGATCATGCTTGGTACCAGTAGAATAAGCATGACCATGTGCTCTGTAACACTAGTATTCAATCAGTAGAGATGCCGGCACATAAACATCCTCCGAGGCTTAGTCCATCAGTCGTGTCATCAGAGGTCTGGCCACAGGGGTCTCTGGGAAATAGAGTACTAATTCATGGCAGGCGGGGTGTCGGAGGATGAACCAGATGATAAATCACACTGCAATTAAGTGCATGAAAGAATTATTTAACGTTGCAGATTGCTAAATAAGGACCTCAAAGTCCCTCAGTATTTCTCTTGGGGAGCTGAGTGTTCCCCTTTAACTGGGGACACAGACGCATATCTTGGTTATGGTGTTAAAACACCATCTTCAGACTTTATCTAAAAAGAGTATTGAATGCATTTCTGTGTTTGTAAATGTATTTGACTGTTCATTGCTCAACATGCCAAAGTCAATAATGCCGCTAATCCCTTAAGGCCACGTCTAGCCTCTTTAAATGTGAAATAAGTGTTGGGATCCCCAAGGTCATTGCTGCAACATGCAGATGTTTTTAACCTCCATTATTTGTGTAACAGGTCTCCCAAGTCCCTTGAAACACTTGGAAAATGTAGAAGGTTTTACCTGTGGCCCAAGTCTAGGTTGGAACGTAATGTCCAATCTCTTGCTCTTTTAAACATTTAAATTCTTTCCCAAATATGTCTCTAAAGGTTAAAGAGTTGTGGGAGTGGGAGTGGTGATCTCGGATGAGAACTGGTCCACAGCACTTAAGCTACATATGGGTCTGTTAATATGTAATAAACACAAGGAATCTCAATTTAAATTCCTGCACTGACTGTATTGTCTGCCTGCCATAGTTTATAAATTTAATCCCCATGTCTCCCCAATCTGCGACCGATGTAACAGTGCATTTGGCACCTATATACATTATTTCTGGGAATTACTACCATTCTGGTCAGAGATTGCTCAAGAACATTTCCACACTTTCATCCTGCACGTAGCCGACATGCCGCTTTCCCTTCTTTTTGGGGTGGAGGAGGGGTGGGAGTCATACCAAAGACTGGTGCAGGTATTGTTGGTGATGGCCTGCCAGTGTATACAAACTACATGGGTATCACATAATAGGCCTACCACAGCACAGTGAACGGCTTTGGTTTTGCTGTCTTTGGAATGACTGTTGCATATATTGCACGACAAAGAAGAATTATTTCTCCGCAGCTGGCTAACCTATATTGATACCCTACCAGTGAACGAAGCAGCCTTACTTAGACAAGTTATCATTTAGTAGGACACCTTATATGTTGGTCATCTGGGCCGGATTGTCACTCCTGGTCATTTACCGCCTCGCACCTTGGCATTTGGGTCTGCCCCCCCCCAGTTAGGGTCACCTGCGGTTTCCTCTGTCAGGTGGCTTGGGGTATGCCACCCTACATATCCTACTTGAAAATGCCTCATGACACAAAAGGAATGCTAAGCCCATTTCTTTCCTTCATTCTCTTCTGATGTAGTGTGCTTGTCTATCATAGCTGGTGTTTTGTCTGTGTCTTATAATATCTTTCATTGCACATATGTCTTTTAGTTATATATTTATTTATCAAGCAGAGTATGTCTCTACTCTGGAGACTCCTAAATATTGTGGATTTATTTGGATGCCTGTTGTTTATGAGGATGGTTTGGGAGGGTACAGCGCTGTTTTCAGTCCTGTCTGTTATTTTATAGTTGGGCCGTGTTGGTCTCAATTTGTACAAGTCTCTTGTGATGTCTGATTGTTCTTTGTAAGTTGCTAATATTCAGTGAACAGATGATACAAAAAGCAAAAAAATGTTTAAATTCTGAATAGATCTGCTCAAGGGATGAGGCTACTCTCAGAAAGCGATCATTGTCTCTGTCTCAGCAAGAGAGAAGCAAGAAGGGATTGTTTTCCTCATTAAAAGGTCTTGACACTTTGGCTAGAAAAGGAAAAGAAAAAAGACCATCTGTAACTCAGGTAAGTTCTGTTTACTATCATTGGAGTGATGCATTTCAAAGGTGCCTTAATGTAAATGCATTATTTACAAATATTGTACACCTGTTCTGTCTGCTTAGCTTTCTGTCCCAGTCCAACATACTGGATCCATGAATCTGTTTCAAAACGAGAGCTGTGTTGCAGTGATGGGTGAAATAGAAGTTCAGTGTAATGGTTTTACCATTAAACCATCTATCTATAAGAACTAAAGAACCCCCCACACACACACACACACACACGATGTGGTCCCCAAGTGTTAAAAAAAAAAAAAAGGTGGATGTAAAAAAACCTCACTGCAACTTGCAAAGAGAGACTATCTTGGCAAGTAATGGATTTGGTGCTCTGTACAAATGACTGATGCACTAAAGTGCTGAGGAGGATGGCAGCTGTACTGTGCTTCAGGCCTCTGCTCCAGAAACAAATGGTCTGATACTTTCATTGGGCCACATAGATGTAGCAAAAGAAAACAGTGCATAAGCTTTTGGACCAACCAAGTCCTTCCTCGGAAGCTTATGGCAGTTGTTTGGTAAATCACATACCATTAACACCCAGATCATACATAAACAAAACAGAAGGAATTCTTATTGGTTTAAAATGCCTTTAAAAAAAATAATAACTGAGGTTTAAATGCAAGAAACCGGTCTTAGTCAGCTGACAACTATGAAGCACTCCAAGGTCAAATGTCAACAAAGGCAGATAAGCGGAATACTTCGAGGGGCCAGGCAGTTTCATTACCTGACATCATGAATGAGTGATTGTGTTATGTGAATACACTTTTAATTAAATGCAAGACCTTTAGATATAATACCCACATAAGTATGTGTTAAAAAATACAGTATTCCAAGTTAAAAACTGTAAAACAGAAATATTCTATGTATGGCAATGAGAGGGTAAAAAGAGAAGTTTCCCTAAAGTGAACAGCCTGTTTTTTGGGGTTTTTGCACTTTCATTTATCCCTCCTACCCCCCTCGGTCCCTCCTTTGGACTGATCAATCCCGTAATCCCTCCACGGCGTCTGCCCCTAGAGTGTCAGGCTTACTCCATTGACTCCCTACCTTGCTCCTCTTTCCTCCGGAGAGCCTGCACAGCGGGGTCTGCCCGTAGGTAGGTGATCGGGGCTGGGATCGGTCGTCATCCTGGTCCGGGCGGGTGTTTTTCTGCTTTTCTTCCCTTGGTCCCTCCTCCCCGAGGGCATCAGCACAGAGGACTGACATCCAGATAGACGGCGTGCTGATGCACGCCGTTGCCAAGTGCTCACAACATCCTCTCCACTCCGACTCCGAAGAGCCGCCTGGTGCCCCGGTACCCATGCTTCCACCGGCACCGGTGCATGGGGTGCTCAAAGCACCCCAGGAACCCAACCCAGGAGGAGGAGAGCATCTCTTGGGACGCTCGATCCTCCTCCTCCCCTCTGACCCCCGATGACCCTGAGTCCGTTCCAGAACCCGGGTCGCCGGCATAACACGAGGTGTGGCATCCAGCACCTCAACCCTCAGCGCCTCTGGGCTGGCCCGTGAACAACCTGTTTAACACATTTATAAACTGTTAAACCTATCTGGAGACAATTTATCAACTAAATACTCAACCAGATAATATATTTCATATAACCAGATACTATATTACATCTGTGTTGGTCCAATAAAAGGTATCAAACCATTTGTTTCTGGATCTGTTCTTACAAGGACCAATACGGCAACTAACTGTTTCTGTGTGTCAGGCATCTGTTGGCAGGTAGGGAACAGAGTTTTGCTATCAGAGGGCTGCATGTTCGTAATCCAGTTATCCTTGGATAGCTAAAGAAAACCAGTTTTCCACATCTTCAAACTCAGTCTCCCTCATCAGAAAGCAACAAATGAAATACAGCTGCTACCCTAAATGGCTGGCCTTGATTTATATCGCACACCACCCACCACACTCATGCAAATAGAGTCCCCTCCCCCAAATGCTGCATTTAGTGTTGCGCTGTAAGAATGAATTGAATTACCCTTTGATGTGACTTACTGGTTCTTGCACTGCCCAGTGAATCCCTGGTTCACAGGATTTTGGGATTAGCTCTTTTTCTCGACTGGGTTCACATGAATTTCAGTGTCTACTTTCATGGTGGTTGAACTGTTCTGCTAAAGGTTCTTCAAACATTCATGATTCAGATGGGGGCTGTGGGACTAGCCCTGTAGAACACAGCAGATGGTAAGTTCCAGTACTTGCTTTCTGTGTCTCTTTGAATTATTTAATGGTTTTTAATTATTCTGAAATTGTAAGCAGCAGGCAGGTTGAAAAGAAGACAATAAAACAGGCTGACATTCGTTACAGTGTTAAAAAAAAAAAAAGGTGATCCTTAAATCGTGTTGTTTGGTCATGTTTCTACTTAATTCTGTTTGAACATGAGTAAGGCTTTCTGAATGGATTTAAAATAGTTCTGTGCTTCAGGCAGTATGGTAGACAAAGCAGTACCACTGAGTTAAAGCAGCGGTTTCTGGTACTTTCAGTAGTACTGCAGCTATTATTTTTTTATTTATTTATCTTTTGTTAACCGGGTAAGTACACTAGACAAGTAGTATGCCTATTTTCAGGAACGACCCGGGAGAGTACAAACAGGTAATACAGAGTACAACAATACAGCCAAAGTTAAGTGGACGGCTACATCTCACACTAGTTGAAATAATTACATATACACTTGAAGGTTAGGTACAGTAAATCGATAAATTGCAGGCTATATACAGAGTAAGACAGTGAAGAAAGAATACATAGTGAGTTGACATTGAACAACATTGACTATCTATAGCATAAGGTAGAACAGAGGAGGAGCTGGTCAGGGAAACTGGCTTCCGATATGGTTTAAATAAATATGGCTCCGTAAGCAGAGTGCCAGAGGGACTACAGTGTCCAGGGCTTACAGCTAGGGAGGCTTTAGGCATTTACAGCATGAGGCCAGCTTAAGATGCTCCCACAAGGAGGTCCGAAGGCTTTTGTGGGAAGGGGCGGTGCGTACCTGCTCAGGGAAGGAGTTCCAAAGCTTAGGAGCATGTGCGGCATAGTCCCTCTCACCCATAAGAGTGCGGGTTGAGGGTACTTTTAGTATCCCCGGACCCTGGGACCTTAGGGGGTAGCATGAGCGGTCAGCTGGGGAGAGGAGCTGGGCCAACCCCAGGGGTGAGCCAGTGCTGATCACTTTGCTTACATGGCAACCTATACCAAAGTTTAGGTGATTGGTCGGGGATAGCCAGCCTAATTTCTCATAAAGATCGCAGTGATGAGTGAGGCGGGGGGCAGCCAGAGCAAAACGGCAAATGTTGTTGTACGTCGTATTCCATCTAGTAAGGAGGGCTTTTGAGGTGCGCGCAAATAGGTGGAGTCCATAGCTTAGGAGGGAGTAACATTCCCGGCAAGGGCCAGGCGGCGGGCAGGGGTGAGGTTGTGTTTGGCCCTATAGGCCAGCCCCAGCTTACCCGTTTACTCTTTGCAGGCGTTGAGGATGTGACTCCCAAGGTCCAGTTGGGGTCGAGCGTCACCCCGAGATATTTGACGGAGGTCGCAGTGTGGAGGGAAGTGCCGTCTGCGCAGTTGATTAGCAGAGGGACTGGAGAGGTGCGAATTTTAGCTGAGGAGCCGAAGAGCATGGCCTGCGTTTTTTTCTGGTTGAGGACCAACTTCTGGTTGGTGAGCCAGGCCTGGATATTCCTGAAGTCCTCAGATAGATGGAGGTTTAGGGTGGCTGCGTCTTGGGAGTGAGCAAGGAGGACCAGGTCATCCACGTACAGGGTGACCCTACATCTGGTAACAGCATCTGGGAGATTGTTGATAAACAGAGAGAAGAGAAGGGGTCCCAGAACAGAGCCCTGGGGGTGCCCGAGGTCACCGGCAGGGGATCGGAGAGGACTTTATTGAATTTGGTTAGCTGCTTTCTGCCATGCAGGTAGTCAGTTATCCATTTCAGGGCCGGGGGAGCCAGGCCGAGGGACCTCAACTGAGCGCAGAGCAAGTCATGGTTGACATGGTCAAAGGCCTTTGATAGGTCGATGAACACAGCTCCAGAGAGCTTACCCTGTTCCATGGCAGTTCTGACACTAGAGGAGACAGAGATCAGTGCCGTGGTGGTGCTGTGCGCTCGCTAAGAAAGCCATGCTGGGCGAGACAGCGATGCGTGAGATTGGATATACTCGAGAGTTGATTGGCAACCACCTTTTCCAGGAGCTTGCTGATGGCCGAGAGGATGGCAATAGGCCGTAATTGTCGGGACTTTGGGGTTTCCCTGCTTGAGCATCGGGACAACCTGGCCACCTTCCAGATATCAGGAATCTCCCCCAAGCAAGGGGCAGGTTAAAGATGTGGGCCACCGGGGATGCAATATAAGGGGCACCTAGTTTGAGAAGCCTAGGCTTCAGGTTGTCAAGTCCAGGACTGGCGTGCTGGGAGAGGCCAGCCAGAAGTGTCAACACCTCATTATCTGTCACTGCCTTAAGGAGAAAGGGAGGTCTGGGAAGGTCAGGCACCTGCCAGTCCATGGGTGCGGGGCAGTTGTCGCCCCTGGCCGAGGGGATCTGTGGAGAGACGGCTGATAGGTCGGTGAAGTGGGAGTTGAGAGCGTTAGCAATTGTGTGTGGATTGTTACAGGAAGCTCCCCCGATAATCATGTCAGTGACCCCAGAGTTGGACTGACCACCGACCAGGGATTTGATATTACCCCAGAACTTTCTGGGTCGTTTGCTGTTCTGAGAAGAGCAGCCTTACAGAAATCACTTTGGCCACCCTAGTGGCTTTTTACCTCATTTTGAGTGTTCTGTATTGTTGTAGTAGGGGCTGGTGGGGAGCGCTTGTAGTGGGCCCAGCACTTATCCTTCACCTCATAAGAGCAAGAAGGCTCCATGCAGCCACATAGTGGCTGACCCCTGACCCTCCTTCTAATGAGAGGGCATGCTTGTCTTGCAGCTCCCGAAGGAGTTATTAAACAGGGTAATGGCAGTGGAGGGATCAGGTGCTCCATACACTCCTGACCAATCAGTGAGCTTTAGGTCCTCCATGAATGCATCCAGATCGAACCTGACGAAGTTTCGGATGTGGATGACTTTGTGAGGAACCTTTGGGGAGGAGATTTTCCATACACAGAAGATCGGAGAGTGGTCTGAGATGGAGTCAGATAGTATCCCTACAGAGGAGATCCTGTCAGGGCGATTGGACAGGATCCAGTCCAGTAGGGAGCTGGAGGATCCATTTGCCGACCGTCGGGTAGGCTCGTGCACGAGCTGTGTCAGTGTGTGGGTGGCAAGCAGGGACTCGAACTGTTTAACGTTGCCTCCGACCCAGTTTAGGTTCATGTCTCCCAGGATTATGACTTCATTGTCACCAGTCCTGAGACTAACAGTGTCCAGGAGGTGGGTGAGTCCCTGGAGCCCTCCCTTTGGGGGGTTATAGGTGCATACAATGTGCAGTTTCTTTGCATTGCCGAGTAGGAATACCGAGTGAAGCAGCTCATAGGGAGACAGCAGTGGTTGTTGGTGATCCACCAGTGATACTTTAAGGTGGCTCCTGTAGTATATCAGAATGCCTCCACCCCTTTTATTCCCATCCCTGTCCAGCCGTAGGAACTCATAACCATGTAGCCCACAGGCTGAATCAGGAATCGAGGGTTTGAGCCAGGTCTCTGTTATGCCAAGTATGTCAGGCTTATAGAGAGAGACCCAGGCAACGAGCTCATCCAGGTTGGGAAGTAGGCTCGAATATTAAGATGAGCCCTTCAACCCCTTGCAGCCACCATTCCTGAGGGAATTCGGGGACCAGGGGGGTGGGGCCAGGATTGGGTTCGATGTCTCCAGCCAGGGTAAGCACCAGTAGGAAAAGCCATAGGAGGTGCCCTCTGGGGGAGAAACACCAGGTCAGAGGCTTACGGGCTATCCGCCACCTGATTCTGTTTTGATACAGTAAGATTCCTGGTGCCAGGCTGCCTGTGGGGTAGCGGGGAACTCATCACGTCAGCCATGTAGTTAGAGAAGGTGTAGTCCCTTCCGTCGGGGGGGGGGGACCATGAACGGTCACCACATATGCCAGGGGCAGTTACAATATGGATGGACACCACTCCCAGGAGGAGAGCTGCAAGGATTGCGGGGCAGGGAGGGTGAGGCGGTGAGTGGCACCTGGGGGCCTTGGGAGATTTCATTCTAGTGGACTGGATCCTCACGGCTGGGGAAAGTCTTGAGTAGGGGTACCTAAGGGGGGGAAAGAGGAAGCTATAACCAGTAAGGACCAAAGGCCAAGTGGAAGGGCAATAGGTAGAACACTCAGTTCACACAGGAGGGGCCTCTAGGTCGAGGATGCAGGACCAGAGAGTATACAGTAATAAAGTTAACGATACAGGTACCAAGATAGCCTGACAGTGGGAGGTGCCACGTAAGTGATCAAGGTCAGAAGGACATTGGCAGATTAGCAAAATTTAATGTGCAGTACAAATTAGGGCTGGGAGGACCTAGGCAGTGGCAAAAATGCCATACAGTACAATACAGTACGGTTCTCTCAGTTGTTAGACAGTGGCAGGTGTCACTGAGAGGAGCAAGACCAGGCAGACCTAGACTCTTAGCAGGGGCTAGAGGAGACAGGTCAACAGTACAAATATCAAAGTCACCGAGTAGAGCAAGGCAGGCAAGAGTTACAGAGTAGTACTAGGCAGGCTGGTCAGGTTCATGTTCACCAGGGGAGAGAAGCACCACAGCTCTTGTATCTAAGCAATGTAGAGGTAGATCGGAGTCGGTACAGACCCTTCCCCTGCGAGTTGATAGGGCACAGTATAGACAGTGGGCGGGGCAATCGAGGATAAAATCACACCAACAACAAGGGAGGGTAGGAGGGCACAAAAAAGGCAGCTTACAGTGTGTCCCGGAGGAGGCTCCGGAGCTATGCCCTCAAGCCGCACCGACTCAGGAACGGAAGGAAAGTCAGTGGCGAAAGCGCGAGGGGGAGGGCCCTCCAGCACAGGTCTCCCTCGCTACCCCTCCGTCAACTACTGTCCTTTTGTATCTGTCGCTCGCTCTCCTTAAGACAGGAGGGCACAGGTGTATGCAAGAGGAGGACCAATCAGGGACGATTCCAAAACGGCGCCAAATTTGAAAATCCCAAGCGCCTTGTACTCTGGCGGGCGCTCAGCAAGGTAGGTCAGAGGAGAGGGATTGGGAGGCGTTGGTAGGGTCTCCTGCTCCAGCAGGCGGCTCTTGTGTTCCCGGAGAAAAAGGCAGCTTACAGTGTGTCCCCCGAGGAGGCCCGCTGGAGCTTGCGTCTCAAACCCGGCACCTCGACTCAGGAGCGGAAGGAAAGTCAGTGGCGGCGCGAGGGGACCCTCCAGCACAGGTCTCCTCGCTACCCTCCGCCGTGGCTACTGTCCTTGTGCGTCCGTCGCTCGCTCTCCTTAAGACAAGAGGGCACAGGTGTATGCAAGAGGAGGACCAATCAGGGACGATTCCAGAAACGGCGCCAATTTGAAAATCCCCGGTGCTCTCAGGTTCCTGGCGAGGCGCTCAGCAAGGTAGGTCAGAGGAGAGGGATTGGGAGGCATTGGTAGGGTCTCCTGCTCCAGCAGGGGCGGGTCTTGTGTCCCGGAGAAAAAGGCAGCTTACAGTGTGTCCCCCGAGGAGGCCCGGCGGAGCTTGCGTCTCAAGCCGGCACCTCGACTCAAGAACGGAAGGAAAGTCGGTGGCGAAAGCGCGAGGTGGGGGGACCCTCCAGCACAGGTCTCCCTCGCTACCCCTCCGTCGGCTACTGTCCTTTTGTGTCCGTTGCTCGCTCTCCTTAAGACAGGAGGGCACAGGTGTATGCAAGAGGAGGACCAATCAGGGACGATTCCAAAAACGCCGCCAAATTTGAAAATCCCTGGCGCTCTCAGGTTCCTGGCGGGGCGCTCAGCAAGGTAGATCAGAGGAGAGGGATTGGGAGGCGTTGGTAGGGTCTCCTGCTCCAGCAGGGGCGGCTCTTGTGTCCCAGAGAAAAAGGCAGCTTACAGTGTGTCCCCCGAGGAGGCCCGCTGGAGCTTGCGTCTCAAGCCGGCACCTCGACTCAGGAACGGAAGGAAAGTCAATGGCACAAATACGCACAAGGACCTTATAGTACATAGGTAGTAACTGAGAGAACAAAATTGCTCTCGGAGCAAGGATGTACAGATATAAGCCTTTAGGACTTGTCCAGCCATGAGTGTAGCTAAATTAGCATTTACCCCTCAGTGTAATCAACTCTGTTTTTGTACTTGCCCTGCAAAGAAATCTACTTGTACTGGGCTGGGGATAATAAGAGTATAGCCCTGTAATGGGGTTTGCATACCACCTAGTAACTGCACTGTTTTAATAGCATTTGTGTATTGGGAAACTATGTTATTAACTTACTAAAATGAATCGAAGGAAGTGCTACAAAAAAGGCTACAGCCCTCCAAGTTCAGCCTAGCTGAAATAAGTTAAAGTAAAATTTTTTTTATTCTTTTTATTCCCAGTTCCCCCTCCCCCCGTTGCTCACCCTGACAATCGGGGTGTCACCCTGGGTGCACCCTGCCTCTGTCCAGGAGGGGGGGGGGTACATGAGCAGTTGCCTGCACGGTGGCAGTCAGTGCTGCTCTGTAATTGACTGATGGTGGATATGAAAGCAGGGTGGCCCACTCTCTCCCTGCTTGGGAGTCCAACATAAAATAAACAATTTTTATGTTAGCATCACTGTCTAGAAGTGCCACAGCAGTACTTCTCTGCCCTGCCACCTTGCAGACTTGTGTTTGCGTGCAGTGCATGCTGAACAGCTGCTGGTTTAATGTTGTGTTGCACTTTTCTACAGTATATATTTACCATATGTATTTATGATTATTTACACAAGCTAGGCCCACTGAAGTATAACACTTAATTTTCAAGTGCATCTTTGCAACAGTAGATTATTTTTTTTTTATTGTTTTTCTAGTAATCAGGTAAGGCCCACAGGACAAAATGCCTGTTTTCAGGGGCAACCCAGGGACACTGGGGAGGTTAACTGTCTAGCTCAGGGTCACATGGTATGCAAGTGGATGTTATCTGTTACAAAGGATGCAAACAATGCTTGAAGCAAGAAAACCAGTGCTAATTACTTGTGCACTGGGCATGCCCTTGATACTTAAAAAAAAAAAAAAAAAAAAAAAAAAATGGCAAAAAGAAGCTAGTGTTTCTTTGAAGCAGAGGTAGAGTGTTCTGGGGTATAGCTGTGTAATAATTCATTGTGCCGTATTTAGACTATACATTACAGTTACGCCAGCAGGTGCCAGTAATCTGAGGGCACGGACTGCTGTTGTAAATACCCATATATTCTTGTTCAATGAACTGTCACTCAGTATCTCGATAACAAACTGATCAAGCATGCACAGTAAGTATTTCCTCATGCCCTTCATACTTGCACTGTCTAAACTTTTGACCATGCTACCTAGATACTTCTTCACCAATTTATTCACCTTCTCAGAACGTACTCTATCCCTGCCCCACTGAGAGAACATTTTGAATTTCCATTATTATCCTGTGGCACCATGTTTTTGGATTGTTCAGGAAGCAAAGTGTTGAGGTGGTGTGGCCCAGTGGGTAGAGTGCAAACCTGTGAGCCAGGATTTCCCAGTTCATATTGCTGGTACCAGTGGTTTGCTGTGTGATTTTTGAACAAGCTATCCTGAGCTGCAATCCTTTTGCTGTGAGACAAGGCAGAAGCTGCATCTGCAAACTAGCATTTCTTAGCTGGACTATTGGTTCTAAATAAAAATAAAGGCTTGGGCCTGTCTGGGGGACAGATGTGTTGCAGAGATGAGGCATCCATCTCTGGGAAGGAGCCATCCCCCCCCCCCACCGGCTAACTGACCAAGGAGAAACATTGGCATCGTGTGTGAAGGCACCCATTTTCTTGGCTGGAGGAAGGAGCAGCCATGGCAGCCCCAGTTGACAGGGTGGGAGTGGGGCTGGGGTGGGGAATGATGGATTTAAAGTCATATATTTAAACATTCATTTTTATGCAGCTACTGTAGCACTTCAGCTTTTGCTCATGAAAAGCCAACTTCCAATCCAAAGATAGGAGGGAAGAAACTTGATGACTGTTCTCCTGCAGTTTGTTGTTTATTTTTTAACTGGACTTAAGAGATTTCACCTGAAGTATTGTGAGCACTGTCTAACCTTTCAATAAATCAGCATTAATTTACTGGCTGGTAATGCAGTTCTCATTCATCGTTCATCATAGATGTTCGAGTGTAATGGAGGCCAAGGAAGTGTTGCCGTCTCGAAGCTCCCTTTAAACAAAAATGGCTCTACTGAGGTGAGAACCAGTCTTAATTGTCTTCTTCAGGCAAGTTTCTGAGAAAATGCTACTCTTCCATTATCAGAGGCTGTATATCAAAGACTTGAATTTAGATGGCTGGCCAATAAGATGCACAAACAGGAAATGCTGTTGGGTGCATGTGGACAAAATGGTTATTTCATTAGATGAAGCTGGGAGACAGACTAAGGCTAAGTGGCTTATGTCCCCCAGTGTCACAAAATTTCAGCCAAGGTGTTTTCATGCAGCCATGTGTTATCCATTATATTACATGGTTTATGGAGTTCTAAGACACTTGGAATACTGAGTGCAGGTGTGGTGTGAGTTGTCATTAACAGTACACACTCTGTTATCCATAGTGCACGCTGTTATTTATTGCTGTGATGATGTCCTATCACTGAGGTGATAGCAGGAGGCAAGATAGGAGAGGAGAGAACCAAACCAGAATTTAGAGATGAAGGAGAGTGAGAACAGTGCCTGTCATCTAGGGAGAGGAAAGATAGAGATTGGTAGAGATTACAGTAGCGAGTACGAGGAGGATTAATAGCAAAGCGGCAGAAGGAGTGGTAGAGGGTGTCCAGTCTGGCAAGGGAATTCTTTGGGGCGGCACTGAAGACTATATCACCGTAGTCAAAAACTGGAAGGATAATTTTCTGGATTAGGGCCTGATGGGCAGGCAGTGGGATGCAGTCTCAGTTTCTGTACAGAACACCAAATTTTGGGTGTAGTTTTTTGACAACAGCATCCACATGTCCACAGAAGTCAAGGTGCCGGTCTAACCAGACACCAAGATACCTAAAGGAGAATGTATCCTCCAACTTTGTCCCATCATGGGTGTGGAAAGTGGGTAGGGAAGGAAGCTGAGAGAGTCTCTGCCTTGTGCCAAAGGTCATGGAGACAGTCTTCTTGGCGTTCAGGAAAATTTGGTGTGAGCATAGTTAGCGTTGAACATTATTAAAGTCAAGCTAAAGTCTGGTAGCCACAATGGAGGAGGAGGATCCAGAGGTTTACAGGACAGTACCGTCTGCATACATGTAGATACAGAAGGAGGAGCAGGCAGCAGGAAGGTCATTTAGGAAGATGGAGAAAAGAAGGGGACCAAGTACAGAGCCCTGGGGAACACCTGTCTTGATTGGGGGAGACAGGGAGTCGGCGATACGAACAGACTGAGACCTGCCTACCAGGTAGGCATGGAACCAGTTTGTGGTACAGTCAGAGAGCCTCGCTGCAGAGAGCTTGGCAAGAAGTAGGGTGTGAGAGACAGTGCTGAATGCCTTGGCAAAGTCAGCAAAGATAGCGGAGGTGATGAGGCCACTGTCCATCCTGGTAAGGACAGAATCAGTGGGCCTAAGGAGAGAGGTGGTTGTGGAGTGCTGCTTCCAGAAGCCAGATTGGAATGGAGTGAAGAAATTGGAGGAGTCAAGGTAGGAGGAGAGTTGGGAGAGAACCACCTGTTCCTGGAGGTTAGCTGGGATAGGGAGAAGGGAAATGGGTCTGTAATTACCAGGAGTTGGGGGGTTGCCATCTTTGGGAAGCGGGAGGACGGTGGCATGCTTCCAGGCCACAGGAACAGATGCAAGTGAGGAGGAGAGGTTTAGCAGAGAAGTAAGGGGGGAGGCAGTAACTGGGGCAGATAGATGAAGAAAAGGCAGGGGTATTTCCGGATGCCTTGAAAGAAGCTCTGGTGAGGCCCCTTCTGAAGAAGTCGTCTCTCGACCATGACGTTTTAGCGAATTACCATCCTATCTCCAACCTCCCTTTTCTGGGTTGTTGAGAAAATTGTGGTACAGCAGCTCAAGGAGCACCTCATGGCCTTTGACATCTATGAGCGATTCCAGTCAGGTTTCAGAGCCAGGCATAGCACCAAAACGGTGTTAGTCAAAGTGTGTAATGATCTCTTCAAGGTGAGAGATAAGGGAGACAAGTCAATTCTTGTTCTTCTCAATCTCTCCTCAGCCTTTGACACTGTTGATCACATTGTGCTGCTCGATCACCTCCGAGAGTATTGTGGACTTGCTGGCATGGTCATCTGCTGGTTTGAGTCCTTCCTTTCCGGCAGGAAGCAAAGGGTGGTGATGGGCAACTTCTCCTCCTCCTCCCCGAAGCTCCTGTCATGTGGGTGCCTCAGGGGTTGATCATGTCACCAGTGTTGTTCACTGTATATATGCTGCCCCTTGGTGAGCTCATTAGGCTTACAGTGTGGGTTTTCACAGTTGTGTGGATGATACCCAACTGTTTATGTCCTTTGCTCCTGGAACATCAGATGCTGCAGAAGTGCTTAACTGGCTGAGATCAATGATTGGCTGTCCTCCAGTTGGTTGCGACTGAACCAGACAAGACCGTAGATACTGGTGATTGAGCTGGGTCGAGGGTGTGACGGAAATGTCACTGACACTGGGATGCCAATTTTGCATCTGGGTCCAGCGCTGTTGCTGGCCTCCACTAAGGTGCGAGATCTTGGCGTGATCCTTGACGACAGACTAATGCTTGAAGCACAGGTGTCAGCTGTTGTCCAAAGTGTATTTTACCATTTGAGAAATATTGCCAGGATCAAACCCTTAGTTCTGCCTGAAGACCTGACCATGCTGATGTATGCCTTCATGACCTCCAGACTTGATTACTGTAACACTCTGTACTTCGGGGTCCTGGGAGGTACCCTCCACCAGCTGTAGCTGGTGCAGAACACTGCTGCCAGATTGCTGACTGGCCTTTTGAGGTCTAGTCATGTGCCCCGGTGTTGTGTGTTCTGCACTGGCTGCTGGTCAGGTGGAGGGTTATCTTCAAGGTGAACCTTCTCACCTATGAGGCCTTACATGGTCTAGGCCCTGGTTACCTGGCTGAGCTTCTAACACCCTGTACCTCAGTTCACTCCCTCTGCTCCTCAACCAGGGGCTCCTGGAGGTTCCCAAGAGTAGACTGAGAACTTCCGTCGACCACACTTTTAGTGTCGCCGGTCCAGCCCTGTGGAATGCTCTTCCTGCATCTGTTAAGTAGGCCCCATCGGTTGAGGTGTTTAAAAGGGGTCTCAGTCTTTTTGCCCTGGCCTTCCTGAGCGAAGTAGTTTTATCAGCATAATTTTATTGAATACTGCTTACCTGATTTTATGAGATTACTTATTTATTGTTTTATTGTTTGTTATTACTAACCTGTCCTATCTTATCTACATGTTTTATTTTTCTTATAGGTAAAGTGCCCAGAGCCTCTGGGATTGGGCGCAGTACAAATACAGTTTGCTTTGCCTTAGCATCAAGACCATTGGGGGAGGGAACGGAGGAGGGGTTAAGGGCAAGGAGAGCCATCGGAGAGGAGGAGGGGGATACAGGTGAAAAGGAGAAGGTGTATTGTGGCAACCCCCTGATGTAATGGGCTCTTCCAGTTAGCCCCCTCACCTTACTCAAGGGTCCTTTGGTGGATGCTGGAGTGAAGTATGCAGCTTCTTCCTAAACAAATACAGTACAGTACAATACAGTAAAGAGTATTCATTAAGCATCTTAGCTGTTGCATGTGGCTCTCTTTACGTATTTTCTCCACCCCTGCTTTCAAGGAACCAGTCCCCTCCTTCACCTTCCTCCTTCCATTTATGTACTTGAAGAATGCTTTGGAGTTGTTCAGAGCATCTGCAGCTGCTGTCCTGAGTCCCAGCACTTCCTTGGCTGTCATAAGTCTAGTTTTGCAGTCCCTTAGTGCTGCTGTGTACTCCTCTCCATCCTGGAAGCAACCCGTCTTTAGGTCAGTGTTGAGCTGGGGAGCCCACTTTTTGGCCCTTTTTCTTTGATTGCTTACGGGAATGCAGACCTCTGCAGCTGCTTTGAGCTCCTCCTTCAGAGAACACCACATGCACTCTGTGTTACCAGCCTCATGTGGCTGCTCCAGACCCTTGGACACCAGATCATTCATGAAGGCAAACTGTCTTTTTATAGTTTCTTGTCCTGGTGGCTGGTTTTCCATTATCATCAGGAACACGGTGATCCAGTTGTGGCTACTGCCTCCCACCAGTCCTTTAACTTTTACACCGGAGATGACCCCATCCCTACTGCTAAGTCAAAAGTGGTCTCATCTCTACAGTAGTACCCTATTGGGCATGCTCTTCTAGGAAGCTGTTATTGTAGGTGGAGCAGGATTCAGTGTCAGCCCTGCTGTTATCCCTCTCAAGATGCCAGTCTGTGCCCAGGACACTGAAGGTCCTGTAGGATTAGCACATCCGAGCCGAGTGCTCATAAGAAATAATTACTTCGAGTGGGCGCTCTTGCAGCAGGCTGTTACCATTAGGACTAATGCCGCAGGCTGTAGGACCCACGGGAAAACTCTTAGTTAGCAGTACCCAGCAGGGTCCATCCCCGACATCGGTTCTGCCCCAATGTCAGCCATGGTATAAAAGGGGGTGGTCCCCAGCTCAGTTCTTTTCCCGCCGGAGACCCACTCTCAACGGGAAACCTTAGTTTCATTTTTAGCAGTTCAGCTAAGTTTTTTCGGTAGTTCCTTGCCACTTGTTTTTATTTTTTTCTACCGGCGTATGTCTTCTCCATCTTTAGTATCTTCTTCGGGGCCAAAGAAGACCAAGTGCTCCTGTGTCCGTCAGATTCCATCAGAAAATGCCCACAAGGCCTGCATCTTCTGCCTGGGCCCAGACCAAGATCTTCAGGCCTGCGATGTTTGCAAGGGCTTTATCAGTAGGATGAGGATCCGTTGCCTGAAGGCCTTAAAAGCCCACCTCCTAGAGAAGCAGGTCAAAGTCATGCTGCACTCTCCCAGGGAGAAAGCGAAGCATCGGGAAAAATCCCACCACAAGTCCAGCTTCATGCAGGTATCTGGACTCTTAAGCTACTCCTGAACAAGCTCCCGAACTATCTCGCAACTCTCTTCCGTATTTCCCATAGTGTCTACTCTCTTAGGAAAAATGACCACCTCCTTCTCAATGTACTGAGAACTCGCATCTCACTCGGCAAGCGGGCCATATCGAGCGTACTCCCAGCTATCTGGAACCAGCTCCAAGGTGTACTGAAGCTTCCCGGTACTGTCTCTGTCAGCCCATTTAAAAGGTTGGCTGCATAGGAATTATATAACTGACTTAAATCATTCAACAAAGTATATTAAGGTGAAGTGGGAGAAGGAATTTGAAATAAGATTAAATGAGGAGAGGTGGCTGCAGTCCATTAAAAATACCTGGCGCTCTTTCTCGTCTCCGGGATGGCGTGAGTTTTTGTGGAAGCTTAGAAGTAGGTACTTTCGTGTACCTGAACAGGTGGCTAGATGGAATCCGCAGATTCCGCCCTCTTGCTGGCGAGAATGTGGCGCCTCCCCCGCAACACAGGCTCATATTTTCTGGCAGTGCCCTGTAATTAATCAGTACTGGAGCAACATACTTAGGCGACTTCAGGAAATATTTAATATTATGACCCCATTGGGCCTAGAGCACATTATTTTGGGCCGATACCCTTTGGAGATAAGAGGCCAGGAAGCTAAATATTTGTGGAACATTTTGGTCATAGCTGCACGTAAGGTAATTTCTAGGAGATGGCTTCCCCCCTGCCGCCCACCAAGTTGGAATGGAAGGAATTGGTAAACAATGTGAAAACATATGAGAGAATAACTTTCTCCTTAGCTCTGAGGACCCCACAATTCGTAAATAGGTGGACTAGGTGGGAGCTATTTGGTTAGAGGACCTCTGATAAAGGAGGAGCTGAGGTGATTGATGTCCCTCCCTCCTCCGGCCCTGCCCTCCCTCCGCCCCCCTCCCCCTCCTCTGCCTTGGGTGAAATTATATTGGTAAAGTGCAATGGTTAGTGATTATTAATTCAATGCAGTGTGAATTTATTACACCTGTGTATACACGGAATGAAGTCATCATATATAATAAAGCCCTTACTGAGGGGATCCAAATCTTGGGGGTCTCCCCACTTGCTGTTCTTATCCCCATTACTCAATTTCCCGCTCAGAGTACGGTTTATTAGTCTAGGTATAGAGTTCTAGTTTAGTTATATTTTTCGTTTTTCTTTTCTCCCCTTTTTTTTCTTCTCTTCTCTTCTCTTCTTCCTTTTTCCCTCTGTCTTCCCCCTTTTTATCCCTCCTGGGGGTGTATGTCGAGCTTTTATCATTTGATGGGAAGCAGTAGACTACACTATGTGATTTCTCTTCACTATCCTGGATAAAGTAGTAGAAGTATTGATGGATATTTGTTTTTGTAACTCATTAATCTGAATAACAAGGTTAATAGATTTCAAGATCCATTGAGAGTGGCCCCGGTGATGGTAGTGAGCCTCTCTCAGGTAATGGCTCTCTGTTTTATTATGATGGATATTATATTGATGTAGGTTCTGTTCTGTGGATCTGTATGGAATATGGTTTTATCAATAAAGATGAAGTATAAAAAAAAAAATAAAAGGTTGGCTGCAGCAAACATAAAAGATACGTGCAGCTGCTTCTAAATCCTAGCTCACTGCTCTAGCCCTAGCCCACTGCTTCCGCTTACTTACCTAGAAATTAGCTGCCTTGATACTCCGAAACAAGCACTTTATACCTTTTTTCTATACTTGTATTTTTCTATGTCATTGTCATTTTTATGCAGCATGTTAATGCTTGCCCATAATTCTGTACTTAAATTTGTGCTGTTTTTTTGATTATTCAATCTGTAACTACCTGTCTGTGTCAAAGGACCTCCTTGTGAATGAGCTTGCTCAATGGAGTTTTCCTACAATAATCTTGAACTTGACAAGGACCGTGGTCAGTCCCACCCGCGTTCCCTACATAGGAAAGCGTCATGCTCGGGCGGATCCAACCGCTCACATTACTCTAAACATTTGGATGACTGGAGTAAGTCTTCTGTTCCTGCCAAGACCCCGACTCCAGCCCCGGTGAGAGTTCCTCCAGAGAAGCCTCCAGCAAAGGTGAAGGTTACGCCGCTGCGCCTCCCTTCTGTCTCGGGTTAGTCATCCAAGGCCTCTTCCTTGGCGCAAGCCTTGGCCCTGCTGAAGAAGGCCTCAACTTCAGCTTTACCCGGGGCTCCGGGTAAAGCTCTTCAAAGGAGCAGGATTCCTCAGCTAAGTCCACTAAGCCAGAGTCGGGTCCGGCTAAGCCTCCAACAACAGTAACGGCCCTAGTTTCTGGAGCAGGCTGTCCCTTGGTCAAGACCGTACTGGCCGCGGTCCAATCACCGGTTCGCAGATCTTCAAACCCAAAAGGTGCCTCTTCGAGCACCTCCCCTAGCAACCTCCCGGATCTCCCGGCTTCTCTCATCCCACAGACTGGGACAGCAGCATCCATCTTCAATAAGGAGGAACTGACAGAGCCGTTCCAATTCTGATGGAGTAGAGTGAAAAAAATGTGGCCCCACCAAAGCTGGACCTGGCACCAGTACCTGACTGACCGGATAACCAGGCCCCCAATGGTAACACCTTGGCACCTCCGGCAAAACCCTCACCAGACGAATGGCACATACCGTCTAAATCCCGCTCTTCCCTCGGTGATCAGGTCCCGGTCAAGGTCTAAGGACCATAGATGGCACCATTCCAGGTCCTCTAGCCATCGCCGGTCTCTTCATAAAAGCAAGTCCCACAGCCGCCACCGGTCCTCCAGCCGCTGTGGGCACTCCTCTAGCTTTGCCAGTCTAGGGACAGGCGCAGGTCCTCGCTGTGTTGTCGGTCCCTAAGCCGACACCGGTCCCACAGCTGACGTTGGTCGGTCAGTAGCCAATGTTCTAGAGGTAGAAGCCCCTCCACCCCGTTTGCCTCCTGACAATCCCATGTTTATGGACGTCATTAGGCATATCCGGGCCTCCAACAAGTGGGAGACTGAGGACCTGGATTCGGAACGTTGGAGGCTAGCTTAAGTACCTCAGGCAAAGGAGCCTAAGCCTCTAGTAGTGCCTTCTTTAGTGGATACCTTCCAGGAACTCACAAGGCTTACCTGGAAACATCCAGCCACTATGCCGGCTGGTCCCAAAAAATCAGACAGGCTGTACAGAGTGCCGAGGGAGGAGCCTTTTCTGGTGGAACACCCTCAGGCGGACTTAATGGTCATAGCGGCTGCTCATGTTAAATCCAAGCAACTGAAGTACCTTAGTTCTCAGCCTCCTGATCAAGAGTCCAGATATTTGGACCAGGTGGGCAAGAAGATATATTCTGCTTCCACCTGTTCCATAAGGTCCCTGAACTTCCTCACGCATATGGTCAAGTACCATAATGCATTATGGGAGAAGGGACAGGAAGTAACTAATGCTTTGCCAGATTCAGCTCAGAAAACTGAGCTGCTGGAAATTCTAAAATCTGGTTCAGACGTAGACACACATGTACTACTGTTTGCCTTGTACTATACTGCAGACATGGCATCAAGGGCGGTGGCTTCCGACATCTGCCTGAGGCGCCACGCGTGGCTAAGAGTCTCTTGATTCTCCCAGGACCTGCAGACTGGAATCAAGGATCTTCCATTTGAGGTTCTGTTTTGTTCAAGGAGGAGACTGAGAAGTTGATTTCTCACCTCCAGGAATCTGGGAAATTGATTTGGTCCATCCGACAGCTCTACAAGGCAGACGGCCATTTCGGAAGTCCTCAAGACAAAATACCCGTGGCAACCAGTTCTCACAGAGAGGAGGCTTCAAAAGGAAGGCCACAACCCAGCAGGCCGGGGGCGCTTCCTTTGGAGGCCCAAAGTCCTTCCAGCCCTCTCTGCCCACTCCCGTATCTTCTCAATGACTCCCTGATGACCCCCCCTTCCTCCGGAAGAGGTTCAGGGGGAAGCAGTAGGGGGTTGCATTTCCCTCCACTTGGAAGGTCGGAGAAGAATCATTTCGAACCTTTGGGTCTTGGACATTATAAGGAGGGAACGTACACTAGAGTTAACACAAATCCCCCCCGGAGATGCCACCAAGGTCCTCATGTTACCCTTCTTCACACATCAGGCTCATAGAAGGAGAAATTCAGGCCCTCTTGCTGAAAAGGGCAATAGAACCAGTCCCTCTGGGGCAACAGGGAAGAGGATATTATTCTCCCTTCTTCCTGGGTTCAAAGAAGACACACAATCTTCAGCCCATCCTGGAACTCAGCTCTCTAAACAACTGTTTAGAATACAGAAGGTTCAGGATGGTGACCCTTCCGGGCCTCATCCCTTTGCTGCACCAAGGGGACTAGCTCTGTTCCTTGGACATGCAAGATGCATACATGCATATAGGGGTCTTTCCTCCTCACTGGAAGTTTTTGAGGTTCCACTTTCAGGGGAGGCATTATCAGTTTAGGGTCCTACCATTTGGCCTCTCCTCCACCTGTTGAGTCTTCACCAAGTGCCTAGCGGTGGTAGCTGCGGCTCTAAGGTGCAAGGGTCATTATGTCTTCCGTTACCTGGAGACTGGCTTCTGGCAGTCTCATCAAGGGCGCACCTCTTACACACTCTCAGAGACACCTATACTTAATTCCGAGAGCTGGGGATCACCCTGAATCTACCCAAATCATCCCCAGAGTCCAGCCAGTGACTCTTCTTTATAGGAGTGGATCGTCTGTGGGAGGTGGCCCAAACGGTACTTATGACCCCCCAGGTCCAAGCCAGGACCTTCCTCAGGCTTCTGAGGCACATGGCGGTGGCCATTGCAGTAACCCCTTTGGCTCGCTTCCACATGAGGGTCCTGCAATGGATGCTCAGGGTGCAACGGGACCAGAGCTCCGAAGGTCTAGATCAGTTGGTCCAGATCTCGGACCCAGTCAAGAGGATTCTTATTTGGTGGCTAGATCTCTCCAGTCTTGAAAAAGGGGTCTCTTTCTGGCAGGAGCCACCAAGCTGGATCTTAATCACAGACGCTTCTGAACTCGGTTAGGGAACACATCTAGGAGACAGCCAGACACAGGGCGTTTGGTCTCCGGAAGAGTGCAATCTCCACATCAATGTCCTAGAAATGCGAGCAGTCCTCAGCGCCTTACAGGCCTTTTAAGAGGACCTAATGCCAGGCTGTCTCCTTATTCAGACAGACAGTACAGCTGTCGTCTTCTATATCAACTAGCAAGGGGAACACATTCATAACCCCTATGCAGGGAGGTGATGAGAGTCTTGTATTGGGCCTCAAACATCACATCAGTCTAGCCACAAAACATGTTCCAAGTGTCCTAAACATCTTGGCAGACAGCGTAAGTCAGCCTTGGTCCAAGGCGCACAAATGGGAACTACTCCAGTCAGTAGCGGACCAGCTCTTCGACACATGGGGTCTTCCAGAGCTCGACCTCTTTGCGTCCCCACGCAATGCCAGACTGCCAAATTTCTGCTTGCAAGAGCACACACCTGGTACTTTCTGGCTAGATGCATTGTTCCTTTGTTGGACAGGGAGGTTCCTCTACATCTTCCCTCCTGATCCAGAGGGTTCTCTTGAAATTGCAGGCTGAGGAGGTACGTATGATCCTGATTGCCCCACTATGGCCACAGCAGATTTGATTCCCACTACTTCAGCAGCTAACGTTGGAACCTTCGAATCCGCTGCCATGGAGCTCGCAGTTACTGTCTCAAGACCAGGGCAGATTGGTCCATCCAGATCTCAAGTCCCTGCACCTTCATGCATGGCTCCTGCAGACATAGTAAAGTCTCGGTATGGGGTCTCCCAAGAGGTGGCAGACGTTCTCGTGTCAGTGAGAAAGCCCTTTACTAGGTCCACATATGCTGTGAAATAGAAACGTTTATGCCTTTGGGCTTCATCCCATCACCTAGACCCACTTACCTGTCCAGTGAACTCAGCCTTACAGTATCTCCTCTCCTTGTTAAATCAAGGCTTGAGCTACTCCTCCATCAAAATGCTCTTGTCAACAATTTCTGCCTATCACTCGTTGGTGGAGGGAGAAACCTTAGCCCAACTGGACGTGTCCCATACTTTCCTAAGGGGCATTCTGCACAGAAAGCCTCCCATCAGGGATCCAGTTCCCCCCTGGGATCTCCACTTTGTGCTGGAGAAGCTTACCTTTCCACCTTTTGAACCTGCAGCAGATTGTGAGCTGCGTTATCTTTCCTGGAAGGTATAATTTTTGTTGCTGTCACTTCAGCTCGAAGAGTTTCCGAGTTTCAGGCCCTGATGTGTAAGGAGCCTTATTTAGTTTTTCACAAGGAAAGAGTTTCCCTTAGAACAGATCCTAAGTTTCTTCCTAAAGTGGTTTCAGAGTTAACCCAGAATCAGTCAGTTAACCTTCCGGTTTATCACCCTAATCCTTGCAACAGAGGGGAAGCTCTCCTGCACACCTTGGATGTCCACAGGGCGCTGAGGTATTATCTGAAGTGTACTGCTTCTCATTGCAAATCGGAGCAGCTTTTTGTGGCCTTTGCGCCTCAACACCTGGGCAAGCCGGTGTCTAAAAAGACTATTTCGAGGTGGTTGGTCCACTATATAGTCTGTTTCTACAACAAACCTCTTCCAGGTACCGTCAGAGGTCATTCTGCCAGAGAAGTGGCTACTGCTTTTGCCTCTTTGAAAAATGTCTCCATAGGAGACATTTGTGCAGCAGCTACTTGGAGTTCAGTGCACACGTTTGTCAGGCACTACAGCCTGGACATTGCCTCCAGGTGCAGGGCCGGGTTTGACCTAGTGGTCCTCCAGGGATTGCTCTCCTAATGAGCTTACCTTTTTTGCCTATATAGGCTATGCTGTCTTGTCATCCTCCTCCCAGGTCTTATTACTTCCTTTGCAAGGGACTGCTTGGGACTCAGTCCTAATGGTAATAGCCTGCTGCAAGCTCCCACTCAAAGTAAGATAGTACAGTTGCGTAAGCACTCACAGCAACAGTAGATCTTCGAGAGGAGTTCTTGCAGCAGGTGCTGCTTTCCCGCCCTCCTTCCCCCTGGAGAGTTTAAGCATCAGGTAGGCATGCTTTGCCTAGTCTGCCTGTCGGAGCCTGTTCACGGGTCTTCGGCAGGTGAAGCTGGGGACTGCCCCCTTTTATACCATGGCTGATGTCGGGGCGGGCCCTGCTGGGTACTGCTAGCTAAGAGTTTCCCAGTGGATCCTACAGCCTACGACATTAGTCCTAATGGTAATAGCTTGCTGCAAGAGCTCCTCTCTAAGATCTGCTGTCACGGTAAGTTCTTACGTAACTGTACTTTCCTTGACCAGCCAGGCATCATGTTCCACTGAGCTGTTTATAGGCCTGTAGCACACGCCTAGGTTGACTGTGTTGTGCTCCCTCCTCTGGCTCAATCCAGATGGACTTTGTGACACTATTTGCCCCCTATGTCCCCACCAGTGATTCCTTCCCATACAAAGAGAGCCATCTCACCCACTTCCTGTCAGGCCTGTCCTTCCAGAATTATCTGTATCCCTCTGCTGTGGTGTCAGTCATTTGTTGTCCCCTCCAGACCTCTGTGAGTGCCACCAAGTCCTACCCTTCGATGTGTGTAAGGCCCTTGAGTGCACCCATTTTTCTGTGTGTGCTCCTCAGATTGACCTGCATTCAAGTGAGGATAGATCATCTCTGAGGATACTTCTTCCACAGAGCCCAACACACTGGACTAGAAGCCAGCCGTGTCCGAGGCTTATGGTAAGCGTTTCATAGCATGGGTGACCCACATCGACCTCCTCATGTATGACGTTGGATATCTTGGCATCGCCTTACAACGTGGTTGGTCCCAATGTACTTCAGTTCTTTTTTTTTAGCCATGAACAAGTGCACGTCAGACCAGTGGAGACTGTACTTTGTCATCGTCTGTTCACCTCTAAAGTTTTTTCTTCACATGTCCTTTTTAGATACTTGAATACTGTGATCATGTCTCCCCCGAGTCGTCTTCTTTCCATGTAAGTCCGTCCCTGTTCTGCCAGTAGGTCCTCTTAGCCCATACTCTCCAAGCCATCAGTCATCTTGGTTGCTCTACTCTGTACCTTCTCTGTCATGTCAGTATCCTTTCTCAGATGTAGCAGCCAGAACTGCGTACTGTATTTAAGATAGAGCCAGACCAGGGTTCTATACAAGGGCATTATAACATCCTAGATTTACATACATATCCTGGTTTTGTTTGTCTTGTTACAGCTACCTCACACTGCTGCTTCAGTTCAAAGTTGTTGCTGATCGATACTCCCAGGTCTTTTCTTGCTTGGATTTATTAAACTTTATGTAGTTTACCTTACCTTGTGTACAACTCAGAGTTCTTTGCCCTAACCTACCTCTGTATATGACATTTATGCTATAGGGCTGCGCTAAGTATTCTTATATATATCTCATGGTTGTATTATTTATTGTTGACATTATTGTACATGTCATTTGTTTATTATTTACTTTGTTTTCCCTCTCCAGGGTTTCACCTGGAAATGAGCTTTGGTTCAGTGTGCCTTTCATGGTTATTAATTTTCAAATAAATAAAATAAATACATTTAGGTGGCATTTGCATTCATGTTCTTTTTCTTAGTTGCATGCCCTTTTATGTCTCGATGTTAAAGTTCCTCTGCTATGTTGCCGTCTGTTTCCCACTCAAGCCAGTTTTATGTTAATACTGCCACTAAGCCCACATTCTTAGGGTATAAGAACCTCCAACAGAAGGTGAGCAGTTCTGACACCTTCAGAATGTGAGTGAGACCACTCTTACCTTAAGAGTGGTCTCGGTGGCAGTATTATTGATCGAGCTTGATCGCAAGCAGATCGCAGAAGAAAGCAAGTAGGCATGACAGTAAATGCAGTGAAATTATTTTTATCTCGGATACCATATTTCTGAATACAGACAATCTGATTGAGGACTGGGGTGATGGAGCTTCTACAGAAGAAAGAAGCAATCAATATTTAGACTTTTTTTTTAAATAATCAAGAAAATATTTGTTTGTCCTTTCTTCTGTGGGGGCGCTCTGCCTCCCACACACCCCGGTCCTATGACTTAAATTATTGTTGCTATGTACTCCCCGAATATCATCTTTCTTTTTGTTTAGTTAGTTTAGTGAACTGTTTATATCTTCTGTGGGGGCGCTCCGCCCCCCACCCCACCCCCCATACATTACTATAACTATTATATGACTATTCTACGAACTGTTCGGTGACTCAGGCATAGACAGGAAGAGGCGTGACAGAGTGGCGTAGCTTTAGACGCAAGCCTCTTACCGTAATACTTTCTTGTTTACTCGCGCAACTGGCCGTAATCCTTCAGTATCACCGAGGTTAGTTGCTTTAATTATGTCCTCCCTTATTTTTCCCTTCTAGCTCTACCCCTCCTTGGCAATTCCACCCCTCAGTCCTACCTACAGCAGTCCCTGGCATCCACTGACCCCCCCACCACCACCAACACTTTGTAACTTGTTCTCTTGCCTGGCTCCATTTTAGCATACAGTGGCACCCCTACCTCTTCCTAGCCCCAGTTCCCTCACGTGGCTCCTTTTAATCATGGTCCGTCATCGATCACGGTCCCTTGCTGACTCTCCCCAGCCTTGTGACAACTCCTACTGCCTGCTTGTATTAGTTGTGGAGACAGAGAGCATCACAACACTCTGCAGCAGGGTATGTTAGGGTAGCCATGCTTTACCCATGGCACTGTCTGCACTTTGACTGCGCCACCATTTGTGCATTCACAAGTAGGGTACAAGTGTCATTGTTGTGAATATGTTTATTATTGGTTGTAGTGACCGCCTAGCCACATGATGGCATGGCGACAGTCTCTCGCAGCAGTGCACGTGGCCCAGGTATTGACTTCTTTTTACTAGGCTGGATGCCAGACATGAACTTGAGTTCAATATTGTTCTGGCAGACCTAGGGTTGGGATTTGTGTGGCACAGTGATAACAAAACACCTCTCGTCTGTAGCTCACTTGAAGGGAGAGGAAAATGTTACATACAGTCTTCTCCATTCAAAGTCCTATGATACTAGGATAGGGTGAGAGAAGCAAAAAATTCCTGCTCATGGCCATCAGCAAATCAGTGTTGTCTGTTCTCATTCCATGCTAAAAAGAGTCTGAACTCTTGGCAAGGCTCACATGCATTCATGTTCCTTATGAGGTTAAACAGGCACTGTGAAATGTCCCAGGTTATCAAAAGAAATGGGTCAGGCAGCCAGTAAATTACTCCTCAGATAAGAATATAGTTTGATTCCATTTTGACAACATAATTGTTTTACTGCTTTACTACATTCCACAATTCTGCGTTGTGCATGGGAGTGTTGATCTGCCATGTGGTGTTAACAGTTCAGAAAACGACCTGTTATACAAGAACACCAGGTTTTTGATTGCGTGATTTGGTTGTTGCTCTCAGGTAGCCAGTTAATTCATTCTGTATGTTAAAGTAAGCACGTAAGGATCATTGTTTGGGAAGTAACTTTGATGTATTTACAGTATGCTGTTTCGAGAGAAAGCATGCTCTTTTATTAAACTGGTTTGTTGGAGACACTGTGCTTCTAAACACTGGGATAGTTACACCAGTGATGGTAGTTTGCATCAGGATGAGCCCTTCAGATTTTTATTTAAAAAAAAAAAAAAAAAGTTTGGAAAGTGCAGTGTTCGCCAAATTTCTGTAGCTTGAGCCATTAGGAATAAAGGAAGGCCAGTCAATACAGGCAATCCATCCTTCAAACGATGTCATCTGCTGATTCAACCGCAACAAAATAAAAATAAACATTTTTGTTGTTGCAGCTCTTAATGCTGCTGCCAGGAATAATATGTGTGACAAATTATTTCTGGTCCTGTAGTCCACAAAGAAGAAATGATCCCACTACTGACTTGTCATCTGATGAATGAAATGAGTCCATAAACAGCTGTCATAACTCTGGGAAACTTGTTGGCACAGAGATGTCGTTCCCGTACAGGCTACCACTGCCTTGCCTCATGTAACATCTCTTACTAATGCAGTCAGCTATGCCAGAACTAGGCAGGGCTGCACAGTTGTAAATGCTGAGGGAAAAAAAAAAAAACACTTGCGTGGAACCTGTTGTGTCTTTTAATTTTTATTTATTTATTTCAAAGAGACTCTTTTACAAAGGTTCCAAGTTAAATCGTCACAAAAAAAAAAGACATTTGCTACAACTTGAGTACAAGACAGATGCTGTGATGCACACAAGTATACAAGAAGTAATCAGTTACAGAAGTGCAGAGAGTTAACCACAGCATTGGGGTATACAGATATACAATAATAATTGTTTGGAGAACCAACACTCCATAATGCTCATAATACACTTGAAGTTACTTATTGCCATTCAGTAGGAGGGTAGCAGCCTGATTCGACTTTGTCAGGGAGAAAGGGGAAGGGAGGTGGCAGTCAGAAGGAACTTTGTCAAAGAGAATGAAGTGTGATAATGGGATGGGGAGGTGGAGAGGTAAAAGGTGCTGGGACAGGGGTGAGAGTAGAAGGCAGTGCAGGCTGTGATACTAGGTTAAGAGGGACAGTCACAATTCACAGCGATTTGATTGGGCAAGGAAGGGGCAGAGGCTTCTCTTGAAGGGGTCTGTCTTTACACAAGCAATGAGGGAGGCAGGGAGGTCATTACTCCATTGAGGCCCACAGTAGGAGAGGGCTCACTGAGCGAGTGTGGTACGCTTAAAAGGGACGTGGAGAACACCCTTTGCTGATCTCCGAGTGGTTTTGATTTGAGCTTGCTGGAAAAGGTTGGCCATGGAGTTGGGTGTCAGACCAAGTAGGGACTTTTTTCCTAACAAGCATTCCTGGTATCTGATCCTGAGGTGTAGCGGAAGCCACCCTGTCTCTGAGTAAAGAGTGCTGGTGCGTGTCAAGCGGTATGCACCTAGAACAAGTCTACACGCCTTGTTAAGAAGTAAGTTAACTCCTTTTAATACAGTGTCTGTTGCAGCACCATATATAACTAGTCCGTAATTGATTGTGGACTATGTAGAGCTCTTTGTAATGAAGTTCAAGGCTTCAGGAGTCATCGACTGCCTGTGGCGCTAGAGGATACCAAGTTTGGTGTTCGCTGTTTTAATAATACGGTTGATGTGGGAGGTGAAAGACAGTTTGTTATCAAGATGTATACCCAGGTATTTGAAGGTGGTAACTTGTTCTAACGCCTCTCCTTTGTGGCTAAGGATAGTCAAAGGGCCTGTCTTTTTCTTATTGTGAGTTGTTGAGAATTGCATAACTTTTGTTTTTTATAGTTGGAAAAAAAGTTCATTTTGGGAGAACCAGGTCGCATAGAAATAGAAACATAGACTTTGACAGCAGATAAGGACCGCTTGGCCCACCTAGTCTGCCCATTTCTGTGCCTATTGGATAAGCCGCAGATCCTAGTTAACAAACAGCCTACTTCTTCCTACCCCTCACCAGAATTGTCTTATGTCTGTCCCATGCATTCTTGAATTCCCCCGCTGTTGACTCCCACTGAGCGACCGGGATTTGAGAGCGTGTTGCACTGTGAGCATCTTGGGGTGTTCCGTGTGTCCTATGTTGTGCACTGCTACAGGATGTGATGGTTGGAGGTTGTTAAATATATGTAATAGGGGTTGCGAGGGCAGAGTGCTCCTACAGAAAATCAACAGGGATTGCTTGGGTGGGCTATGCGCTCTTACTGTATGGTGAAACAATTTTGTGTCACTCTTGTTGCTGTGGCATTTTCCATGCGCTCCAGTTTGCTGTGCCCTAAGAAATTCGCCCAAAAGTGGAAAACCCATTTTTCCTCTGTCAGCGTTCAAGACACTGGCTGTGGAGATGTGGTGCACAGGCAAGCTTGGAAGGTGCCAATGTCTCCCTGCCCCCGTGATCCACCAACCATGCAGCAGCACCTATGGACATACAGGGGTCCTGCTATAGCAGTGCTGCTGTGCCCCCCCATCCTCTGGAGGAAAGTGTTGCCTGGGATGCTCAGTCCTCCACCCCCACCCCACCCCCCTGCCAGCACCAGATGACTCAGGCTTGTTTCCAAATGCAGGTGGCTAGCAGCAGCCCTACCTCTGTGCAGATAGGCTGTCATCTGGCCACATGGTTTATGTGGCATTATCCTCGGGCATTAAGCATGCCACCTGTGGCATACTTGCTTTAATATGGTCAGCTAACTGGAATGCTAATGTATGATTCTCTGATGGTTTATAAAGTCTTTGTTTTCCATATGAAAGGAGGCCCGTGTGACAGACTGATGTCTCAGCAGCAGGGTGCCAGCAAATAATGGGAGGTAGGTCAACCAGGTCAGATTTCAAAAGTCACATATGTTGGTGAATCAGCTTGGTGGTCATCAGTTGGTTTATGAGGGGGGAAGTGACATATCATCTCTTTTCCCAAGGAAAACATTCCAGGTGGGAATGTGATACAGTTTACATCATTTTAATGTATGTTGTTTAGTGATAACATAGGTTTCACCCTTATCAAACAGATTTGTGTTTTATGGGTGAGGGGCCCGCTGGGATTTCAGAGTTGGTTCAATAGAAATAGAGCCTGCTTTTGCAAGGACAGAGAGAGGAGGAGTCATATACACAAAGATTCATGGGGGTTGGAGACGAAAAGGAGAGAACTTGCTGCCAGTTCAGGTTCTCTGAGGACAAGAGACTGTTTATTTTCCATGTGTTCATCTGTAAGTTTCAACCTAGCTATCAGGAAGCTAAGTTTGCGTTTTATGATTCTCACTTTATTTTCCATGTTTTCTTCCTGTAGCACTTTTGTTTTGGCCAAAGTGTAAATAAAGCAGTTATTGTTTATCACACTATATAGACTGGTTGTGCATTTTACATAAAAAGGGTATAACTTGTGAATGTCTGGGGTACCCGTCATTTTGAAGAGACATGCTAAATGTGGTGTAAGCAGTATGAAAACGTATTCTTTCCTGATACTGGGAAAGGAGTGCACTGAAGTTTGATAAAGACAGAACCCACACTTCACCTGGGCTTCGAGCAGTCAGTCTTGGCTTGATTCAGGGGGATTGGTGACTGGGCTCACAGAGTCCAGGTGTCCGGGGTACACTACCTTTGCAAAGGATCAAAAGTGGGTGCGAGGAAACAGGTAAAGGTCTGCGACAGCCGGCTGCGAGAGGGACACTGCTTGGGGTGTGGATGGGTGGGTTTGTCACATCATATATGCAGCGCTAGATACAGCCACAAACTGCTTGCGAGACACCCGGGCTGTGAACCACCTTCACTGTAGGACTTGATACTGATCTCAGGTCATGAGTAAGCTATATGAAAAAATGAGCAAATGTCACCTGTTGCATGTGTCCTGGAACCCTGTGTTTTTGGTCTCTGTCACCATGGCCACATGGGTGGATGAACTCCATGCCCTTTCTGTGAAGTCATCATAACTGATTTTCTAGAAGGACAAGGTTGTCCTACAGCCCCATGTTAAATTCCTTCCCCACAGCTGTGTCTAGAATGAATTCCATCTAAACCATATCTAAGTGCTACCTTTGAGAGGGAGAGAGAAAATGTGCAACACACAGGTCCCTGTGGTACCTCTGATGTCACCGAGCCACTGGGACTAGCAGCAGAAAGATCAGCAGACACTAGGGGGGAATCCTACAGTGAAAGGTAAATTTAATGCAGACCTGCCAAGTCACACACTGAAAAAAGAGAAACAGAAGAGATTCTGCCTGAATTAAGAACTGTTCTGTCCATGGACTGACTCAGCAGTGGCATGGTTTACTACACTTACCCAGACATTTTGCCTGGGAGTTCCCAAGCATGACGGGACTCTGTGTATATAGACCTTAGGCCTTGGAAGGAAAACTCCATTTTTATTTTCCAGTGTTTGGGAAACCTTTTGACTAAAGTGGACAAAATTTAGTTTATGTCGCTGTGATATGCTACTGTTCCAGTTCAGTCGATTGTTTGTTATTACACATCATTTTGCAAGAAATAGTATTGGGTGGGGATTGCCGCCACAAAGGCATGGCCTGTGACAGAGGGAAATTATGAAGTGATGTATTGCCTCCAGCTCCTTAATAAATTCTGTTGGGATAATGTGTACAACGGCTCTTGGCACTGTTAGCTGGAAAATCGTACTGGTTGTCACAGCTTGCTGTGTGTTGAATGAATGAAGTCTTGCCAGTCTAGTCATTGCAAGAGTGAGAGCAGTCACCCAGCGACGTCCAAGATGGAAAATTCAGTGGAGACAACTCTGCCTAGACCACAGTTGGAAAAAGAAACTTGGAACAGACAAAAAAAGAAAGAAGCACTGTATGTCCTAGCATGCATGACTTCATGCATTTGTGTATTTAGGCAAACCTGATCTGTAAACAGGCTTCCTCATGTATGTTTTTCGGATGACAGTTCCCTTTTATTTAAACATAGAGCTCAGAGCTGTCTTTTTTGTTTGTTTGTTTTTGTTTGAAAACCTTTGTGATTAAAGATCACAGGGCCGGATTAAAAAAAAATGACATCTTGTGGCAAACATGCCACCAGCTTCAGGACAGGTAGAGGTGTACACTCCAGGAGTCATTATTAAGAAAACTTGTTTGCACCCCTTCCCCGACCACCACCAACACATTAGCAGTGGTGTTGACTGCTGGATGTTGTAATTCTGTCAGGTTTGAAATAGGTGCTGCAGTGTGCTGCTACTGGAAATTTGGCTTTCTCTGCCCGTGTTCATGCTCCTGGTTTATATGCTGTGCAGTACAGGAGGACTCTTAACAGTGTTGTATTCTGTATACAGTAGTATATATAAAGCAAGAAAAAGGTGTGCTAGCATTGGTAAGTATGAAGAGGATAGGACATTGCAGCTCCACTGTGCAAAATGCTAATTTCCAAGGAGATCCTTTACAATTTAAAACATAGTTGCCTATACATGAATTATAAATATATATTAACAATTACACGGTACGTCACTAAACAAATGACACACTATAGATCACAAACACATTGAAGAGCTACTGATGCCTCAAAGAAAACTTTAAAAAGCAGAATAATTAGTTACAATTCTGCCTGCATTCTATTTATATTTTATATATTTCTCATCCCCATTATTTATTACTAAGGAAATTCGTATGAATTTATCATCTTTATCCCTTAGAGTTTCTTTAGAATCCATCTGCTTCTATAGCTTACTCCCTACTTCAATTCATAATCCTCTGTTGTGGCATCACAGTCTGTTGCCATGGGAGTAACTGTGATATCACAAGCAGTGCTCTGTGACTTCAGGTAGGGAGAAAGCAGCAGGAATGGACAAACTCTTCAGGAGCAAAGATCCTGTTGTCATACAAATGACCTCAGTAATAAAATAATGGGGAGGAAGAATACAGCACTAACGGGAAATACAAGCTGGAATTAGGTTTTGTTAAAGTTCTCCTGAACGCATCACCGGCTCTTTAAAACAAGGTGCAGTATGAGCATGGCAAATTCTTTTTTTTTTTTTTTCGTTTTTTGTAGTTTTTCTCCCAATTTTTGTCCCCAACCCCTTTCTCAGATACATGCGCGTGTGGAGGCATGTGCATGCCACGTTCCGAGACTTCCCGACTTGCCATCCCTCCCACCTGCACAGCCACCGAGTCTCCACCTGGTGGCAGCAGAAATACTGGGGGTGCAACAACCTCCCCCTGGAGGGGAGAGCTGCCATAAGGTGCATGGATTGCATCACAAGTCCTCTGAGGACAGGTTGAAGGAACTGAACATGTACTCCCTGGAGGAGAGGAGGGAGAGAGGGGATATGATAGAGACATACAAGTATCTTACAGGGAGGAACAGGGTGCAGGAATACACTATTTTTAAATGAAAAAGATGTTCCAGGACTAGAGGGCATGGGATGAAGCTGGAGGGAGGACGATTCAGAGGAAACATGAGGAAGAATTTCTTCACAGAGCGGTGGTAGACAAAGGGAACACCGTGCCAGAGGAAGTGGTGGGGGCTGAAACAATCATGGGATTTAAGAATGCATGGGATAGACATAAAGGAATTCTGGAGGTCAGGGTAAGGGGCAACAGACTTCTAGGAAAACGTAAACTGAACTTACAAGCTCAAATGGGCAGACTGGGTGGGCCATAGGCCCCTAATCTGCCAACACTGTCTATGTATCTATAAGGCTGCTCGATACCACTCCCCCTGCTGGCACCCCGACGATCCGAGGTTGTTCCCGAAACCAGGTTGCCGGCATAGCATTTGGTAAGGTGTCCAGTGCCTCAGCGCCACTGGGTCGGCTAAGCATGGCAAAACCTTAGGTGGCAAAATAAAGTGCAGGGATTTCAGTAAAATCACATGCTAAAAGAAAACATGCATTACAAGTGGATGCTCTGGATGCAATGCCCTGAGACAACCTCAGAAGGTAAAACAGAAGCAGTCTAGCTGGTATGCAAGTGCTGTGTAAGTTCCCCACCTCCTAATGTTTTGTCAGAGATTTTCTGGCAAGTAGCATACTGGATGTCCACATAACTGTTGATGCGGCCGAGACCAAATGTGGTTTAAAGATGTAAATGCCCGCATTATACAGCAGCCTTTAGTAGTTTAATGTGGGTCATTAGTTTTTAAACCTGTCTCCTCTGAGCAACAGATAGGAAGCAGTCCCTTCAAACCCCCGCACTCATATACAAATGATGTATCATTCAAGACACCATGTTGGCTTCGCGTCACAGACTCCCACCAGGGGTGGTGGTGGAGGGATGTGCTTTTTCATCTGGTACAGTCCCCTGCCTTATTTCCTTTTCCCACTGCTAGAGCTTTGTAAGATGCACAGATCCACATCCAAGATCCCAAGTTAGAGAGCTCCTCAGTCATAATGGCAATAATTAACAGAGGAGCTTGGGCTGGAGGTGGAGCTACACTGACACATTTGGGATTCATTGTCGCCTAGTGGTCAGTTTGCAGAGCTGCAAACCTAGCTACCAGTTACCCACTGTGTGACCTTTAAGCAAGACATTTAACCTCTTTGTAATATTTCTCTAATCTGTCTCTGTGCTCTTTGAAAATCCCTTTCTCTTGAAAACAGCAATATTCTTTTCCCTTCCCTCTCGTGGATTGTAAATCTCTTTGGGATAAATTTATGTATGAAAGTGGTACATAAAATTAAATAATGTACCTTTCCTACAACAAGCGGCTAGAAATTCATTGCCCAACTGTGTATGTAAAGGGCTCCATTGATCTACTCTGATTCAGTTCTCTTTTACTTCGTCATTTGAACAAACCATGCATGTGTCCCAAACCCTGTTCTCACATCTTCCTAAAAACCTATTCTTACCGGTAGTGCCATATGGTGTCGGAACCATCCATTGCTTAACCGGACCCAAAATGGCCGCACAAGATGGAACGAATTAACGCTGTCTCTTGTAGATTTCTCCTGTGATCCCCTTCCAGTCTGTAACTCATACATGTAGGAAGACAAACTCTGCGTATTCACTCAAGTGCACAATTTTATTTTGAGGTGACAAGAAGAAGGGGCTTACCCCTCCAGTGCCGCCCCACATCCTGCCTGTCCCCTGGGCCGTTCGATCCTTCATGTCGTCTTTCTTGTGAATGTAAACTGGAAGTGTGTTGTGTCTGCCACTGAGATTGTCCTTGTGTCTTCTCCAGTCACCTTCCTCGCTGTGGAGCTAATCCAGTATTGCTGGTGCTAGAGGATGTCAAGGGACCTATGTACTGGGAAAGAGTGTTTTTTGTGAGCTGCAGGATGCAATGTATGACAGTTGTTCACAATTTGTGGGGGGAGGTAACAGACAGATACAGTCTACAATAATAATTTCTAGCTACACTCTTGGGTCAGACCTGACTCCTGGTATAGTGATGTATGCTATGTTGATTCACACAGTCCTTCCTTGACACAGGCACGTAAGTTATTTTTACATTGATAAGTGTCTAACTTCATTCCTGCAGTAACCTGTGATTTTTTGTTTTGTGTTTGAGTATTTAATGCTCATGTTTCTCCTTACAACTGGTAACTGCTCTGTGTCCCTGCCTTGCCCTGTACGGCCCTCTTGAAGACTAGGTGCTGACATGCCTAAGTAAGGCTAAACAGGTGTATGTAGATACTTTTAAATAAATATGTAAATCTGTACTAGGCAAATCGGACGCACCATTGTGTCCTGTACTCCAGTGACTCAACTGGCTACCACTGAACAGTAAAAATGCTCACAGTGTCAGCTTTCCTCAGACACACATGCAACGTCTTGTGGGTACCTGGTCTACCTAGCCTCCCAGTTGACGCCTCTCCACCCCCTGCTAAAACCAGAACTCGTAAAGGTCCTGTGTTCCACAGATTAAGACTGATGGGTAAAAAACCTTTGGTTTTAGGGCATCAAAAATGTGGAACTCCTTATCACCTCACGTTCGGACTACAAAATCCTTTGTTCTTTAGTAAGGCATATCTTTCTCTGAGCACAACCTGTAACTGACTGAAATCCTGTGTACTTCATCTACCCTGTACTTTTTTCATCATACGTTCCCTAATGTTACCTCATCTCCAGAGTCACTACTGTAAAAGGGAATCTGTTCCAGTTAGCCCACATGGTCAAGACAGTCAGTCAGTTACTAAGTCTGTCAGTCTATCACTAAATATTTCACAGAATCAGTAGGAAGTCATTGCCATTGTCTCCCAAAATGTCTGATTACTCTGTGTGTCTATGTTTTTTCATACAGGTAATCGATGAGATGGTGAACGTATGCTGCATACCAGCTGAATGTTCTCACAGAGAGAGCTGCTCTGAAACCCCTGTTTACATCCTCTTCCCAAACAGTACTGCAGTGACCCTGCTCCTAAAACCAGAGCATAAAGTGCAAGACGTGCTGGTGTTGGCATGCAAGGTACTGATCTCTGGTATTTATTCAAACAAGAAAAAATCTATAGCATTGTTACTTAGTTAGGCAGAAGAGGGTAAAGTTCCCTTTGTTGTTGTTCATAGTCTTGGGTTTTCTCAGTCACTCATGTGGCCAGTGTGCACTCTGACTGGCTGCTGTACTGGGCTTTAATCCCTTGGAAGTGCCAGGTAGAGCTCTAAGCAGCATGGTGTGTAGCTATGTAAACTGCCTTTTTTGGTTGACAAAAAAAAAAGGCATATTTATGTTGTTTTACTAATGCAGTTAGATTTGCTATCACAGTGATGCCCTTATGACTGGGCATTTTCATAGCTTATGCCCTTGCTGGGGTTAGTGGCCCCCCAGCCAGGAAGAAATCTACAGGAAATGACAGGTTATTCATGAATTGTTTGGCTGCCTGCCAGAAGGTAACCTGAAAGCAGATTTTAATTCATATAACACCTGTTGAGATAAAAATGAAAAAGGGATGTCTTTATCCAACCCACATGATATCATGTTATCTTGGGAGCTGGGTATGTCACAGATGATGTTTTACCATGTTGGGTATATAACGATGTGGAATACTGAACCAATCAGAGAGCAGCAGGGACATCATTCCAAAAGAATTTCTGGAGGATGGCACAGAAATAAAAAGTTGTCCAGGGAGGGCATGAACAAAACCTGGCCCTTGCCATATCTGTCTACTCGGATGTAGGTTCTTCCTTAGACCACTAGATGAGTTAATGTATGTTGTAACTTGTTGTGTACTAATACACCCCAGGCCAGGAGTCTAGGCAAATGTGATTGTCGATATATAGTGTCTGTTTGATTGTATAATTCTGTGATGCACAATGTCTCATCTGTAAGCAAAATGCTGTTAATGGTTTGCACTGTATGGCAAAATGTCCATTTCTCCACTCCATGTAACTAATTCCGGGTTGCCCCTGAAAATGGGACCTTTGGGGCCCAGTGGGTTAACCCGGTTAACAAAATTTGAATAAATAAATACATAATGTACACTTTTAAAGACCTTTCTGTGCACAAAATACAGTACTTGAATGGGACTTTGGTGGGTATGTGCCCCCCAGACACATTGGGCATGACAGCCCTGGAGAGCAGCTTTCATAGTGCTGATGACATCACAATAAATCATAGAAAAATAATTGTCTTTATAAAAACAGCAGATTTAAAAGGTATGACTTAGAAACATGGAATTTGTTGACAGAAAAGGGCTGCTTAGCCTACCTAGTGTGCTGAGATGGTCCCTGTATTGTGTATCTCCACAGACCATAAATGGTCTCTGACAACCCACCCACCTCCCTGCCTATTTACTAATATTCCCCTGGGTCTGTCCAACATGTGCCTAAAGCCCCCCACTGTTTTCACCTCCAACGCTTTCGCTGGCAGTTTGTTCCAGGCATCCTCCACCCTTTCAGTGAAGTAGTACTTCCTCACATCCCTCTTATACCCCCTTCCCCAGATCCATTGCATACCCCCTGGTCTTGGTGCTCTCTCTCATTTGAATGGTACTCCCCTCCTGCACCCTGTTTACCCTTTGAGGTACTTGTAGATCTTCTTTGGGGGTATCTCAGTCATCAAGTCACACTACAGGAACTTCACCATCGGTGAAGCAGGATCCACATGGAAGATTTATCAGCAGTACCACTGGAGTCACCCACACCGACGTCACCTGCCAGTGTCACCAGCCCTATAAAGGCATGAGCGGCCCGCCCACTCCTCAGTTCTCTCCTGCCATCGACTCTGTTTGCACGGGTCTCCGCGGAAGCTCCGATGCAGTTTTGCGTCATTTTTGCCTATAATAATTCTTTTACTCTAGCTTTTAGAATCTCTTTGAAGTAAGAAATTATTTTACCTTGTTTATGTTGAGAGCTACTCCCTCCACTTTTCTTTCATTTGTCGCTGCCACTGCAGAAAGAAGATTGCCTCTTCAGATGACCGTAACCTCTGTGCCTGCTGCCTTGAGCCTGACCATGATGCCTTTGACTGTGAGCTCTGCCAGAAATTCAACCAAGCAACCCTTAGGTGATGCAAAAAGGGTTTGAAGTAATTCCTCATTGAGCAACAGGTAGCCAGTTCTGGGCAGGGGTCTTCTGGAGTCCCTCCTTCCCAGTTGTCAGTGGGTTTGTCAAGATCCCAGGCCTTGATGGTCTGAGACAAGTACTGGAGGGTCATCACAAAAATGACCTCGAATGGGACCATTCCCTGACGGCTTCTTCTTCATCCTCCAGGGGTACCCCATCAACTGCGGCTGTACAGACATCCTCTGCTGTCCAGGCCCATAATGACAATGCTGCCTCCTGCTTCTCAAAGAGGCTGGCCACCTACCCTCTGGTCATCAACGCCAGCCCCTCTGTCAAGGCCTGATGCTTCCCCAGGCCCATGGCTGTCAGGCTTCTCAGTCTCTCAAGTCTCGATGGACAGTTTATCGCACCCTGTGCCAACGACTCCTCCACCATCTACACATCCCTCTCCTGCCGTAAACCTTAACTCGATTCTGACCCAGATCACTACAGCCCTGCTTCACCAGGTGGGCTCATACAGGCCTGGGTCCCTGGCACCATTGATAGCCCCATTGTCCATGCCTTCTAGGGTGCGGTCAGTACCTAGCTTGTTGGACCTCAAGTTAGAGCAGGTCAACGTCAAAGAGGAGTATCATCCTGAATTGATTCTTCCTGAGGAAGAGGAGAAGGAGTGTCTTTTCTCAGATAGGTCCACTGCTTCTTCAGTCAGCGAGGACTCCATTAAACATACTCCCAGGTCCCCTTCTGAAGATCCTACTTTCTTTAATGTGATGAAGCAGCTGTCCTCAGCTATGGTCTTCCACACTAAGGAGGAGAATGCCACCGAACAAGACCTGGTGGACTTCTTGGAGATTCCAGAATCTCCCTCTAAGGTCATTCCTCCCATCCTTCCTGCCCTGAGAAATGCCACTACAGTGGCCTGGCATAGGCCAGACATGATTCCTGCCATGCCCTTCCAGACAGATAAGCTCTGTCATGCCCCTCAAGGCCTGCCTAATTATGCCTCCCAACCTGAGACCGACTCCTTGGTCATTAAAGCAGCCCATGACAGGTCCATGGCGCCCAAGCACCTTAGCTCCCTCCCACCTGACAGGGAATCCAGGTGGATTGACCTTTGGGGCTAGAGGATCTATGCCTCCTTCACCCTGAGGCTTTGGATTGTTAACTATTTTTTGCATATGGTTAAGTACCAAAACACCATCTGGAAGAAGGGCAAGGCGGCTGTCCAAGCCCCCTCAGAATGTTCCCAGAGACAGGAGGTTCTCAAATGCTTGCAGACCGTTGAGGATATTAGTAAGCATCTCCTCAGGGCCTTGTATGATATTTCTGACACTGGTGCTAGGACTGCTGCCACAGGCATTTGCCTTCATAGGCACTCCTGGCTGAGGGTCTCGGAGTTTGCAGCAGATGTCCAACAGAAGGTGCTGAATGCCCCCTTCAGTGGCTCTCAAGTTATTTGAACCAGATGTCCAGGACATCATCAGTGATTTGCAGGTATCTGGTAGAGCTATCAAGTCTGTCCATTCGCTTTAATATACACAGCCTAGGAGTAGATAACACCCATTCTTTAGTGAGATACCCCACAAATCCAGAGCAGGCTCCTGTTCACAGGGCAAAGGAAAAGCCTCCTCTGCCTTGCCCATCTCCTCCTCCAGCACTATCACAAAGTGACCCAGGAGCGACGGATCCCACTCTGCTTGACTTCTTGCCAGACTCCCCCTTTCTAGTCCCTGACCAAGAGGTGGTGGTCATAGGTCAGTTCTCCTCATCTCAGTCAATGGAGAACCATTGCTTCAGATGCCTGGATTGTTCAGATTATAGAGAGGGGTCACCCTCTGTAACTTGTAGAGATGCCTCCAGAGACTCCTCTAGTACTGTCCACCTATCCCCAGCCCAGCTAACGGTTCTTTGGGAGGACGTATAGTAGTCCCTTCTGCGGAAAAAGGCCATCGAGTCAGTGCCCAGGTGGCAAAAGGACAGGGGATTCTATTCCAGGTTCTTCCTGATCCCCAAAAGAACTGGAGATCTGAGGCCTATTCTAGATCTCAAGGACCTCAGTCTTTATATCCAGTACAAAAAATTCCGCATGGTCACTCTGCTAGGGCTGCTGCCCCTGCAGAGCAACTGGCTGTGCTCACTGGATATGCAAGATGCTTACCTGCATATCTCAGTGTGTTCACCACACAGGAGGTTTCTCCAGTTCCTTTTTCAGAGTGGGCATTACCAGTTCAAAGTATTGCCCTTTGGCTTATCCTCTGCATTGCGGGTCTAAACAGAGATGTCTTCCCCTACCTGGACGACTGGCTCCTCAAGGCACCGTCCAGAGAGAAGCTTCTCCAGGCCCTGAAGAGGACCCTTCAGCTGTTTCTCTACCTGGGCATCACTGTCAGTCTGCCCAAGTCCATCTTGATTCTGTCCTAGAGGCTGCAGTATATAGGAGCGGTCCTGGGCTTGGTGCAGGGCAGAGCTTTAGTGCCTCAGCAGGGAGAGTGTCTCATTGCCCAGGCTCAGGAGGTCGACAAGAGCCATTATGTTCCTGCGAGAGTATACCTGAGGCTATTAGGACTTATGTTCATGGCCATTGCCACAGTACCCTTGGCCAGACTGCACTTGCGAGTGCTCCATGGGCACTCGGTGCAATGAGATCAATGCATGGATGATTTAGAATAGCTAGTGATTTCCTCCCCAGTCCGCGGGGTGCTCCAGTGGTGGATGGACTTCCAGAATCACCTGTTACAAGGGTTTTATTCTAGATCTCTTCTCCCCAGCAGATCCTCACCATGGATGCCTCCAGTTCAGGCTGGGGAGTGCACCTGGGCCCCTTTCATACTGCAGGGGGGAGAGACATGGTCCCAGATCAAGATGTCTATGCATTTTAACATCCTGAAGATGCGGGCGGTCCTTTATGCCATGCAGGCCTTTCAGAACCATCTCCTTCCAGGTCAGCTGTTGATCCAGTCAGATAATCTCAGTGTTGTACACTACATCAGTAAGCAAGGGGGAATGCATTTGTACCCCCTGTGCAGGGAGACCATGCGAGTGACCTTCTGGCAAATGGCTCACCTGTGTCTGACCCCTTCTGTTGCTGCTCACTTTAATAAGTTCTTCAACACTTGTGCTCTCCCTTCCACTCCCTCCGGCCTCTCTCTACGCCATCGCATGTTCCTCTTCCCTCCCTCCCATGCCCCCGGCAATTACTATCCAGGAAACTATGATTGCCCTTTCCTCTCTCAACCTGCCCAAGTCCAGCCCCAACAAGCAGGGTCATAAACTCTACATCTCCGCTGAATACTCACCTACTCAACCTCTCCTTCTCCCTCAATGCTGTTCCTCAGTCTTGGAAGTTGCCCAAAGTTCTTCTTCTTCACAAAGGTGGGGACATTCCTCTCCTGGTAACTTCCAGACAATCTCCCTCATAGAAACATAAAATTTGATGGCAGGTAGGGACCGCTTGGCCTACCCAGTCTGCCTACCTACTGCATATACTCCAGATCCTATTTGATCTGCAGCTTACCCTCCCTTTCTATCGCTAGGGTTGCCTTCTGTCTATCCCATGCATTCTTGAATTCTCCTACCGTTTTTGCACCTACAACCTCCGCAGAGAGGCTGTTCCATGCATCTACCACCCTTTCCTTGAAAAAAAATGCTTCCTCACGTTGCCCCTGACTGAGTCTCAGCCCCCACCTCATATTGTGACCCCTTGTCCTTGCACACTTTTTTTCTGAAAGATGCTGTACTCTTATACCTTGTTTATCCCCTTAAAGTACTTAAAAGTCTCTATCATGTCCCCCCTCCCTTCTTTCCTCCAGGGAATACATACTGAGTTCTTTCAGTCTCTCTCCCTCTCTTCATATGGTTTCTGGTGCAGTCCTTGCAACATTTTTGTTGCCCTTCTCTGGACTGTTTTCACTCTGTCTATGTCCTTTCCTCCCCTGCCTTGCTAAGCTACAAGCGAAACTTGTCTACACCAGTTTCTCTGATTTCCTCTCCTCCACCAATTTCCTCTCCCCATTCCAGTCTGGCATCACTCCACGTTCTCCTTTTTGCGGCGTGTAACGGATTCTGACTTCTCAGCGATGGATCAGGGCACATCACGGCTGCCATCTCCATCGATCTGGCCAAAGCCTTTGATTCTATGTCTCACCCACTCCTCCTCCTCTTGGTCAAACTGAGTTCTGCTGGCCTCTCAGCACCCACTGTCAGCTTGTTTCACTCTCACATCATGGGCCGTCAACAGTCAGTACAGGTTGGTATCACCCCTGTCACCCCCACTTCCTGTCCAGGCTGGGGTCCCACAGAGCTCCATCTTGGATCCCATACTCTTAACATAGAAACATAGAAGTTGACAGCAGAAAAGGACCTTAAGGCCCATCCAGTCTGCCCATTTTACCAATTTGCTCCTGCTGCCTCTACTAGGTCAGCGGCCTCAGTTATGCCCCCTCATATGTGTGATTCCCTTGTGCACTCTTGAATCCCTCCACTATATGTGCTCCCGCCACCTCCTGAGGCATTCCATGCATCCACCACCCTCTCTGTAAAAAAATAACTTTCTCACTTTACCAATTATGCGACCCCACCCCAATTTCATGTCCTCTAGTTCTGTTGCACTTTTTATACTAGAAGATGATATCCCCTTCCACCTTATTTATGCCCTTAAGATATTTGAAAGTCTCAGTCGCCCCCCCCCCGTCTCTGTTCCAGTGTGTACATATTGAGGTGCTAAGTCTGTCCCCATATGCCTTATCGTACAGACCCTGCACCATCTTAGTTGCCCTCCTTTGCACTATTTCCACCCTGTCAATATCCTCAATGCAGGTGCGGCCTGCAGAACTACACATAGTACTCCTATGTGAGGCCTAACAAGCGTCTTGTACAGTAGGATCACCACTTCCCTCCTACGGCTTGTAATACCCCTTCCTATACACCCTAACATCCCACTAGCCCTCCCAACTGCTTTTGCAGTTTGTTTGGTGGATTTCAGGTCCTCTGATATGATGACCCTCCAGATTCCTTTCCTCCCTGGTGACAGTCAACAACTCACTCCCCAACATGTAGCTCCCCCCAGAGTTTCTGTTCTCCCACGTGCATGATCTTGCACTTCTTTGCATTAAACCTTATTTGCCATACCTCAGACCATTACTCCAGCTTTTCCAGATCGCTTTTCATTCTCTTTACACCCGCTGGAATATCTAATCTGTTGCAGATCTTGGTGTCATCTGCAAACAGGAATACTTTTTCCTCTAGCCCTTTTGCTATGTCTGCTATGAAGACATTGAAGATTACTGGTCCCAGGACTGTCCCCTGTGACACACCACTGGTGACTCCCATTTCCTCCGACTGTGTGCCATTTACCACCACCCTTTTCCTTCTGTCCATTAACCAATTTCTGATCCAGTTCGCCACCCTGTGTCCCACCCCTAGATTCCTCCGCTTGTTTACTAGCCTTCTATGTGGGACTGTGTCAAAGGCCTTGCTGAAATCAAGGTAAGCAATATCCACCGCCCCTCACTGGTTCACTACCTTGGTCACCCAGTCAGAGAGGTTTGTTGGACAGGTCCTTTGCACTGTGATCCCATGCTGTCTTGGATCCTGCATTTCAATGGATACCAGGTGATCCACAATACGTTCCTTAAGCAGTGTCTCCATGATCTTCCCCACTACTGAGGTGAAACTCAATGGCCTGAAGTTTCCTGTGTCCTCCTTGCTACCACTCTTGTAAAGTGGGGCCACATTTGCCCTTCTCCAGTTCTGCAGGACCACCCCTGTGTTAAATGACTTGCTGACCAGGGCTGCCAAAGGTGCTGCCAGCTCCATCCTTGGTTCCTTTAGGATCCTTGGATGTACTCCGTCTGTCCACATTGCTTTATCTACCTTTAGTTTTGTAAGTTCCTTTAGGACCCTCTGTTGTGTAAATGTTGTGAAGCTCAATTCTTCCCCCTCCACACATCTGTTTTCCAGTTGTGGGCCCTGCCCCACTCCCTCTCTAGTAAAGACCAAGCAAAAGCACCTGTTAAGGATTGTTGCCTTTTCTAGGTCCCCTTCTACCCTCTCTTCATTGTCCCCTTTATGTCTGACTATGCCCCGCTCTGGACTTCCTCCTCTCACTGATGTACCTAAAGAATGTCTTGTCCCCTTTCCTCACTGATTGTGCTAGCCTTTCTTCTGTCTGTGCTTTAGCACTTCTCACCGACACCCCTGCCTCTCTCTGACATTTTTGGTACTCTTCTCTGTCCCCATCCTCTTGTGTCCCCTTGTATTTTCAGAAGGCTACCCTCTTGGCCTTGATTTTATCTGCCACCAGCTTAGAAAGCCAGAGTGACTTTCTCCTTCTGTTGCCCTTATTCTTCACCGTCACACATTGGGCCCTATGCACTATGCCAACACGTCACGTAAACAGGGTGCATTGGCATAGCTAAGTCGGAATGCCACGGAGCGGTGGTCGCACAACATTCATGACTGTAGTGCACAGCTGGTATGTGCCCGATTCCCTGGCCGCGCAAGTAGCAATGTGCCGGGTGGGTGTGTGTGCCAGCACTACGCACCATACACCATGATGAGTAGTGCTGCACATCGGGGTGCATAGGGGGCCAGCTGGTACACCAGGGACATCCCTACCATAAGTGCCCCTATGCACCCAGCCCCTGTGCACACCGAACAGCGGAATGGCCCCGCGACCAGCAGGCAGTCCCCCCCCACACACAGCTTGGGCTAGCCTTGACCCCATACCCCTGTGGCAGACACCCTCACACACACAACAGTGCAGTCCCAACCCCCCGATGCTGCACCCCATCCCAGGGTTGCGCTGCTGTGCCCGTGCAGCCCATCAGGACACAGTGCCAGCATGGCATCCACTGAGACGTGGCCGGGGCCCTCCACCACACCTGGTGGCACTCGTCCATGTACTGTATCCTCCCCCCGTGGGGGTCACCCGGCCCGGGTAGCACTCGGCAGCCCTCCCAACCCCACATAGGCATGGGTGCCTGTGTCCCACTCCCTAACCCGTACTGCCCCCCCCGTCACCTGAGGTCCCTCCTGTACCTGCAGCGTCAGTGCCACAGTTGGAGACAGCCAGCGGCACAGCCCTCTGCACACCTCCACTGCCACTGGCCATGTGACATCTGCTGGGGCAAGCTGCTGATGCGCACCTGCATATGTCAGACAACTGGCAGCCATGGAGGTGTGCAGAGGGCTGTGCTGCTGGCCAGTGTCTGCACTGCAGGTATGGGGGTGCAGCGTGCTGCTGGTGTGTGTGACACTCAGCCACTGGGGGCGCTGGGATCAAGGGTCGTGGGTGTGTGTGTTGCCACGTCCGGGCAGGCACAGATGTGTGGTGTCGGGGTCAGGGTCCACCTGCTGGGGTTTCTGCAGTGCGCCGGGAGGGCGCTGTGCATCACTGGTTGGTCCAGGGGGTACACCGGAAATCTGGTCCATGCAGCGTGGGTCTGGGTGCTTGCGGTAGGCATTCATGTACCTGGACCTGCACCACACCGCGCAAGGGATCCACTATTGGCCCAGTACAGGCATCCGATTGGATGCCCACCTGGGACTGAAACTGCCCCTGGCCATCCTGCGGAGTTCTGTGCGTCGTGGAGGCAGGGCCATGGACAGGTGGCCACCGGTTGTGCATACCGGCATGTGTGCACCTGTCCGCGGAGCTATGCGGGTGTGATATGCGCCTTTGGTGTGTATTTCCCGCCTATTAGTGCAAAGGACCCATTGATTGGTTACTCTGACAATGAACTCCTTAATGTGCGCCCATTGCCTCTCCACGCCTCCTGTCCCCCCCTTAGCCAACTCCTCTTTAATCCTCCTTCCCATCTCTGCAAAGTCAGCTCCTTTGAAATCTAGTGTGGCCTGTATTCCTGTGTCCAACTTTAATCAAACCATGTAATGGTCACTGTACCCCAGGTTCCCCTCCACCTGGAGATCCATGATCCTGTCTCCATTGGTGAGCACTAGTTCCAGGATATTCCTGTTCCTGGTTGGCTCCAATACCAGTTGTCTTAGACCTGCGCCCTGTAGGGACTCTACAATGTCCCTGGTCCTGCTCGAGGCCCCTGTTGGGACAGACCAGTCTGCGTTAGGCATATTGAAATCACCCATAAGTAGAGCCTCCCCCTTATCTGTCATGTTGTATACTGACCCAGCATTAACTTGTCCAGCCCCTCCCCCTGAGCTGGTGGCCTGTAGATCACTCCTGTTCTAACAGACGTTCCATTACCCGTCTCAAAGGGTGACCCATAACTCTTCTGTCTCCTCATTTTTGGCCTGAATTTCTGTCGCATTGATTGTCTCTTTGATGTAAAGTGCCACCCCTCCCCCCTTCCTTCCCTGTTTCTCCTGTACAAGGCATATCCTGGTATAGTTGGGAAAACTTTCAAAACAGTGACTCCCTTTTTCGCTGGAATGGTCTTCACCTTAGTAGCATGGGCAGTTCACTACTGGGGAAAAAGCATTAACTTTACTATAAATCACTTTTTAAACTAAAAACCAGGGGGGAGAATGGGAATGCACCCAAGTCTCTGAAGCGGGATAAAAAACATCTTTCCAAAACTTGCGCAATTCTTGCCTTAAACGCAAGATCTCCAAATCCCACTAAAATAGCAGAACTTGAAGCAAAAAGCAGACTCATGGACTTGGGCATTATAGCCATTACTGAAACTTGGTGGGTCTCGGCATCCACCTGGTATAGGGATATCCCAAACTACAAACTCTACCATAAAAATAGAGTTAATAAACAAGGAGTTGGAGTTTGTATCTATGTTAGGGATGATATACCTTCCTATGAAAAATACATTGCCCTTCCACTACAGAAAATATATGGGCTAACATCGAGCTTAAAGGTCAATCACATATTACTGTCATTGGTATCATAGGTTTGTTCAGAGCTCAGAAGACTTTTACTGTCTATACAGCTCGCCGCTAGAAATTACTGATATCCCAGAATATTATTTTCAATCAGGTATCTATCCAGATTCGTTTTAAAAACCTGCATGGTACTACTAGATACCACCTCCAGTGGCAGTCTGTCCCAAATTGGCACAACTGTTACACTAAACCAGTGCTTTCTTTTTGTAGTCCTGTACCTTTCCCTTGATAACTGCAATGGATGTGCTCTGGTCTGATGTGGCTATTCCCGTAGCTTTAACCCCAACTGTTCCCTCAAATCGGTATTAGTAAGGGCCTTAGAGACCATGGGTAGCTTCTATAGACCCCCATCAGCAGATCTAGAGTATACATCCTAACTCCTAACAGATATCCCTAACTTATCAGAAAAAGGGGATGTTATTATTTTAAGGGACTTCAATATGCCACAAATAAATTTGAGCAACCCCTCAAGTAGTAATAGGATGGAAAAACTCTTAGTTGACACAATTAATGGCGCAGGTCTTGACCAACTAATTTCAGAGCCTACCAGGGGTCAAAATATCTTGGATCTACTTTTAACTAACATAGAAAACAAAAGAAACAATTTACAAATTTGGGATACACTAGGCAACAGCGATCACTCCTCTATCTTATTCGAACTTTGTTATGATTTCACTGCCCCTAGAAACCACTCCATTTTTAAGAACTATAACAAAGCCAATTTTCAGGATATAATTAAAGGAATCTCAAACATTAACTGGGAAACACTTTTGTCCAAACTATCTACTAAGGAAGCCTGGAATACCTTTAAACATATAATGCATAATCTAGAAAACCTTTATATTCCCACAAAAAAAAAAAAAGGAAAGATCCCTGTGTGGTTTAATAAATCCATCAGATCTCAAATTAAGTTAAAAATAAAACTCTTTAAGAAACTTTAAATCAGCACACCACCAGAAAAAAATACCATCCTCACTAAGTATGAAATGGCTGTAAAATCATTAAAACGTATGATCAAACAGTCTAAAGCTAAAATTTAATTTAGACTAGCACATACGAAAGACTGCCACAAGGCTTTATTCTCTTATTTAAATAATAAAAAAGGTAACTCAAGGGAAATAGGGTCCCTAATCAATAACGGAGTCAGAATGCAATCAGATTTAGACATGGCTAACTACTTTAATACATTTTTCTGCTCAGTATTCTCAAAACCAGACACTCATTCGCTGGCACCTCCTACCGACAGCTCAAATCATACCATCCATGATATCACTATCTCAGATATTTTGCAAGCTCTTAAAAAAACTCAAAAACTGCCAGTCCTGGACCAGATAACATTCACCCTAGATTCTTGATTGAAACTGCCGAATCCATTTCCCTCCCTTATCAATCATTTTCAATAAATCCCTCAAGGAAAGTTCAATTCCAAATGACTGGTGCACTGCAATAGTTACTCCAATATTCAAGAAAGGAAACTGAGGAAATATTCAAAACTATTGCCCCATCAGTCTAGCTTCCATTGTTGGCAAACTTTTGGAAAGGATTAGTAAGTCTCATTTAGAGAGAAAAATCACTGAGCTAAACATGCAAGATGCAACCCAACATGGCTTTAGACCTGGTTATTCATGCACAACCAACTTAATAGCGTTGTTTTTTTTTTTTGTATTATCTTTTTATATCCTCCCTACATGCTCCACTTCAGCCTCTCCTTCAGGCTTGCCAAAGCTCGCTCTGGTCCATCTTGCCCTCCGATCCTCCTGTCACACATAGCAGCTGACCCCAGGGTAACCCGGAGTAACCCTTCTCTGGATGGGTCTCCCTTCTCAGAGGGGAAATGCGCCAGCCCTGGGCTGTTACTACACTTGGCCCCCGGAGTGCTGCTGGGACAGAGGACTCGGCAGGGACATGAATGGCAACCAGAGAGCGGGCAGCCGTCATCCAGCTTGAAGTGGGGTGATATTTCTGCTTTTTCTGGTACGTCCCTGACGTGCATCTGTTGTGCTCCTGGTCTCCACCAGGGACCGCCACAGCTCAATGTCAACCCACTACCCACCCCAGGAGAGGAGAGCAGTCCTACGGACACTCAATCTGATCCTTCCCCTGCCAGCCCCGGCCTCAAGAGTCCATTCCCGAACCCAGGTTGCCGGTGTGGGTCAAGGTAAGGCGTCAGCGCCTCAGCCCTCTACACCACTGGGCTGGCTAATAGCATTTTATAACATCAGTAGTCAGCTTGACAATGGGGTTCCCATGGATGTGATACAATTGGATTTTAGCCGTGCCTTTGATAAAGTCCCTCACAACAAACTAACAAGGAAGCTACACAATATGGATATCTCTACTAACCTAGTTAGGTAGATAAATGACTGGCCAGCCTGTAGGCTTCAGAAAGTTAAAATAAATAACACACTCTCAGTCTGGGGTACCGTCATGAGTGGGGTCCCCCAGGGATCTGTTCTGGGCCCCTACCCTATGTAGCATCTTTATAAGTGACATGCAAACAGGGCCCAATAACTATCTATCCAGATTTGCAGATGATGAGAAACTGGGGGGAAGAGTTAGTTGCCCTACTAGTATGGCCTGTCTTGTAGCTGACCTGGAACAAACAGAACTATGGGCCAAACTAAATGACATGCTGTTTAACCAGGAGAAATGTGTTGTCCTACATTTGGCAAAAACAATCCAAAAAACACGTACTACCTGAACAAATTACCACTTAAAACATCCACTTGTGAGAGAGACCTGGGTATACTCATTAACAATAAACTTTCTGCCAGCAACCACTGTATCAAAACTGCCAAGATGGCAAATGGACTTTTAAAACAAATCAAACGTACCTCTGTTACCTGTACTGAGCAGTGCCTTATACCAATATATAGGACCTACATCAGCCCATATACTGATTATGGGTCTCCCTTTTGGAACCCTTATCTAAAAGGAGACATAACCCACCTAGAACAGATCCAGAGAAGAGCCATCAAAATGGTTCCAAGATTGGCACACCTAGACTATTCTACAAGACTGCAACTTATAGGGCTTCACTCGTTGCAAACTAGAAGAAGCAGCAGTGACCTACTCCTAATTTATAAACTACTTCATGTGCCCAAACTAATGAAACAGTGTGGCCTTTCATACTCACTAAGACTGATTGTTCCTAGATTACACAACAAACAGCTCAAGGTAAAATCATTCAGAACTGCTTAAAGGGGAATTTTTTTCTCCATACATGCACCTAGACTATGGAACACTGCCACAAGAACTGGTGGATTCCTGCACCTTTAACTCATTTAAAAACAAAACAGACAATTGGATTATAGGTAAACTGCCAAAGGTCTAAAGTCCCACAGTATGTGGGGGACAGTCTGGATGAGATTTGACCTCCTTTTGTCCCTTTAAACCAAGTAAAGCAATAGTTGTGTCCCATGAGTGGTTATTAGTGTACCACGTCTCTGTTATGGCTGCTATGTCTTTGTCAGCCTCCCCCATTAATACCACTAGATCTGGGAGTTTGTTTCCCAGACTTTGGGCATTTGTATGCATTATGTTCCAAATCTTGTTCCTGGTCCCTCTCTGCCATTATTTTTGTCCTTGTCCCATTGTTCCTGGCCTGCATCTGTTACTACTACCTCCCTCTGTTTCTCATTTTGCCCCTTACCATGTCCCCTGTTTTGTCTCCATATTTGCTAAACTCTTGTCCTCCCTTTTCCCAGTGCTGACATTACCAACCTGAGGGGCTAGACTGTATTGTTTCCATTTCTTCTGCTAGCACCCACCCAGGCTAGTTTAAATGCCTACCAAGGGAGTACTCAAACTTTTCATTGAGGACTGCTGTCCCCTGCCTGGAAAGATGCAGACCTTCCCTATACAGCTGTGAATCTGCCCACGTGGATCCCCACTTCCCAGTGAAGCCAAAGCCCTTATCCTTGCACCATCCCTTCAGCCATTCGTTGAATTAGCTGATGCATGTATTCTTTGCATCCCCCTTTTCCCTGACTGCTAGGACCTCAGAGAAAATCACAGATTTTGCGAGCCCCCTCAAGATGACTACCCAGGACCCTGAAGTCATCCTGTACTGTCTCTACATTAACCCCTTCCTTGTCCAGGTTGTTAGTCCCGAGGTGGACAATGACATGTACTTGCCACTGCCATGGCGAGCCTGTGGATTCACGTTGTGTCCCTCTGAGCAGTGGCCCCTGGCAGACACTTTACCTCCCTCTCTGTATCCCCATCTATTCCCAACACCATCTCCTTAACAGTTGAGTCCCACACCAGGAGAAGTTTCCTTCTTCTCTGGGGTCCTCTGGCTCCAGCCCCTTTTCCCTCCCTCTGGTGGTCCCACACCTCTTCCCTGGTCTCAGCCCTGAGCCCTCTCTCGGGTATCCCATTCCATGAGAACAGCAAATTTGTTCTCCAGCAGGACTGGCTGGGGAATGTGCTCATAAGCCACCCTCCTTGTTCTCACCGAGCCCACTATAGTCCACCCATGCCTGTGCCTTGGAATCCGATGTGGCAATGGCTGGGGTTACTGTGGCCTCTGGGTGTGAACTTGAGGTCCCCAGCACTCCTGCCAGCTAGGCTCGGAGTTTTTCCATGTCCGCTTGCATCCCAGAGGGGTGCCTACAAATGGGGCAGCACCTCAGCGTCCAGAAAGCACTCCTGAACACTACTGCACCACCGTCTTGTACTGCATCACTCCCTGCGTCATGTCCATTGTTATTCGTACTGCCTCTTAGTACTCCCTTTATTTACTATCTATTGGTTTACTCTTCTCCATTTTTCTTAACAAACCTGCCCTTATGTCAGCTCGCATATTCCCATGTATGCGAATAACAATGTCATCTGCACCACCGGTCCTTCTACTACAGCCTTAGAAAGTGTGCTCCAATGAGACTTCCACAACATCCTGCACTGGTTCCAATCCAGCCAACTCCAGGTCAACACAAAAAAAAAACCTGTGTCCATTGCCTTTTGCACTAGTCAGAAGCTGGCTGGACTCCCTGATCTTTCTGCCTTCTCCACCGTAGATGGCTCCCTTCTAGAAGTGATTCAATCCTTCAGGTACGTCGGTGTGCAGCTAGACAGTAACCTTGACTTCTCTGCCCAGATAGACACCATCCACGTCAGGCTCTGTTCTAAACTTGGCACTTTGTACCGCAATAAAAATTCTAGGGACAAGGATATGGTGTACAGATCTGCACTTCTGTTAGTATTCCTATCCCTTTAAATCGTGGAAGGTCTTCATGGTGGTTCCTCCCACCCACCCAGGTGGTTACTCCCTCAGCACCGCCCCGTGATGTCAGATCTTCCTTTCTGCTGGAAGAAGAAGGTTCCCTCCTTACAAATCTAGCACTGAGTAGGCCCTCTCTAGTCTCTGTTCCTAAACAGGGGGCGTGCACGTTGCCTCGCCCCACCCAGGAGAACTGCTAGGAGTCTGCCAGAAGTGTGGTCGTATACCATATCCACGTCCCTAGAAAAACAGGTTACTCACCTGTAACAGTAGATCTTCCACAGACTGATCTCTTGCAGTAAGTCATTACTTATGCAAGTTGCTACCAGGTGGAGCTGTCTCACGGCAGCTTCTTCAGCAGTCCTGTATAGGGGCCGCCCCATGACATCACTTCCATAGGTGGATTATAAGTGGAGGCAGTCCCTAGTACCTTTTTTTTTTTTTCTTTATTTAAAGCTTTTCTTTTGTATTACAAGCAACATACAAGGATACAATACAAACAAACGGTAACACTGTACGCAAAGCAGAGTACACAACAGGGGCAGTACATATACCAATAACACTTGGCACAAGTAATGGATTACATTCTTCTTATGGAAGGTTAAGTTAATGACAGTCCGGAAGGGGTCAGCTGTACAAGATGCAAAAACTTACTAAAGCAGTAGGTCCTCTTCTCACCCAGAAGGACCTTCACAAGGAAAGCCTCCGGGAGAAAAGTGGAGTAACCCACTGAAAGCCAAGCAATTAGTTTCACCATGATTTCATTTTAATTTAAATTTAATATAATATAGTAGGAAAGGAGAGCAAAAGACCCTGCATTGTACAGATTGAGAGGAGGAAGAAATCCAGGGCCTGGTATAGCGCCCTCAGCTGGTGAATTAAATCAAGGAGTTTATCAAGGAATGAAGTCTGATCTCTCCTTTAACACGCATGTTACCCACCTCCTCCAGAGGATCTCAAACTGGGGAAGTTTTTTATTGAGGGTTGCAGTGAGAGCTTCTATCCGATAGATAGTTATCATGAGATCCTGCTACATAATTAAAGTAATGTGTCGTTGGGACATCCAATTTTTTTTTAAATTATTTTTGGGCTGCTAAGCAAGAAATTCTCAAGAGTTTGCTCACAAGGGGGTCCTTGAATTCCCTTGGAAAATCCAAAAAGAAGTACAGGGTAGGCGTTAAAAGTAGGTCTGGGCCCATTATAGAGTGCAAGGCTTGTTGTAAGTCTTTGAAAAAAGGTTGTTACATTGGGTAGCCCCAGAAAATATGCACCATTGCGGCCAGAGAGTGTCCGCACATTCTCCAACAGGCAGAGGATCTATCTTTCTGAAACTTCCCTTGGATTGCTGGAGTTCTAAAAAATCCACTGAAAATTTTCCAAGAAAATTCCTTCCAAGTAAAGCCAAAAGGCCCCAGTGTATTCTCAGTAGGGACCGATCCCATATACTGTCTTGGATCTGGAAACCCAAGTCCCTTTCCCACACTCTCCTTACAGATTGAACAAAGTCCCCCTTCCAAGCGAGCAACGCTTCATATAGAGTGGAGATGATATGGTTCTTAGGTGGTTTCCCCTCTATTGCTAACTTAAATAATTCTGCAATTTGGGGAGGAGACAAAGTCTCACGGATCATCTTGGGCTGAAGGGTCCTAATATAGTCTCTTATCTGGAAATACTGAAACCTGTCCTGCCAGGATATACCATATTTGGTAACCAGACTTTGAAAAGCCTGGGTCTCATTACCCTCTAGAAAATGCCAAATCAGGTGTAGATTTTTCCCCTCTCACTTAAAACCCTTATCCCAGCTAGCAGGAATGAATGCATCCAAGTAAGGTATCTACCATAGTAAATAACTCCAGTCCCTGGCATCCTTACTGGATAAGGTCTTATACCAGATTTCCAGGGTAGAGACTAAATGGGTCTCCGACCTCTGCTAATAGTAAGTTCTCTCTTTGTTGGAGAAGGGCATTGTTCAGATTTGTGAGGGCTCCTTCTTGCAACTCCAGTGTTTTCTATTTGGCTATATATGTTCGATCGAGCCAGTAAAATGCAGTTCTTAATTGGGCTGATTGGTAATATAATTTCAGGTTCGTTAACAATAGGCCCCCCTTCCTTTTGTGGATCTGGAGGACCGCGAGCCGAACCCTAGGTCTTTGGGGGCCCACAGGAAATGGTAAATCTTCCTGTTGAAGGAGGTAAAGTAGGAGTCTGGGATAGGCAAAGGGATTGTTTGTACAAGATACAAAAGCTTAGGGAGAAGCACCATTTTGATCGCTTTCACCCTTTGTACCAGAGGGATAGGGATCGGAGCCCAGTTATCCAGCTCCCGTTTCAGCTTCTCCAGTATTGGGGTAAAATTAAGAGAAAAAAGTTGTTCTGTGTTAAGGCCGATATGAACCCCTAGGTATTTTACATGAGTGAGGTTCCATTTGAAGGGAAAGATTCTCTGAATTCTGTCTGAGGGCTGGTAGTGACTCTGTAGGACCTCAGTCTTGGCCGTGTTTATTTTATATCCGACTAACCTACCAAATTCTGTCAAGCATTCCCAAAGGGGCCCCAGGGATTGTTCTGGGTCTTTAAGGTATATGAGCACATCGTTGGCATACAAGGCCAATTTGTGCATCCCTCCACCCAGTTCCCAGCCCCACAACTTCACATCTAGTGTTATTGCTTGAGCCAAGGGCTCCAGGTATAGGACAAAGAGAAGGGGGAGAGCGGGCACCCCTGCCTTGTGCCTTGGAGTAGGGAGATTGGAGAGGACACTCAGCCATTGATTTTGACATATGCCCTAGGGTTAGTGTAAATATTGTTTATAACCTTAACAAATGGATCTGAAAATCCAAATCCACGTAAAGCGGAGCCCAGGAACTCCCATGCCACCCAGTCGAAGGCCTTCTCCACATACAAACTTAAAAGCAGGAAGGGAGACTCTGACCGGGCAGCATGGTGCAACAAATGCAGAGTTCTTCTAATGTTATCCTGGGTTTGCCTAGCCGGGACAAAACCGGTCTGATCAAAGTCAATCAACCTAGGAAGCACAGTCTCTAGACGTCTAGCCAATATGGAGGCATATAACTTGTAGTAATATTAAGAACAGAGATAGGGCAGAATGATTTACACTGTGTGGCATCCCTCCCTGGTTTCGATGTGCTTGAGATGATGGCATAGTTCCATGTATCTAGGAAAGCCTCCCCCTTCTGCGCTGTTCTGCAAGCCTCTAGTATATGGGTTTTAAGTTCTGACTTAAAAAATTTAAAAAATTCTGGGGTGTACCCATCAGGACTGGGTGATTTGTTTGTTTTAAGATTTTTTTATAACGGTATCCATTTCTGTAGGGGAAATAGGGGAATCCAGGAAGTCCCTAAGTTCCTGTGTCATCTTTGGAAGCTTAAGCCTATTCAAATATGGTTCTATTTGTGATGCCCTTGGGATTTGATCAGGAGTATAAAGATTTTGGTAAAATTCCCTAAAACCCGACAGAATTTTATCTGGGGATTTCAACATTTGTCTCGATCTGGGATCTCGAATCTGTGTGACCGTGGTTTGAAAGGTCTGACACCTCAGCCTGTGGGCTAGGAGGCGCGTGGCCCGAGGGCCACATTCCTAATTACGCTGACGCAGATGTTGTAGTGCCTGCTCAGTTTTTATGTCTAAGATTTTCTGTATCTGTTGCTTAATTTCCTGTAAATCAGAGACCACTGTTACATCCCCTGCTGCATGCTGGTTCCGCAGAGCATGCAACTAAGTTTGGAGGTAAAGCAATCTCTGAGTTTGCTGCTTCTTAAAGTAAGTAGCATATTTAATACAGTCTCCCCTGAATACTATTTTAATCCTTAGTACCCTTTGTTCATTTTCCCCGCCGGCTTCAGCTCACAAAGCAGCTAACTCAGTCTGAGGAGTTGCAGTCTTTGACGGAACCTGAACCTGATTTTTCTTCTCTATCCTGTGCCTGTGGCTTGCTCCCAGGACCCGGTTCTTTTCTTCCCTTTTAGGTTCAGGGCCGGGCCTGTGCTCCTCACAATACCCCTGGCTCTCCTTGTGTGTGGGCCTGTATTCACTCACAGTACCCCTGCTGCTCCTTGGCCCAGCCTGGGTCAGGGGCCTCTTCCGTGGCTGACAAGGCAGCCATTAGGACACCGGGGCAGGGCTCGGGGACCCATCTTCAGGGTACCCCTGATTGGATCTCTTGTTCCTAGCATCGGAAGGAGCAGGACTTGCACTCCTCACACCCCTTCCTATACTCTCCGTCATTGGTGGCTCCTCCACTGTCGACGGGGCATCCTGTAATGACAGGGCTGCTCCCCCCATTGACGTAGCCTTCCTTGCTCCCGCTATCATCAATGGGGCCTTCCCAGTCAACGGAGCACTCACCAGGACACGTCTTGTCGACGGGCACTATTCCCCTGTCACCAGTATGTCCCTCGTCGATGGGGGCCTCCCTCTGTCGATGGAGCTTGTTGCTTCTTCTGCCCATCAATGGGATGCATTCTCCCATCTATGGGACGCTATAGATATTCTCTCTTGTCGATGGGAGCTCTTCTTCCGTTGACAGAAAGTTCTTTGCGACGAGATGGCTTCCTCTCTCGATGGAGCGTTCCTCGTCAATAGGGCATCATTCTTCATCGGTGGGAAGTCATGCTATGTTTCACTCATCAATGGGGCTGCTTCCCCCGTCGACAGCACCTCTTGGTGTTCTGCCCTCTCCCATGGGGTGGCCTTCCTATTCATTGCGGCACTGTACCCTGGCCTCTTTCCAGACCGTGAGTACGCATCCGGGTCATTCCCCTTCCAACCCTGGCATGGGCACCCTGCTGTGGTATTGGTTGGAGTTCGCTCCCCTTCACCCGCTTTGCTGCTGATCCCTTTCCGGTGCCAGGTGCCCGGGTGCCTGCCCCGATTTCCTTGCCCCGCCTCCTCTGACACCCCATGGGCATGGGGATGCCACCTGTTGGGGGGCTGCCAGTGCCTGCCCCCATGGTGCATCACCCTCCTCCGGGCGCTGCCCTTGGGTGCCCTCCTTCCAATGACCCCCCTCCCTTCCCAGGTGCCGGGCATTGCCTGCATTGTCATGGAGGTCCTCTGTTCCTTGGATCACGGCCAAGCCTCTGAGTCGCCCGCCGCACTGCTCTCCCTCACCCCCGTCCAAGCGCTTTTGCCTGGACCCCCCTCCTCCCATGTGTCCAACCTCCCCTTTTGGGGCCTCAGATAGGGAGGACCCCTTTGGGGTCCCGGGCTCGGACACCAGCTGTTCGGAGTATGGGGACCCTGGTTCCCCCTTCTCCATCTCCTCTCTGTTGGCGGATATCCCGCCTGCCCCCTCCAGATGCTCCCACTTCTGCGGATGCCTCCTTCATGGATCTTTTGGTGCAGATCCAGGACGTCTTCCACTTTCCCAATGGGGACCCATATTTCCTTCATTGGGACCTCACCGACTACCTTGGCATGCCAGTTGAACCTGTCTGGGTTGTCCCTCCCATGATTCCAGCATATGCCAATGCCATCTCCCAGGCATGGCGCCACCCTGCTTCCGCGCCCCCCCCCGTGGGCCTGATTGGCTTTACCATGCACACCGAATCACCCTTGGTTGTCTGTCGCCCCTGCGCCTGACTCTGTGATCATTGCGGCGGCTCACGGTCGAACTGCCCGGCCTCGCCATACTAGTCTGGTGCTGCCGGATGGCGATTCCCGGTGCCTGGATCCTCTTGGCAAGAAGGTCTATGCCTCCAGTGCTCTTCTACGGCACATCCTTAATTATTTGGGCCACGTGGCCTGCTGTCTGCACACCTTGGATGCCTCAGCTGCGGATGGCACTATCTTCCTTGCCACCATCGCCAGCCTTGGCGTGGGTTGCCCAGTCGGTAGCCACCCTGCCCTCTCTCTTCCCCGTCACCTTCTCTGGGTGAGCTACAATGCGATTGATACCATTGCTCACCTCTCTGCCACTGGCGTCGCATTGCGGCACCATGCTTGGCTTCTGGTGTCGGATTTGGCCCCCGACGTTCAATTGTCGGTGGCTGACACCCCGTTCTGCGGGGACCAACTCTTTGGTGCTGGTGCCCAGTCCATTCTGGATTCTCTTCAGACCTCCGGCCACACCCTACGGTCTATCCAGGACCTGTATCGTGGTGCATCATGGACCCAGTCTCCCGCTCCTGTGGGCAGGCCTCCTCGTTCCCGGGCCTCGTTCCAGAGTGTGTCTTGTGGCCGCGGTCGGGCTTCCCGGGGCTCTGCCCCTTCAGTCCCTTTGTCTTGTGCCCATCCCCCTCCTGGGCCCAGGCCCTCACCTGCACCTTAGCCTCTCCATAGGGTTTCCCTGTACTCCTCTTGCAGGCCTCGGAGGTGTCGGGGACTCCATCCGCCTATTGTGGAGGCCTACTTCTCTTACCGGACTTGACGCTCCATCCGGATCTCTTGGGGGCCTCTGCTACTCTCCCTTTGGGAGCCCTTCAGTGTCCCCCTGCTTTCAGGATATCCACTACCTCTTGCACTTTCCACGCCTTCAGAGCACTAATGGATTGTCTACATGCCATGTCCTCTTGACTCCTGCCTCATCAGGATGTGCCATTATGCTTGGCCTCCTGCAGCTTTCTTTTCTGCCTCGTTAGGCTCCCCGCCTGTCTCTACGGCGCTTTGGATGCCCTGGGGCGCTTGCTGCACACCATTGCCTTTCGCACCCCTGCTCGACAGGTTGCATCATTGGCATGGCCCTATTCATTCTCTCCCTTCGAGGATCTCTTCTTTCCTCACCACCCTCAGGTGTGGCATATGTTTACTTGACTTTGGCTCTGTGACACCGTCCCTTGCCCGGGCTCACACAGCTGTCCATTGCATGTGTCTGCAGCTCCTCCATGGCTTTTGCCTGGACTGTGCTCGCCTCTTTTTTTCCCGTTCTTTCTCGAATGGTCCTCTTTGCTTCCTTGTGCCATGCCCTCATGCCCAGCTCCAGGCCTTACTGATCCTCCCTTATGGATCTTACTGCTTGGCAGTCTCCCATAAGTAATGACTTGCTGCAAGAGACTAGTTCGTGGAAGATAGTGCAGTTACATAAGAACTTACCGTAACAGTAGATCTTCCAGGACATCTCTCTTGCAGGAAGTGCCGCACCCTCTGTCCCCCTGCTTTTGTTGTTTCTTGGGTTTTCTCGGAGTCCTTGCAACTCCAGACGTTGGGTTGGGACTCCTTGGTCCCTCAGTTTGCCTCAGTCCTTGCGTCTGTATGCGCACAAGCCGACAGTGAACAAACGGTACTAGGGGCCGCCCCCACTATACTCCACCTACGGAAGTGATGTTGTGGGGGTGGCCCTTATACAGGACTGCTGAAGAAGATGCCATGAGACAGCTCCACCTGGTGGTGACTCCCATAAGTAATGACTTGCTGCAAGAGACACGTCCTGGAAGATCTGCTGTTATGGTAAGTTCTTAGGTAACTGCACTTTTTAGGAGTGGTATATGGTGTACATCCACACTAACCCACCCGACCTTCCCAGGCAAGTGGCACACGGATTCTAGCTTCCAGCGGGTAAGATCCGAGGAGGTGGGAGGAGCCAGCTTTGAAGACCTTCCGGCAAGATTTAAATGGAAAGGAATACTACCAGAAGTGTGGATGTACACCATATACTACTCCTAGAACTACTGTTACAGGTGAGTAACCTGTTTTTATTTGTCTCCGCAGGTCCACCGTGAGCTTATTACCAGAATGGTGCTCCCAGTCTTTGACTTTGTGGACGTGGTCTGTGGCACAGCCCCCTCCTTGGTCAGACTGGACACCCTCTGCAACTCCTTTTGCTGCTTTGCTACCAGCTGTCATCCCCGTCCCATATTCATCATTGCTCATGTTATCTATTCTCCCCTACCCTCACGTCGCCAGACCCACTGTGCCTTCTTATTACCCAAATACTGGTTTGGGGCCCTTCCCTCTCACCTTTCATCACTCCTCTCCCTCATCTCTGCTGTCTCCTCCTCCCTCTGCTTCAGGGATCCTTGCACCTTTGCTGTTCCTTATCCCCACTCCTCTGCTAGGCAATCATCCTTTTCCAGTCATCTTCCCACACTTTCAAACCAACTCCCCACATCCCTCTGTGTCACTGCCTCCCCCGGCTCCCTCAGGTGTTAGCTAAATTAAATTGCCCCCCCTCCCCCGGCAGTTATCCCTGTCTCTGACATTTGCCCTGCAGTTGCAGTCCTTCCCCAGTGTGGGTGTGGCTGAGGCACTTAATTGTTGTGCTTTTTTTTTTTTGCCTTGCTTAATCATTCTGCACTTACACCTGTATTCATTATGTTATTCTGCCTGCACTTTATGGTAACTGTAAATTGTGTCTGTGCTATGTATTTTGTATCCCCTGTCACCTCCCCCCAGGTCATACCTGGAAACAAGCATCAGCTCAATGTGCCTTTGCCGTCACCAGTTTTCAGACAAATAAATGAATCACGCCCCTCTCCTGTCTTCCAGGGTGTACAGGTTGAGATCCCTCAGTCTCTCCTCAAAGGGCTTTTGGTGCAACCCCTACACCATTTTAATTGCCCTCCTCTGGACTGCCTCCACTCTGTCTATGTTCTTTCTGAGGTGCAGCTTCCAGAACTGGATACCATAGTCTATCTGGGGTCTCATCAGTGAGCGATACAGAGGCAAAACCACCTCCCTCCTTCTGCTGGAGATGACCCCTTCTTATGCATCCCAGCATTCTCCTGACCCTATCCACTACTTTGTCAAACTGCCCTGCCACTTTGATGCCATCAATTATGGTAACCCAGGATCCCTTTCCTGTTCAGTGACTGTCGGTACCCCCCCATCCTATACTCAGCTCCTGGGTTTTGCACTTTTTTGAGATTGAACCCCTACTGCCATGACCTTGACTACTCATCAAGTTTCCCCAAGGTACCTGCACATTCTCTCCACCCCCTCCTGAGCAAGGGTGTAGACAGGCATACTCACTGTACACATTTGTGTACAGTTTTTGAGTGCCTGTCACAAACCATATGCCTTTCTGTTAACATTTTAATTTTCGTCTGTAGTATTTGGGTTAGTGTAGGCCACTGAGGAGTGTCTCTGTTTACACTTCTGTTGTTTAGGAGAGAGAGATACATGTATAACCTCTTTAGAGATTAGAGGAGTCATCTGACAGCAATCTGATTTGTTTGCAAGGGGGTGCCTTTTGGAGCGGATGTGTACATTTTTTAATTGGAGGGGTGTAACTGTTGGAGACTGTGTGTACAAAATGGAAATTTCTGGCTACACCCCTGCTCCTGAGTGTCCACCATATTACAGATTTTCATATCATCTGCAAAAAGGCATACCTTCCCTTGCAGTTACCTGCAATGTCACTTATGAAGACATTGAAGAGGACCAGTTCCAGTACTGAGCCCTATGGCACCCCACCAGTCACTCTCCCATCATTAGAGTGAGTGCTGTTGACCACCGCCCTCTGACGCCCATCTATTAATCAGTTTTGAACCCAGTTCACCACTTTGAATTCCACCCCCGACTGCTCAGTTTCTTAATCGGTCTCCTGTGCAGCACAGTGTCGAATGCCTTGCTAAAGTCCAGATAGGCCACATCCATTGCCCTCCCTGATCTAGTCCCCTGCTCGCTCAGTAGAAGAAATCATTTAGAGTCATCTGGCATGACCTCCCCCGGTCAGTAGCGGAGCCAGGTTTGGGAACATTTGGGAGCTGGGGGGGCCTTTCAGTCAATCATTGGCTCCACAGTGGGCACTAAGCATTGAATAAAGATGGTGTTGGGGCACCACTACTCACACTGAGGCAGCCAGGAGGGGCGACCACCCCCCCAGCCCCCCCCCCGGCTCCGCCACTGCCCCTGGTGAATCCATGCTGCCTGTGGTCTTGCAGCCTATTGGATTCAAGATATTCCACCAGCAATTCCTCTAGCAGGGTTTATGAGCACCAGCCAGTAGTGTGTTCAAAAGATTTAATTCTGTGATTTTGCACGAAACTGGTCGGGGCCTTTAGAAGTTGTTTTCTCTCTTTTGTGAAGCATTCAGACCTGCAATGATGTAGAATTAAATTTTCTGAACACACTACTGGCTGGTGCTCGTATTTTTGGGACTACATGAAGTAATGTTTACTGAGCACAGTGGTGTGCTGGGGCTACATTACTTGGTACTCTAGCAGGGTTTCCAGTCCTTTTCCTGCCACTGAAGTGAGACCGACCAGTCTATAGTCTATAGTCTGACACAGCAAAAGGCCGATGGCGCATTTATAAGGTAGAAAAAGAAATGGGCAGACTGGATGGGCCTTGCAGTCCTTATCTGCCGTCAACTTCTATGTTTCTATGTATAGTTGCTAGCCTCTTCCCTGCTGTGTCCCTTCTATAGAGGAGCCACATCTGTGATCCTCCAGCCCTCCAGAACCACACCTGTTTCCAGTGAACTGTTGCATAACACTGTCAGTGGGGCAGCTAGCACCTCTCTGTGTTCCTTTAGTACTCTTGGATGTATCCTGTCCGGTCCCATTGCCTTGTTCACCTTCAGAGCTACAAGTCCCTTTGGGATTCTTTCTTCCGAAAATGGAGTTGTGTCCACCCCCCCCCCAAAATTGTTCCTGCCGGTTCTGTGTGTCCCCCCCCCTCCCAAGCGAAGACTGAGCAGACGTACCTGTTCAGGATGTCTGCTTCTGCTTGATCCTGTTCTGCACAGTCTCTGTCTGCCACCCTCCCTATCCTCACTATCCCTCCCCTTACTTTCCTCTTCTCACTTACGTACCTGAAGAAAGTCTTATCCCCTTTAGCTTCCCTTTTGGCTGGCCTTTCCTTTGTTTGTGCCTTCGCTGCCCTCGCTGCTTTTCTTGTGTTTTACTTGCTACATCTCCCTGTCTGACACCCTCTGCATTTCCTTATACCTCCTGAGTGCCACCATTTTTTCCTTCACTGACTTGGCCCCTTCCTGCAAGAACCATAACAGTCTCTTTTCTTTCTGCTTTACTTGTTCACTTCATGCAGAGGTTGGTTACCTTAATTATGCCTTCTCTTATTTTTCCATGTTGTGCCTGTACCTCTCCTTGGCCCCCCCCCCCCAGTAGGCAGTTTCTGAAACAGTCCTCCATTTCTTTAAAATCCACCCTCCTGAAGTCCAGGGCCCTCGTCCTCGTGGTTAGCCTCTGTTCCTTACTTAATGTTATACCACACCGTACTGTGATCACTGGTACCTAGGGGACTGCCATTTGTGATGTCTGTAATGATGTTCCTGTTTGTAAGCACCAGGTCCAGCACTGCCCCCCCTCCCTAGTTGGTTCTTTGACTAGCTGCCCTTTGCAAAGCTGCAGGTGGAAGGTTCTACCGCATGTCTGGCAGATTGAAGTCACCACCTAGCAGCACCTTCACCTTACTTGCATCCTGAAGATGACATCCCCTAGTTCCTTATCCAGCTCCTCTCCCTGAAGTCCTACTGTCAGAAAGCTGTGGGACTCCAGCATAGGATGCAGTTGCATCATACATCCATTCCTGCTGACAAGTGTCAGTGTGTGTGGGGTTGGGCTTGATCTCAGCCTTCTTTTGACTGGCCAGAAAGGCTTTCCATCTCAGGCTGCACCCCAGTGGGTGTGAGACATGAGGAGGAGATGAAACATAGATGGAAACCACAGTGGCGCTCAGGTGGATGATGCTGAGCCAGAGCTGTACACAAGGGGACAGGCAGTGAGTATCTGGGAACCAGTGATAATCACACCAGTAGACATGGGAGCGAGGGCTTGTGGACTGGTTTAAGGAGAGCCTGGCTTACCGGGCATGGAGTGGAAAATGAAAACAAAACAAAAAAATATATAAACATCACGAGGTGAACCCTGGGTTCCATGCTACTCAACTAACTGCACTCTTGGAATGAGAAAATGTCGCCTGTTTCATAAAGGGAACTTTTCCGGGGCAGCCTGGAAGGTTCAGCATGGCAGAAGCAGGCTTGGTGGCTAGTTGGGCCAAACCAACGGATGGCCAGCCAAGAAGTTTCTAGCAGCTGAAGGAGGTGTCTGCCACCCCTGCCAGTAATGAAAATAAAGAAAGTAGATCCCCTTCAAAAAAAAAAAGAAATCAGTTTTCTCCTGTTTTGTGATAGGAATGAGAGATGTTTGCCAGTTAGGAGGTGTTGCTGACAGCTGGGTGGGGTGTTGGTGCTGTGTTCTTGGGGGTTACTGATTCAGGGAGGCTGGTTGGGGCTGTAATACTGGGATCATGAAGGTTACCGTTTACTGTGATATGGACAGACGTCTCTGCACAGTTGCCTCTTACATCCACTGTGTGCCAGAACTGCTTAAATATGGTCCGTGGTCCTCTCACTCAAAGAAGACAGGACGAGGAGGCAACACTTCTGAAGGGTGTGGAGACGGTTCTGTGTGCCCGTACTTACATATACTGTAAGCACCTGCCTCCTGCTAGGAGGTGACTCGGGCATGTTTGAAGACAGAATATTCTTCATTGTTTGTCAGATTGTTTGATGATGTCTGCTGTGCAGTACTCTGACGTCTGCTGATCTGTTTCACCAACACATTCTTCCAGCAAGTTATGATTCAACTGTTTTTAGTTTCCCTATTAAATCAATTTCTCTTTTTCTGTCTTTTTTTGTTTTATTTTGGAAAGTTTTCTTTAGTGATCTCTAACGCTGACTCCTTTCTGCTACATCTTTTACTTCTTACCTTTTCTTTGTGCTGGTGAGTGTAAGGAATCTTCTTATTTTGACTCAGTACACTGTTTCAGAGTGAAATGCAACTCATTTCATCAAGTAAAATAGCTTTTAAAAAGGGTATGCAGAGAAACAGAAGAAGCAGAACAACTTCAAAGTACACAGTTTGTGGGGCCCTCCTCACAGTTCCACACATACAAAACAATGACCTCCCCCCAGTGGGCCAAGGAGGGCTCAGGAAGTGTCTGTCCCTCCCTTCCTCCTTCAGCAGGGATGCTGGGGACACGGGACCGTTTGCAGTGCCAGTTGGTGGGCGATTGTAGGCTAGTGGTCACTTGTCCAACAGTGTTGTGAGTTACCATGTAATGCTGATGGCTCCTGGGTAAAATTTGAACAGGGAGACAGAGACTGGGGAGAGAAAGATGGCTACCATCTGGTCCTGCCCCCAGAATTGGGTGTGGCCTTGTCCCAACATTGGTGCAAGGGGCACGCACCATTAAGTAATCAGTGAAGGAACATGGGGATCCTGGAAGACAGGGAAGAAATGTCAGATGGAGGTCACAGCCTCAGTTGTAGAATAATCCAGATATATTGTAAAGTACTTAATTTATATTACAATGGTTTGCAGTGACTAATAAATCCATTTGTGTAGTATAAACAGCATATTATGGCATTTACCAAAAATATAATTGCATGCCCCTTGTTTTTTTTTTTTATGTGAGAGTTCTTTTTACTTAGTACCCTGAATTTTCTAGAAGTTTAGTGCTATGTAAATTAACTGTATTTTCCTTCCCTCAGGAGAAACAGCTAAATCCCAAGCACTATGGTCTGCGTCTGAAACGATCTTTGGATGGAGATGTTGAGTTCTGTGTGCCTGCTATGTATGAATACCTCCAGGAGCAGGTAAGTGTCAAAAACCCCAAAACAGACCAATACAAAATACAGTATTGTCTACACAAACTGGATGACACTGTTATTTTTTCTTCTCACAAAAACCTGGATCCACCTACACCCCTAGTTGGTTGATGGACAGCAGTTGCAAAATAAACCAGCAGCGGTACTCACGAGTTTCCAGAAAAGTAATGACATTTATTTTTTGTTACCAGTTAAGTGCAAACAATGCCATAAAATAAAATAAAAAAAAAAAAACCAAGAGGGGACACCCCAGTGTGCACACCTGAAACCTTTAGAGTTTTAAATGCCAAGGGCATCCTCCAAGTGTTTCCTCCGCTTATGGTTTCTAGGTGAACAGATGAAAAATGGTGCATACAGGCTGGTATAGTAAATAAATATGTTATTACCCTGGTTAAAGTTCCATAAAATAACTGCAAGTGGAGACGCCTTCAGTCGAAGAATCAGTTTGGACATGAAATGTACAGGATTGTGACCTTCCTCATTTGGGCTGAGTGACAATAAGCTGTTTTGGTTGTATAATAATTGTACTTTATGCAATAGGGATGGAGACTAATCAGTTTAGAGAAATCATTTCTCTCACTGGAAAACAGTGGCCAGTGAGATAACTGCATTTCTCTAAACAGTAACATTTATGTCAGTAGTTGCCGTGTCTCTCCCCCCCCCCCCCGGTCCTGTTGGCACTGCTGCTCTGCCTCTTTGTCAGTCATTGTACCGCATAGTAATCACAGCAAACACGCACGCGTTGCAGTGTGTTGTGTTTTTAATAGTCACAGCATCCAATACTTATCAGAAAAAAAAATAGCGAAGTGAACTCATGGCAAAAGGAACCACTTTCTTTCCAATTTTTTTGAGTGCATGTTTACAACTCGACTGCACTGCACGCGTGTTCCCAAAGTACCTTTTTAAACAAAAAATAAATTCTCTCCACTTTACTGGACCCTCAACCCCGGTGGGACCACCACTCCTACTGGCACTGTATCTATAATCTAGTAGGGTGGCCAGAGTGGGTAGGAGATTGGAGTCTGGCTGGGGGCAGACCCGATGATGAGTGTGGGGACCGACTGCTAGACTCACCTTCGCTTTCTCGGGTGCCAGGGCCTTCCTTGTTCTGTGGTCCCGTGGATGTGCAATGACGTCCAGTGAGGATGGGCATGATCCTGCACCACCCGCAGGATATCTGCCATCACCCCCATACCCTTGTAGTGTGCCCGTGCCAGCTGCTGTGCTCCCAGTCTCCACTAGGAGCTGCTAGTGCTGCGTGGTGCACCTCACAGGAGAGGAGAGCAGTTTATCTCATTCCTTTCCCTCCCAGCTGGACCTCCGCCCGAGCACCTTTAGGACGAGTCGCTGCATGCATGCAAGTGCATGACAAGGCCCTCAACCCTCAGCGCCCACCGAGCCAGCTGAGTTTGCTATTTACCTTTAAAAAGCCATTTGATTACTCTATATTTACTCTCTCTCTCCCCCCCATTCCAGAATGTACATAATTATGAGATAATGATACTTCTCAAGTGTGTAAGACACTCAGCATTGCCTCATGGATCACTTCCCAAGGTAGTCCATTACCCACAGTAGTGCACACCCTGTCATGCCTTATTACTGAGGCAGTACACCGGCAGTCAATTTTTTCAGGACCAATCTCATATTGGGCAGGGGATTTTGTACAAAAGAAGTAACTGGATGTGTATCAATATTGCTTTGATGGCATATAGCGGATCGTGGGGGGGGGGAATTAGACACTTGCAAAAACTCAGGGTATGTCTTGGGCTGGGGAGAGAGGGATGCAATTTCAACTGTTGCATTAACTTCAAGGAAAGATCCTAACATCAGAGAGACAGACGCAAAAGAAATACAAGGGAAATACAGAGGCAGCCAGCAGCAAAATACAATGACAGGTGGAAAAAAGATACAGCGCGCACACGGAGATAAAAAGCAGGTATGCTGCGAGAACTCACTCACCAGACACTGGTGCTTGATGGAGGGAACCGTGCGTGCACACAGTAAAAATGGATAAGGCAAACACATGCGCAAAACGGGGAACCGGAAAACAGAGCACAGTGCAGTAGCAAGGCAAGGGACATGCACACACGTAGGGAGAATTTGAATGCAGGTTGCGGCGCCAAAGCACAGAACCACAAAGCATGGAGAACACCACTTCTAGTCACAGGTAACAAAAATATACAATTACTAGAAAACTACTATAAAGGGGAAAAATGGAGACCATAGCACAACTGTACATTCGCAGGCAAGCTAATGGTCTATGTTTGTATTTATTTTATTTATTTGTTTATTTCAGTACTTGGGGAAAACCATATGAACTCAGAACTCTTTACATAGGTTCCACGTCAGGACATTTCCGTAGAATAGATAGGTGAAATTATACAAAAGATTGCAGAAATACAAAGGTAAACAAACAGGATTATATTTCAAACACAGTACAAGTCACAAGAATACAGACAATTTACAGTGCCCAACGGTGAAATCAGTCAGTTGTCAGCAAACAAGAGGCTGTTTGGAGCGTTGCGAAGGGCTAAAGAAAAAAGGGGATGAAGGGGAGGAGCCCAAGTGCAATGCGCAAAAGGAGAGCGTAATATCAGTATAGCAGTGGGGATCGGAGGGAGGTGACTAGATTGGAGGCAGATGGAGAGGGTGCTAGGTGTGTGGGGGGGAGCAGGAGGGCTTACTCAGGGGAAGGGGCAGGGATGGAAGTAGTGATCGGCGAGGGTGGAAAGGTGGTGCTAGCGATGGCAGGCGCATCGAGATTCAAGTATCATAAGGAGCTTCAAGTTCATTTTGAAAGTACCCAGTGTGGGCAGGCACGCAGTGTTCTTCTGGAGGGAGTTGAACCACAGCGGTGAACGGTAAGCAAAGGACCTTTGTCCTTTAGATGTTCGACATTTCAGAGTTAGGAAGGACTGGTGTTCGGAGTTAAGGGTATGCCATGGATTATTGCTGGGAACCAGAGGTTGTTGGACCCCTGGTGGTAGCTGATCAAGGCAGATCTGTTTGGCTAGAAGGCAGGATTGATATTTTAGTCAGCCATTGAGCGTGAGCCAGTGTGCCCTGGCAGAGAGATCATAGGTGTGAGTCAGTCGGTGCGCACCTAAGGTGAGCCGGCAGGCTTTGTTGAATGCAGTTTTTATGTGCCGTAGAGCAGTATCTGTGGTAGAACCATATATAGGCAGCCGTAGTCCACCAGGGAACCCACAGAACTGTGAACAGCTATGCTGAGGGCTTCAAGGGAGAGGCTATGCTTGTGAAGATAAAGTAGCCCTATGCACTTGTTGATAGCTTTGGCCGTGTTGTCAATGTGGAGAGTATAGGAGAGCGAGTTGCCAATAGTGATACGGAGGTATTTAAAGTGTTGAACAAGTTCAAGGGAAACCCTGCCACTATTGCATATTGATAGTGGGTAGTTTTTGTGTTTGGTTAGAGAGATGGAAAACAGAATGGTTTTTGTTTTCTTGTAGTTCATTATCAATTTATGATCTTTGAACCATGTCTCTGCACTGGTGAAGTTGCTCTGTAGTTGCTGCTCAAGGGCACTGGGGTCTGAACCATTTGAGAAGACAACCGCATCATCTGCATAATAGAGAATGTGGCCTTGACTGGTTTGGGGGAGGCAATTCAAGAATAAGCTGAATAGGAGGGGACCGAGTACTGACCGCTGTGGAACACCTGAGCAGACAGGTTTGCTGTCTGGGAGGACAGTACCTATCCTGACTTGCTGGGAGCGGCAGTGCAGGTAACTGCAGAACCATGCAACCGCTTTAGGGGCAAGGCCCGTAGCAGTGAGTTGGTCAACTAGGAGGGCATGATTGACTGTATCGAAGGCCTTTGTTAGATTGATATAGATTGCCCCAGCAAGCTGTCCAAGATCGAGAGATTTATGGATGAAGCCTGTGAATTCCAGGAGGGCTGTAGTGGTGCTGTGCCCTGCCCTAAAGCCATGCTGCTCAGGGCATAGGAGCTTATGTTTGTCCAGGTATTCGACAAGTTGGGCCGCGACGATTCGTTCTAGGGCCTTCGAGAGTGGTGAAAGTATAGAGATGGGTCTATCGTTCTTGGGCATGGCCCGATCCCTGCTCTTGTACACAAGGGTAACTACTGCGGCTTTCTATTTTTGAGGGAATACTGTGAACCGGAGTGATAGGTTGAGGATATGGGTAAGGGGAGATGACTTCTTCCAGAGAGAGTGAGATTAGTTTCAGATCGAGGTTATCTCCACTGTATCTCCCCTTACCAAGCACCTTACACAGGTATTTCCTGGATTTCCCGATAGTAATAGTCCTGAAGTGAAAAGGGGGTGAACTAGGGTCTGTGAAGGAGCAGCAGGGCTGGTGAGGGAGAAGAAGTCGGTAGGGAGGACATTATGGACGTCCTGAAGGTGCTGGCTATAGATTTAGGATCAAGGATAGGGGATCCATCAACGCTGAGCACGGTGGGGACCATTTTGGGCTCACGTCCAGTGACCTCTTTTAGGTTTGCCCAGAATTTATGACCATCATTCCAGTTCTTGGCTAGGGCCTCCTTGTAGTATAAGTTTTTGGCTATTCGGATGGTCCTGGTACAGTTATTCCTGGCCCATTTGTAATTCAGGATGTCGGACTGCTTCCCTGTGGCCCTGGCTACATGCCAGAGACGATCTCTATTTTTCATAAGTTCAAGGGTGTCTGGGCTCATCAGGGGTTGAAATGGCCTTTGATTTTACGCTTTTTGAAGGGTGTGTGAGTGTCGCAGATCGTATTAAATAGGAGGATGAAATGGTTAAGCGTGCTATCAGTGTCAGAAGCCCCAAACACTGCTTACCAGTCAGCATTGAGGAGATCGGCTTTAAAGTGGCCCGTGTGACCAGGCTTGAGGACCGTGTTGATGACTGTTCTTGGAGGGGGTTTGGTGAAATTATTAGCCCAACTGAACATGAGAGGTGAGTGGTCACTGATGTCCGGGAGGACAGAGGCGTTGGAAATATGCTCAGGTCGGTTCATGAGTACCCAGTCGAGCAGAGTACTAGTACTCATTCTGTAATTGGTCCTAGTGGGGGCTTCAATGAACTGTGTAAAGTGGACAGCCTGAACTGCATCTTTGAAGTGGCTAGCTTCAGGGGCAAGCCAATTAATATTGAAATCACCAAGAAGTATAACCTCGGAGCTTAGGGTCAGGCTTCTAAGGCAGTCTGTGACGGCTTGGAGACCTTGGGCCGAGTTCTTTGGTGGGATGTAGACTGGTAACAGTGTAATTGTTTTGTTATGGGCACCAAGAAGGACCTTAATGGCAAGGGCCTGGGAGAACAGCCCTAGGCTGGGTAAATTTAGGACTATGCCCTGTAAGCTATCCTTAAGGTAGAGTGCACAACCACCGCCTCTTTTAGCTACTCGATCTTGCCTAAAAATTGTGTAACCCAGTAGTCTGATGGCATCATGGGGGATGCTGGGAGAGAGCCATGTCTCGACAACTGACAGCACATCAGGATTATGGAGGGCTACCCAGGCTTGTAGATTGTCAAACTTTGCTGCCAGACTGTGGATGTTTAGGGATGCAAAGGTTAATGTGCCTAGTTTCTGGGCAATTGTACCCTTATTTTGAAGGGGGCCTGGATTGGGGTGGATGTTGCCTGAGAGAAGTAGCAACAGGAGGGCTAGTCTAACCAAGTAACTTTTAAAGTAATTGGTGTTAGCTTTGTGCTGCCTACTTGAGTTTATTCTGATGGTGTGCTTGTCGGAGAGCGAGGGCAGTTTGAACAAGAGTGTGGGTGGCGGAAGCCATGGCTGGGCGCGCTGAGTTCTGGACCAGGCGTGCCAGGCTGTGTTGTCAGGCCTGCAAGTGGCAGGTAGGTCAGAGTCAAGCACCGACATTATGGTGCAGTAAGTATTGCCATAGGTATGCTCAGTGATAAGGAAGGAGGCGGTTTAGGGTCATTGCGCGTGGCTGCCCTGAGAGCATACAGAGCGTGATCAGAAGAATATAAAATGGCATTAATCTGGTTACCGAAGTCACGATTGGTGTGTGTGTGTGTGGGGGGGGTCTAAGATTAATACTACTCTAGAAAAACGCAACGACTAAAGAACTGATAAAGATAAGGCAACAGCAATGTTTGTTAAATTTGAGCACGAGAGAGGATCACCCCTTTAAGAAGTTGCAGGAAAGGAGAGCCCCTTTAAGAAGTTGCTGTCATTTACTAGTATGAGGTCTCGGGGTGGGGATTACTGGGGAAGTGTGTTTAATAAAACAAGGAGGGAGGAGTAAGGGAGGGAGGGAGGAAGGGAGGGAGGCGTGGGCGAAAAAAAAAAAAAAATGTCCAGAGAGAAAGAAGTACAGCAAGGCAGTGGCTGAGCTGTGATTGGAAAAAGGTGCCTTGGGCGCTTGTTTTCTCAAGGGGATCTGCAGCATCCAATCGGGAGGCGGCCACAGTCCCCAGGAGCCAGTCCAATTAGTTATTAGGCAGTTTGGTGAAGCTCTCCTTTTAAGCGCTGCCAGGAATACTGTAAATGAAAGCATGATGCTCTCTGCTGTTTATCTCAGTATCTTTGATTTCTAGGAACCAAAGCCAAGCAAGATTATAGTACTAGTCTAGCCTTTGATCCAGAGGTGGTAGGTGATTTTTAGAAATTAAGAAATGACTGGCTGACTTAACTGGACCCAAGAACTCAATTAAGTGATAATGCACAGCTATGCCTGTGTTATGTTGGAATAATCCCGTGCCTCAGGTGGTTGGGCACCATGCTGTAAACAGGAAGAAAACTGTAGGTTAAAAAAGGTGCCATCTGTATCACAGTGGTGGAAGACTTCTGTCTTGCACTGGTCAAACTGCTGCTGCCATATGGGACTGTGCTCCAGTGGGAGAGGACTGGGACGTCTGCCTTCATCTCCAGCCCCGACATAGGGAAATCCAGAGAGGACTTGGAACAGACATGGTCTGGTGATAAGGCTGGGTGATTGATGACTGACCAAGGAGGCATAACCACATGATGAAACAAAGTAACTTTTAAAATATTTTATTAAGAATGTTTATAAGAAACAATGAGAAGAATAGCAGTAGTACATAGCATACAAAGAATAATAGTAGGTATTACAATACAGGAATAACAAAAATATAGCGTGGTGTGATGGGGTCAGTGCCCTGTCCCTTGTAACTATCCCTTCCTCTACTTGTCCTGTTTTGTAAGCTATTTCTAGCTACAGACTGAAAATTGGCCACTTTCAGTCCTGTAGTGCCTCCCCACCCAACCCTGCTTTACTCGCCCTCTAAACTTTGTCTGTTTTTCTGCTTTTGTTTCTTTCTTCTGCTATAGTCCCTCCCCCCCATCATGACTGGACCCTAGCCAGGTGGCCAGCAGGGATATAGGAGTGCATACAAACAAATGCAAGGGAAACAGAAATAAAACAGTTATGTAGCTCTGATGGTGTGTTTTCTTTCTACAGCCGTCCAGTAGCAGGCTGAGCCTTGAAATGCTGCAAAGGCTCTCTGACTGGATGAGGCAAACACCCTCAGCCCGGGACAGGTGGAGAGACAGATGCAAATTGATATGTTAGTGAACTGATTGCAATACAATATCTTATGAAAGAAAGTGTATGGGAAGGCGTGACTCTGCTACTAATAAAAATATGACATTTTGTGTTAAAAGAATACATTCCATTACCAATCAGTGAACAAGACTATGAAAAATAAAGGTAATCAAGGTACAGATTTGCCGGCCTGGTGGCACCAAGGGTTGAGGCACTGGACGCCACACCTCACGCCACACAAATGACCCGGGAGTGGGAACGACCTCTGGAGTCAGTGGGTCAACCGGTGGGAGGAGGATTGAGCATCCCAGGGACTGCTGTCCTCCTCTGGGGAGGGGCAACCGTGATCATGCTGGCTTCTGGCAGCAGCTTGGGGCTGATGCAAGCCGCGGGGCACTAGAGGGGTCAGCGCAGGCGGATGTCTGACATGCGGTGCACAGAAGCGTGCACTGCAACGTCATTGATGTCCTTGCATACCTGTGCCGGAGGGGGTTCCAGGGGAGAAAATAGCCCCAATCCTCCAGTGCACTTGAAGGTCTGCTCCTGCAGCGCTGCGCTGAGCGCTCCTTGGTAGCTTCCTCAGGTCCCAACTCCCCGAGTGGTCTTCCGCACTGTCGAAGTGCGCGACATGGCCGTGAGAAGGATGAGAGGGCGAGGAGGTTGTAGCTCGGACATGGCAATCAGTGCAGGGGTCGCCAGGGACAAGACTCGTTAAAGGGGAACCATAGGATCACCCCAGCCGAGGAGGTAAGGCAGGTAAATAAGGAAAAAAAAAAAAATCAAGGTACAGATTCGGTGTCCATGTCTATATTGTGCAAAGTCTGTTTTCCCCAGATTTCTTCTAAGACAGGGAGCTTATTTTAATAGTAATAGGTTTATTTTTCTAGAGAATACAGAGAATCCGTTATTGTCCCCCACTGAGTTCTAGTGGGTGGGTAGGTTTTTAGCCATAGTTTGGTTATAGCCTTCTTCATCCCCGTAATTAATATGAAGAGAAGTTTCAATTGTTGCCCCCCGATAGCTACCGTATTTGATGGGATATACATTAAGGCCAACAGTAGGGTGAGCAGACCCGGGCACTGTTATCATATTTTGGACCACTGGATCATTTCATGAGGCTGCGGCCTCCTTGATTTAAAATGATGACTTTCATTTTACATCCAGGGGACCAGAGCCTCCTGAAGTGACCCAGCATTCTACATTTATGGGTAGGTGTGATAGTTTTCTGTCTGTCGTGTTACACTTTGAGGAGTTTGTACTTGAAACAGGATGACTTGATGCTGGCCTGTCGGTGACGGGGTGGAGCTACTTCCTGTGACACTGGCGAGCTGAGTTTGGGAACGAGCCGGGGTCACCAGTGGCAGGCCCTGGGGATAAGAAAGAGCATCCCACAGGACACTCTTTCCCCCTTTGGGTAGAATAGATCCCCGTCTCCCCTGCGGTGTTGCCACCTGGGGGACCACAGGTGGAAGTGCAGCAGAGGCACTTTAGTAGGGGACGTCTGCTGTGTTTATGACTGGCGCATGGTCCTGTGCGCTCTCGTATTGAGCCCGTGGCATGCAGACATCCCAGGGGCTGGGTGTATTAGGGGAAAACACCCCCAGCCGCAGAAGGATGATTCCTGACTCCTCACAGGCTCCACGCAGTTGACTGTGGCACCTCTCCTCTTAGGCTGGCTGAGGATGACTCGAGGGGCTGTCTGTCAGACCTGCTGAAAGAGCCCAACCATGGGGAGGGGGGGAACCACAGGGGCAACAGAGGAGAGAGGTAAATTCCAGGGTAGAGGTGTGATGGAGCTGGGGGGAGAGTGGGAGGATGGGGGCTAGCTGGAGAGACCGGGACATAAACAAAAGAAACAAAATGACCAGAAGACTCTTTGTAGTGTTAATCATCATCATTTTCTTGCATCAGGGCTTAAGATGTGAGCTATCCAGATAGTATGCATTCAGTTCAGCATCAGATTTCATGTGGTACCCATACTGCTGACACATCCAGCATTATTTTACAGTTTTTGTCCAGGAAAGACACACTTAGCTGATGCTTGTTTCCAGGTACATCCTAGGAGCACAGGGAAGTTAAATGACTTGCTCATGTTGACACAGTACGCAAGTGGTGACTGTGGGATTCAAACCCAGTTCTCTAGGTTTGCAGCTCAGTGCTCTTAACCAGTACGTTATACCGTCACCCATAATTGATTTTGTAAGCTCTGTTCATTTGTTTGCTGGTGCTGCTGTCCTGCCTGGGCTAAGTACAGTCACAGAGGACTATACTTAGCCACGGGAGAACAGCGGGACCATCAGACATCTGATGTGCACTTATGAAATCTTGAACGTTCACTACAGGCTATTGACTCTTCCAGTGCTACAACAACAAGTTAAAAAAAAAAACCTTTTGCACACAATGTGTAAATTGGGACCTGCCCCCCACACTTAGGTATAGGGCTGTTGGTCCTTATTATTCCCCTGTAGTGACCACAGATTAATGTGTTATCCCATATGACTCTAACCATTGACATCATGCTTGATATTTACTGTCCATGTCAGTGGCTCAGTAGGTTGCATGCTCCCTCTGAGCTGGAAGCTCTGAAGGTTGTGAGTTCTAGTCCCACACCAGGAACCTGGGTTAATACCCAACACAAGGGGAGGTGCTGCACTACTGATGTGCTGTCCTTCAGATAAGACATTAAACGGAGGTCCCTTCTGCCTATCTCTGGTGTCCATCCAGGCGGATGTTAAAGATCCCTTGGCTCTTATAAGAGGAGGGAGTTTCATGCTTGCCTGTCGGTACAGCTGCAGCTTTGCCATTTGAGTTGATGGCTACCCAAGTTAGGGAACAAATTGGGGTTGTTGGATGGCTGGCAGAGGGATGACGAGTAAATTGAGACGCAGAATGCTCAGTTCCTCTGGGTGGCAGATTGTCCATTCTCTATGGTATTTTCCTTGGTGTTCTGGCCAACATTCTCCTGTCAATAAAACTGATCCATATAGCCTACCCCCAGGATGCACCTGGAAATGTGTTATCACAGCTCAGTGTGCCTTTCCAAGTTAAAAACTATAACTAAAAATAACATAATAAATTGTGGTATCCCATAGGACGTTCAGGGATAAACTTTTTATTCTCTCTGGAATGTTACCAGTAGTGCCGCCTGGCAATGAGTAGCACAACCGTGAGTGCCAGGCTGGCATTTTTGGCACGATTCTGAGACGATACAATGCTTATCCAAGGATGTTCTTTGGGATATCCTATTTATACCATGGGACTTAGAGGAGTTGTAACATCAGTGTGATGGTACCAAGGGCAGAATAACTAGAGCTACAGGGAGGATAACATGTTGTACACCCTGTAGATGAATAACAGGGGGGCTGAATAAACACTTTCATAAATGGGTAAAGAATCTTCTGCATCCTAATTGGCCAAGAGTTCAGAAGCCTATGCCTTACAGGGTGACAACCAGTGGGTTGTGAACCCTTTTGGCAACCAGGACACAGTACACCTAGATCTCCATACCTTCCAGAAATTATTTGAAAAAAGAGTTCTGGCAGCCAGGTTCGTAACATTAAAACCCCTAACAATCCTGACTTGCCATGATGTTAAAAGTACATTTTACAACACTTTTAAAAACTCCCCATCCCCAGCCCCTATGTAACAAACACTGAAAGTGAAAAAAAAATCACTTTCTCATCTGTTATTACAGCTTTTTCTTTTGCAGGCCTTCCGAGCCTCCTTTCGAGTCCAGGTTGTAGCCAGTGTGTAAGGCACACATCTCTTGTAATCTGGCATTGGCTCAGCCTCTGCTTCCACACTGTCCTGTCTGGCCATACATCACCCACCCGCCCTTACATTTCCCTGCCTGTCCATACACCCCACAACCCATCCACTGGCACAAGCACTCCATTATAGAAACAAAATAAAGACTGACTTTATTTTGGAAATCATGGTGCTGCTCACAATCGGTGCTGCTGAGTGGCCTGTGCACCGTCTCGTACTATTACCATGACAGCATGCAGCATCGAGTTCATCCATTCAGTTGCCAGCTTGCTTTGTTTCACTCTAGGAAAGTCGCTCCCTTTCTCGGTACAACACTTTGAGGCAGCACTTTGAACCATTTTCTAAAGAGTTCTCACTTAATGGGTTCCTTCAGCTCTGCTGACTTCCAAAATCACTCCTCGCTCCAGAAATGGAAATATGGCCACAACGCCCTTAAGCATTTTTCTGTATGGGGGAGGGGCAGTGTAGTTTACTGAAAAGATATTGGTTGCCAGTTTTTTAAAATAAGAATTCTATGCAACTGGCCCATGAACCAAATGAAATATAAACAACAAATGATCTTTTTTTTTATTCTTTATTTATAAAAAAAAAAAAATGCAGACAATAGTACATTCACCAGGTAATCATCATTACAATCACTACTACCAGCCAGTGGATATTGTACTGCCCAGACGAACAGAGTAGTGTGTACAGGTACTTGCATTACAGCAGAAGAAATGCCCTCTAAGGCAGACTTCGTTATCTAGGGCTCTAGTACTTCCCTATACACTACCAGTTTGCAAGTCTTGAGGTCCAGGTCGCTCCAACATTCCCTCAGCTAGTCTCCCCCACGTGTGTCTAATTCAATCCCTCCATTTGACAGGATATATTTCAACTCAAGGGACGAATGCCCCATCCTTTTCGGTGTTGTAGAAAACCCAGCTTCTCCACTTCAGTTCAGTTTGAGAGACCTGGCCCATACGTTGAGCTGTAAGCTGCTCTGTTCTATATAGAGCAATAAGAATATCATGCCAGGCTGTGACTGTAGGGGGTTATGGTTGTCTCCACAACCGGGTTATTACTGTTTTAGCCGACAAAATAACAACTAATGATCTTAATAAATATTAATAGCGGCAAAAAACTGCAACTGGCATCATAAAACTACAGCAGGGACTATTTTTTTTGTTGTTGAAGGGAGTCTGTCAGCCGTTTACGTACATTTACTTTAGGTATCCCCAAACATGCCTGCAGCAGTCCCTTTAGCCAAACAGTACCCATTGCAGCAACATTTTTGCACCAGAAGTTTGTTTTAATAATTTTACCCCAAAGCAAAACCCTATTGGTCTACTTGTATTTGCCACGCTGGCCGCCAAAGCGTGGTCACATTTCTAAATGGTGCTGAAGCACCAGGAGGCTTGTGCATGTCTCATGATACCCAAGTTCAGCTAAACACATATTTGAACAGTGTAAAGAAAGCTGAACTCTAGCACAGCCTGAAAGCCAGGCCGTGATAGTGGGCATGCGTGTGTGCATATTGCTGCAGTGGGTGCTGTATGGCTAAAAGGACTGCTGCTGGCATGCCTGCAGATAACTTCAGTTAAAGTAAGTAAATGGCAGACAGTGTCCCTTTAAATTGCAGAGAACAATATATATTACATCTTTCTGCGTGTGTTTTTGGGGGTTAAATTATAAAGCATGAGACCCATTTTATAAGTGTTGTAAGACACAGGTGGGGTGGTGGTTGTCATGGGTTATTGCACTTTCAGGTGCAGAAGATACTCTGCGCAAGTGCCGTGTGCCTCACTAGGCACCTGGGTGCGCATTAACCCATGACAACCTCCACCCCATCGTGTATTGTTGCTTACATAGTCTGTAGGAATAAATCTTTCCTCTCGGCATGATATAATTTTCTGTGCTTTGTGCGCTGACATGTTGCTGGTTCATTTAAGTGGCTGATTGTTTTTGGATCCAGCCACCCCTCACCCACCCACCTCTGCTATCACAACCCTCACTCCTGCATGTACTGGACAGCAAGCCTTGGCAGAGTGCTCACATATGATAGGTCTCCGGTAGTAGCCTGTTAAAAGGAGTTACCCACTTCCAAGCGCTGGATATAAGCAAAATAGGAAACCATTTGTTCAGATTTTATCTAGGAATGTTCTCCTTCTGGATAGCTTTCTTGTAGGTGCCAGCACCTAATTTTACAAAAGGGCAGCTGTGTATTATGTTGCAGAACTACATGTTAAACTCAGACAAGGGTACAGACCTAGTTCTGTACAGACTCTTTATTATTAAAGTAAGGTTGAGCCACATTTTACTGTTGAAATTACGCTGACTGAAGCCAAGGATTTGTTGGAGTTACAGTAACAGATATATTAAAAGTCCAAATTACTGGTTAACAATCGGGTTATTCTGAGCTGTAGTGTGGTTCATTGCGGCAGGGTATGGTAAAGAGCTGTTGTCAGCTCTTTTATCCTAGGGTGGGCAATTTATGCCAAGCGGCTGCCTGCCCAAGGAGATAATTTAGGCGACTTGTGAATTTTTCTGTTGTATAAAATAGTTTCATATTAACCTTAGTGTGCAGTGCTAGTATCTGCTGAAGAGGCAGGGCAAAGCTTTTTCTCAGCTTCGCTTCACAGTTCTGTCACCTAAAGAACAAGTTGTCAATGTCAAAAGCTGATATAAAAAGTTAACAGTTGAGCCCCTTTTTCAAATGCCTCCTCCGAGGGGGAGCTCCTAAGGTGACATGGTAAGGAGTTTATTTATTTATTTTAATTTTGGTAACCGGGTAAGACCACTGAGACAAAAGCAGTCCCATTTTCAGGGTCGACCCGGGTGTTACAAAAGCAAATATTACAAAACAGTTCCCAATAAAGGGGTCGCCACTGAGAGTGCCTTGTATCCTGATAGGCGAAGGCATGATCTCAGGATGGCCAAAAACTACTACTCAGTGGAGTGGAGTGATTGGTTGGGAGTGAACCAGGCCAAGAGGTCTTTAAGGTAGCCAGGCTTCAAGCTACGCAGGGCTTTGTATGTACAAGCAGAGCCACCACCGAGCACATCAGCCGTGCTCAAAAAGTCACATTTTGAAGACAAAAAATTCATGAATGCGGCTGCATTATTGTATATGATGGTATTAGAACTTTGGGGTGATTTTGGGGGGGCATACAGTTTATAAACTTTACAGGCTACTTCAGAAGTAGTATGTGGGGGCAGTACTGCAGGAAGGTCGAATGCTGATGGAGTACCCGGTGCATTGCCAGTTGAACTGTTGGCCTTTGAGATTGCGTTCTCAGTCTTGCTGTTGACATCACCATGGACGTCACTGACGGTGATTATAATCCAGTTAATCATTCTCGTTGTCTGGCTCACATTATCAGTGTAGAACTGTTTGCAGTTGGGAGAAGGCTTGTTCCACTGTGGACGCTGGTCGGGCTGGTCAGGCGTTGGCTGTCACTCCTGGCACCGACTTCAGTTGTGCACCCTATCACACCTCTTCCAGGCTTACAGGTAATGCCTCAGTGATCAATTCTGGTCTAGCCCCCACCTCCACAACTCCCAGTGGGGGTGCCAACCAGTGATTCCAGGCCTTGGGTAGGGATACCTTGTGCCCTATAAGTGATGATCCCTTCACCTCATAGGCATCCAGTGCTATTGTACTTCGACTCTGACTCAAATGTGTCGTCATAATTTTACTGGACACCTGGACAGTGAGGTTATAGTCTACCAGTGGATAGGCTTGCCTCAGGAGACTGTTTCTATTTTGCCTCCTTACTGGGCAGAATGTCCTTGTCGCTGGACACTTTCCTCAAGGAGATGCAGACGAGGGAAGCTTGTCTACTGATGGATATCCTGGAATGGGATTCTTCTCCTTGGGTCCCTCTTTTGGCATCTGGTAGTGCCCTGCTTTTTTGGCCCTACCTTGTAGGGTGGACTGCAGCTATGCACTTCTCATGGGGGAGGACCCTTCCTGAGAACGTCTGGTGGTAAATGCTGTGTTCCTCCAGGCCAACATGCTGGGAGAGTTAGCTAATCCCCCTGACAGTGAGTCCAAAAAAACGGCCATAAAGTGTGCATGGCAGCATCCTTGGTCATTTGTCATATCAGTTATATGGCACTGATGGCTAGTTATAGCCACGCCTGTCAGTAGCCATGCTTGTTCTGCTGGAGGGTAGCCAGCTGGACCTCATAGACATCTGGGACATGGGGATGTCCATGGCCAACTAGGTAGGTCCTGTAGTGGCTTTGCTCTTACAACAAAAACAAACAGTGGGAGGGAGTGCACTCCAAACATCTGGAACTGATGCAAGATCAGTGAAGCAAAAACTCACTGACCAACTTTTATGTGTTGCTTAAAGCTATTTTTATGTAAATTCATAAAAGTAAAAGACCTAATCATAGCAAAGTTTTCATAACCCCTAACTGGTCACTTTATCCAGGCAAAAGATCTGGTCCACATCTTTCACAGCCTTGTGTATTAGGTTAAGTATTCCTAAGTGCAAGCAGCTCGATTAAAACTTGTTTTTACATCTCTAATCTGGTTCCCTCACCAGTTACTATGATGATATGGCCACTTTCTTCCACCACCTCCATTCTAACGTTGACTTGCCAGACACACATAGTACACCACCTGCTACTGGGGTAGGGTAACCTACCCTGCTTACACATACTTGAGATCTCATTTCCAGGGTGGATGTGTGGCGGCACATTGCCGTTTGCTTCTACATAGGTGCCGGAGCGGGGGGGCACCAAAGGGGTGGTAGCCACTCCAATTTTTATTTCTGTATGGCAAAAACTAGTATAGAAAAAGTGCCCTTTGTACCCTCATAAGTGCCCTTTTGATTCTCAGCCCCCTCAGCTTGTACCATCTTCCGGCACCCTTAAGTTCTATATACAATATGCTGTTTCGATAGATGCTTATGTAGCCTATGCATTCTGCTCTGTAGTATGTGCACACTGGTTTATATATAGTTAGTAGTTCTGTTTAGTTCAGATGCACACCCTTTGTGACCCTTTTAGTCAGTTCCTTCACAGGATGCAGCTGAATTTAGCAAATGTTTTATTCTAGTGCAACAATGTCTGTCCTATAGCTAGTACATGCCTTTAACAGCTGGGTCTACTCTGATGTCAGTTGGAATAATATGTTGGATATTTTTTGATCAACTGCTGTTGCTTGCGCACCACGTTTCTGTGGTTCTCTTGCATTTGCCTCTATTTGATCTGTAACCAGATAATGCATATGACTCTGTCTGTATGTTGGCTTGTTGAAATAATTTTTCATAAAAAGATTAACAGAATAAATCTTGTGTTTAGATTAAACATCTGCTCACAGTGGGAAACCAGGTCTCCATTTTTTTTCTCGCACATTTGACGCAACCTAGATGCTTGCAGATAATAGCTGGTGAGTGGGTTCTTACTCCACTGCTCTTGTTCTCCGTGACCAGGCGCCAACAGTAGGTGGCCCTGGATTCAGCTTATGTGATGGCAAGGGCAGTGGCAGTGGTGGTCTCCATACAGCATCAGGTGTGGCTGCACCTTTTATCCTTTATGTAAGAAATGCAGGAGAGGGTAGCAGATCTTTCCTTTGAAGGGGCCAGTCTGTTTGAATCTAGAGTCAAGGAGCCCCTGACTAGGACTGAGAAGTCCAGCATCACCCTGGCCCACGTCACTTCAGTCACTACTGTTAAGCAGATTATGAAGCAGTGCCTGCAACTCAGTGGCTCCCTTGGTGGTTTGTTTTCATGGAGCACAAGATTAGCAGTAGCTACAGCAGCAGCAGCGGTATGAGTATAGAAAGTACTGTCAGGCCAAGTCCTTCAACCCCAAGAACTCTGGACAGGGCTATTGTAAGGGTGATGGAGGTGGTGCGTCCAGTGGCCAGGCCTTTGGGTCTACCTCCAAAGGCTAAGAAAAGACAGGATGAAGAGATTCATTCCTTCCTTGATATCTTTGCTGCAGCACCTGGTCAGGGGCCGATTCTACTACCTCTCTATACAAAATGGCCCATTTTAGCAGTTGACCCTGAGAGATGTCCATGTGCCACATGGTTAAGCAACAATAAATGTAGCACCTCCAGTGACATCATCGACCAGCATGGCCGCTTGAACAAGAGCTCTGTCCTACCACCCAGTTAACCTACTGCCATCGGCACTCAAATGTAGGATTTTAAGCCAAAGAAAAACAGCAAAGTAAAGCTTGGAGTTGATGATTGGTAGCCCAAAGCAACCTCCAGGGAAGTTGGCCCCAAAACACAATAAAGACTGCAGGGACACCAGAAGCTGGAGTCCCAGCATCTCGCCCTCCTGAGTCTTGGAATACATGGCAGGCTCGGGTTATGAGGAAGAAAACAGCAGATTCTCACCCCCTGATGAAGGGTCACATTTCAAACCCAGTCAGTGCTGTGTTTTATTTTGTCCGGCTCCAGTAAAACTGTTGAGTTTTTTCCGCATGCACTATGTCTTGTAACTTTCAAGGACTGAGTGTGGTCAAACTGTGCTGGTTTCAGGTCTGGGTTTGGACTGATACTAAACTGCACAAACACAAACAAAATCATGAAACTACTCTATAAAATCAACAAGAAAGTATCTGACCTAAAGCATAACTTTAATAAGTTGGAGCAACATACAGTAGCAGTGGAGGGGCAGGTAAATGAAGTGCAGGGGGAGCACAGCAGTGTGGAGTGCTCCATAGTCTATCTCTACCAGAGGGACAGGGTCCTAACCAGGTGAGCAGAGGATGCTGAATTGAGAGCACTCAGAAATAATATAAAGATTTTTGGATTCCCTGACTGTGTTGAGCAAGACAACCTGTATGCCTTTCTCACATTCTAGTTCTCCCAAGAACTGCAGATGGAGGAGGGCTTCAATCTGGGCACTAAGTGTGCACATAAACACTGGGCCCTAGGCCCAAACTGGAAGTGCCCCGAGGTCAGTTGTCATCAGGTTCCTGAAATACCTAGCAAAAGAGCTAATCCTTTACAAGCTATGGACTAGGAAGGATTTAAACCTGGACAGGCAGAGGGTGTTCAATGATCAGGTCATCCCACTAGAAATATTACATGTAAGAAGGTTCAGTATGTAATCAAAAAGGTGTGGGAGAAGGACATAAAAGTACAAGTGAGGTACCCCACAAAACTAGTGATTTTCACTGATGGAGCCCTAAAATATATGACTTTGCATGCAGTCTCTAAGTATTTCCTCAGCCAGGGCATAGAGCTACTGGACTTGTGACTAGGAAACAGTAGAGAATGAGCTTTTGGACATGGTGTGGGAGTTGACGGGTCTTAGCGGGAACACACAGCATAAGAGAGGGGGATATGCTGCCTCAGTTGCAGCCAGATTTAAAAAGAATCTCCAAAGCTGTGGCAAGAAATAGCATGTGAAACTATTTGGAACAGACTGTACTGCTGCGCTGTTGGTGTGAATAGTGACGGGCAGTTTACCTTCCACCCTGAGCAAGACCCCGTTCTATGTTTGGACTGGGGTTGTGAATTATGAACGTTTGTGGACAAAACAGAAGATGAGACTCTGTGCCTTGTAAAGTCTGAGTCACCTCCCACCTTCCCATCACCCATCCTCAGTGTGGGACCAGCCTGATGGGTCTCAAACCCATGGCCTGTAAGGCGTAAAACTCGAACTTCTGCCAGAAGGAGGTTTGGCGCCAAAGCCGGTATAGAGGAGACTGGAAACAGAATTCATGAGCCAGCAAACATCCCAGGTGACACCAGATGTTTTGCGCTGAGGACGATGCCAGTAATGGGACTGAGTGTGCAGTGTTTGTTTCGGCAGAGGACCAGAGGTGTAGCATCACATTAGCAGGCATCATCAAGAGGGACCTAGCACGAGAGAAACTCAGAAGGGTTACCTGGAACATAGAGGCTTTTGTTTGAGAACCTGGGGTAAGACTACGTGTTTCACAGGTATATTACTATGCAAACCAGCTGTATAGCTACTTCTTGTGTTTGTATAGTGTTCTACTGTGACCTACAGAATGTATGGAGTCCTGTTATGAACTATTGTAGTTGTACTGGCACTCTGTACCTTGTTGGTGCCTGGGTCATTCCTGAAAAAGGTGACCTTGTGTCACCAGCGTATTGACCTGATTAACAAAATTTAAATAAATACACAAATACAGTAATACTGACACTTTGAAAGAACCCTTGACTGTTCAGGCAGCTTCAGCGAGCGCAGACATAGAGGTAATGTAGAGTTCAGGACTTGGATCATATAGTGGCACTAGGGGCCTGCCGAGGGTGCACCCACCTGCAGCCCTCCCCAGAAAGACAGTAAACTGATGCCCCTCAAGGCAAAGGTCAGCATGGGCCCATATTTGCAATTTTTGACAGGCAGGGTTTCTGAGGCAACTCATGGCTATCGCGACCCCCCTCCCTTTGAGTTACTGTGGCACATCCATAGCCCTTACCTGCTCTTAAACTCTCTCTTTCTCCCCGTCTCCCACAGATTGTCTCCTTTCCTGCAGAGGGTCGGTCTGGCTCCCCATGTGTCCGAGGGTCGAGAGGGCTGGTGAATGCATGGCTCTCCCCCACAGCAACAGGTACAGATCTACCAGCGGTTTACACGGGTCGGCGAGAAGGATTGGCGCCATTTTCAAACGCTGGGACGTTTGTATCGGCATACGAATAACCCAGCTGCCACCACCCTTGGGCGACACGGACCTTTATACTGTCACTCACGTGACAGCTGAAAAACCAATCAGCCTACTTTTCCATCTGCAGGTTACCTGCTCTTGCCTCTAGAGGCAGCCTGTCTCTCTGTCTTAGCTCCGACAGTAGAGCTGAAACAAAATCCAGCTAAGTACTCGGTCTCTCCTCTAGTGGCCAGCAACCAGCATTACTGCTCCTCTCTAACTCTCTCCCTCTCTAGCACCCTCACTTCAAAATGCAGAAGCCTCTGCTATGCTGTTTTCTCCTTCTGGCTGTCTTTCTCCCACTCTCACCTCCCCATCTCACTCACCCACACTTTACTGCTCACCCCATACCCCAAAAAAAACCCTCCCCCCTCCACTTACACCAGAACCCACTCACTCCTATCCCCTTGCACCACATCCCAAAGCTGCACCTGCAACTCTCTCCCCCACTTTCGCCCCCACTTTCCTCCCCAATCCATCCCTTTCTTCCCCGGCCCTCCACCCACCTTTCTCTGCCCCACTCCTACCTCCTACCTCCTCAACCTGGAGGCACTAAACTGATGCCTTAACCTGCACGTGCCTCCCTCTAGGTGCTGCTCGGGTATGACCACACACTCCCTGCTCTGCATCTACTTCTCTATACTTTTACTTCTAGTGGGCAACATACACCCCAACCCAGGCCTTCCTCCATCCATCCTCCACCTCTACCGCCCCCCCCCCTTCCCTTGCCCATAACTCTCTCCCCAAGGGCCTCTGCATTTTCCATCTCAACACCAGGAGTCTTCTCCCCAAAATAGATTCACTAGTAGTCTGGGTCACCCAGCACAACCCTGACATACTCTGCATTACGGAATCCTGGCTAACCTCCAATATCCCTAACTCCTCCCTAGCCATTCCTGACTACAGCTTATTCCGTCAGGACCGTGGCAAGCGGGGTGAGGGCATGGCACTATATGTTAGACATTCCTTCTCATGCTCCATCATCCTCGGTGAATCCTGCCCAGCTTCCCACGAATCTATTGTGGCTCTCCTCTCCTTCCCCTCCTCTGCCCCCCTCTACATAGGGGCCCTATACACCCTGCCTAAATCCTCACCAGATTCTGTCATCAAGGCCATCTCCTCTGTCGCATCCAAGACATCCATTGGCGAGCTGGTGCTACTTGGTGATTTCAATCTCGACTGGCTGTCCCCCTCAAATAGACCCTCCATCCTAAAGATCGAATCCCTAAATCTCTCACAGCTAATCCAAGAACCCACTTCCCTTAACCACCAGTCCCTAAACCACACCCTTCTGGATTGGATTCTGTCTTCCCATCCCCACCGCATCTCTGCCTCAGGTGTTCTCTCTGATGCCCTTAGCGACCACTGCATCAACTACTGCATCCACAAAATCCATTCCCCTTTCTTCCCCCCAAAATTCATCTGGTCCCGCAGCTTTCAAAGTCTCTTCGTCCCTGCCCTACTCCAAGACCTAGCATACGCAGACTGGCTTCCTGTCCTGTCCGCGTCCGACGTGGACATTACCCTAGCTCAATTCTGCAGTACTCTTCTGAGAATCTGGGACATGCATGCTCCTTTAGAGAAAGTAAGGGTAAAATGCCGCCACCACCACCCCTGGATCACAGCCGACCTTATTGCCTTGTGTCTCTCCAGGGACAAAGCGTGGTGACTTTATAAAACCTCCCACACAGCTAGCAACCTTCTTTCCTATAAGCACCTCAGAAATAAATGCACCAAAGGCCAGCCCGGTGGCGCTGAGGGTTGAGGCGCTGGACGCCACACCTCGCTCCACGCCGGCGACCCGGGTTGAGGCGGACTCGGGTTGTCGGTGGGTGGCCGGGGGAGGCAGGCTTGGCGTCAACGACAGCTCGCCTTCTCCGGGGAGGGATTCAGCCGTTGCCCGACACCTGCACGACCCCGGGCGGAGGCTCGAGGAACTGCAGGCTCCACCTGGGGAGATGGGCGGCTATTGAGCAGCATGGACATCGGCGTACGCGTCATGACGTTGGGGAGGGTACTTGCTGCTCGGGAGGGAAAAAATTGTGGGAAAAAAAAGCCTGCTACAGCCGGGAAGATGGGGGGACCATGGCCGTGCCCACGATTTGCCTGTGCCCACCGAGCAGACCACAGACCGACCCAAAGTAAGTAATGGGGTTTGACCCCTCACCTCATCCCCGCCCGAGGGGTAATCCGAGGCTCCACGGGGCCAGTGGGTCTGTGTGGGTAGGGTTCCAGGCAGTGGGATGTCCAATTGTCTCCCCTGAAGGGTCGGAGGTGGCAGGCTGGGAGGAGAAATAAACAGTAATTTCAAAAAAAAATAAATAAATGCACCAAGGCACTCAAAATCTTCCTGTTTTAAAGCGCATGTCTCTGAAGCCCAGAACACCAGCGCACCCTTCTGGAAGTTGATCAACTCCCTCCTCGACCCCCCGCCCCCACAACAAATCAGGCTTGCCCAACCCTTACTCTAGACCAGGGGTTCTCAAATGGTGAGGACAAACCCGTTCCGGGGAGGCTCAAGCAAGTCTTGAAAAAGTATTATATTTCAATTTTTAACTTTATAGATTTTGTGTGAATGGGTAAGGCAAACTGAAAGAGATAATAGTACATGCATTTATGTATTTATTCACAAGTCTGTGACCAGGGAAGGTACTGTACACTGAGCCATGGCTTACTTCAGGTGTACCCAGGGAAGGGTAGTGAGAGAATCCAATTCAAAATGTAACTGCAAAACACTTAAGCAATACAAAATGAACAAAAGTACAAACAAATTAAGAACAATAAACTAACAATGCGAGGAACAATTGATCAATTATACTGGCAGCAGAACTGTCTAAATACAAGAGTTAACCATACAGGTACTAGGAATAAGAGCAGGAGGGAGCAAAATGATCCCTGAGAAGTTGCTTAAGAGCAGGGTGAGAGGGGGAGAGGCAGAGGCCGGCAGAAAGGTTATTCCAGATAGAGGGAAAACAGAAAAAGCAGTCTGACCCATGAAGGTATGGCAGTAAGGGGTAACAATGGTTCGAGAGTCCAAATATTGGAGCAAGTAGGTTGTCCTGTTTGGGGGTTACAATAAGCTTAATAACATGAGCCAGCTATGCAAAGAGGTTTAAATTTATTCCTGATGTCTGTGAAAAGTAGGCTATTTTTCTAGGGGGAGGCCCAAAAATATTTCAGTATTTTGGGGGAGGCTCAAGATCTTTTCCATGGCTTAGGGGAGGCTCCCTATGACAGTGTTTGAGAACTGTTGCTGTAGACGGCACAACCGTCTCTGATCCTGCCTCAGTGGCTGAGCTTTTTAACAGGTTTTTTATCTCTTGCGCCTTGCCCAACTCCACCCCTCCACCCCCCAACCTGGGTTGTCTATCCCCCCCTGACCCCGACTTCCTCTTTCCTCTTATCACACCTCAGGAGGTGAACAACGCACTGTACTCCCTTAACTCATCCAAATCTAGCCCTGATGGAATCCACCCCAAAATGCTCCATATTTCTGCGGCAGCCATTGTAGCTCCGCTTACTCACATTCTGAACCTATCCATTAACACAGCTACAGTTCCAAATGCTTGGAAATCCACCAGAATCATCCCTCTCCACAAAGGCGGTGACCCTTCCCAGCCAGGTAACTATAGGCCTATCTCGCTCCTCCCCTCACTCGCCAAAGTCCAGGAGTCCCTCATATTGACCAAACTATCTGACTATCTCTCTGCCAACAACTACCTATCACCAGTTCAATCTGGCTTCTGAAAACACCACTCCACCATCACCACCCTTCTAGGTGTAACCGACTCCATCCTCACAGCCATGGACAGTAGCCACATCACAGCAGGCAGCCATTTTCATTGACCTGGCTAAAGTGTTCGACTCTGTCTCCCACCCGCTTCTACTTAGCAAACTTAGCTCTTTCATCATCGCCCAGCCTGCCATCGCCTGGTTCCAATCGTACCTCCATAAAAGACAACATTCAGTCCAAGTGGGTGACACACTCTCCTCTCCTCGTTGCATCTTATCTGGCGTCCCCCAAGGTTCCATTCTTGGCCCTCTCCTTTTCTCTCTCTTTATTAACGACCTTCCCTCCTCCTGCTTAGCCTCTTATATGCATCTTTACGCAGATGACACTATCATCTTTGCCTCGGGCCCCCCCCCACGACAGCGTCCTCCCCACTGTCCAAGACGATTTCGACAGAGTCCAGTCCTGGTTCCTTGATAACCTGCTCACACTAAATGCAAGAAAAACGGTCACAATGGTCTTTGGCTTGAGACAGGAGCTGGCCTCCCTCCCAGCCCCCACTGCTATCACCACCAGAGACGACTCTCCCCTGGAGCAAGTCTCAGCCTTTAAATACCTGGAAGTTTGGCTGGACAGCCACCTCAGTTTCTCCATTCACATTGAGGCGATCTGCACAAAGCTCCGGCCCAAACTCGCCATCCTCTATCGCCATAACGAGAGCCTTCCAATCCCCACCCGATGCGAACTGGTTCGTAAAACTACCTTACCAATTATTGACTATGCCGACATAGTATATGGTACTGCCCCAACCTCCTCTCTCTCTCCAGACTTGACATACTCCTAAATTCCTTCTGCCACTTCGCTACCGCCTCACGCCCTCTCACTCACCACTGCAGGCTCTACGCTCCCCTATCCCTGGCTCCGCTCTCCCATAGGCGTACCATTCACGGTGCCTCCTTCTTAGCTAAATACTGGCATGGGTCCCTCCCCCCCACCTCACCTCCCTCCTCACCCCAGCCTCCTCCTAAGCCACCCTCTCCATACAGGGACACCCTGCCTTTCCACCTCCCTGCGCCCCTTGCTGCTAACGGCCAAGCTGCCTTCTCGTAGCGCCTCCCCCCTTCTCTGGAATAACCTCCCTCCCAACCTTTGACTGGCCCCTTCCTGTTCTGCTTTCACTTGACTCATCAAGTGCCAACCCGCCCCCTCAATGCCCTAAATGTTCAAATGGTCCCAAAATGCAATTGATGCACCACTCAATCCCCACCCACCTACCCGAGCCACTAAGAACTAGCTGATCTCCTCTCCCTTCTCCCTCTCCACTTGAAATTGTTTTACAGTTTTACCACTGATTCAGTGTAGTTTATTGTTGTAATATGTTGTACAAATTGTCTGTATCTTCAGTCTACTGCTACTCTCTGTACAAACTGTATCCTGGTTGCACCTGGAAATGAGCCTCGGCTCAGTGTGCCTTTCCCGGTCATCAAATTTTAAATTAAATAAATAATTTTTTTTTGTACAATTTCTTTATCCTCCTCAGCAGACCGCTGCGGGTTCTTGAGGTCATTCGGGAGCTTTCTAACGCTTTGCATGTGCCGGCGGAACCCCGGAGCTGACCTGGAGGCATCATCCTGCTGCCATCTCCGCTTTTCCCCATTTTTTACCCTGTTATCCAAGGGCACCAGAAGCGGTAGCGCATGCATGTGGAGGCACGCATATGTACTGCACCTCCGGTCACAGCCCCTTCCGCCCTCCCTCGGCCTAACTCCAGGGCTCCTCGTGCATGACACTGCCACCCAGCCTCCACCAGGAGTCAGCCAAACTCTGAGGAGCCCCTCAGAACCCACCCGAGGATGAGAGCTGCCAGCCAGCAGCTCGATCATCTCCTCACCCTCCCCCACCCCGATCGACCCCCGGCGCCCCAAGCCCATACTCGAACCCAGGTTGCCAGCATGGGGCAAGGTGTGGCATCCAGCACCTCAACCCTCAGCACCACCGGGCCGGACAGCATGGCGCTATATTGAATGGAAGTGGATTGAACTGAGACTCACAGGCCTGAGGCAGACAGTTTTGACTTTGGCATAAAAGACTCCTTATTGTACATAAGTGGCGGTAAGGACTTTGAGATTTGTTCTGGGAATAAATGGGAGGAGGATGAGGAGACAGAACAAGTCCTCTACCAGAATTGATGGGAGGACAGGTCGGGGGATACATTGCCTTAAGGGGATGGAGGTAATACCTGCTCCTGAGTGGGGTTTTCAGCTCCTAGTGAACCACCTGTTACCTCATATGCCTTTATGTAGAAGGTGTTCCTGTGCAATATCAAAATATTAATTGGATGGCGAGGGAAGTATATATGGAAGCTGCACATGGTGGTGCTGTGTGAGACCTTCTTGATGTGGACAGTATAAGATGAACATGGGTGGTGGTGGTGGTGGGGAGGAGAGAGTTGGAAGTCCATTCACAGAGGTTGTAACCAGAGGCTTCCTGAGTAATTGGGGAGAGAAGAACTTATGTGAGCTCCACAGCTGAGGTGTTCTGACTCCCGCTGGGTCCTAGCACCTCTGACTCGGAGGCCATTGGTGTGAATCAGTGGTGAGGATATTCCTAGAAGATCAAGAATTATGGTGAGTATGTAATGTTTATTGAAAGGGCATGCTTCTTTCACAAATAACATTGTCTCACATGCAGGGGAAAGGAGCGCTCTGATTGGTTGGGAGCACTCCCTTGATCTAGAATTATAAAATGACTGAGAAATTCCTGGTATCCTGATTGGCTGCTGAGCACTCAAACCTGTGCAGTTGTATGATCATAAATGTAGAGATTCCAACTCTTCAGCCACATCAGCTATACAGATCCCTCCACCTCCACACAAGAACTAACCTGATATTAACCCATATTGTTCCCCACCACCAAGCAACTACCCCTCCCACAAAACTGTGCTCTTGAAGGGAGTGCTTAGAAATCGGTGATCCAAGATTCATTTCCCACAAAATCAAGATTCTGTGGCTAATAGGACACAGTCAGAGACCACACTCTCCCTCATAATAGGCCGATTTGTGCTTTTGTTGTTTTTTTTTTTCCTTCACTACCATGGAGACTCTGTATAGATCACTAGTAGGACCCCACCTAAAGTACTGTGTCCAGTTCTGGAAACATATCTCCGGAAGGACATAAACAGAGTGGAGACAGTCCAGAGGAGAGCAACTAAAATGGTGCAGGGTCTGCATCAAAAGCCCTATGATGAAAGACTAAAGGACATCAATAAGTATACCCTGGAAGAGAGGAGAGAGAGAGAGAGGGGGGTATGATATAGACCTTTAAATACCTCACGGGAGCAAATAAGGTACAGGAAGGGAGTATTTTTTCAGGAAAGAAAAGGTGCTGAAGAAAAAGGGGACATGCTGTGAAGCTGGAGAGGGTAGATTCAGGAGAGATGTGAGGAAGTACTTCTTCACAGAAAGAGTTGTGGATTTCTGGAATGGCCTTCCAGTGAAGGTGGTGGGGGTGAAAACAGTGGTGGGGTTCAAGAATGCATGGGATAGGCAAAAGGGAATCATAGTGGAAGGGAAGGGGAAGGGAGAAATAGCTGTAGATCAAGTAGGGTCTACGGTGATTATGTAGGTAGGAAAAATGGGCAGACTGGGTGGGCCAAACGGTCCTTATCTGCCGTCAAATTCTATGTCTCTACGTTTGTGTGGAGCGAGTCCTCGGATAGAAAAGCAATAGCCCTCGGTAGGCAGACAGCTGAAGCCTACCCTTGCACTGACAGAGTGCTGACCTTCATTGAGATCAAAATGTTCAGGTTCACTGTTGTGTGGGTTATCTTGTTCATGTGTGTTTTGGGGTACTGTTGTTTTGCTTTCTTGAGGAAAGGGAAAACAGATCTGGTTGAAGAGAAGGACGAACATATGGAACACTATAACAGTACTAAAGGGATCTGTAAAAGGAAGCAACAGTGTGGTTAAACGTGCTAGGATCTTGCTCACAGGAACTGAAATATAAAAACTGTGATACAGGCTTGTTACAGGAAACACATTTATCAGCGACTGAGAACGTAAACCTAAAACAGAGTTGGGTGAGAACAGTAATTGCCAAGGCTGGTCAAGCGAAAAGAGGTTCTCTCACTCCTTAAGACCCTAAAAATCTCAGGCACTGGGGGACCTGATGGGATCCACCCTAGGCTACTGAAGGACGGAGCCCCTGCCCTGGTCAGACCCCTGACCTGGCTCATTAACCAATCCTTGAAGGAGGGTGTAGTCCCTGACCAGTGGAAACAGGCCCATGTGGTTCCCATCCACAAGGGCGGCCGTCGGGAGCCTATTGGCGACTATAGGCCAATTTCCCTGCTCTGCAACCTGTCTGAAATCCAGGAAAGGCTGATCTATGGGCAACTCTGTGACTACTTGAAGGTTCACCAACTTCTGGCACCCTCTCAGCATGGTTTCAGAACCAGACATGGAACTGATATGGCTCTGACCAAATTCTCAATGGATGTACTCCGAGACTTGGCCAAGGGGGCCCCCACTGGAGCGGTTTTCATAGACCTCTCCAAGACCTTCAACCTAGTCGACCACAATTTACTACTAGCTAAGCTGGGCAACATAGGCCTCAATAGCCATGCTCTAATGTGGTTTGAAAGCTACTTAACTGGTCGTACACAGAGGGTAAAGTGGAAGGATGCATATCAGATCCACTTCCCCTTAAAGAGGGGGTACCGCAAGGGTCGATACTCGGCCCCCTCCTTGTCTCCCTGTTCACAAATTAACTAATAAACCACTGTGAAAGGAGCGCTGTTGTCCAGTATGCAGATGATGCCGTCATCTATCGATCCACTGCCAACCTGGGAGACCTCATTCCCTTACTCCAAGGTGACCTGCGGTCTCTTGAGAACTGGCTTATTGAGAGTAGAATGGTCCTTAACACATCCAAAACCAAGGCCATGCTGTTTGGTCCAAGATCCCTCGGTCAAGATAGAACCCAACTCCTACATCTTACCTCTGCCTCGGGCAACTGCTTAGAAGTGGTGACTTCCCTAAAATACCTTGGCCTCACCTTGGACCCGGGTTTCACCCTGAAGAATCATGTTGCCCAAGTCACCAAAACCTTACTTGGGAAACTAGGCACCCTCTACCGACTGAAAGACCAGCTGGTACCCGAAGCTAGGATCTCTGTCGCCACCAGCGTCCTTCTCCCCACACTCACCTACGCCACCCCAGTCGTTCATGGCTTGGCGAAGCTTGAGATGAACAGACTGCAGGTACTGTACAATAAGGTGGCTCACTTCGCCTCCCAGGCTCACTCCAGGAGTCACCACTGCGACACACTAGCCCTACTAAATTGGCCCTCCCTGGACCCTCGCCTCCAGTACCCTCTGCTATGCCTAGCTTACAAACTAATCCGCCCATTTCCCCTTCCCAGTCTCTCTGGACTCATTGCTCTAAAGCCCAATCTCCAGCTCCTCTGTACTACAGGCCGAACTTTTCTTGATGTCCGCAGAGTAAGAACCAAGGCATTCTCCCGCATTGCCTCTTCCCTGTGGAACACACTGCCTCCTGGGGTGCAGAAAGCACCCTCTATCAAATGTTTCCGCACTAGGCTTAGGGCGCATATGTTGGTAGCCAGTACCTGTCACTGCACCAGCACCTGAGATCACCCTTAGCTACTTGATTTACCAGGTCCTAGCCTTCCTTCAGTGTGTCTCTACTAAGATAAGTACTACTATTCAGCATTTGACTCCCCATGTTTCCTCCCAAGGTACTATTATAATCCTGAATGCAATTATGACTGTATGATGCTTGTATTACCTATAACTGTGCTGAATGTGTTTCTCTGCTTATTCATTTATGCTATGTAATCCCAGATCGCCCCAGAAAAAGGGACCTCCGGGGCTCAGTGGGCTTACCTGGTCACCAAAATTTAATTAATAAATAAATAATAAATAAGTCATATCCACAGAGGTTGAAGTATGAATTAGAAAAGGGCTGCCTTTTAAAATGAATGCAAATGCACACAGACATATTAGGAAGACTGATTATTGTCTCCGCAGCCTCGGGGAGAGAGCCATGCACTTCATCTCCATCTGTGGATCTACCCCCCAGCACCAGAGACTTTCAAGAAATGAGTTTGAGATTGTGGCGCAGTTACCAGAAGGTCAAATTATTTGGGAGGGGGATACTGGAATTACATTGAGGATTTGGCGTGGGATCATTACCCGGGGGCCCCCTGAGGGAACAAAAAAGTGTCTTAGGTTTTAGCGGCCTTGTGGACAGAAGGAGGGTTTGTAAACCCCTGGAGAACAGACCCCTTAAATACCTGGGATTAATTGTCCTCCAACAACAACAATAGCTACTCTAGGCTGGGGCATTTGTATACTCAGAAACAGTGGGTACCATCACTGCACATGGGATTTTACCAGTTAATCTTTCAGACCACGAGATGGCTGGAATAGTAGTAAACATGTGACCTAGACAGAGAAGGGGACTGTGGAGATTAAATGCGGGACTCTTAAATGACAAAATCTTCAGACCTAAGATAGAAAAGATGATCACATGGGCACTTAATATCTTATGCTGCATACAAACAGAAGCAGTTTTGGTGCGTATGAAACAGGGCAGAGGAGAAACTGAGGAGCTTGGAAGTAGAACATAAACTCAACAGGGACCCAGATCTTCTCCCAAAAATTAAGGAGGCATGGGATGACCTAGCTGAGATCTCCCTTAGTAAGGCAGACATTTCCTCTTGGTTTCTGAACCAGAAATACCAGCAAAATGGCAGCATGGTGAACAGGTTAGTAGCCTTTACAAGACTGCACAAGCAAGAAGCAGAGAGATACATTGCAAGAATAAAAATGGGGGATAGTGGGCAAAGGTGGGATATGGAACCTTAAAAATGGGGATAATGGGGAAAGGTGGGGCATGGGACCTTAAAAATGAGGATAATGGGCAAAGGTGGGCAATGGAACTTCAAAAATGGACAATGGGAACAGCTAAGTTAAGACTTTGCTGTGATCAGCATGAAGCCAGATGGAGAAAATGGGAAGTCTGGAAGCAAGACAGGGAAAATACATAAGAAATGCTAAGGGGAGAAAATTGAGATATACTCTTGACGCTCGAATTTGGGCAGTAACGAAGCTGAAGGCAGGGACTAGCACACACGATCTAAAAAAAGAATGGAGAACAGAATGGGTAGTAGGAAAGTGGGGGGGGGGGCAACAAAGTTGGGCCCTGTTGGTATGTTATATTGTATTTAGATTGAATACTCAAAATACAGTAGCTATGGTATGTCATTTTAATTTCTACAGCAGATCTATGTCATTACATTGTATACTGATATCAGTTTAAAAGATGTTCTGTAATCAACCTTGGTTGATATGATGTAGAAGGACAGTGTCAATATACTCAATAAAGCTGAGTTAAAAAAAATGGATAATCAGCAAAGGCGGGCTATGGAACCTTAAAAATGGATAGTGGGCAAAGGTAGGCCTGGGAACCTTAAAATTTGGGGGATAATGGGCAAAGGTAGGGCATGGAACGTTAAAAATGGGGAATAGTGGGCAAAAGTGGGCCATGGAACTTAACAGATGGCTAAATCTTTTCAAGAATTCTATGGCAACTGTACAGTGTCCAGGAAAATATAGGGGCCGTGCAAGATATTGACAGGATACTAGCCCAGTTGCCCTACTGGAACAGGAACAAAAGCAGGAGCTGGATGAGCCATTCTCCTGCAAGATGGCCAAAACAATCAAGTACTTGAACATAGGGAAGTCCTCAGGCTCGGATGGCTTTATGGCTGAGATTTTTAAAACATTTGCAGCTGAGCTGGTCCCCATATCAACAAGGATTTGTAATTTGGCATATGGGTAGGGGGAAGAGAGAGACACACACCAGACTCATGGTGAGAGGCTGTTTTTATGGTCCTGTCTAAACCAGGCAAGGATGCATCACTAAGGGAGAAGAGGTGACAGATGGAATGATTGAGGGAAGTAGAGTATTAGAGGGACTGAGGGCACTAAAAGTGGACAAAGCATCAGGGCTGGATTGTATCCACCCCAGGGTGCTGAGGGAGATGGCGGAGGTGCTGGCGGAACCACTGGTGGATCTATTCAGCACCTCCCTGGATATGGGATGTATGCCTCAGGACTGGAGGATGGCTCATGTGGTGCCGATACACAAGGGACAAACTAGGCAATTATCGGCTGGTCAGTCTCACTTCCATAGTGGGCAAGCTTATGGAGACGATACTGAAGGAGAGGTTGGTGTCATTTCTAGAGGACAGTTACCTCCAGGATGTGAGGCAGCATGGGTTCGTAACAGGGAAGTCCTGTCAAACTAACCTAATACAGTACTACAACTAGGTAACAAGAGAGCTGGATAGGGGCCATGCAGTGGATGTCCTGTACTTGGATTTCAACAAGGCCTTCGATTCAGTACCTCATGGGTGGCTTGGAGGGAAGCTAACCACTGTGGAAGTGGGGGCAAAGATGGTAAACTGGATTAAAAACTGGCTGCATGGGAGGCTACAGTGGGTGGTGGTGGTGGTGGGGGGAGAATTTTCAACACCTAGACTGGAGACAAGCAGGGTGCCGCAGGGCTCGGTGCTGGGCCCGGTGCTATTTGTGCTCTTCATCTCCGACATCGTGCACGGAGTGGTGAGCAGGGTGAGTCTTTTCGCAGACAATACCAATGTGAGTGCAGTAATGGACGAGGAGGAGGGATGGAAGCAACTGCAAGGGGAACTAACCAAACTGGAAGTGGTCAGGGAGGTGGCAGCTGGGGTTCAGTGCGAAGAAGTGTAAGGTTATGCACTTTGGGGCAAAGAACCCAAGTAGACAATACCGGTTTTGGGGGGAAGGGATGAAGCTGGGGATCACTGAGGAAGAGAAGGACCTAGGGGTGATGGTAACAGGGAGCATGAACAATTCTGCCCAATGCAGGAAAGCAGCAGCGAAGGTGAACAAGATGCTGGTTTATATAGCGAGGGGTTCTCATCCAGGCGGAGGGAGATGATCTTGCCCCTGTACTGGTCACTGGTCATGCCACACTTGGAATACTGTGTGCAGTTCTGGAGGCCATACCTGAGGTGGGATATCAAGCTACTGGAGGGAGTGCAGCGGAGGACAATAAGGATGATACAGGGAATGGAGGGGAGAGACTACGAGAACAGGCTGGGGAACTGAATGTGTACACCCTGGAGGAGAAGGAGGGATGGGGGACATGATTGGAACTTCCAAGTATCTGAGGGGAATCAACAAGGATGGAGCCGACAGGGATTTTAAACTGAGGAAGGGAAGGGACTCTAGAGGGCATGGGCCAAGAACAGAAAGGGGAAGATTTAGGAGGGAGATGAGGAGGCATTACTTCACAGAGAGAGAGTGGTGTCGAAGTGGAACACTGTACCAGAGAGGGTGATATTATGCAAAACTGGGGGTAGCTTTAAAAGGGCTTGGGACAGTGAACAGGGGAAGAGTACGGGTGGGTGAGGCTGAGAACTGCCAAGGGTGGGCAGAAGGGGGGGTGGGGCAACTGCAACTTGGGGGAGCTAGCTGCACACTTGAGCAGATGTTGATAGCCCAGGAGGTATGTTTCTGCTGGTGCATTCATATGTTTGTACTATGCAGAGGATATAGGCCAATCTCCCTTTTAAATCAAGGTGCCAAAATCTTTGCGAAGGCCATCGCAAACTGCCTACAAAGGGTGTTTCAGCTCCCTGTACACCCAGATCAGAACAGGTTTTATCATCAGAAGGCAGTTGCATGGCACCATTCGAAGATTATTGAACATCGTGGCACTTAGTAAAGTAGGTGCAGAGAGGGAGCACAGGGCAGTAGTTTTCGTTGACGCTGACAGTGTTTGATCGTTTAGTTGGGCATTTATAATCGTGCCCTTAAAAAAGTTCCAGTTTGGGGACAGTTCTGTTTGTGGATAAAGGTTCTATACACCTTGCCAGGGTGAAAGTTAATGGAGGGTTTTTAGAAACAGTAACCATCATGAGGGGCACCAGACATGGATACCCCCACCCCTTTTTGTTTGCTATTAGTAGAATGAATCAGAGTGCCACAAGAAATTGAAGGGCTAAGAGTAGGGGGAGAGGAGGTGTTATCTCGCTGAACGCGAACGATACTGTCTTATTTATAAGTAATCCAGTGGTGTGTCAGGTTTTGTCCAGTTGTATTGTTTCGTGTTCAGTTGTTATTTAACCACTTTACCTTATTAATTTGTTATGCTGGGGGTCTGTTAGTAACATGCATGTGGCAGTACTGAAGTTATTGTATGTTACTAATTTTAAACTTTAATAAACAGAATCTTTAAAAAAAACCAAAACAAAATTCTTGTGGAACGCATCCCCAAGGTACTTCAGATAACTTAAGAGTTTAGGAAAGCTACAGGGTTTGAAATTAATGAAGATAAATTGGAAGCTTTGTGGATAACCCCCATGAATGAGAGAACTAGATGATCCTGTGAATTAAGATGGGCACCCAGAGGTTTTAAATATCTTGGAGTGTGGATTACCTCGGACTTTTCCAAATTATTCACTCTTAGTTACCAAACAGTGATAGAAACAGTACAACTGGACTGTAAGTGCTGGCTGTAACTGCACCTGTCAGTAGGAGGGAGGTAGAAACTGACTGTTTTACCTATATTTAACTTCTTATTTTCAGCCCTACCTGTATAAATACCAGCTCTTGGCTTGCTAACAAATCCATAGCATATTACTGAAACGGTGTGTGTGTGTGTGTGTGTGTGTGTGTGTGTGTGTGTGTGTGGCAGATGGCTGATAGGGGGGGCTGAGCCTACTGGACCTCAAAACATAGTACCATGCGGCTCAGCTGTAGTATTAACTGAATCGACAAGGCTCCCAGCTGGATGGCAATAGAGAAGGAAAACTGCCTTACTGTAAACTGGGTTGATGGTACTGAATGTGACACAGCCACAGTATGACAAATCTCCAGTTCCTCGGCTAATATGACAGCACAGATAAATTTGGAGCAAGGTGAATAAAAAAACACAAGTTACAGATGACTAAAGGCAAACTGACACCATTGCGAGCATGTGTAGATTTTTGGACTGGGAAGACTAGACACCAGTTTCAGTGGATGGGGAGATAAGGACTAGACTGAAGAGCCTGGAATTGTTTATAACCAGTTCTTTTGAAGTAAGGGATGACTTTGGGAAATCGTGGCAGGACCTGCTTGTGTTTAGGTACCTCCAGCTGGGACATTGCCTTAGTATAGAACCATGCATAAACCATGAAAAACCTAGCTGGCTGCCACAGAAACCACCTTAAGAATAATGCTACACAATCTGGCAGAGTCAAACCCACGTAGGAGGTTACTGTCATCACTATATCAAGAGATCACATCCTTTGAAGGAGAGCATGTGCTTCACCTAAGAGAGAAGTCGCAAACTGAGATGGAATGCATTATCTCGGAGAAAGAGTGGAAGACTGACTGCAAGCCAGTAAAACCACAGCTTCTCCGAATTGGAGGGAATTCTGATGGCAAGCTTGTATTAGATATTTTCAGATCTCACAATCTCCAAGCATTATGGGACTCACCAGTCAGATTTATGTTGACGACTATGTGGTGACACAAGGACGCATGAGCACATATCTTTGGGTGGCCCAAACTTGGGGAATTCTGGAAGAAGATTGGGATACCATTGGGAAGATACTGGAAAGTCCACCCCCTGAAACACTTAAAAACTTGGTACTGTGGATTCCACCAAGCAGCCTACCCCAAAAAAAGGGGCATCTGTTTATTTAACATTATAACATGGCATTAATAGCAGTAGCAAAACAGTAAATAGTGATTGGAGGAAACAGGTAATATGACACGAACGTAGCCATGCATTAATTTCCTTGATATGCCTGGCTGCGTTTTAAAGCAAGAAAATCTAGATCGCGCCCCAGTGAAAGTCGCAATCCGACCTATCTGTGTTACAGTGGTCAGAATACTCTGACGCATAAGGAGCATGGCTCAGTGAAGACAAAGTCAAGAATAATGAGAAGTATAGCATTGGTTCCTGTCTCTGACCTATAGGTGACGCTTCCAAAGTACTGCTGTGCTGCAACGCTAGTGAAAAAGATATGCGAGCAAAAGAATGCTGCATCTGTCTGACCTATAACTTGCACTTCCCTAATAGTGCTTTGTTGCATTTCCCATCCACCCAGTTGATAGTGTAGCAGTAGCACTGCAATGCAAAAGATGAGTTTGAAACAGAACACAAGTGTCGTCTTCATTTGAAAGTGCCACGTATTGGTTGTAATCAGCAAGCATTCAAAAACGTGCTATGTTGTCCGGTGCTGCAATTGTGAAGCAGTTTAGCAAGTCACTGAAGAGAGAGACAGTTTATAGCAACACGTAATGGTTACATGTCAACGCCGAGCACTTGTCATTTGTGGCTGATAGCTAAGTATGCACGTTAGAAATGTTTCCCAGAATGCATTACCGACATAAATGAATGTGAGGTAGGAATGGAGCTGAAAAGAATGAAAGTGGTCAGTACAAGTAGGAATTTTTGAAGCTGTATCAGTATTTTATATGTGTTTTCCTACATAGTCCAAACTTAGTAGATGTTATAAATTGGTAGGCACTACATTAATGCATGTGGCTTGTGCAGCTTGCACATGCACGTTGGGAGTTATGAAAGACACAGAAAAGAAGCGTTTCTTCTAAGACGTGAAGTTGTTTACTATAGATGATTGTTGTGCTTTCACTATTTTTCCGTGAGAAATGCCAGTATACAACAGTAATCCCATTGTATAATGCCATGTTACAAGTGCATTAATGACTGAGACAGGAGGGCATTTCCCAGGAATTAATGCATGGTTGGGTGGTGGGTAGCACTCAGCTTTCAGCCTCGTGCACCTCCTCCCCCCCCCCCAAATGCATTAATTCCTGGGAAATGCCCTCCTGTTTCACTCATCAATACTTACTTATGGTAGCGGCTGCCGCTAAGGCAGTCACACAGATGGCTAACCCTTACACCCCCAACCATTGAGGATTGGTGGAAAATACGTGTAAACATACAAAGTATGGAGCATACCACAGCCTTACTCAAACACATATAAAGAATGCTGGCTACCTTTTATGGAATACATAGCACAAGCAGAAGGAATGGAGATCCTGGAGGTTCTTGCCAGAAACACTCAAGTCTCGATTCGTGGCAAGGGACTCGGAAAGGTAAATGAGGGGCAAGCTGCCAAATAACCACACAGTCACGAGTGTTTCAGATTATTTGTATGTATTCAACAAACATTAAAAAATCCTGTTCTTTCTTAATTAGACTCATCCTTGCTGATTACTCCAACATCTGATGCTAAAATGAATTGACAGTACCCATGTCGTACTTTTTCATCTTTTTATTGTAATTTTAGTACAGACATCAAGAGATAACACAACAATGGAAACTATTTTACAAACCAAATTGCTATGCTCAGTATGCCGTGTATCCTTGTTACAACTAAATAACAGTAAAAGAGAACAGGAACAAACCTATGTCGTATTTTGGATTTTATTTATCTAGTGTTTTAGGCTGCTGTTCATGCTTTTCTCAGTGTGTATCAGACTTGTCAACACCAATGTTCTGGTTTACTGTTTGAAATCCACTGTTAATATATCTATGTGTACATTGGGGGTTGTGATATAAAATCAATAAAATTAAAAATGAATGCAGCATGCCAACTCCGTGGCACCGAGCGAAGGGATTTGCTTGGCACACTGATGACCTGGGTTCACACTCCGAGCCTGGGTGTCAGAAGTGGAGACCAGCAAGGAGAGAGTCCAGAGCTTCCTTTGAATGCTTCCCTCCGGGGGGGGGGGTGCAGGCCTTTGGCACCTGCTGTTGGCTTGGGTGATGTTCTACGCAGCATGATGCCTCGACACGCCACCAAAGTCCCTGCCCCAGGTTGCCATTGCAATTGGCCTATTGAGGGAGGAGGGGAAGGGCAGAAAAGCGGAAAAAAAGCCGCCCCCGGTTGACTGGATGATGGCCGCCGGTCCCTGTCGCCACGATGCCTGGAAGTGTCTGAGTCGACCCCACCACGCCCGGGATACGGTCTGCGCCTCAAAGGGCGCTTCTCCCCTGGAAGGGGGGGCCCTCCTGATGAAGAGTTATGTCAGGTTGCCTGGGGGCTGTGGCATTGAGGGGCAGTGGCTGGCGATGGAGAAGAGTGGTGGCGGTAGGGCTAGGCAGCCCGAAGGAATGGCCAGTGGGGAAGGAGGAAAACAAATTAATGCATCAGAGTTCACATTCATATTTCTAAATTGAAGTGAACTACACTGGCATTTTGATGGGTTGGTCTGTTGAGTAAACATGCTGAAAAATAGCCAAGTTTTATATGTTATATAGATTCCTTTTACATTCTGAGATGTTTGTCTGATTAAATTCTTGAACAAATTGTTTATAGTGGCATATTTTGAGTCTTGCACAGGCTATAAGAAGCAGCTTCTGTTTACAGTTTTTGCCGTGCAAAGCTCTTATGTTGAAATGCAGTAGGACATGTAACATGCTGGCTGATTGCAATATCGTTCTCTTCTTCAGGTCTTCGATGAAGTAGAAATTTTTCCATTAAATGTCTACCATGTACACCTCAGCAGACCAGACGGGGTGGCTGATTTTGGTAAGTCACTGAGTATTTAAGGCCCTGTTAAGCCATTCTCCTCCCCTTCCCTTTGCATATTTAACTGTATTTATTTATTTAGTTAGTTATTCGGAAAAAAAACTTTGAGCACAAGCTCTTTTACAAAGGTTCACTGTCATAGATTGCAAAACAAAGTACAGTAGGAGAAAGCAAAGGTACATTACAATGAACGATACAGCTTGGATTCATAACTTACAGAATAACTCAAAACATAGGTACAAGTTAAATAGCAAGAAAAACACTTTATGAGGGTGCGGGGCGGGGGGATAAGCAGCCACAAAGTGCCTTGTCAGTAGTTCAGAGGGACAGGGATAGCTGGCAGTGGGGTGAAGAAGGGAGGTATGCGAGAAAGAGATAAATACTGCAGTGGAGATGAGAAGATGGTGAGGGGAGGCTGAGCGGAGAGGACATGCTAGAGTAAAATGGTGGGGTGTGAGGGGGCATGGTCAGGCAGTCAGCATTAGTAGTGCCTGTTTGGGAAACTCACAGGACTGTGAGTTGGGGAAGGGGGCGGCAGGTGCTGAAGGAGCATGACGCAAACTGATTGCTGGGGCAAGTCATGAGATGGGACAGAGGGAGGGGGTACCTGAGGCCTGCCTAGTGCTTGCTGGGGGCAGAGAGAGCAGGTTGGCTGGACTCAGGGGCAGGTGCACTTAGAGAGTGTTATTAGGTGCTGTTTGAGGTCAGTTTTGAATTGTGCCAGACAATTGGTGGCCAAGAGGTTCCCAGGAACTGCATTCATCCATAGGGGGCCCAGTAGGCAAATGCACATTGCCCAAGTGAGGTGCGATGGAAGGGGATCGCCAAGGGCCCTCTAATCCTCCCTCTGGTGACCTGTAATGAGTTGGCCGCCTTTATCAAATTGCCTACATAAGGTAGTGTTTTACCCAACAGAGCCTTCTTCCCTAGGATGCAAGTCTGGAATTTGATCCTGTTTCTTAATGACAGCCAATCTGCACGTTCATACAGAGTACAGGTGTGAGTGCCACGCTCAGCATCCAGAGTGAGTCTGCAGGCTTTGTTGAGCACAGTCTGAACCCTCTTGAGCACTGTGTCCGTTGCCGTCCCATAGACCACTAGTCCATAGTCAATAGTAGATATAATTGAGCTGAGGACTGAGAGGAGAGGAGGGACCCTGGAGAGAGGTATTGCCTGTGCCTGTACAGGACACCAATCTTGGTATTGACTGTCTTGACCAGAGAGTCAATATGGTGCGCAAACGTGAGGGTATCATCTATTATGACCCCCAGATACTTGAACAAGTGAACTTGTTCCAGCGGCTCACTGCATGAGTTGGAGATGATGAGGGGGTGGTGGTTATTTTTGTTGTGGGGGCTGAACATAAAGCAAGGCCTTGGTCTTCTTGTAGTTTAGTAGCAGCTTATGACTACAGAACCAGTCCTCAAGTTTGGAGGAGTAGTTCTGCAACTCAGATTGTAGGGCTGTCCGAGATGTCCTGCTGCTCAGGAGCACAGCATCATCTGCAAACAGTATGAGTTTGGTGTCGCAGGCTGTGGGAAGGTCATTTAAGAAGAGGCTAAAGAGTAGGGGCCCCAGTATTGATCCCTGGGGTACTCCTAATGTTACCTCTCTTTATTTAAGTTTGTCTGTCTTATAAAATGGGTAGATAATATCCTAGGTCCTGATTGGCCAAGAAGTTTCTGAATCCATGTCCTTACGGAGTGACAGCCAGTTATTTGGGAACACTTCTGGCAACAGGGACACTGCACAATCTGATATCCATGCCTCCCAGAAACCAAAAGTTTTTGGCAGTTATGTTGCTATAGAAAAAGTCTACCCACTCCCACTAGCCATCACTACGAAAACATACTGTACAGCTACTATTACATAAATTCCAACCCAAACCTCAGCACGCGCACACACATGCACACACTTAAACAGTCAGATCATTCCACTTGCCACTCCACTGACCTAGAGGAAGTGCATTGCGATGCCATACAGGTGACCCGAGTTCAGAAGTGATATCCAGATGCCCGTGTCATTGCTGCATGCTTGAGCTTTCACATACTCATTCCCCACACACCCTCGCTCATCATTGCTCAAACCTGACCTTTAAAAAACAAAAACACAGAGACAATACTGTGCTGTTTATTACAGCACATCAGCATCTGGTATTGTCACTTCCTAAATTGTGCTTTCCCTGCTTCACATAAAACTAATCCCACTTGACCGATGCTGACTGCATGCAGCCTTTTCATTTCATTGTCTCCCTGCTGACTGCTTCTCACACAACAAATAATTGGTGGCTTCCAGCACAGCCTCATATTAACTCATACATGGGTTTGCCTCAAGAAAACACCAACTCCTTTTTCTTAAACAGACTCCACTCTAGCAAACACAGGAACAAAAAGTGCTGTCCGGAGAGAAACTTGCAAAAACTTACCAATACATCAGTCAGGAATTTGAACAAACCTAATTTTAAAATAATCAGGCTTGGCTTCCTTTGCGACCCTATTTAAATTCTCCTACCTATCATATTCTTTTAACTCCAACAACAAACTCTTACTTGTCACGAAAACTCAAACCAGTATGGGGAAATAAGGCATTTAATGTCGCTGTCCCACAGTTATGGAATTTCTGTCCCCCTGTTCATGGCTTCCCCACTTACTCCCAGTTCAGAAGGTCCCTCTGGGGACTGCCTTTAGGCCAGCTTGAGCTCTGCTTGACTTGACTTCAATATGCTAACATGATGTTTGTACTATATCATCTGTTTTTTTTAGTTTTTTTTACAGTACCTATAATTATTTTCATATTATTTTTTCCGTTTTTGCACTGGTTCTTTTTCTGACTTGTTATCGTAGTCTGAATGGGTTTGTTCTTTTTCTAGAAATGCTCCATGGTTGTACTGTTTTTGTCACCTCATTTGTATTTCTATAGTTGCTGTCCGCTGACATGTACTCCCAATTACTGCCCATTGTGTAACCTCCTGGGTCATACCTAAAATAGGCACAGAGGACTAGTACCTGGTCAATAAAAGCTAACAAATAAAATAAAAATGTGCCGCTGCTCTAGCTTACAGAAAATAAAAACAAAACCCACTGAATTCCCTTTCCGTATTTTTGGGGCCAGGAAAGGTGTTTCTGAAGGGGGAGGGAGTGGAGGCGCTCACTGGTCTTAACACAGCAACCCCGGCACCCCCTATTGACAGCACAGCTGAAGGACTACTTTGCCTTATTTATAACATTCTAAATGTTTTTCTTTTAAAATTTTTACACTTGTGTCAGTTTATTTTTCAAATTAATTTAAGCAAAACCCATTTTAAAAGTGCAACAAGACCCTCTGAGGTGTTTTTGTTGTCATGGGTTATATTCACTTCCAGGTGCTAAAGCACTCCATGCAAGCACCTCGATATTTGGTATGCTCCCAGGTATGCACTTAACTGCAGACAAGCAATGCCCTGTCAAATGTTATTGCTCCTTGTTTATGTCTGTCAGCATATCGATGTACTGGAGATAGTGCAGTTTGTCAGAGAGTAATGTTTGCATCATTTTGAAAGATGGGGTAAATCAAGCATCAGCTTTTTATAAAAACTGTGCATAAAATGCTCCAAGCCGAAAAGCACCCACTTTATTTATTTTTTTACTTGCTGTTTATTCCCCTGGATCTAGCTGGGTATCCCCCAGCCCTCTCGACACTGCGATCCACCAGTCAGGTGCCCCCATGTAGCCTTGGCTGTCCCCACCCAGGCAGGGATGGGGAAGAGGACCCCCCCATGTCCTTTTAGTCTCGTCTGGCCCCCCTTGTGGCCTCACAGGTCGAGCAGTGAAGGGTGCCTCTTCTGTCAGCGGAGCTCACCCGGCTCTGATTTTTCCCTGTATGGCCCTGGAGTCGTGGTTGTGCCATGACGTCAAGGCACATACACCAGCGTCCTATCACGCTCCCCCCACATGTGGCCTTGGGCTGCTGTACCTCCGGCCTCCAGCAGAGGTCAGGACAGCCCCAAGCCTTCGACAGACCCCTTCCCCCCAGAGGAAGTGAGCTGCCCGTTGGGCGCGCAAGCTTTCCCTTCTGGCTGGCCCTCTAGCTTCCCTGGCTTGTTCCCAAACCCAGGTCGTTGGCGTCACAAGCAGTAGCGCTGCTGCTGTGCTGGCAGGCTGGTGAAAAGCATACACTTTAAGGGTGGTGCCAGTGTAATTGCTATTGGAGTATTTTGGAACAGGTTGTCTGTATTTTGGTACAAAACGGCTGAGACATTTATTAGAAACATGCTCAAAGGAGTTGCATACAAGAGGCACTGCTCACCACATCTGGAGCACTGATTACATACAGTAGAGGTTCATATTACGAAATGTGCATCAAGGATTAAAAGACAGTTGCAGCACTGAGCACTGTTGCCCACTGGAGGTCGTTTTTAACACACAGGGAAATCATTTTTCACGTTGAGCCCACAACCTTTGTATTCTTGCTTTCCGCAGTGCTGTATAGTGCAATGTAATTTAGGCCATGGTGCTGTTATTTAAGTGGTGGTACTGTAAGTTACAATTACAATAAATATATTGAACTGTGCACACAGAACATACCCACAGGCTAGTTTGCTGTGTTGCATTTAGATACAAGGAAGTAGGTGGCTTGAATACCTTTTATAAATAAAGACCAGTAAGTAAGTCTTAGTACAGAAACTTTCAGGGCTATATAGGTCCATTCTTCAAATGATGTTATATTTCTGTTGTGCTGCATTGATAGCAGTTTTCATGAAAAAATGAATGGGGGACTGCTTCTGGGAAAAAAAATTCTTCAACTGTAAAACAAATAAAGAAGACGCCAGAGCGGAACCTATCAGAATGTCTGTGAATTCTTGGCTTTTAAATGAAGATCAAGCTTTGCAGTCCTCGGTAGAAGGAAAAAAATACATAAGACTGTATCGGCCTGCCTCTGCCAGCAGATGTCGTCATACAGTGAGGAATCCTTTTAAAACTAGGATTGGTTTAGAATGAAGCTGAAACAGGTACTTGTGTTCAACCTCCACCCCCCTCCCAGAATAAGAGTTTGAGTCTGGAAACTGTCCAAAATTTGTATCCTGTAGTCTTCTGTAGTACTTTATTTTATAGTTGCTAACCATCCTTCTCTTCCCTCCTCCACAAGGATTTGCAGTTACAGGACAAGTTGATGAACATCAGCACAGTCGAATATTTGTAAGTGATGTCCTCCCAGATGGACTAGCATTTAGTGAAGGTAATTATTTACAGTTTATTTTTCACCCCATCTCCTTTTAATATTTGCTTCCCAAACTGAATTAGCAGCATTTTTCATGCACAGGAAAGCAGTGCAGCCTAGTAGTTAGGGCACAGAACTGTGTAACCCGGAATCCCAGCAGTTCAAATCCTACTTCAGCCAGCAGCTCACTTTATGACCCTGAGCAAGTGCATGACCTCCCTGGGCTTTAGATGCTCCCAGCTGTAGAACTGTATAGAATCAGAGCCTTGCGGTTGTTGCATCCTAGCTAAGTGATCCCAGGTAAACACGTTGTAAAAAAACACATAAATTCTAGGGACATGGATATGATGTTCTATCCACATATTCTGGCAGTTGCCTTTCCTCTTAAGACTGGCCAGAACATCTTCAAGTTGGCTTCTCCCACCCACCTGGGTGGTAACTCCCTTGGCCCCACCCCATTGTGCCAGATCTTCTTTCCGCTGGAAGAAGCAAGTTTTTCTCCTTACCACTCTTGTGCTGAGAAGGCCCTTTGCTCAGATCTTCGGATTTCCTTCCAAATTAATAAAAACTTTGTCTTCAGATTTTTCTTCCCGCTGACCAACATGGATGTCAAAGAAGTCTTCTCCGGGGTTCTGGAAGTGCAGCTGCGGGCAGAAGATGTTCCAGACGGATTTGCACACTATGTGCGTTTACTGCCTGGTCCATGAGCATGATCCCAAGCTTTTTTTTTCTTCCCAACTTATTTTCCTCCAGTCGCTGCTCCGATGAGATCTCTCTCAGGCATCCTGGCTTGTTCCTGCTCCCCGAGATCCCCTGGTCCCGAGTCTCCCCTCTGCAGTACTCCGACCCTCTCACTTACCTTGCAGCTAGAAACCCCTGGCTTGTACCCCCCCAAGGTGGGGCCACCACTCTTTCTTGGTGCTCCTTGAAGTGTAGATTCGGCTGCAGGCAGGACTTGGGGGCAGAGAGAAACGGCAGATCAGGTGGGTGGGATCCGGCGGGGGGCATGGAGGTCAGGTGCCATCACCTACTCGGTGGTGCAAGGTTAAACATAGAAACATAGAAGTTGACGGCAGATAAGGACCGCAAGGCCCATCCAGTCTGACCATTTCTTTTTCTACCTTGTGAATGTGCCATTGGCCTTTGCTCTGTCAATGGCCTGTCTAATCATACTCATCTGTATTGCTACCTTATGCCTATCTCATCCCTGTTTCAAGCCCTGCACTGTATTCCTATCCACCACTTCCTGAGGTAGGCCGTTCCATGCATCCACCACCCTTTCTGTGAAAAAGAACTTCCCCACATTATCCCTTAATCGGCCTCCCTCTAATATCATGCTGTGTCCTCTTGTCCTGCTATTTTTCTTGTCTTGAAACATGTTAGACTCTTTCACCTTGTTAATGCCCTTAAGGTATTTGAAAGTTTCAGTCATCTCACCTCTCTCTCCCTCCTTTGCTCTAGGGTATACATATTGAGCTCCGTTAATCTGTCCTCATATGTTTTCTTTTTTTTAAACTTTCTTTCTTTATTATTTTGGTTCCACATAGATAACATACATACATAAAACACAATACATCTTTCTAACATAAATAGTTACAAACAAGTTTTTTATAGGCAATTTCATATACTCAAATCCTGGTCTGACAATGGGAGAGGTAATGCTGCATATCCATATCTTTCATCATATTAATTTCATATACAAATCACTTTGTCTTCGGAGATGCAGCTTATACATTACTCTAGTGTTCTGGATTAAACACCCAACAGGGACCCAAAACCACAATGCCCAAACCCTAGCCCGCTTTCCATAGAGGTCAGGTTTCTCACTGAGGAATCTGCTTTATTCCAAAGAAAGCCCAACTTGTTAAGGGATGAAGTCAGGCCTTTCCCCTGCCATGTATAAGACCCATCGTCTCCACAGGTTTTCAAACTGTGGCAGACTCTTATTCAAGGAGGCTGACAATGCCTCCATCCTGTAAATATTTATCATAATCTCCTGCCACTTATTTAATGTAATAGGATTATGAGTTAGCCAATTTTTAGTTACCACCTTCTGGGCAGCTAAGAATGTTATTTTCAAAAACTTCATTGTAAGTGGATCTCTGCGTTCCTCCGGAGATTCTAAAAAGAAATAGCATGTGGGGGACACTATTAGGTTTGAGTCAATTATTCTTCTTAGGGCTTGTTGCAAGTCTGACAGAAAGATGGAAAGCGCTGGACAGCTCCACAACACATGCACATATGTTGCTTGTTTCTGACCACAGTTCCTCCAACAGTCTGCGGAGTTGCTTCTCAAAATCTTCCCTATGGTTGTTGGGGAGCGAAAATACCTGGTAAAGATCTTCCAAGAGAAATCCTGCCAGCTAACAGCTGATAGGCCACACTGTACTTTAGGTTGGGCCCTTGTCCACATCTTATCTGTAATCTGACTTCCCAAATCTTTTTCCCAGGCCCTCAGTATGGATTCTGTAGTATCCCCCTTCCATACCAGTAGGTCTTGGTAAAGTGTGGAAATAATATGCTCTCTAATGGGTGCCCCTTCTATTGCCTTTTTAAAAGTGTGGGCAATCTGGGGGGGGGGGGGTAAGAAGGTCGCCCAGCTAAATTCCGTGATAAGACTTCTCACAAAGTTTCTAGTTTGAAAGTATCTGAATCTGTCCTGCCACGGGACTTCAAATCTGTTAACCAAAGTTTCAAAGGGCACAACATCCCCTTTCTCTCTGAAGTGCCAAACTAAATGTAGACCCCTTGCCTCCCATCTTTTAAATCCATTGTCCCATGTCCCCGGAAAAAAAGCCTCAAAGTATGGAATAGACAACAACAGTGATTTCCAATTGTCGGCCCTTTTGTCCTTCAAAATAGTATACCATACTTCAAGTGTGGGAGCTGTGAAAGGATCCTCCACTTGTCCTAAGTGAGGTCTTCTCCCCTGTCTGAGGAGCATACTTAAGTTAGAGAGTGCCCCTTCTTTAAGTTCTAAGTTTTTCCATTTTGAGATATATAAGTTGTCTAACCAATACATGATCGTCCGCAACTGTGCAGCATAATAGTATAGCTTAAAATTAGGTAATGAGGCCACCTGCCTTTTTCGGGATCTGAAGGACTGAAAGCCTGATCCTAGGTTTATGTGGGCCCCATAAGAAACGTGAAATTGTCCTATTTAGCAGATTAAAATAGGAGTCTGGTATTCTGGTAGGAATTGTTTGTGACAGGTATAGGAATTTGGGAAGAATCTCATATGTTTTCTGATGTAGTCCCTGCACCATTTTGGTTGCCCTTCTCTGGATTGCCTCAATTTGGTTAATGTCCTTGTGAAGGTGTGGCCTCCAGTACTGCATGCAGTACTCCAGATGGGGCCTAACCAGTGTCTTGTAAAGAGGGATTATTACCTCCCTCTTACGACTTGTGATACCACTTCTAATACATCCCAACATCCCCCTAGCCTTACCTACTGCTGTAGTGGTCTGCTTGGATGATTTCAGGTCATCTGCGATGATGATGCCCAAGTCTCTTTCTTCCTTTGTGACTGCCAGCAACTCCCCTCCCAGTCTATAGGTGGCTTCAGGGTTTCTCTTCCCTATGTGCATGATCTTACACTTCTTTGCGTTAAACCCCAGTTGCCACTCTTCTGACCATTTTGCCAGTTTATCCAGATCTCTTCTCATTCTTCCTACTACCCCATCTGGATAATCTACTCTGTTTTCCCTTGTTTATGCACATTACCCCCCTCCCTGAGATGCGGACATGCAGTGATGTTCAGTGCAGGTGGGTGCGATCCCACACCTGCCTGCAGGACGTCCGCCGACACCTCTTCCCAACTTTGATGTGGTCCCAGGCTGCCGTACACCCAGCCTCCGCTGGGTGTAACTAGCACCGGGGAGTCACACCCCACCCTCCCCTAGGAGAAGACGGCTGTCATTGGACACTCAATCCTTTCCTCCCTGGCCGATCCCTCGGCAACCCGAGCTCACTCCTGAAGCTGGGTCGCCGGCGTGGTGCGAGGTGTGGCATCCAGTGCCTCAACCCTCATCACCACCAGGCCGGCCACATGATTCCCAGGCTTGAGACCTTTGTCGTACCTTCCACCCATCCATTTTAGAGGACCACCATGCCTGCTTACTTTGAGGCATCCAAGTGAACTGTACCCACTGGTCAAATTGAAAGATGCCCGTCGGTTGGTCTCCATGGCTGTGGGGTCCGTCGAACAACTCGCGGCTTTCAAGGAGGTGGTGGCCCAGGCTGTGGCTCAGTCCTTCCTCGGCTTTGACTTTTTTGCAACTCTCTTTGGGCACCTCCTTTACAGGGGAGCTTAAGGATTTGTGCCAGGCTCTCGTGACTCATGGACGGGGCCCTCATCGGCACACAAATCTAAATCTAAGAAAAAGGCCAAAGAAAGGTCTTGCCATCAATTTTGGGATCAGTAACACTCTTGGACTTCCGATTCCAGTGCTTCTCTGGATCTGACTTCGGTTGAATCCTCAGCCTAGGCCGCCAGCTCCACAGTACACCGTTGGGCCAGTTGGCCAAGACCCAGGTTGATCTTCTGGCCAAGATTTTTCTTGAGCCGATCGACCTGTTGTCGCTTGAAGAGGCCGATATCTCTCTGTCCAGGACTCTGGTCCTGACTCAGACCCAGGGAGAAATGGATCAGTCCGCTGACCCGCCACCTGTACTTTTCAGAACTGAAACCATTGATTGCCTCAGCTCTTACCCGACCCCTCTGAGACCCGCCACCGCCCCCCGTGGTCTGGGTCACAGTCTCATTCCTGTGAGTTGAGCAGCTGGTATCGATGCCAGCGCTGGCTCTCGACAATTGGGAAAGTGGCACTGCCGCTATTCTTCTTCCTTGTCCTCGGATGAGGAGAGGCTTTGGCACAAGTTGTCTGACGCTACAAGGACTTGATGTGGCAACAGCTGGTGTTCACCAGTATGAAGCCCATTCTGGCTTCTACTCTGTCCTTCACCTGACTTTCATAGCGGAGGCCGACGCCTTCTCCGCCTCTGCAGGAGCAGACCCATAAAACAGTCCTGGCTCAGCCTTCTCTGGCATCTCCACCACCTCTAGCGGAGCCGCCCCCACCAAACAGCCGATGACCGACGCTCTGACTAAGGAGTCTCAGCTGGCCTTTAGGTCTTCCCCATCGACTGTCGGTCAGTGTCACCCCTGGTCGTCCACAGAGGGTCAGCAGGGACTTAGGCAGTCGACCCCTCTTCGATGACTCTCTGGAGTCTGAGGGTTCCTCCTTGCACTCTGGCACGGCTGGAGTTAGGGGAGAGGTTCACAAGCTATTTGTCACCTACACTGAAGTTGCACCTGGCAGATGGACAGCTAAGCATATGATTGGCAGGTGGATTGTATCCTGCGTCGACCTCTGCTATAGGTTGGCTGGTAGGGAACTCATTCCACCCGCCTCCCTCGGTGGCTGCTTCCAGGGACATCCCTGTTCAGGAAATCTGCAGGGCAGCCACCTGGAGGTCAGCATACACCTTCATTTCCCACTTACCACAATGACCTTAAGTCATGCTGGGATGCTGGTTTTGGGGCCTCAGTTCTCCAATCTCTGTTTCTAAAGTAGGGAATGTGTGCCTTGCCTCTCTCCTCCCAGAGAACTGCTAGGAGTCTGCCAGAATGTGTGGATAGAACATCGTATCCATGTCCCTAGAAAAACAGGTTACTCACCCCTAATAGTAGTTCTAGGAATGGTATATGGTGCTCATCCACACAGACCCACTCAACCTCCCTGGCAAGTGGCACACCGATTTTCTTTCAGTGGGCAAGATCTGATGTCACGGGGCGGGGCCGAGGGAGTTACTACCCAGGTGGATGGGAGGAGCCTGCTTGAAGACTCGATGGCTGAGAGGGACCTGGGGGTGGTGGTGGATGTCAAGAAGAAAAACTCTGAGACTTGTAGGAGGGCAGTAGCCAAGGCCAACAGGATGCTGGGGTGCATCGCTAGGGGGATCACCGCCAGAAGGAGGGAAGTGATACTCCCTCTGTATAACTGCTTGGTGAGGCCGCACCTTGAGTACTGCGTGCAGTTTTGGAGGCCACACTTAAAGAGGGACATTAACCTCCTGGAGAGGGTCCAGAGGAGGGCAACCAAAATGATTTGGGGCTTGGGGGACAGGACCTATGAGGAGAGGCTCGAAGAGCTAAATATGTACACATTGGAAGAGAGAAGGGACTGGGGGACATGATAGAGGTCTTCAGGTACATGAAGAGGGTAAATAGGGGAGGAACAGTCCGGGTGCTTCGAAGGAAGGAGGAGGGGGCCACTAGAGGGCATGGGTGGAAGCTGGAGGGGGGAAGATTCAGGGGAGAAAGGAGGAGGTGCTACTTCACTGAGAGGGTGGTGGAGCCATGGAATGCACTGCCTAGGGGGCTGGTGGAGGCAGAAACAGTGGAGGGTTCGAGAGGGGTGGGACAGGTACAGGGGAAGGGTTCTGGAAGCAAAATCCAATGCAGCAAGAATATCCGGAACTGGGAAGGGAGAAGCCAGAGAAGGCAAGCGGGGCAGCAAGGTCAGCACCCAGGGCGGGGCTGACCAAACGAGCAGACACGAAAGACCGTTAGGCCTATTCTGCTGGCATTTTAGTATGTTAGTATGTAAGACATTCCGGCCAGTCCTAAGTGGAAAGGCAACTGCCAGAATGTGTGGATGAACATCATATACAGGGTTCAACCTTAACATTGTTTTACTAGCCCTGAACCTAGTGCAAATTGGCCAGGGCTAGTGCAGCTAACCCTCTACTTGTCCGTCTTGACTAGTGCAGGTTTTTCATGCCTGTTAATGAAGTTAAAAAAAGTCCCTGCTGTAGCAGGCTGTAGTCCTTTTGCTAATATCCCTCAGTTTTCCAGGTGGCCTGGTGTGATTAGCAGCTCATTAAGAGCTGCAATTATCTGGCAGTTCAAGAGGGGGATCCAACAAAAGACTCAATGTAAGTCATTATCACATGTTAGGACATTCAGCTAGTGTGCATGCTGTGATCAAAGGTACAGTGGTCAAGTCAGTAGCTTCCAGTTTCTGAACTTGTCTTTGATTTGTCCCACAATATTAAGACCAGTGTGCTTCATTTCCCAACCTTTTGAGTGTCTGTATCCAACACTGCGGTGACAGAATACTATGATGTATACGCAGTCTACCCAGCCAGGTGGTCTGTCCACTCTGTACTTTCTCTGGACGCCACTGCAGACTAGGTAGATTCTGAAGTGGCCATCTATAGACCCATACAGTAGCTGCCATTACTGACTGGTGTTGGGGTCCAAAGCTCTTCTTAATGGATCACACCAGTCAATGCCATCCATGCAGTCCAACCCTTATACCACTCAGCATGTCATTACATCCTAAAAACAATGCTTTGGAGCATGTATGGTACAAAGCAAAACCTTAGTAAAATATATAATTTGAAAGGTTAAAAAGGTATTCCTGGTATGCATAGATCATCTTATATAGAAAGAGAAGTAGTACAGCATCATGCCTGTATACTGCTCCACCTTTGACCAATGAAAGGACACTTATGAAAAATATGTTGTTAGGACAGAGCATGTTAAATCAATACTTTTGTGCCTGGTATATATAAATAGATATGTCAAAGTTTCTTACATCCCAAGCCCCTTGGGGGTACGCACTGCGTGTGATTGTTTTGCAGTCCTCTTTTGCTGTGGCAGGAAGCAATGTGGGAGCAGGATAAATATGCAGTAATTAGAGTATTTCTTGGCATGCATCTTTCCTTTCCTATATATCAAAATTTACCATTATTATTGTGGGCTAGTATAACTCTGCAGGCTAGTGCAATATTTAATCAACTTACCCAGCTGGCTAGTGCGAAAAAAAAAGTTGACACTGATCATATACCACTCCTAGAACTACTGTTACAGGTGAATAACCTGCTTTCTAGGGACATGGATATGTTGTTCATCCACACTATCTGGCAGGTTCCTTGCCGCTTTAAATCTTGCGGAAGGTCTTCAAGCTGGCTCCTCCCACCCACCGGGTGGTAAAACTCGGCTCCGCCCATGATGCCAGATCTTCCTTACCGCTTGAAGCTCAGGTTCCCTCCTTAACAGCTCTGCGATTAGATTTGGTGCCTAACTCTTCAAACTTTGAAACTGTTTCAAAATTTACCAAACTGCCAGTCTTCTTCTCCTCGCTGCGTGGATATCGACTCCTGGATTTGGAGATGTCCCTGCGGGCAGAAAATGTCTCTGACAGACCTGCACTCCACGTAAATCTACTGCTTGGGCCTTGAGCACAGACACTGAGCTTGCGACCTGTGCTCTTCTTTTTGGTCTATGTCCTCGAAGATCGTGCTGCCCGTCTTCAGTTGGGGTGTCCCGAGAAGAGATTTCCTCCGGTTAAATCGAAGGAGGCCCGATTGGCGGTGTCCGCGGCTGCGGGCTCTGCGGAACAACTCGAGCAGATGATCGCCCTCGAGGAGGAGGCGGCGCAGGCCGCTCCATCTTCGGCCGCAGCATTCGTCCCACTCTCTCTCGGCGCCTCGTATTCGGCTTCTTTTAAGGAGCTTTGCTTGACCCTTTCGACAAAAGGCGAGGGTCCATCCTCTTCTGGACCGTTTTCTCGGTCAAAAAAGAGTAAGGGTAAGTCCCATCATCGATGCTCTTGAGAGCGGGAAAGATCTCCCTCCCCTTGTCGACAGTCGACTTCGGTCGAACCTTCAGCTTCGGCCACTGGCTTCACGGTGTCCCCGTCAGGCCAGTTGACGAGACACCCTTGACGGTGGTCGAGATTTTCTCGACCCATTAGGCGGGTTGTCGGCTGGTGAAGCTGAAATCCCTCTCCCGGTTCCCCGGCGAGTTGAGGATCCCATCGGCTCGTCTGTGCCTCCGGTTCGGAGCCGTCGGTGCAATCTTCCGAGCGAAGGGTGTACGATTCGGTACCCACAGCGCCGACCTCGGCCTGGCCGAGATTCTCGGTCTCGGACCTCCCTCGCAGCCAACCCGATCCGCCCGTCATGAAAGCGGTCTCGACACAGCGCTAAGCAGCGCCCGCCGCACTTCCTCTTCTTCCTCCTCCTCGGGCGAGGAAGCTTTAGCCTGGTTACGCCGGAAATATGAAGAGCTTATGTGGCAGCAGCTTCTGTTGGCGGGAATAAGCCAACCGTCCGGTAAGTGGCTGTCACCGGGCGGCGAAACAACCCCCCGCGGTGGTCGAGGCCTGTTTCCAGACGGTTGTTGGCCTGTTACTGCTGCCCACCGATTTTGGTGGAACCGCCTCCTCCTCAGCCGTTAGTTGGGGCTCCGACCAAGAGTTCTCGGTCGGCTCAGGGGCTGCCCATAGGCTGTCGGTCCTCTCACTCCCGATAAACCTCGGCATGTGGAGGTGTCTCAGGCTCGAGGCAGCTCTTGAGACTCGTCGGAGTCAGAAGATGACTCCTCCCTGTTCTCCAGGCGGATGGACTTGGAGTCCTCAGGGGCAGTCAGTGGGCGATAGCCTTTGTCCTTCCTTGGCCTACGCCGGCTCATCTCGAGTCCACGGGATGAAGCTCGAACCCGTGTCCAAGCGGGCCAGATATCCCTCACGGAGATTCTGGACCGGGGATTCTCGACGGAGGCCTTTCCGGTGGCAAGCCATCGTTGGTCCGACCTTGGAGCTATGGTGGCGTCCGGCTTCCTGCCCTGCGCCTTCGGCCAGGATGGCCAGGAAGTACGTGGTCCCTACCGATTCCCTGTCCGGTTTTTCAGAACACCCCTCTGCTGAGGGGTTGGTTACCGATAGCGTTTTCCGGTGCGCCGGGAACGCCAGGGACGTGGACAAACCACTTGTCAAAGAATCCAAGAAATTGGATTACGCCGGGCGGAAAGTCTATGCTGCTTCTTCCCTCGACCTTCATCAGGCCAGTTCGGCCGTCCTGATGACACACTTCTCCCATGCCCTGTTGGGCTCCCTGGATGAGGTCGTTCACCATCTTCCTGCGGACCTGCAAACCACGGTCAAGCAGGTGCGGGATCAGGGCAGGGCAGTGGCTAAGCAGCAGCTCCAGACTGCTCTTGACATCGGAGACTCTTGTGCCAGGTCAGTGGCGACCGCAGTGGCCATGCGTTCGCAGGCGTGGCTGAGGATATCTACCTTCACCTCGGATACCCAGCACAAACTGTCAGATGTTCCCTTCCTGGGAACTGACCTCTTCGGCCTTGGAGTGGAAGGTCAACTCCAGAGGATCGAAAAGTCCAATGCCACCTTGGACTCGGTCTCCTCCACGCAGAAGGACAAAGGCCGTAAGCCTCAGCCTAAGCCCTTTCGCCCTTCTGTGCCCGCAGCCGCCCGGCCAACAGCGTCAGGGCCAGCAGGCTCGACCTTGGTACCCCAAACCCAAGCAGTGTCTTCCTCTAATAGGAAGCAAGGAGGTAAGGGCCAGGAGGTACCTCGGCAGTCCCTCCTCCAAGCCTGCCCAGTGACAGGGCTGGGGTGTCGCCCCCCCATCCCCGTCGCCTCACCCCTGGTTCCCCCCGTGGGGGGACGGCTCCGGCACTTCCTTTCCGCCTGGTCCGCTGTTACCATGGACAGGTGGGTCTTGGAGGTGGTGGGAAGAGGCCTGCCTCTAGAATTCGAGCAGGCACCGCCCTACAGAGCCGTCGCCCCTCGGGGGGCTTCGGGGTCCCCAGCCTCACTGGCGGCTCGTCGAGCCGACATCGCTCTCCTCCTCCAGAAGGAGGTGATAAGAGAGGTGGAGGACCCTCCTTCAGACCCGGGGTTTGTGTCCAGGTATTTCCTGGTTCCGAAACAGACGGGGGGCTGGCGCCCCATCCTCGACCTACACTACCTAAACAAGTTCCTAAGGTCTCGAACCTTCAGAATGGTCACTCTGGCTCAGATAATTCCATCTCTGGAACACGGCGTGTGGTTCTGCTCTCTGGACTTTCAGGACGCGTTCTTTCACGTCCCTATCCGTCCGTCTCACCGGAGATTCCTCCGCTTCAGAGCAGAGGGATCCCTATTCGAGTTCCAGGCCATGCCCTTCTTTCTCTAGCTCCCAGGGTCTTCACCAAATGCATGGCAGTGGTGACAGCATTCCTGCGGCGCCGAGGGTCGGTGTACCCTTACCTGGACGATTGGCTGATAGCAGCCCCTCCAGACAGGAGGCGGGCGGTCAGAGATCTGGCCCTCAGGTTTGCTCTCAGGTCGGCCTCCTTATCACGAGGCCAAATCAGACTGGAACCGAAGCAGGTGATACTGTTCATCGGGGCGAGCTCGACTCTTTCTGGAGCAAACACGGCTCCCGGCGGACAGGGCGAGGTTCTTACCTCCTTTGCCCAATCATTTCTGGTTGGGCAGTCGCCCCTACCTGGGACTTCCCTGCGCCTCCTGGGTCTCATGGCGGCCTGTACAGCGTGGTCCGTTGGGCACGTTGGCACATGCGTCCCCTTCAGTGGGGACTGGCCAGCCAATGGTCTGGCGCTGTCGATCCCTTGGACCAGCTCGTGGTGGCGACCCAGGAGATAGTGGGCAGCTCTCCAGTAGTGGACGTTCCATCTCATCTGCAGGAGGGCATCCGTTTGTCCGCCCGAGCTGGCGGTCTCTCTGTCGACCGAGCGCCTCTTTGATGGGTTGGGGTGCCCATCTGGGAGACACAGTGCACGGCCTCTGGTCCCGCGGAGTCCGATGCCACATCAACCTGCTGGAGCTCGGCGGTCCCTAGCTCTCACCGCCTTTGCTCCGTTTCTCCGGGGTCAAGTGGTCCAGTCCAGGCCGGACAATACCACGACCATGTACTACCTAAACCGCCAGAGGCGGGGCCTCCTCCATGCTTCTATGCAAGGGCTCTCCGCATCTGGTCACTTGTGCGCAGCCTGGGCGGATCTCCTGGCCATTCATGTGGCAGGAGCCTCCAACACCCTGGCCGATGCCCTGGGCGGATAGGGCTGCATCGACGAGTGGTCTCTCCTGTCGGAGGTAGTACAGATCTGTTCTCCTCTGGGGCACACCTCTGGTGGATCTGTTTGCCTCCAGGAGAGCGAAGTTGAGGCTGTTTATGCCCCCCTCAGCAGGGGCTGCTGCAGGGGATGCCTTCTGAGGCCATGGACCCGGGCCTCTTTACGCCTCCCCTTTCCCCTGATTCACAGGGTCCTGCTCAAAGCGAGGAGGGACAAGGCGCAGGTGATTCTGATAGCCCCAGACTGGCCCGCCAGTTCTGGTACCCAGATCTCCTCAGCCTCAGCTCCAGGCTCCCGAGGCAGCTTCCAGCTCGCCCAGACCTGCTCTCAGTCAGTCAGGGGAAGGTGTTCCATCTGGACCTTCAATCCCTGCACCTGACAGCCTGGTTCCTGAGCGGCTAGAGTTCCAGGCCTTGGGTCTTTCCGACGAGGTCCTCAACATCGTTGAGGTGTCCCGTAAGGAGTCGACCAGAAAATGCTACGCCTTCAAATGGAAGAGATTCTCCATTTGGTGTCAGGGTAAGGGCTTGGACCCTTCCTCTTGTTCTGTGGCCAGCATTTTGGACTATCTATGGTCCCTATCTAGTCAATGGCTTAGGTCGACAACCCTAAAGGTGCACCTGGCAGCCATTTCTGCTTATCGGGCGCGGGCCGGTCAGCAGTCAGTGGTGCAGGAGAAGGTGGTCGGGCGCTTCTTCAAAGGCCTTGATCACATTTCCCCTCCAGTGCGGGAACCCCCACCTCCGTGGGATTTACTGCTGGTACTGGCAAAGCTCATGGGCAAGCCATTCGAACCAATGCACAGGTGTGGTCTCCCCCACCTGTCGTGGAAGACCGCCTTCTTGGTGGCTATCCGTCAGCCAGAAGGATGGGGAGAACTCCAGGCGCTGAGCATCGAGTCTCCTTACCTGTTCTTCCACAAGGACAAGGTTGTCCTCGCCCCCACCCGAAATTCCTTCCGAAGGTGGTGTCGGAGTTTCACCTTAATCAGGTGTTGACTCTGCCGGTGTTCTACCCCAATCACACCTCGGAGGCCGAATATAGACTCCATACTTTGGACCCTAGAAGGGCGCTCGCCTACTACAAGGAGCACACGGCTGGGATTCGGGGAGAGGTTCGCCAGCTGTTTGTCACCTACGCTGAAGCTGCACCTGGCAGACCTGCAGCCAAGCGGACGATAAGCAGATGGGTCACCTCCTGCATAGATTTCTGCTATGAGTTGGCGGGCATGGAGCCTCCCAGAGGGATAAGAGCTCATTCTACCCGCCATACTGCTGCATCGGTGGCTATTTCCAGGGATGTCCCTATCCAGGAAATCTGCAGGGCTGCTACCTGGAAGTCAGCAAACACCTTCATTACCCACTACCACATCGACCTTGAGTCACGCCAGGATGCTGGTTTTGGGGCCTCGGTTCTCCAGTCCTTATTTCCCAAGTGAGTATTAAGGAGGTGTGCTCCTTGCCTCCCTCCTCCCGGAGAACTGCTAGGAGTCTGCCAGATAGTGTGGATGAACAACATATCCATGTCCCTAGAAATACAGGTTACTCACCTGTAACAGGAGTTCTAGGAATGCTATATGTTGTTCATCCACACGACCACCCGACCTCCCCGGCTCCGATGCACAACCTGAGCTTCCAGCGGGCCAGATCTGGCGTCATGGGGCGGAGCCAAGAGTTTTACCACCCGGGTGGGTGGGAGGAGCCAGCTTGAAGACCTTCCGGCAAGATTTAAAGTGGCAAGGAACCTGCCAGATAGTGTGGATGAACAACATATACCATTCCTAGAACTCCTGTTACAGGTGAGTAACCTGTATTTTCTGTCCATGGTGGTCCTCTTCAGCATCAGCGACCTCCCAGCCCTTCTCTGCCACTTACCCACCTGTTGTTATGCTAAACTTCCCCTCAAGGTGGAGTCCGTGGGGAGCCACCCCAGTCTCGCAACCTGAAGTGCAGTGTTATAGGGTGGGTCTACAGGTAGACAAATAACGTAAACAGAAGCAGCTTGTAAGGTGCAACCCACCGTTTGCTTGGTGGGATGTTTATTAAATTCTTAAACAGTCTTCAGCACAAAAAAGTAAAAATAAATACAGGAAACAAAATAACAAATGTTCAGGATGTTTCCAAAGCTTCTTTTCGCTCATAAGCTGGAACTTTCCTCTAGCTTGGTCAGTCAGCGTTGACCTTCTCTCTCCATTTCCATCCTGTCTATCTAACGAACACTGGGAGAGGTCAGGCTTATATACCCGCCTCCTGATCAGGTGACTCAGTATTCTTTTGGAACAAGGTAAAATCAATGAATAACCTTTCAAAATAGTGTTCATTAGCATAACCTTGTTTTATACATCAATAAAAACTTCCTTTTGAGCTTTTTATACAATAAAAACACTGTATAAAGGATTTGATACAAACAACAGTCACCTAACATTTGATTGACAGTTTGCTCTCTTTAAATATAGACCACTAGGGGCCGCGCTTACTCCCTATAGTGGCTCTCATTCTGCTGCAGGGCTGCTAGCAAGCTCTCCCCTTAGCTTCCACGGAGCAGCGCAGCAACAATATTCTGGTAACTTCCTTGTTTGTTTAAATGTTTCAGTTCTTTCTGTTTGAAGTAACAAAACCTTCTTTGGTCTATTAAGACACAGGAGTGTTTAAAAGACAGAAAAACTGTAACTGTCTCCTCCTTTTTCAGGTGTTTGCAGCACAGGAGTTAGTTTGGCTTTAGTTGTGGTTTGAAATCTCCAAACATATTTTTAGGGGCCAAACAACTGGCTTCAGCTCTGCTCTGTGTTTCCTTTAACAGAAACCGCTTTTTAACAGAAACTAGGCAACCTAACTCAGCTATTCCTTTTGCTTCATAAATAGCAGCACCAAATGGTATTTTTAAAACACAGAGTCCAGCCAGCAGCTAACAGCTTAGTCTGTCTAGCAGAGACACTTTTCTAACAAAAAGAGTTTTCCATGCACGTGCTAGCTTGGCATTTCTGAGCAGGAATACTGTTTTAGGGGGATTTATTTGCACAGTAGAGGCTTTTCTGTCTTTACATTACAGGTACCTGCAGTTTACAAATGCCTTTATTCATAATGTGCTGCTTGTGTAACAGAGTTTCTTTTACTTAGGAACTCAGGGCAACATGAACAGACAAGGGCCCAGGAAATCCAGAGAAAATTAAACAGCAGGGATAAGAAAGGGAAGAGGGGGTTTTGTAAGGAGGTGGCCTGCCTCCATACAGAAAAATAGGGACAGCATAAAGAGAAACAGGAAAGTGGTTGCAGTCAGAGGTTTAAGAAGAGGAAAAGGTCCCACGTCTCAGTGGCAGGGATAGACCCTATCATAGGCAGGTTTCCGCAAAGTGGTGGACGATTGGATCATCAAGTGCCTACATCATCTTTCATGCCTTACAGGGTTTTCCCAATTTTCTTTATCCCTTCTCTGTGGCATGTCTGCAGCATGGGTTCAGTGGCACACGGATGCATGTCAGCATATATCAGAGCCTGTTGTGGCCCTCCTCCCTGTATGCCAGGTCCAGCTGCATCACCACTCGCCTTCCCCAAGGAGGAGAGCATCCTTTGGGATGCTGTATCGTCTTTCTCGGCAGGCCCTCGGATGACTTGGGCTCATTCCCTCCAGGTCACTGGCATCAACTGCATCAAATCTGCTGCTGCACGGAGGAACTGGCCTTGCCTGTTAATCCTGAAAGGCTGAAGCCTGCAACTGTAATGCACACAGTCAGTGTGTGTGTACACACTGCTTCTACACCATGGCTTAAAAAGATTCCCTTTGATCTCTAGGATTTTTGCACTTTTGGCAAGCAGTGAAGCCCAGGGTTACTGCCTGAAAATTCTTAACTATCTTTAGGAAAAACAGTTATCTGAATGCATGTGTATGTTGATTAATTTTTAAGCAAGGATACTATATATATATATATATGTGTGTGTGTGTGTGTGTGTGTGTGTATACAGAAGGAGGAGCATCAGGAAAAATGACTGAGACACAAAATAAGAGTACTGCATCTCCTAAGGGATGGTTCAATATTTCCTGCAAGTTCCTGACATTGCATTGTAACTTTTAAAATTTCTTTTTATTGAAATGTTTTTGGGCTGGCCTGTCGTGCCGTGATTTGAGTTCCACGGCAACCGGGTTTGAGGATAAGCCGGGTTGCTGTGGAGCTCAGTGGGGGAGAAGGATAGAGCATCCCAAGGACAGCTCTCCTTTTCCGGGGTGAGGGATTGTTCCGGTGCCTGCTGGCTCCTAGCAGAGGCGGGGAGCATCACAGGACACCGGATCACACACGTCATCAGGGAGGGGTGGACGTCGGCATCAGCCATTACGTCACTACACCACCCCGAACAGAAAGAGACAAATGGCTGGGTGCTTACGGATGGCGGCCTCCAGATCCTCTCGCCTCAGGCCCTCCAGGGAGCCGCTTCCACAGGCCTCAGCAGCGTCCTACAGCCTGCAGGTGGGTGCTGAGTGTCACCTCACTGGTGCATTCCCCCCCAGGGGACCCACCGGCGAAGGAAACGCCGGATACCATGGGAAGGATATGGGCTTTATGGGGGGCCAGACCGAGTGAGGCAGTAGGGAGGTATGGCAGAGAGGGTTATAGGAGTGCTTAAAGGAGAGGGGGGCATCTGAGCAGGAATGAGGGGAATGTTTTTTGTTACACTTGGTCAAGAGTACATTTCAGACATTTTCTTATATTGCCATATATCTCCAGCCAGTTCACATGATTAACAATTTATATAATTTTACCCAAAGGGTTGAATGTTTAGTGTGATAAGTATACAACGTTCTAGTCAAAGATCATTCAAAAGATAAAGCTCCAGCTCCATTTCATCTAAATGTTACCTTATTTACCCCTTATGTTTTATTTATTTCTTATTATCTTTATATTTGGGTGAGGCATTTCCTCTCTGTTGATTAGACCCCCCTGCTTAAATTAAATTCTCTTTTCTCTCAACTCTTCTATCATTATTCAAGCCTTCCCTCCTGATCCCTCCCATAATAATTCTACCAATACTAGGGTCAAAAATTTGATTCTACCACCCACTGTTAGAGCACCCATCTCTGCCATCTCATCATGTATGTTGGAGCTTTACCCTGGATTTTTGCATTAAGGGATTCTGTAACATACATTTCAGACATGATAGATCTCCATTCTAATACTGTTGGAATGCTGCTAGTCATCCACCTGCGTGTTATTGACTTTTTGACTGCCAACAAACTGGGAGGTAAACGAGTTTGTTCCCATGGAGTGGAATGGTCTGGAAAGATCCCCAGCAGAACCTGCTCAGCTGTTAATTCTACCTCTTGTTCCAATAAGCTAGTTAATTCTGTTTGTAGGGATATCCATAAAGGCATCAAACAAGGACACTGCCAGAAAATGTGTCCCAGTGTCACCCTCGGGCACCCACATTTTCGGCAACAAACTCCATATTCTTCTGGGAGGAATTTAAGCAGGACTGACGGAGCTCTAAAAAAGTGAGAGTGACACTTCCACGTAAATTCTCTCCAAAATGGGGAGGAAGTGATCTTACTCGCACTTACAGCTGATCCCCTCCACTCCTCCATAGTTATTTCTAGGTGGAGATCTCTGTTCCATTCCTGTAATATGGATTTAGTTGATTCCTTTTGTTCATTTCTCAATTCCTTGTATATCATTCTGATTAAGTGCTTACACAAATTCCCCTTTATAGCTTCCATAAATGTTTTGAGGAGTTCCGGGGTTGGATACTGGATCTTGGGTTGTATAATTTGGTTTCTAATTATATATTGCATTATAACTTAATTAAATATTTATCCATGTAGTTCAAAATAGATATGTCCATATTAGAGTCTTTATGGAGTCCTCTTGTGTTGTCATTATTCATCCTCCTTCGCCTCACACAGGACTGTTATTGGGATGATTGGTAGAAAACACATTAGAACAAACACACAGAACTAACCAGTCATTGGGTAAAACATTTTTCCCCCCAAAGTGGCCATTTACTGTTAAATTGTGTGTTTTATCATGTGATTTTCTACTTTGCAGACTTAAATGTCTCCTTTTTTAACAGAGTGCAAGTGCTGCCTGCCATGCCCACAAAGGATGGGGCTGGCTGGCTTTGTTTCAAAAACGTAGGCAGCTTTTTTGAAAGTGTTTTTGCAGGCCTGTCAACTGACTCACATTAGAGGGGACATCCCAGGCTGTACGAATCTTGATACCGGTGTGGTGTAAATATGCCTTCCATGTTTGGATGTTGAAGAGGCTGAAAAGTACTGTGCTGGAAGCATTTTGCTTCTTGAGGGGGGCTTACTAAAAATATGAACTGCAGAACAACTGGCGAAGTATCTTTCTGGTAACCAGCTCTCCGTTCTGCCTGTGTTAAGTCTCCTGTGTTTCTCCCTGTGCTCACTAGGGTTGCGAGCAGATGACGAGATCCTGGCTATAAATGGAGAAGCTGTGGCTAAGCTTGACCACAGGCGGCTGAAGTCATTATTCAGTGAGAAGAGTGTGATGTTGACCCTGAAGACTAATCACTTGGATCCCAAGCATATACCATCATCATCCTCCTGTTCTTCCTCCTCCTCAGAAAACGACATCGCCAAGGAGCGGAAACCACATCTCCCCCCTTCTAACCAGTCACAGCTTCTGGAAGAATTTTTGGATAACTTCACAAACAGCACAGCTTCAGGTAGGGCTGAGTGTTTTCAAATTGATACTGATGCTCCAGGGTGCACCAAGTAAAAGAAATGAAAATATGTTTATAGCAAGGCTTGGAAACAGAAAAAAAATGTAAAGAGAATGCTTAATATAGTATTTATGGGAGAGATGTTAGGTTGTCATGATGTAAAGACTGGCTGACCAAGCACACATGGCAGTCTGTCCATTTTGTAGGATTCACTGTTGTGAATGGAAATGAATGGATGGCTAGTGAATTACTAGCACCTCAAAGTACCAGCCACCAGATAGTGGCATCATTTTTGGGTTGTCTTTTGTCTCATTGTTTCCTTGCAAGTTAGGATCAAATATGATAGTAACTATCTGGCCAAAGCATCCTTCTAAAGCAATCAAATTGAAACAGTTGCATCAAACAGTTATCTGTCCTCCCCTGGAAATATGAACAGTTGCACCACATAATGACTGACTGCTCCAGAACAGTTACACCAAATGGTAAGAGTCCTCAGAAAATCTGAACAATTACAATAGAAATATCTTACTTCGAGAGGTCTCTTGCAGTAAGTAATTACTTGCAGGATTGCACCTCCTGGTGTCAGGACCACACGGAAACTTCTGCTAGCAGTGTCTGATGGGGGACCGCCCACCCAACGTCGCGTGACAGATGTCAGCGTGACATTATATAGTGGGCGGTCCCCACGTCCACCCCCAGTTATTTCCTACCATCGACCTGTGCATGTCGGACTGACTGAAGCTTTTCCAAGTAATTTGAATGCTTGTTTGGATGAGTATCCGTTTTCTTCTATCATAATATTTCCTAATGATTGTTTATGTTGTCCTCTTCTTATACAGAATCGCATAAAAATAAGTGTGTTTCTTGCGGGGTCCAGCTACCGCATAATGACCAGCATACCCTCTGCCTCTTCTGCTTGGGACCGGATCGCAATGTCGAGGAGTGTGAGGCCTGCGCTCAGTTCAACTAGGCCACACGGAAAAGGCACCAACAGTCTCTCGATGCCCATCTCCTGAAACTGAAAATGGCTTCAATGGAAAAAGAACTTAAGCTTAAAAGCATCTCCTCCTCTCCAACTGACCCCCACAAGAAGAAAAAGATGGACAAGGAAAAATATCGGGATCGGGAGCAGTCCCCCCCCTCCTCTGAAGTCACCCGTGAACCCTGTGGCGAAAGCTCGGCCTCCTTCCTCCAGGAAGGAGAGCGTCATAGCCATACTTGCGCTCCTGCCTACAGAGCAGGCTTTGGCCACCCCACCGCCACTGGTTATGGTGACGGTGGCTACCGTGGGTTCATCTGAGGCCGCCACCGCACTTAGGCCATCACTATCCTGGACTCTTGTCAGCAGGCGTGGCTGAGAAGCCACTCGTCAGACCCTCTGGTAAGCACTTGGCTGGGGTTAGTAAGTCAGGGGTTGGGGTCTCCGACTCCTGCACAACTCTGGTTGATCAGCTGATCATCAGATCCTCTGACAATCGCATGAGCATTTCTCGTCCATCAGGCTCTGACAACACGCAGCTGGATGTCAGCTCCATCCCGGCCATAGGGCAAGGGTCGCCCTGGGAATTCACCTATGGAGAGCCTCTGTCCCGTCTTCCATTGGAGAGTCCTTCACTGTCACTAGACCTGCAGGTACTGACAGAAGACCTTTCGTCAGGTACACCTGACGGGGTTCCAAAAGGCCTTACAATGGCTCCACCGCCCCCGGTACAAGTACCAGATCCGACCCCTCCTCAGTGCCCGCAGGGCCCTTTACCTCCTTCATCAGGGCCACCAGTGAGCTTTCCCCCGTCGGGGCTCGCATTGGGTTTCCGACCTTCGGGTCTTCCGCCTTCAGGCCCTTAGCCGGGAGGCCCCCCCAGCAGGACCACCGGCGGGCCTTCCTTCAGGCTATCCACCTTCAGGACAACCAACAGGCTTCCTTCCCGTCAGGGCTGCCATCAGGCTACCCTCCATCAGGGCCATCAGGCTTCCCTCTGTCAGGGCCGCTGTCAGGGTTACCCTCCTTCAAGACTGCCGTATGGCTTTCCTACGTTAGGGGCACTATCAGGGTTTCCGCCATCAGGCTATCCTCTGTCAGCCCCAACGCCGGACTCCTTTTTCAGCAGGCTTTTATTACTCAGGTTATCCTGGTTATCACTATCCAGGTTATCCTCACCACTATCCTTCTTCAAGTTTCTTAGGACATGGAACCGGATCAGGGTTCCCTCACTGTCACCCTTCACCGCCTCCCACTTGATCACAGGTAGATTTTAGGGAAATTGTGAAATCTTGGTGGTCTGAGACAAAATCACAATTGGTCTCAGAGTTAGACAGCAGGCATCCGCAACCCCCAGACACAGGAGACCCTGATCCTACCCCTAGGGCACCCTCTCTGGTCATCCCTGGAACCTCGACGTCAGGCCAGACGACAGCCTGATTACAAGCCCTGACATCAGAAGGGACCCTCAGGGAATCAGAACCCCCAATTCCTGAAAAAATTCCAGAGGATTCCGATGATTTCGCAGTGGATTCCAATTCCTCATCCAAGGGTTCAGGACTTGAGACACCTCCCCATGAGGAACCAGTCCCTAGGGAGTCTCCCAAATCCCCTCCTGGAGATCCCTCCTTCGTGGACCTTCTCAGACAAATGGCGGCACAAGGATGGAAATCGGACACTCTGAACCCAAAACATCAAAGATTGGCAAAGCATCTGGATTTCTCAGAGACGAGTCTGGTGCTCACACCCCCATGGCTAGAACCCCATGAGGATTTATCCTTGACCATTTGGCAGAGACCTTCCTCTATCCCGGCCATGGCCAAGAAAGCTGACCGGGTTTATAGGACCTCTGAAGACAGGACACCGGGGGAGTGAGCTGCGAGCTGAGAAAGGAATCTGGTGATGCTCCACAGAGGTGGCTACCTCTTACAGTTGAAACACACCAGAAGGACAGAGCGCACTCAGAAGAAGTGAGTCGGAGACAAAGTTAACTGTTTCAGATTCTTCAGATTTAATTGTTGGTCTCCAGACAGTTCTTTTCAGCAAAGTACAGTGGTGCAATGCATGCCCCTAGCACCACGTTACAAAGAGAGTCTTCAAAGGGACCCTTCCTTACTCCCAAATCCTGACCATGAACGTGGCGGGAATGGGATGGGGTGCCCATCTGGGACGCCACAGGTCCCAGGGCTTGTGGTCGCCTGTAGAACTACACTTGCACATAAATGTGCTAGAAATGAGAGCAGTGCTTTATGCTCTTCAGACCTTTCAGCACATTCTTCAGAAAAATACACTGTTGATCCAGTCGGACAACATGTGTGTAGTGCGGTACATCAACAAACGGGGATACCTGCTCATATCCTCTTTGCAGGGAAGTGATGCGGGTCTGGAATTGGGCTGTTCTGCACAAAGTCTGTCTTCTGGTGGTCCACATCCCAGGCATGCAGAACATTCTCGCAGACAGCCTCGGCTACACCAGGGTAAGAGCCCACGAGTGGGAGCTAAAACGAGAAGTTCTAGATCACATCTTTGACCTTTGGGGTTGTCTGGAAGTGGATCTGTTCACAGCTCCATCAAACGCAAAACTTCCCAAGTTTTGCTCGCTCGATCCTGGGATTTTTGGCAAGATGCACTGTTGCTTTCTTGGACAGGGAGATTTCTGTACGCATTCCCTCCCTTCTCAGTCTTACAGAGAGTGCTGATCAAGCTACAGACAGAAGGAGCACAAATGATAGCTCCATTTTTGGCCTCAACAAAGTTGGTTCCCACTGCTTCAGCAACTAGCAGTGGAATCTCTGGTTCCTCTACCACTTTCTTATGATCTCCTGATCCAGGAGGGGGGCATGCTAGTACGTCCAGGACTGAAATCCCTTCATCTTCACACGTGGCTCCTCAATACATTGTCGCTTCTAGGTATGGGGTTTCCCCAAGGGTAGCTCAGATTTTGGTAGAGGCAAGAAAGCTCTCTACCAGAACTACCTATGCCATGAAGTGGAAACGCTTTTCCATCTGGGCCACGTTGAAGACTTTGGATCCTTTCTTGTGCCCTACTTCTCAGGTCCTGGAGTATCTTCTCCAACTGTTGAACCTGGGCTTGAGCTATTTGTCACTGAAGGTTAACGGCCATCTCTGCCTACCATGATGTAGTAGTGGGCAAGACTGTGGCTCAGTTAGAGGGCTCAGAAACTTTCTTAAAAGGTATTCTGCATCTGAAACCCCTGGTGTGTAACCCTGATCCACCGTGGGACCTTAATTTTCTTTTAAAAAAATGGACCTTACCTCCTTTTGAACCGGTAAGGACATGTGACATACGCTTTTTGTCCTGGAAAGTGCTCTTTTTAGTTGCAGTCACTTCTGCTCAAAGAATTTCTGAGCTTCAGGCCCTGATGTGTAAGGTGCCTTATTTGATTTTTCACAGAGACCGGGTGGCTCTGCGCACAAATCCTAAGTTTCTTTCCTTTGTATGTTTCAGAGACTACCCTGAATCAGTCTCTTCAATTGCTGGTGTATTACCCTGAACATTCTAATCCGGGGGAGGCCATTCTTCATACGTTAGATGTTCACGGAATTTTACATTTTTATACAAACGGGACCAAAGCTGTCCGCAGAATGGATCAGCTTTTTGTTTCTTTCACACCAAAGAGAGAAGGTGCAGCGGTTTCCAAACAATGCCTTTCCAAATGGTTGGCAAACTGCATTACTTTTTGCTACCAGAAGTGTGGTAAAGTCCTTCCAGGGCAGGTGAAAGGACATTCTACCAGGGGTATGGCTGCCTCTGTAGCCTGTTTCAGAAACGTATCTGCTGCAGAAATCTCTGCGGCTGCTACTTGGAGTTCTGTCCACACTTTCTCGAGACACTACAGTTTGGACATCACCTCTAGGCGTAGGGCTGGTTTTGGACTCGCAGCCTTCCAGGGACTCCTGTCCTAAGTATTCAGCTGCCTACTAGATTCCTGTTCCAGCCTCCCATGTTTTCCTGTCTCTTGGACCCTAATTGCTTGGGACTCAGTCCTACAAGTAATTACCAACTGCAAGAGCCCTCTTGAAGTAAGATAGTACAGTTATGTAAGAACTTACCATGGCAGTAGATCTTCGAGAGAGGCTCTTGCAGTAGGTAACCTTTTCCCCCTATTTAGTTTGTAGCTCTCTTTCCAGGAGCCTTTTCTTGGATTCAGGAGCCTCTTCCCATTCTCCTGTCATGACTCTTAGAGGTCTCTGGCAGGAGAACTGGAGGGCGAACGTGGGGACGTCGGGTGGGCGGTCCTCCATCAGACACTGCTAGCAAACGATTTTGTGTAGTCCTGATGCCAGGGGGTGCAGTCCTATAAGTACTTACTTAATGCAAGAGCCTCTTTCGAAGATCTGCTGTTATGGTAAGTTCTTACGTAACTGTATTTTACTGTCCCACTTGGAGAATCGGAACAGTTATACCAATAGTAATTTGGCTCCTCAGTCAATCTGAACAGTTACGCTAGATACTTACTTTCCTCATTAAAAAAATCAGAACAATTGTAACTTGCACCAGATAGAGACAGTCCTATCCAGAAAATTCCAGGTGTCCTGGGTTCAAATCCTAGTTACAGCACTTATTTCCATCTTCTGTTTGTTTGGGTTCCACATATGTGCACACTGCACCCTTGTGTATGAAAATGTAACTATCTGTGCAGCACCAGATTGTGCATTACAGAAAGAGTAAGTTGCTTCTGGGAGTCCCAGGTTTCCAGTTGTCTTGGTGGCACAAATGGCAGCACAGCTAGAATGGTATTCTGGGTGACCTGGGTTTGAATCCCAGCACAGATTTCTTTTGTCTCTTCTGTTTGTTTGGGTTCCATATGTGTGCACATCTAACCATTATGAATGAAAATGTAATTATCTGTGCAGCACTAGACAGTGCATTATAAAAAGAGTAAGTTGCTTCTGGGAGTCCCAGGTTTCCAGTTGTCTTGGTGGTGTAGCTGGTAGCACAACCGGAGTGGTATTTTGGATGCACTTATTTCTTTATCTCTTCTGTTTGTTATATATATATATATGTATCCGCACACCGCACCCTTGTGTATGAAAATGTAATTATCTGAGCAGCACCAGGTTGTGTATTAGAGAAAGAGTGAGTCCCAGGTTTCCAATTGCCCCGGTGGTGCAGCTGGAAGTGCAACCAGAATCATATTCTGGGTGGCCTGGGTTCAAATCCCAGCTGAGGCACTTATTTTTTTTCTGTTTTCTGTTTGTTTGGGTTCCACATATGTGCACATTGCACCCTTCTATATGAATTTGTTATTTTTGTCTAATTTTAGTTAAACATACCAAAATGTATTATTTCTCTCAGCCCTGCTTTGTGCTAGTGGTCAACAGCTGTGGAAGAAAGTATTGCTCCTGAAAAGGCAAGTTGCTCCAGCATTGGGGCTGTGTCTTGCCACCATCTGTCTCTCTGGGCGGGTGCTCTAGCATGGGCAGTTTGGCACCTGAGATGTTGGACAGTCCTCCTGGCATCACAAAAAGAAATGGTCTAGATCCTGCACACACTGGACATCAGGGGACTTTGACTGTTTGACCTCAACTTCTTCCTGCAAGCATAAGGGGAAGAAACTGCACCAGTCGAGGTTGCCTTCTGGTCATTCTGCTGTGAGACATTCGACTTCTGTGGGCCCAGGTTCCCCACTGTCATCATAAATCATACTGGGGACATCTGAGCCTGTCAATGCCCTCACTGTCCAGTATATGGGACTCTGGTGGGCATTTTGGCCATTGGGCAGCTCTTAGGGAGCAGTGGGTCCTGTGTGTCACAGTACCAGTTTTGGAAGTGGCTCTTGACCCCTCAGGGGCAGTTGAGCTGGCACTGTCTTTGGTGCCGCTTGACTTAGGCATACAGCTGACTCCGGCTCCAGCCTCCGAGCTGGGACTGCTGTTGACACTGCCGACGTCTTCCCCACTTATGATGTCATTCTTATCCCCTCTAGGGACAGTAGCGGTCACAGTGCCCCTGTCAGTTCCTTTGGGGCCAGCGGGGTCGTGGACTCTATTGAAGGAACTGTGTCCATTGTCGGGGTCAGGCTCTTCGGTGCCTACTCTGGTGCTGGTGGTGCCAGCGGTGTCATGCAGACGTACGACATCTGGATAGTTCCCTTTGAGAACAGTCACAGGGTCATCTTTCAACTGTACTGTCAGGCCTTCAACCTCCTCCTCTTTACTACTCTACAAGTGAGGAGTGAGGAGGGAGTAGTGGGAGACGAGTCAGATCCTGACCAGATCTTCTCTGATGGTGAGGTTAATTACTGTTACTGCGATCCAAACTGGTTCCCATCACAGTACCTCAGGAGGAGCTCTCTTTCCAAAATTCCAGCATCTGCTCAGCAATATGCATTCTGCATTGAATTTTGAGCCAGCAGTCACAGACGAGGCCAGATGTCTCCAGCTGGAGTTTCTAAACATGCCTAATATCCTGGCCTCTCTAGTTCCTCCCATCCAGCCAGCCTTGGAGACTACCTCTGAGGTGGCTTGGAGAAGGCCTGCTATGTTGGCAGCTGTCCCCAAACAGGTGGACAAGAAATATGCAATGCCTAAATCTAAGCCTGTGTATTTTACTCAGCCAGTAACAGATGCCGTTGTTGTTCTGGCTGAGAATGACAAAGTCATAGTGCCCAAGGAGGTCACCCCCACCCCACTAACAAGGAGGCTTCATGCAAGGTAGACACCATGGGCAAGTGGGATTATGGCTTGGCTACCCTTGGCATGAGGATAGCTAGCTACCAGGATTGCTTATTTAAGTACAAGTGTGCTGTCTGCTGCAAGCTTAAAGAGCAGATACCTACTGTCAGACACCCTGCTCCCCGCAAGCATATGTAATAGTAGATCTGCTCTACTGTTGAGGGGCATTAAAAATTCAATGCGCTTCCCTCTGGTTAAAAAGTTATAGCACCCCAAAGTTGCACCCCCATAAAAACAAAGCCTTGTCTGACACACCTCCTTTTGTGATGTCAGAAAATGAATACTGAGGGTGCATGTAAATAACCTGTGCAGTATGTATGCGATATGTCTATGGCGTTTAATACTATTTAGTGGTGCCATGTAGACAAACAAAGCAGCCGCTGGAGTAACAGTCCCTGTTTACTGGAGCGGTCACTCTCATTGTTCCAAGTGGCAACTCTAAATAGTACTAAACATCATTGACAAATGGCACCAATATAGAGCTATGGAGCACACACAAGCAGCCTTCATTTTCTGACGTCACACAAGGCTTTGTTTTTATGGGGGTGCAACTTTGAGGTGCTATAACCTTTTAACCATAGGGAAGCGCATTGAATTTTTAATGCCCCTCAACAGTAGAGTAGATCTACTATTATATATGTTTGAGGGGAACAGGGTGTCTTGACAGTAGGTACTTGCTCTTTAAGTCTCTGGCAGAGGCCCTTACAGACACAGAGGCAAAACAAGAGATGCCACTTGTTGTTAAAGTATTATGAGTTTTTTTATAGTTTTGATCATTCTCCATAGTTGCTACATGTATGTCTAGTGCAATTTGTATAATTTATGCAGTTTTCTTACTTTGTAATGTATTTGACTGTAAGCTCCCGGATTTTTAGTTTATATTTCCTTGTTAATATAATGTAATTGTATCTGTCTAAAATCTCTAGTGAGTATGTATTTCAATTGTATGTACTGTATTTATAGTTTAATTTTATATTGTAACTGAGTGCATGAACGACGGACCCCATTGCAAATGAATTTTGGCTCAACTGGACTATCCTGTCCTGGGTTGCAGAAATAAACTTTACTATTACTACCACTAGCAGCCACCAGCTTCAAGCCTCTATGGATTCCTTCGATGCAGCAGCTTCTCTGCGGCCGCAGGTATTTGCACCAGGCAGCGAACCTCTGGCTTCACCGTCAGCGTTCAGCGACAGATCATGATTGTGCCCTTCAATGGCACTTATCTGTTTTGATAGCTGGTGGAGCTAGTCTCTTAAAAGAGTCTAACAAAATGAGAAGGACTCTTTAAGACTTCCAGGCTGTCCCTCTGTTACGCACAAACAAATAAAGTATGCGGCTCTTTTGACAGCAAGCAAGTCCATTCATGGTAGGGCCACGGGAGCCCAAAAGAGTAAATCCCAGCAGCCAAAGGCAAAGGTTTTAGAAGTGCTCAGTGCCACTGTCTGAAGCTGTGGCCCCAGATCTCTTTCAGCAGCTGCTCAAGCCGAACCACTCCTTCCCAGTTGTACTGTCAGTGGGAATCCATCTTGACAGATAAGTGGGTTTTCAGGATTGTCTTGAGAAGGATACTCCCTGGAATTGTTGACCCCCTCAGACAGTTCTCCCAGAAAGCAACTCCCCTTGTCCGCTCACATTTCAGAGCTTCTGGCACATGAGATTGCAGGTCTTCTGTGAAAAAGGGCAGTGGAAATAGTGCCAGAGGTGAATAGTACATGGAGCGCTACTCCCACTGCTTCCTGGTATCAAAGAAGTCTGGGCTTGTGCCCCATTTTCAGCCTCAGAAATCTGAAGAAGAAAAATGCAAAATGATTTCTCTGGAATCCTTGCTGCCTTACCTGAGTCATCTGAAATCCTTGCTACCTTACCTGAATCATCAGGCTAGCATCCCTGGGAATGCAAAACATATACCAGCACATACTGGTATGCCCCAACCACCAGAAGTACCTCTGGTTCTGTGGGAGAGGGCAACACTACCAGTTCAAAGTACTACCCTTTGGGCTTTCCTCAGCACTGCAAGTCTGCTTGTAGCGCACCTGAGAAAGCTAGGACTCCAAGACTTTCCCTGTCTGGACAACTAGATAATCTCCAGACAGGGAATAGAGCAAGCAGTGGCCACTGCCACTCAAGTGCCTAGTGTCTGTGGGAGTCCTGCTGAACCCCTCAGAGTCTCAGCTGGAGCCCTCCCAGCAAGTGCTGTTCATAAGAACTGTTCTTGACATGAGCTGGGCTTGAGTCTTCCTCCCAGACAGCAGACTATGAGCAGTCTTGTAGATGGCACAGTGGATATTCAGTACCCAGTGGTCACCAGTGGGCACAGGCATTGCACCCTCAAAACTATTCCATTTAGGTGACCAAACCATTGGTGAGGTCCCTGATGTAGTAGTCGGTGGACAGCCACTTCCAGGGCTTGCATTTCTCCCCACTGGAGCCAGAAATGACTCTCACTGTGGATATGTCCGTTGTGGGTTGGGGAGCCCACTGCCAGGGTCTTCTGACACAAGGTGTCTGGGACCTATCAGAAACACATCTCCACATCAATGTGCTGAAGAGGCATGCAGTTCTGTACGTTCTAAAAGCCCTAGAGGATTTGGTCAGCTGAAAGGCAGTTTTCCTGTAGACTGACAACAAGTCTGTCATACTATATCAACAAATAAGGAAAAGAACAATCTTACCCTCTCCGCAGAGAGGCAGTCAAAGTGTGGGAATGGTGCTTGTAGCAAGGGATCTTACGCCAAGCAGTCTATCTTCCAGGGGTCTTGAAAACTCTGGCAGATGACTTAAGTCAAACAGAGACAGATCATTGTGAGTGGCTGCTGATACCAGACACAAGATCGCTGTTTCAGTGGGGCACCCCAGATGTGGACCTTTTTGTGTCCCCACACAATGACAAACTGCCTCAGTTCTGCTCCAGAAATCCAGGAGATGGCTTTTTTTCTGTAAGGATGCATTCAAGGGCCCGTGGCAAAATCTGTTTCTGTGTGCAATCCCTCTAGTCCCCTCTCGTCCAAAGAGTGCTATTCATACTGGGGGTGTATGGAGGTAAGATGATCCTAGTGGCCCCCTGCTGGCCTCAGCAGATATGGTTTCCTCTGCTGAATCGACTTTCAGTCAGCAAACCAAGGGTTCTGCCACTCTGGATGGACCTGTTGACCCAGGGTCAGCTAGTCCAGCCAAACCTGTGCTCCCTTCACCCTCAGGTCTAGCTCCTGACGAGATAGAATCAAACAGGTTCAAGTTATCTCAAAGGGTATCTGAAATGCTTTTGGCTGCATGTAAACCTACCAGGAAGATACACACAACCAAGTGAAAAAGATTTTCCATCTGGAAAGGTTTTGAAGTACTTACTGTACCTTTCTGATGCTGGACTGCAGTATTCCACAGTTAAAGTTCACCTGTGTGCTATATCAGCATGCCACAAACCTGCAGATAGATACCTTTTCTTTGGCATAGCTGCCACTGTTTAAGAGGTTCTTCAGGGGTATTCTGCACATAAGGCCTCCTGTCAGAAAGCCAGTAGCACCCTGTGATACCAGCCTTGTGCTGCATATGCTCACTTCCAAGTCCTTTGACCCAGTTGCAACTTGTGACTTGAAGTGTCATATTTGGAAGGCAGTATTTCTAGGATCATGGATATGTTGTTCTATCCACACTTCTTGGCAGGTACCTTGCTGATCTAAGATGTGCCAGGAAAAAGCTTCAAGCTGGCTCCTCCCACCCACCTGGGTGGTATAACCCTTGGCTCCGCTCCATGACACCATATCTTCCTTTCCACTAGAAGGTTCAAGTTCTCTCCTTAGCGCTTCCGCGTGTAGTAGCCCCTGGCTCTAGAATCTTTGGATTCACTTCCAGCACTTATTTTAAAACTCTCTTGAGTTTCGTCTTCGATGCCTTCTCTCTCTACCGTGATGGAAGACAGATCAGTTCCTGCGTTTCGTCGGTGCCCCAGCAGGCTGAAGATGTCTCACGCCGATCCACACGCTGTGTGCATCTACTGCCTGGGACATGACCACGATCCGCTCACTGTTGGTCCTTTTCACCTTCGGTTCTGGAAGACCGCGCTGCCTGACTTCATCTGGGGCGACCGGAAAAGTGTTACCCAACGGTTAAATCCATGGATGCCCATTTGGTGGTCTCCACGGCTGCGAGGTCTGCCGAGCAGCTGGAACAGCTTAAGGCCTTCGAAGAGGAGGTGGTTCAGGCTGTGGCGGGCTCCTCTTCAGCTTCAGCCTTCATTCTGGTACAACTGGGATCCTCCTATTAGGCTTCCTTCAAGGAGTTGTGCTAGTCTCTCTCTACCAAGGGAGAGGGCTCTTCGGGGTCACATGTTTCACACTCTCGGAAAGGAGGAGTCAAAGGACAAGTCGCAATGTCAACACTCTTGGGACCGGGAGCAGTCTCGCTCACAAGAAACTCCAGTTTTGACTTTGGTCAAAGTCGCGGGTTAAGCTGCTGGTTTCACAGTGACCCTGTCAGACCAGTCTGCTGAGACGCCTGTCGACGTGGCCAAGACTTTTCGGCAGGTTGTTGCCCGATCCAGCCGACAACTCATTATTTCGGACTCCGGTGCTTCTGGTGTCCTCAGATGGGTCAGCTCAGCCTGCTGGGCATGACCTGCCTGACAAGGAACCTGACCAGGAGGAGGTCCCCCATCAGCCCCACCGACGGTTGAGGTCTCGGTCTCATTCCTCGACTTCAACGGCAGACAAGACTCGCCCTCATCTGCAGTCTCACTCCTGATGCCATTGTAAGGGGCGGTGCCGCTCCTCATCTTCATCCTCCTCGGGTGAGGAGTGGCTCCAGCACAAGTTGCGTCAGCACTACGAAGACCTAATGTGGCAGCAGTTGGTCCTGTCCAGGTCTAAACCAAATCCGGTTTCTGCCCCGACCATTAAGTGGCTTGCGACCGACGTTGGCCACCGTCACCAAGGTGCCAGTTAAGGCCCTGTTGACTCAGCCGAAGCCGGCTACTCCACTAATCCGGTTGGAGCACTGCCCAAGCAGCCAACATCCGGGATTCTGACCAAGGATTCTTGGTCAGTCCAAGGCCTGTCCCTCCAGGTGTCAGTCACTCTTACTCCCGACCGCCCAAGGTGGGTTGAGAGTGACATGGGTGCTCACCCGCTTTAAGATGACTTCTCAGAGTCCGAAGATTTTCTCCATGGTCTACAGTCCTGTCGATGTCGAGTCTCTGGGGGTCTCTCCATCGACGAGGGCCCTACCTTGCTGATGGGTATTTGTCAGCTCATTTCCAAGTCCACAGGAATGCAGCTCGAGCCTGTGCAGAAATGGTCCAAGAATCCCCTCACAGAGATTCTGGACAAATGGGATACTCTGATGGTGGCCTTTCTGGTGGCTGAGGCCATTGTGGGCCCAGCCTTGGAGCTGTGGCAGCATCCTGCATCTTTCCCTGTGCCTTCTGCCCGCATGGCCTGCAAGTATGCAGTTCCTATGGGGTCCCTTTTGGGTTTTTTGGAACACCCCTCTGCAGTGGGGTTGGTGGCCGACTCCATCTTTTGGTGCTCAGGCAACAAAGGGGATGTGGACAGACCCTCGGACAAGGAATCCAAACAACTGGACTTCGAATTCCGGGAAGGAGGACAATTCAGCTTCCTCCCTTGGCCTTCGCCAGGCCAGTTTGGCCGTTATCGTGGTACACTTCTCCCATGCCATCTTGGGCTCCCTGGATAAGATGATCCCTCATCTACCGGCGGACCTCCAGACCACTGTCAAGCAGGTCCGGGACCAGGGTAGGGCTGTGGTGAAGCAACAACTCCAGACAGTTCTGGACATTGGTGACTCCTGTGCCCATTCAGTGGCAGCCGCAGTGGCTATGCACTGCAGGGCTTGGCTGCACATCTCATCCTTTATGGCGTATACGCAACACAAACTGGCAGCATCCCCTTCTTAGGCACCGACCTGTTCGGGCCCAGCGTGGAGGGCCACCTCCAGTGTATAGAGAAACCCAATGCCACCTTGGACTCCACCACATCTGCCCAGAAGGACAAGGGCCCCAAGCGATAGAACCACAGGCTCTTTCACTCGTCCACTCCTGTGGCCAGACTGGCCCAGCAGCAGCAGGGCCAGCAGGCTCAAACTTGGCATCCACAGGCCAAGTCCATGGCCTCCTCATTCAGGAAGCCCAGGGGGAAAGGTCCTGGTGGTTTCTCTGCCGGACCCTCCTCCAAGCCTCCCCAGTGACGGGTTGGGGGGTGCCTTCCTCAATCCTCTCACACCTCCCCTGGGACCTCCGGGGGGGGGGGGTCCCAGCCACTTCCTTTCTGCCTGGTCCGCTATCACCATGGACCATTGGGTTCTGAAAGTGGTCAGTTGAGGCCTGCCTCTGGAATTCGAGCAGGCCCTTCCATATCAAGCCCGCGCCCAATGGAGGAATCTGGTGTCTGCAGCCTCTGTCGGCTCTCCAAAACAACTTAGCGCAGCTCCTCCTCAAGGAGGTGGTGCACAGAGTAGTGGACCCACCTTCAGACCCAGGGTTCATTTTCAGGTACTTCCTGGTACCAAATGGACAGGGAACTGGTACAGCATTCTAGATCTGCATGACCTGAACAAGTTCCTCAGGTCCCGCACCTTCCGGATGGTCATTCTGGATCATACCATCCCTAGAGCAAGGCATGTGTTTCTGCTCCCTAGATCTTCAGGACGCTTTCTTTCACATCCCGATCCATCTGTCCCATCGACTGTTCCTCCGCTTCCGAGCCGAGGGAACCCTTTTATGAGTTCCAAGCCATGCCCTTTGGCCTGTCTTCAGTCCCCAGGGTCTTCAAATGCATGGCAGTGGTGGTGGCTTACCTGAGGCACAGAGGGGTCCGAGTGAACTCTTACCTGGACGACTGGCTGATAGCAGGTCCCTCCAGGTGGGAGGTGGAGCAGTTCAGGGACCTGGCCCTCCAGACTTGCCTCGACCTTGGCCTTCTGATCAATGAGGCCAAGCCAGAACTTGTACCTTCGCATGTGATTCAGTTCATCGGGGCAGAGCTCGACTCCTGCTGAGCCAGAGCTCGGCTCCCGGCAGACAGGGAGGCAGTCCTCTCTTCCTTTGCCCAGTCATTTTTGGTTGGGCAGTTGCGCCCTGCCCGGGACTTCCTGCGTCTTCTGAGCTACATGGTGGCCTGCACCAGTGTGATCTGATGGGCCTGCTGGCGCATGCGTTCCCTCCAGTGGGAACTGGCCAGCCAGTGGTCTCAGCGCTCCGGTTATCTCGACCAGCTGGTCTCTGTGGCCCAGAGGATGTGGGACGGCCTCCAGTGGTGGCTCGTCCCATCCTATCTGCAGGAAGGAATCCCATTTGTCTGCCCTGAGCTGATGGTCATCCTGATGACCAACACCTCTCTGATGGGTTGGGGTGCCCATCCGGGGAGCCAGGGACCCAGGCTCCTGGCCCCAGGAGTCAACTATACCCATCAACCTGCTGGAGCTTGTGTGGTCGGCTAACCCTGACTGCATTCGCTCCATTTGTTCGAGGTCAAGTGGTCCAGGTCCAGATGGACACCACCACAACCATGTACTATCTCAAGAGACTGGGCAGGACGTGCTCCTTGCCCCTGTGTAAGGAAGCTCACTGCATTTAGTCCGTCGTGCTCAGACTGGAAGCAGATTTCCTAGCCATTCACGTGGCAGGAGCCTCAAATCTGCTGGCTGATGCCCTCAGCTGGATGGGTGGGGCATCTCACGAGTGGTCTCTCAACCAGGAGATGGTATAAGATCTGTTCTCCCACTGGGGATCCCCTCAGGTGGACCTGTTCGCCTTCAGGGAGAACGTGAAACTGAGGCTGTATCATGCCCACCCCCCTCAGCAGGGTTCACCGCAGGGGGATGCCTTTTCGAGGCTGTGGACCCCAGGCTTCTTCTACGCCTTCTCACCCCTTCTTTTGATTCACAAAGTGCTCATCAAGGTCAGGAGGGATAGGGCGCAGGTGATCCTGATAGCCCCAGACTGGCCATGCCAGTTCTGGTATCCAGATCTCCTCAGCCTCAGCTCCAGGCCACTGAGGCGGCTTCCAGCATGCCCGGACCTGCTCTCCATTAATTGGGGGAAGATACTCCACGTGGGTCTTCAATCTCTGCACCTGACGGTCTGGTTCCTGAGCGGCTAGAGTTCCAGGCCTTGGGTCTCCCCAACGAAGTTCTCAACGTTGTTGAGGCTTCCCGTAAGGAATTTACCAGAAAATGCTGTGCCTTTAAATGGAAGAGATTCTCCATCTGGTGTCAGGGCAAGGGGTTGGACCCCTCGTCCTGTCCAGTGGCTAGCATTTTGGACCATCTTTGGTCCCTCCCCCAGCAGGGACTTCAGTCGACGACCCTAAAGGTGCACCTGGTAGCCATCTCTGTTTACCGGGCGCAGGCCAGACAGTGGCACGGGAGAAGGTGGTCTGGTGCATCTTAAAGGCCTAGATCACATATCCCCTCCGGTGCGTGAACCTCCACCTCCGCGGGATCTACTGCTGGTATTGGCAAGGCTCATGAGCAAGCCATTCGAACTGATGCACAAATGTGACATATCACATTTGTTGTGGAAAACCACCTTTTTGGTGGCTATCACGTCAGCCAGAAGGACTGGGGAGTTACAAGTGCTCTCTATTGAGTGTCCTTACCTGGTCTTCCACAGGGACAAGGTTGTCCTGTACCCCCACCTGAAATTCCTTCCGAAGGTAGTGTCGGAGTTTCACCTTAACCAGGTGATTACACTGCCGGTGTTCTACCCTAGTCGCACCTCGGAGGTAGAGTACAGGCTCCATAGTTTGGACCTGAGATGCACGGTAGCCTACTACAAAGAGCGAACGGCAGAAGTTCGGGGAGAGGTTCGCCAGCTGTTTGTCACCTACGCTGAGGCTGCACTTGGCAGAGCTGCAGCCAAGTGGACAATAGCTCAATGGATTATATCTTGAATTGACCTCTGCTATAGGTTGGTGGGTAGCAAGCCTCCTGTAAGGCTCATTCCACCCGCCATACTGTTGCGTTGGTGGCTGCTTCTAGTGACGTCCCTATCCAGGAAATCTGCAGGGCTGCTACCTGGAAGTCGGCACACACCTTCATTTCCCATTACCACATCAACCTTGAGTCATGCCGGGATGCAGGTTTTGGAGCCTCAGTTCTCCAGCTGCTTTTTCCTAAATAGGGGTGTGTGTCTTGCCTCCTACCTCATGGAGAACTGCTGGGAGTCTGCCAAAGAGTGTGGATAGAACAACATATTCCATGATCCTAGAAAAACAGTTACTCATCTGTAACAGTAGTTCTAGGCAGGGCGGCGTTAGGCACCCGCAACCACGGTGAGGGCCCCAAATGTAGCGGGCGCGGGCGCATATGTAGCGGTCTGGCGGCGGGCACCAGCAGCAACACATAACCAGTCCAGCAGCATACTTTTTGTCTGTCCCACCCTCCCTGCCTGGATCCACCACAGCATCCTATAAGAAAATAAAATGCTGCCCCCAATCAACATAGCTGAGCAGCATTATTAGTACCTGGCAGAAAATCGGGCCCTGATTTCCCCGAAGAGCAGCCAGACCACTACGCCTGCTGTCACGCCACCATCCTGCCTTCAGTTCTGTCCCCAGGAGGTTTCATGTTCCCCATGGTCCTCTGTTGTGCTGCACAGAGCGTGCTGGCGTGGGAGGAGGTGCTGTGCTGGAACCAATCACAGGGCTCCAATAGGTCATTGGCTGTTTATCGCACCTCCTCCAACTCAACTTGAAAATTTCTGTTCCCCCACAGGTCCGTGTCTGCAGCATAAGTACAGGAGATGGGAGTCTGGAAGGTAGAGAGCAGAACAGCAGAGGTAAAACAAATATTGCAGCTGCTGGAGAGAGCAATTTTTTGCAATTTATTCTACTAACTATCTGTTGAAACATAATACTTCTAGTGTCTCCAGGTCATTGTGTCTGAAAAATCTTGCAGTAGTTGGATTGATGTACAAAGATTACTGGGGTTTGTGGAGGAGCAGGAGGGGCCGGGAGGAGGATCACGGGGGGCCCATCGAGGGGCCCAGTAATGGAGTTGCTGGGGGCCCCAAAGTCCCTAACACCGACCCCTAGTTCTAGGAGTGGTATATGTTGTTCATCCACACTGACCCACCCAACCTCCCCGGCTCCGATGCACAAACCTGGCTTCCAGCGGGCTAAGATCTGGCATCGTGGGGCGGAGCTGAGGGTTGTATCACTCAGGTGGGTGGGAGGAGCCAGCTTGAAGACTTTCCAGCACATCTTAAAGTGTCAAGGTACCTGCCAAGAAGTGTGGATGAACAACATATACTGCTCCTAGAACTACTGTTACAGGTGAGTAACCTGTTTTTCTGGTAGCAGAGTATCTGAAATCCATGCTTTGGTCACAGATCCTTCATCTACAGTTTTCCATTAATAAAAGTTAGTTCTCTGTACACACATACCAAGTTCCCACCTTAGCTGGTGTTGAGAGTTCTGTCTTAATCAGGTTATAATCCTGCCTACCTACTTTGCCAACCTCCAGAAAGAGGGAGAAAGGGCTCATCACTCACTGGATGTTGAAAGGATCCTTGGGCTTTACCTGGAGAGATCTAAGGACCAAAGACTGTCGGAAACAGCTTTTTGTCCCTTTCAGCCCTAATTGAAAAGGACAGCCTACCACAGTTAAGTGCATTTCAGCCTGGGTTGTAAACTGCCTTCACCATTGCTCTGCTGTGGAGCAGGTAAAGCAGGAGGGCAAGGTACATGCTCGCTTCACCAGAGCAGTTGCCGCATCCCTGGCAGAAGTTGGAGAAGGAGGAGTTGCCTGTTGGAGAAATTTGCAGAGCTACAACTTGGAGCACAGTGCGTTCCTTTACCAAGCACTATGCCCTGGATGTACATACCAAGCAGCATGCCACCTTTGGCAGGATTATTATGAATGGATTACTATCCTGAGTTTAAGATTTTGTATAAGATTTTCTATTATCTTCAATAATGTACTTAAATTGCATTAGTACCTTTGCCATTTTTTAGTGCACATGCAGAGTAATTATTCATCAAGTCACTGTGATATTTTTACTGAGTGATTCCCTTATAGTTAGAACGGAAGGCTAGAATGCCTGTCTTTAAAAGCATGACTGGGGTTTTTGGTCACTGACAACCCACATGGTATGTAAGATGATGCTGTATCATTGGTAAGCCACCCCACTTGAAGATGTGAGGTCCGAAGCACCAGGGGTACACAGATTGAGTCAGGCTCCAGGTACTTTTGTATTACTGTTTGTGAATTTAACTTCTCTTGCACAAAATGCACTTAAACTTCCTGCATTTTTGCCTGACCAATGTATGGATTTGCACATAGAGGTAACCAGGATATTTGTACAGTCCATGGCTTCGGCCAGCTGCTGAAAAATGTATGTAATATAGCTTCTATCTGCCAGTCATTTTATCTGAGCACTGTGGTAGTGTATTTCTTTCTACTCATACAGCTGCAGACTTGTTCTAATAAATTACTGGCACCTCTGCAAAAAGCTATTTTTGATTCTTCCTTTTGAGTGCTAAGAGAGCGTTGAGCAGGTTTAACTCAGTACAAGCTTGGTGTGAGCACTTATTTAAAATTAGCAGTTTTTTCAACCAAGTGCAGGAAACAGTTTTCTTGTGTACTGTGTCTGTCCTTAGTGAACCCTGAGCATCAGCCTTCCTGGTCGGGGGCTTTCTCTCAGCTTGGTACTCTGACCCTTTAGTGGAACTCTGTGGAGAAGACTGATTCTTGGAAGACTTGAAAATGATGTACTTAGTGTAACTGTTGATTTGATCTTAGATTCTTCTTGAATATCCTCTCCATAGATACCATGCCCACCCCCCATCTCCCGGACTCACTGCAGGAGTGTTGTGTTTGCAGTCACCCCTTCGTACTTGGATTGGGCTGTGAGGACACTGTGTTACTGGGTGTGGTGACCCTTCTTACATGGGCCAACCAGGACTATCTCATGCCGTAGGTTAAGCGCACAGGTTACTCATTAGGTTCCTACTGCCCACCTCTGCTGTAAAAAAGGTGCTAAGGCAGTTGGCTGCTGGTGCCACTGTATTCCAGCAGGTGTGTGTGGTGATGTGTGTGCAGGGGTCTATTCACACCGCCATCTCTCCAGAAAAGTTCTGATTCCCATGGGGTCCTGACAGCTCCATCACAGACCCTTCAGTGGTAATCTGAGGAGAAGATATTCAGGAAGATCACGGTTATGGTACATACGCACCTTTTACTTGTGTCAGAAACCTGTGGGGGTGGGGGACTGTTGAGTTGTAACTTCTTAATAACTATATATAAGTAAAGCAAATAGTAATACTGCAGTTTGTTTTCATTAGTGTTTGTAGACCTTGGGCCGGATATTCAGACTGTGCCAGGCTGTGGCGCAAGCCTGGGCTCAGTGCAACTTGGCTGCGCAGGGGCATTGACAGGGTGATATTCAACAGAGCTGTGCCATGGCACAGCTGCGTTCAATATCGCATCTTGGCCACCCATAGTGCGCATGGCGCAGTGGTACTGCGCCAGCGCAAGTGGCCAGAGTAGAGCAGGGGGATGGCTAGTGCAAGTTCCGTTGCGCTAGGTGCAACAACCACAATATTCAGAAGTGAACATGCAAATGGGTCCATAATGCATGCAAGGTACAAATGAGGCCATTTGCATGTCATTATGGCCCCATTGCAAATCCTTGATCCTCGGCGACTTGCACCTGGCGCCCTGCCAGGCTGCAGCCGTCTGGGACTGCCCCTGCACATCGCAGCAATGTGCCCCACTGCCCAATTGCGGGCATGTGTTGAATATTAAAATCATCCTATATCCCTGGTGGTCCAGTGGACCGCTTGCAGCCCGATCGCGGGCATACGTTGAATATTAAAATTGTCCCATATCCCTGGTGGTCCAGTGGACCGCTCGCAGCCCGATCGCAGGCATAAGTCAGTTTCCAACTGTTAACACTATCCCTGGTGGTCAGTGGACCACTACGCAGCCAATCGCGGGCATCAGTAAAATAATACAACACCAATCCAGCCCTGGTGGTCTAATGGTACCTCCCACCTGCCCTGGGCCCGCCCGCCCCCGGTCAGCGGCGCTTGCCGCTGGAAGGCTGGCTGCTGTCTGCAGTAGGCTGTCGCCCATTGGTCTGGCGTGAGCCAATGGCGTGCACCTACTATGGACTATGTGGTATGGTGCAGGCTACACACCCATTGGCTCACACTGTGGACCAATGTGTACATGCAGCCCTACCGTATGGTGTCGATCGGCGGGAGGCTGAGGGTGGCAAGGGGTGAGGGGAGCTGCCACGCCACAGAGCGTGGGAGCAGGGCGGTGGGGCTCAGGGAGGAGTACAGCTAGACCCACAGGGTTGGATTGGTGTTGTATTATTCTTTACTGACGCCCACGATCGGGCTGTGAGTGGTCTACTGGACTATCAGGGATATTGGACATTTCTATTGCTACATATGCCCGCGATCAGGCTGCGAGCGGTCCACTGGACCACCAGGGATATAGGACGATTAAAATATCCTACATATGCCCACAATCAGGCTGTAAGCGGTCCACTGGACCACCAGGAATTTAGGACTATTACTTGTATACGTATGCCCGCGATTGGGCATGGGGGGCGCCACCAGAAGGTACAGCCAGAGCTCGGGTGGCCACCCACAGGTGGCAGCTGCCGTGTTGTGCCCTGCAACATGGCAGCTCACCTCTGGGTGGCCAGCTGTTGCTCCTTTTTTTTTTGGCTCACCTGTGTGCAGTGCAAATAGAGGTTGTGCGTGCATGGGCTTAGCACATCCCGGGCTGAATACTGGGATGTGCGGAGTATGCATGAGCATGCCTCCCCCCAACCTGTGCCCCGTGCTTTACAGATGCACTCCGGCGCATCAGGATTTGTGCCAGGCTCAATCCCCGTTTGAATATTGCGCCGGGGAGCATCACGGGGTGGTCATGGCGCAACAGTGTTGTGCCATGCGCAACCCTTCTGAATATCCGGGCCCTTGTGTATTTTTATACAAAATGTCTAGAGGTAAAAACAAATCTATGGTTTATCTTAGTTTATCTGTTTCCTTGTTTGGAGACTGAAACTCTTACCTCAAAGCATTTTAATTGATAAAAAAAGTTAATGGTTTATTTGGAAATTGAACGACCATTACAGGGACAGATGTTGCTCTTTGCAGCATGCATCCCTGGCTGTTTTTCATGTTTGGATGTTTCCCAAGCCATGAGATGCGTATGATGACTACTTATCTATGTACTTATTCCTCGTTTAGGATGAGAACAGTAAGATTGCAGTTCCCTTACTATGTTAGATTAATAATGGGGGGGGGGGGATCGTTACAGTTGTTAGATTAACACAGTTGGCCTTACAGTAGTATAGCACAATGCATTTTATGTACGTGCATGTACTGTATTACAAAGTTATGTAATGTACTTTGCATACTAGGAAAAAAAACAGGAAGCTCAGAAAAAGGAAGTGATCCATATTGCGGTTGAACTAAGTCGATATATCGCTCCTTGAATAGTTTTTTTTTTTTTTGGTAGATTCTTTTTATCACCAGGCTTCCATCTGCCGCTACCCCCCTGCCTGAATCCCCACCTGGCGAGGAATTAGGGACAGAGTCCTCCCCTCCGAGCCTGGAAATGAGGGGAGGGCCCAGGAGAACCTGGTGGGCATGTGCGACACTCCCTGGGGACCGCAGTCTTCCTCTTGAAGTCTGGGGTTTTTCCAGTTTGATGTTTACGCCCTAGGTGACGGACGCGCAATGACATCAGCCGTCAAGGGCAACTGCCCCTCCACAGGCGTCCCTGTGCCTCCTCATACTTGTGTCACCACCGAATGCAGTGCCCCAGTTTCCACCGGGAGCCACTGCTAGGCAGGAAAACCCCTGGATCCCACCCCAGGAGAGGAGAGCAGTCCTCTGGATGCTCAATCCTCTCCTCCTCTGCCGGCCCCCGATGGCCCGAATCTGCTTCTGAACCCAGGTCACTGGTGTGGCGCGAGGTGTGCCGTCCAGCGCTTCAACCCTAAGCGCCACTGGGCCGGCCACTCCTTGAGTAAAGTACTGTAGAGCGCTGTTGCAAGCATAGTAATGAATGAAAAAAGAACCCTTTAACTAATGATTGAACAAGACCACTGGCTTCCTTTGCCTGTGCATGCTTTTAACAAATGTTACTTCCAGGAAAATAGAAGGGAAAATACAGTTTGATCAGGGAAAAACTGGTTGAAGGGACTCAATCTGGCTGAATTAAAAAGATGCTTGTATAAAGAATGTAGATGGGTACATAATTGTATTCTCTTTTTCAAAACTATTTTCTCCATTTGGTTTCCCCCATTCTCATTTCTTCTATAAATCTGTGCCCTTGAATACAGTAGCTGCCAGTGTCGACAGAGATGCAGGCACTGCTTGTCCCATGGACTTAAGACTTTAATTAGTGCACCACTGTTTTCCCCCTGTTCTGGAGGGGGGAGTCCTACCCCACCACCCTTTTTTTTTTTGTAAACTTATCTTAATGAAATATAAGGAGATTACTTAAAGGGGATTACTTACAGAGGAGATATTGCAGTCAGTTACAAAAACTCAAGACAGTGTCTTACAAAAGCACTTGCGTAATACATATACAGTTATTAAGATAAGGTTAGTCCAGGCATACCTGGATTAGCAGTCAATAGTGAGATATAAGATACTATAAGGCAATGAATCTAAATCAGGCATAATGTATTGTGCACACAAAATGCATTCTGGGTACATGTGTGGCAGATAAAACTTTAAGCATTGCAAGCTGAGTTACTAGTAACACACGGCCCCCATTTGAACTTGCAAACCAACCTCATCAAGGGTTGTTGCATCGATACAGTGTGCTGAGAGCATATGCCAAAGTTTATATCCCGCTTAGTTACGTGGGGAACACATCTGCCTCAACAGCCCTGATAAGGGGGAGACCAAATCTCTTCAGTCTTGTCTACGCTCCCATTGGGACTATGCTGGGTTTTTCTGATTTAGGGCACTGCAGGAGAGTTCTAGTGCACAGCATTATGGTGGGCAGATTGCTACCCAGCCAGTGTTGGGCAGTAGTTTTCTGGGCAGTAATCAGGGCCAGGGCCCATAGCCATTCTCTTTGTATTTTTTTTAAGTTTGGATGATGTCACCAGCACCTGATCTCATCTAGAAGAGCCGCTTCACTGATCAGGCAGCAGGGGATGCCACGGTAGGCTTGTGTATCTGTTCTTATGACTCAGACCAGACCCAGACCTTGGGTGCTGTAGAGCCTAATGCTGCTGCGGTACAAGCAGTGCAAAATATAGTTTATTATGGCTCAAATAATGTAAACCTCTCTCTCTCTCTCTCAGAGTTGGATCTTTTCAGGATGTCGTCTTTGGCCATTTGTGTCCTTCAGTATCTGTAGGATCAGGTGACACTTCCCTTTTACACCCTCAAATACTCGCAGTCTGCTATTAATTTATTCTCATACCACGGTAGAGGTATGCAGAATCAGTGACTTGATGCAGAGTTCTAGCTGCAGCATCAAGAACTAGAGCTAGGTTTACAGCTTGGCTGTTTGGATGGTTTCCTTATATCCAAATGGTTAGAGCTGCTTCCTGTAAGACCATGGGTCTGAGGATTAATGAATCCAGCCCTTAAAAATGTGCAAGCCTGTAATTCAGTTTACTGAACATGCCCCCCTCCCCTGTCCATGAAGCTGGGTTAGAACATTGCATCCATTTTACTGCTTCCACATACCTTTAATGCAATCCCTGTTGCTTCTTTTGAGCTCCTCTGACAGCAACACAACATGCCGTAGGGACACATGGACACTTCATCCCAAGGGAAATGAGACAGCACTATCCGCTAACTTCCTGATACAGGGGGTCAGAGGACCATACTAAAGAAAGAGCACATTGCACAATACAGCATGCAAATGCATTCCTGGGAGGTAATAAGCACGTAGTCAAACCAAAGTAGATTCAAGGAAATAATGAAATGCTACTATAACACCGGCTTTATTATTCCACAAGGATCAGGAGCGACCTCTTTACTGTCCGCAGGCAATGGTAGGGGAAATGGAAAGAAGCTATTCATAGAGCCGTGGGAAATGCAGCAGATAAGTATTTGTGTTTTTCTCATCAAGCACGTAAGTCAAACATGTTTACAGTAGACTGGAAATATATATTTTATTCCAAATTAAACGCTCTGAGAAAATCATGCTTATTGGCAGAAAGCAACATTGAGTTTTTTTAGCACTGCTCCGCCGAAGAGGTTAACATGGGTATTGAAAAGAGTAGTGGTCTGGTATCGTAAGCAGGTCTTAGAGTGCTGGAATTATTTGGGGGTTGGACCACAGGAGTGCAGTCCTCGTGGTTCTTAAATGAACCCCATGTAGTTCATGCAACACAGCCAGCTATTTGTAGGGTCTGCATAGCTCTTACAATGGAATTACTATACCTGGTGCGTAGTTGGATGTCACACTTTGTGCAAGCAGCATTAAGCAGTAGTGCAGTGGATGTGCGCCCCATCTTCCTCAGCATACCCTAGTCAAATGAACCGCAACAGTCACAAAGTAGGGGTATTTCAAGTGGGATGATGCTAACTATGCTTGGAAACCCTGCTTTTCGTTAACTTACTACGGGGTTGGATTAGGAAGAATTATAGGTTTGTGCGATCAGGTTACTGACCACTGCTTAAATTGCATATTCCACTCCTGGCAATCTGCTTGACAGTTGGAAGCAGAAGCCAGATCCCTGCCCTGCAGCTAGTGCCATGGTGGGGAATGGAGTATAGGCAGGCAGTTGACACGTTTCTTTGGCTTGTTGTTGCTTGTGAATGCATTTTCTGATTTTTCTTTGAAAGCAGGTTGTTTTTTCTTTAATCTGATAACTGAGCATGAAACCTACCCATAGGTTTTGCCATGTACTGTACGGTGTTAGGACTTTTTCTTTGTAACAGATGGCACATCGCTTCAAGACCCTAAGAGGGGTTGCTCATTGGAGTTCTAATACTAGCGTAGCTTGAAAAAGAGCTTTTAACATCAGTGCTCCCCCAAGCAGGAAAAAAAAGGACACTGTTGCTTGCAAACGTGTAGTGAGCTAGTGGATAACATAAATGCTGATACAGTATGTGTTGTGTGTGAGACACTGCATTGAGCAAGCCAGATGTTTCCTCACGTTGGTCAGATAGTGTACCACAACCTTGAGAGAGTGAAACAAAACAAACAAAAAAAAAAAAACACACCTTGACTGACCTCTTCTTAGGGTTAAATGTTATTTCAGGCAGTATGGCCATTGTTAATTTCATCTCAAAAGCACACTGTGCTGTTGTTTTAGGGAGGCCATGTGGCCTAGTGATCAGAGCACAGGCTTAGGAACTAGGAGACCAAGAGTCAAACCTTACTCACTTTGTGTGACCTTGAGCAACTCACTTGACCTTCCTGTACTTCTGTCCTTCCACCTATAAAAATAGGTAATGGAAGGATCCTACATAAAATGTTGCATCTCACTGGGTCTGTCCTGGGTAAATGGTTACGTTTTCAAAAGTGGCAACTTGCTGCGTGGAATTATGTGTTTAAATCTGCCGAGTGCTCAGAGGGCAGCTTGCCCAGCATTGTGTCCAGTGAATCAGTGGCCTCTCAAGTAGCTGCTTTTTATGTCGAAAATACTGCAAGGGTACCACTCGGTGGCTCAGTGATGGCCTTTCATGCTCTAACACTGGGGATCGGGGTGCAGGAGGCAGCGCAGGACACTGGTGACTGGGTAGCTGTGGTCGTGCAGTGCTGTCGTTGGTTTACCTGCTGAGCAGATGAAGCTGAAGCTGTGGCCAGCAAAACAAGTTCCAGGCATGGTGCAGAGCAGCAGTGGTTTTTTTTTTGGGGGGGGGGGTCATAAATGGCTAAGTAGTACTCTGGGGCCGCATGCTGCACACCAAACTGAGCAGCGGTATCTGGGTTGGTAGGCCGCCGGCAGACTTGAGGGAATTAAAAACAGTTATACAAACTGCAGGGAAAGTGCAGCAATAAGCAGAACAGCATGAACTGGCTGAAAGGATTTCCATTTAAAAAAATTCCTTAGGACTAAGCTCATGACCCTGAATGCATTCAGAGTAGCACACCATGAATCCAACAAACACCATGTGTACTTTTCATGTTCACACGATCTTAAAATAAAATAGCACCCCACCCAAGATAAAGTTAAAATAATGTGTGCTGATTAAACACCCAAGAGGCAAAAAATGCAAAACACTAAATGCAAAACTTTCAGCGTTAAAGTGGGCTTTCTTAGCCTTTGGCATGTCACATTTTTTTTTTTAACTTCAGAAAGTGTTTGAGGAACACTCAGTGCATTACAGATGGAAAGAGAGAAAAAAATGGTTTCGCAGCACATAGGCATTTTGTTCATATGATTTGAAAAGTCAGGTTGCATTTAAAAATAGAGCAGTCATCAGTTATACAATGAACAACACGCTATCAATTAAAAACAATTAACTCTTAATCATCATGTCTTATTACTCCCCCCATCCAAAATAACCAGTGTAATTACATGGGCATCAACTTTAAATAGTGAGGTGGTAGTCCACAGTCCCCTGCCTAGCCGCAGGTCTCCTGTGGAACCACCAACGACCTCCAGTCCGCAGTGGTGCTGCATCCAGTCTGCTTTGTTGATTCTTCTGGTGATGCAGTCCCAACCTGATCCAGAATGAAACAGATTGTCCAACACCTGAAACACGAGCCTCCAGTATAGGCAAAAGACAGTCAAATTCCCCCCATCCAGAGATATTGTGGGGTAGATGGGAGGCAGTCTCACCTGAGTGGGGTACTGAGAGATGAAACCTTTCCTCACCAATGTATGTTTTTAACCATGTCCAGGTCCCTCAATCTGATTTCCGTATCAGTGGGGTCATTGTCTCCTGGGGTAATAAATCAGAGCTGGGGAGCCCACATTTACAGGAATGCATCCCCTTTGAGCCTTAGGTCATTTGTAATCTTCTCCATTCTGTCAGTGCTGTCTACTTTTAGTTTCCATTGGTCTATGGACGATTGGGAGGGCAGTAACCAGTTGGTGGTGATGCACTTTAGCACGGCCACCCAGAGGGCCTGCCCCAATTTTTAAGTCTGCTTGCTGCCCTGCAGTAGTGTGGGAAAGCCTAGTACCAGGTCAGTGAAAGTATATGGGATGTTCTGGCCCAGAATTTGTTGGGTGTGACAGTGATTCATTGACCAGAACTGAGTTAATGTGGGGCAAGCCCCCCAAATTTGGTAGTGTGTGCGTGCCCACCCCAACCCCCACATTCGCACCACCAACATATGTCGGTATAAGTGGTCCTAAAGTGTTTTGTTGCAGTGGGGAGTGTTAAAACCTCACTATAATTTTCCAGTTGCACTCCTTCCACTCTGGGGTGAAAGTGACCTTTCACCCCAATGTACCCTCATTTCTCAGTGCTTGGGAAGGATAGGGGAGCCATTCTCACCACCCATTTTAATCTGATCACCTTCAAGGGTGGATCATCAACTTTCATGAGGATTTTATATAAGTCCAATGTATACTGGATTTTAGCAGCAAGGGTCACAGAGTCTAAAAGAAACATTTTAAAATCTGTTTGAGGTCTCTGCAGATTGTCGATTGCAGTTGTAGACTGGGTAAAATGTTGAGTTTGTAAGACTCAGAAAAGATCCTTACTCTTTAATCCAGTTTGGTCTGTCAGCTACAGAAAAGACAAGCCCCCCCGGCCCCAGATATTGGGAAAACGTAGTTAACTCATGTCTTTCGCAAGTTACATACTTGTCATCCAGTTGTGGTGTAAATGATTCCTCATATCATATGAGGGATAGGGGCCCTATCTCGTTAGGTGTGCCCGTCTGCCTTCTAGTCTTCAAAAGAATGCGGAATGTGTGTTTGGTCCAGGGATTATAGACAGGTGGCCATAGAGTTTGGGGTATCCTTACTGTTGGTAAAGTCCAAAGTGCACTGCCTAAGAGCAGGTCCTCTTCAATTAGGTACCAACCAGAGGCAGGTCTTTGTTTGGCTTATGTGCACAAAAATGCCCCCTTGGCCACCATGTAGTGGCTGCAAAGGCTGGGCAGACTGAGACCCTCCCCCTTTTCCCCCGGGGCTCGTACTGTGCTCTCTGCTGCTCTTGGGTGTTTTCCTGCCCACGTGAGTTTGTTTAGGTCTTTATGCAGTGCATTCTGGAAATACTCAGGAATTAGAATGGGGAGTGTTTGAAACAGAAATAAAAACCAAGGGAGTGCGTTCATCTTAATAGTTTGGTTTCGACCATAGACATTGCAGCAAGGTCCACTTGCCTTGATTTACTTGGAGGATATAATTTCAGGTGGTAGTTCTTAAACAATAAGGAGGTGTCGGCTGATACCTGAACCCTCCCAGGTAGCTAAATGTGTTGTGCTTAGCCCAGGTAAATGGGAAATTCATTTTAAATTGAGGGGTGGTGAGCTGCTCAAGATCATGGTCTCCAATTTTGACAAAGTAATCTTATAGCCAGCCATCTCTCCAGAGTTTTTCCACATGGTGAGGAGGTGTGGAAGTGCTGACGTTGGGTTGCTGAGAAAACGAAAAAAAAGAATCATCAGCATGGAGCGCCAATTTCTGCCCAGCATTCCCAACCATGACATTCCTAATACCAGAGTGAGCTTGCATTGTTATGGCCAAGGGCTCTGAGCTCAAAGCAAACTGGAGGGGAGACAAAAGGTACCCCTGCCTAACAGGGAGTGGTCAGAGAGGTGCCCATTCACCTTCACCATCACCTCTTGAGATGCACACAGTGCTGTAATGGCTGAGATTAAGTGGGAGGCCCAGTGCAAATCTTTCCAGGGTGGCTGCCATAAAGACCCAGTCCACCCTGTCAAAGGCTTTTTCTGCAAGCCATACTAATGACTAATCGGAAGTTGTTCCACACCTTCTGAAAAGAGATGATGTTCAGGAATCTGCTAATGTTATCCTGTAGTAAGCAGCGAACAATGAAGCTGGTGTGGTTGGGGTGGATTAAGTGTGCTAAATATGTAGTTTTGAGTCTTTCTGCAAGTATGCCTGTGAAGATGTTAAGGTTCACCGGGAGAAGGGATTTGGGTCTGTAGGACCCACATGTTTCTGAGTCGTGGTCTAGTTTGAGGACAGAGATGTGGGCTTGATTTCATGATGCTGGTATCCCCCAAAAAAAAATGCATTAAAGGCTGCAGTCAATGGTGCAACTATAGAGGTAGAAAAAGTTACTAAACATTCTGCTGGATACCCATTGGTTCCTGGAGATTTCCTTTTTTGAGGTTCTTGATTTTGGATGCCACCTCCTGCTTCGTAAGGTGGTCCTCCAGTGCCTCTTGGTCCTCCTGAGATAGGGTAGGAAGGGGCAAGTTCCCCAAGAACTAGGTAGCCTTAACAGCATGGCCGGGGGGGGGGTGGCTCCACTCCATAAAGGTCTGTGTAGTATTAGGCAAGTGCTTGCTGAATTTTCTGTGGCTGGGTTGTGGCAGGGCCCCCCTGTGGGGCTTTCTTCTGGGAATTGCTTTGTTGGCTGCCTCTTTTCAGAGCTGCCAGGCTGACAGCTTACCAGCTTTGTTGCCGTGCTTGAAGTATTTCATGCATATTGCAGCTGGCCTTCTATTTGGGGGTCTAATAGTTAAGCTGTTTCCTAGCCCCCTCTGACTCTACTTTCTTTGCTTCATTCACTGAGACCTTATGTTGGAATTCTAGGTCCATCACTGCTTCCTCCAGTTCCACCCTGTTTTTGCCCTTTCCTTCTTTAACTCATGAGGAATACCTTATTATCTCCCCTAACAAATTTTTTTTAATCTAGCTGTTTGTCCCCCTCCCGAGGCCGTGGCTGTCAAGCGAAAGGTGGAAGCACCTTGATCGCACTTCTTGGTGCCAGCTCAGCCTCTTCCACCTTTCCTGATGCTTTTTACTGCCCCCTCTCTGCCTACGCTACCTACTGGACCTCCACCCAGTGGGAGCGGAACTACAGGGGGGGCGCTAGCCCACCCTCACCACCCTCTGGAGAGCAAAACTGCCCACCGGCATGCTCAGTCCTGCTCTGCCTTCCCACGCTGGCGCCCCGACAACCAGAGATCATTCCCGAACCCGGGTCGCCAGCATAGCGTGAGGTAAGGCATCCAGCACCTCAACCCTCAACGCCACCAGGCTGGCTCCTTAACAAAACTTTTGAGGGCGTGCTAGCTGATAAGGGGTCTGAATCTATGGTGGTTTTGAGAGTCAGGTACTCCCTTATTTTTTTGGTCAATAGATCAGAAAACTCTGTGCAATTTATTACATTCATCCATCACAAAGACCGTGTAAGGACTGGCAAGGTGAACGGCTGCAGCTTAACTGGGGTATGGTCAGAAGTGGTGATAGAGCCAATATGACACTTTTCCACCTTGTGCACTCATGAGAAAGAGAGTTGATGCATGAATAAGCATTATGTCTCATGAAGTAACAGGTGTAGTCGTGCCCTTTGGGGTGTATAAACTGCCAGATATAAATCAGCCCTGTACCTGAGCAAAGTTTAGTGCGTGGGGGCTGTACTGGACTTAGTGCTGACAAATGGGGACAGAATCATGGATGTTGAGGTGGGCAGTCCCCTTGGTACCAGTGACCACAGAACTGTGTGGTTTAGAGTCAATATGTTGGCAGAAGAAAGCCATTCAAAGATTAAGATCCTAGATTTCCAGAAGGTCAGCCTCATGGAGATGGGGGAACAGCTCAGAATTGCCCTGGCAGCAGAAGATATTTTGGGGGTTAGAACAACAGTGGCTTAGGCTCAAGAGATCCATAGCAGGAGTGACAAGTCAGTGTGTCAGATTGCTTAGCAAAAGCGAAAGAAGTGGCAGCTGTGGTTCTCTTAAGTCAGTGCCGAGAAAGTGTGAGAAAAAAGTAAGGCATTCAGGAAATACAAAGACGCACAGAAAGAAGACAGACTGAAATATCTGGAGAAGCTGGGAAAGCTGTCAGAGGGGCTAAGGCAAGAACGGAGGAAGGAATAGCGCAGGCTACTAAGAAGGGGGATAAGACCTTCTTCCATTAAATTAGCAAGAGAAAGAAGAACAGAAATGGTATTGTTAGGCTAAAGAAGGGAGAGGGTGGCTTTATTGTTGTTTATTGAATATAATCGGAATTACAAACCTTTGAGTCACAGACTCTTTTGCAAAGGCTCCATGTCGGTTACAGGGGGTGTAGGAGGACATATACAGATTAAGACAAACAAAACAGGTAGTATATACATTTTCAGTACTGTCAAACGCAGTACAGGTTTGCTCTTATTAAAACAGAGGGACAGATTAATCAACATTCTAGATATCCTATGTCAGAAACTAGTAGGGTGCAGGTACTTGGGGTCAAGAGAGGCCCTGTGTCAGAAGATGTAGGGTGCAAATTAGCCACAGGTGCACTTAGCACTTTCAAGTATTAGAGCTTTGAGACCCGTTTGAAATGAGAGATGCTGTGGGTCTGTAGAGAGGGTGTAGTAACGTATTGAGCCAGAGAGAGCACGGTGACGGAATGATCTCTGCCCTAGGGAGGTTCGACAAAGGGGGACTCGACAAGAAGGGATAGTTGTGAGTCTTGTGGTGCGCCTGGGGGGTGCAGCACTGATAATGAGGAGTAGGCATTTGGGGGCTATCTGGAGTTGTATTTTTTTTGCTAGGATGCATGTGTGGCACCTTAGTCTTTGCTGGAAGTTTAGCCAACCAGTCAAAGAATAAAGATCACAGGTGTGGGTAAGTCCGTCGCTGCCTGTTACTAGCCGGCATGCTTTATTCAGGCTACGTTTATACTGCTTAGCGTGGTGGGTTCAGCGGGCCGTATATAACAATCCGTGAGTCAACGAGGGGAGGATGGGCGTTGACTGCAAGGGCATAGCCTGCGGTGATGAAGCAGTGCTTGAGGCGGTAGAGTATGCCCACTCTCGAGTTGACAGGAGGAGAGGTTGGGTGTGACTATGGTAGAGAGGAGGTGTCTAATGTGATGCCCAGGTATTTGAAGCTTGATACATGTTCCAGCGGTACGCCTAGAGAGTTCTTAATAAGTAGTGCCATCTGACTATGTGGGCTTTGGCGATGAGCAAAGATCATGGATTTTGTTTTATAGTTGATGATCAGGCGGTGGTCTGTGAACCAGTTCTCTAGTTCACAAAAAGCCCTAAGGCCAATTGGAGGCAGCTTGGCTGAGAATGTTTCAATACAGTACCGTGTGGAGTCTGCGTATAGCAGTAGATGACCACTACACGCCTTCGGGAGAGAGTTAAGGAAGAGAGTAAAGAGCAGGAGGCCCAGAATAGACCCCTGGGGGACTCCAGCACAAACTGTTTTGGGGGTGGAGAGGGTGGTGTTTATCCTGACTTGTTGCGACCGTCCCGAGAGGTAGTCCCTGAACCAGGCTGTAGCCTCAGGGGACACATTAAGCTGTGGAAGGACCCTGAGCAGTAGCTCGTGACTGACCGTGTCAAATGCCTTGGTCAGATCCACGTAGACCGCCCCTGCGATTGAGCCTTGGTCGAGGGCCTCATGGAGGAATGAGGTGAACTCTGCAAGTGCAGTGACGGTACTATGGCCAGTCCAGAAACCATGCTGTTCCTGGCTGAGCAGGTTATATTTAGAAAGGTATTCAGTTATCTGGTCAGAGACTTTTTTCCAGCGCTTTGGAGAGGGGTGGCAGTATAGAAATAGGTCTGTAGTTGTTGATGTTGGTAGGGTCACCGCTCTTAAGAATGGGGGTGATAATGGCTCTTTTCCAGGTAGAGGGGAATTGACCATGGCATAGCGAAAGGTTGAGGATTTTGTAAGGTGGGGAAGAGTGACATCCAGAGTAAGCCGAATGAGTTTGAGATCAAGGAGTCATTGCAGTAACTGGTGTTGGCTATGGCTTTGGTGATGTAGAGTTTGGCCTGACTGCAGAGATGACTCGCAGGCGAAAGGAGGTGAGTTGACACTGCTCGGGGTTTCGGGGGAGGTGGGGGGCCAGGTGGGAGACATTGGGTGGGAGGATATGGGAGAGGTCCGAAAAGGAGGAGTTGAGGGCCTCAGCGATGTCAGTGGATCCTGAGAGTCAACCCCATTAAGTTTAAGTTGGGTAGGGTAGGGGGCAGGATTTTCCACTGAGTTCTTATGTTGTTCCAGAATTTTCCCATCGCCCCAGGAGGAGGTTAGGTTGCGGTAGGGATTCGCTTTAGCCTGCCGCAAGGCCCAGGTACATTTGTTGCGTGCCTCCCGGTGAGTTGTCTATCCTGGGTGCATTGGGAGTTGAGGGCCTTGTGCCAAATGTTGTCTCTAGTTGTAGCAGGTTTAGAGCGATGGTACAAGGATCGGTGGTTCTGGTTTCATAACACTTAGAGAGAATGAATATATCACATGCTTCACTGAAGGTGTGGTTATAAAGTGAGGCAAGCACAGTGTCAACTGACTGCGTGTTGTAAATGGGAGCCAGTTGCTGTGATAGAGGTGTGCTTTAGGGTACTCAAGGCCTCCTATTTTGAGCCTTCTCTGCCAAAGAGATTTTGGAGGCAGGGGTAGTTACCGACCACCTGCAAGTTACTGGCCAGTGGTCACTGATAGAATCAGATAACGCGGTTGCGTGGGAGAGGTTCGTGGCCTGTTGGTGAAAATGAGGTCTAACAGTGTGGAGGTCCTGGATTTAAGGTCCCTCCTGGTAGGGGCGTGACTATTTGGGTTAGATCGAGAGCACGGGTAGAGTCTTTAAAGCTGGCAGAAGCTGGGGATAGCCAGTTAACATTGAAGTCACCCATTAGGATGATTTCACTTGTATTAGGTAGGTGGGAGATAATGCAGAGGATGGAGTCAAACGCGGGTTTTTGGTTTCGAGGGGGGATGTAGGCCGATATGATGAGAGTTTTAGTACCCAGCCTGAGTGGGTAGGGTAGGTGGGTAGGTGGTGTGGGTAGGTGAAGGATGACCGTAACTCATTATGTTCTGGGCTGTTCTGTGTCAGGTTAAGCAGTGGTTGGTTCGGACTTCATATGAAGCTTATTGGAAGTAATGAGTTAAAAAAGCTGAGATACTGAACAAATATTTTTGCTTAGTATTTACCAAGGAAGAGGCAGGGGAGGGGGCAAGACTCATGAGGAAAGATGTACAGGGGGAGAGGTGGACACCAGCCCATTTACGGTGGATAGACTGTTGGAGGAACTAGGAAAAGTAAAGACAGACAAGGCAATGGGGCCAGATGGATTCACCCTATAATGTTGAAGGAACTCAGGGAGGTCCTAGCAGGTCTGCTGACAACCCTCTTCAACCAATCACTAGAGACGAGGGAGGTACCTGGAGACTGGAGGAAGGCAGAGCTGGTCCCCCTGCATAAGACTGGAAGTAGGGAGGAGGCAGGCAATTACAGACCTGTAAGCCTGACCTCAGTGGCAGGGAAGCTGATGGAGTCCCTGGTTAAGAAGAGGGTAATGAAGTTCCTGGAGTCAAGCGGCGCCAAAGACCCAAGGCAGCATGGATTCACTAAGGGTATGTCTGGTCAGACTAATCTTATAGATTTCTTTGACTGGGTGACCAGGGTGGTGGATCAGGGAGGGGCAGCAGTTGTGGCCTACCTGGATTTCAGTAAGGCCTTTGACACCGTTCCTCATAGAAGGTTGCTTAACAGATCGGGGAATCTGGGTGTGGGCTCCAAAGTGGTAAAATGGGTTGGAAACTGGCTAAAAGGCAGGACCCAGAGGGTGGTAGTAAATGGCATAAAATCTGAAGAGAGGGAGGTGACCAGCGAGGTTCCACAGGGATCAGTGCTGGGTCCAGTTCTGTTCAGTGTCTTCATAAGCAATATTACAGAGGGACTGGAGGGGAAAGTACCCTGTTCGTGGATGGCACAAAGACCTGTAACAGAGTTGACTCACAGGAGGGGCTAAATAAAATGAGAAATGACCTAGGACTACTTGAGGAATGTTTAGGGGTTTGGCAGTTGGGTTTCAATGCTAAGAAGTGCAAGATAATGCACCTGGGACACAGAAACCCAAGAGGACTACAGGATGGGGTGGGGGGTGGGCAGGTTCTAGCCACCACAAGTCAGGAAAGAGACCTGGACGTTATCATATCCGATGACCTGAAGTCAGCCAAACAATGTGAAAAAACAGTGGGAAAGGCAAACAGAATGCTGGAGTGCATAGGAAGGGGCATAATTAGTAGGAGGAGTGAAGTGGTGATGCCACAGTGTAGATTACTGGTGAGGCCTCATCTGGAATACTGCGTCCAGTTCTGGAGACCATATCTCAGGAAGGACATAGAATGGAAGCAGTCCAGAGAAGAGCAACAAAAATGATACATGGACTGCACCACAAGCTTTATGAGGAAAGACTCAAGGAACTAAACATCTCTTCACTGGAAGAGAGAAGGGAGAGAGGGGATATGATAGAGACTGTCAAATACCTTAGAAGAATAAACAGGGTACAGGAGGGGGCATATTTCAGAGAAGAAAGTGTACAAGAACAAGGGGACATAACATGAGGCTGGAGAGAGGGAGACTTAGGGGGAATGCCAGGAAGTATTTTTTTCACAGAGAGGGTGGTGGATCCACGGAACAGCCTACCAGTGGAGGTGATGGAAGTGAAAACAGTACAGGGATTCAAACGTGCATGGGATAAGCATAAAGGAACCCTGCTGTACAGCTGAGCGGGGGAAAGGCAGTCCAGATAAGAGTAGGCATTGCCAAACCAAGTAGGGAAAAGGGCAGACTAGGTGGGCTGTATAGTCCTTATCTGATGACAGATTCTGTGTTTCTATGGTTTACTGATTCTAGAGCGCAGCTGTCCCCTTCTACCAGACTTGTCTATAGAGAGTGTAGACACAGCACTAAAATCCCTCCTTGTTAATACCAAACTTTGGGTGTCCAACACCATGACCTCCACTACCCCTTTTTTTTTTTTAATTTACAAATGGTAATCTATCCTGTTACCCATCTGGTGCATACATATTTAGGAAGCGACAAGAGTGCATGTCTGGAGTCCTGGCTTTAATTTCATGTACTCATTTCAAATGGTTAGAGTGCTTGTTTTCAAACAACCATAACTTTTTTTAACCTCAGTAAAGGATTTAGAAACAGAGGGGTGTTTACTGATACACCTAAAAAAATTACAAACTTGCTGGCAAACAAGTGTATCGCATGGCTTGGCACGCCAACTCGTGGATGCGCAGGAGCACCAGCAGTAGACATTCAGGTCGGGATGACAGAAATATATTATTAGTATAAATAAAGGCTACATGTTACTTTTCTACAAATCTATTGGCATCTTAGAATGTTGTGGGCAGAGTAGATGCAGCAGGACCACAGGTAAAATATACTGTGGAAATGATGAAAAAAAGCTGACAGTGTCCCTTTAAAAAAAATAAAGCACCAATTGTCCATCTAGTGTGGACTGTAATACTTACAGAAAAAAAGGGGGAAAAGAAGGAAGTCAAGACGCCTGCAGTGCTCCACTGCTCGCATATGTGAAAACTTAGGAAATAGCTGCAGCACTGTGCTCCACACGGGGTAGCTGCACTGCTGTCATAATGCAGCATTAATGTAGAAACACCTTATGAGTGACAGTATTGATTGAACTTACTGATATTGGAGCATGCAGTGTAGACCTGTATCAAGGCAGGCTAAAATGGCACCAGGGAAAACAGCAAGAGGAACACTGTAAGCAGGCTACGTGAAGTTATACACTAATCTGGAGTTTTAGGACTGCTGGTGAATTCTAAAAAAGGCTAGATGACTTCTTACTGGATAAGAAAATGAATGATATAGTGGCCATTGAGAAAGCTAAGGACAATCACAGTTGGTCAAGCATCCTGTTGTTCTAATGTTATATTATTTATTCATATTCAGTTTTTGTTGACTGGGAAAGAAGGGCTAGACAATACAGTCTGTTGGCACCCTTGTCCGGGGGGTGAGGGGGCTACAGATCCAAACTAACTGAAATTTAACCTGATGAAGCTGTTGGTGGTATACGGGATCTTACTTCGAGAGGTTCCTGCAGTAGGTCTTAACATATAGGGCTGCACCCCCTGGTATCAGGACCGCATGGCAAACTTTTGCTAGCCATGTCTTGCGGGGGACCGCCCACCACGACGTCACGTGACGGACGTCAGCGTGACCCTATATAGTGAGCAGTCCCTCTGCCCACCTTCCAGTTCTTTCTTGCCGTCGACCTGTGCAAGGACTTCGTGGTGAACGTTGCTCCAGTCGATTGCCATCTTGTTTAGTTTTCTTTCGAGTTCTAGTACCCTTTTTTTGCTTCTTTTATGTCTTCTCCACCTACGACTTCAAAGGCCAAGAAGAAGTGCAGAGCACAGATCCCTCACAAAGACAGCCACCATAGCTGTCTCTTTTGCCTAGGCTTAAACCACGACATCGCGGCCTGTCCTGATTGCCAACCCTTCAATCAGGCCACATGCAGGCATAGACAGCAAGCCTTGGAGGCCCATCTTCTCAAGTCCAGAATGGCCAACCTGGAAAAAAAGATGCAGAAACTGAGGGATTCCGCTTCTTCCCCTTCCTCGGAGTCGAAAAAGAAGAAAAAGGATAAAGAGAAGCACAGGGAATGGGAGCGTTTGGATGACCGGGACTGGATCTCCTCCAGCAAGGCCTCTACGAGAAAGGCCGTTCCCCTGCCACTTGCTCTTGTGGTTGTCCAGGCCATATCTGGGACCTCTCCAGGTACCTCTGCTTCTTTCCAGACCCTTAAAATGGGCTCCATATTTCTTTTACCAGTAAGTTGCCCGCCGGCTCCTCCGGTGAACGCCCGATTCTTACCGGTAAGTCGGACTCTGGTTCTTCTGGAGCATGCTTGGTAGTTGCTAAGATGGATTCCTGCCAGGTGGGAACCCGCACGACGCCTGCCGATAAGTCGGTCAGGGGTGCCCCCTGTCTGCCCAGCCCCTCCTCCATCTGATAAGCCGGTCGCGAAGGCTTCTGATGACCATCCGGATGTAGCTCACCCATTGGGGCTGATGTCGCTACACCTGACGCCCGGTCGAGCTTGCTGACCTCTCCCGGCCAGGATGGAGGCAGTCCAGAGGAGGGCAACTAAAATGGTGCAGGGTCTGTACCAGAAACCATATGAAGAGAGACTAAAGGAGCTTAATATGTATACCCTCAAGGAAAGGGGGGTATGATAAAAACTTTCAAGTACCTCAAGGGAATCAACAAAGTCCAAGAGGGCAGCATCTTTAAGAAAAAGATTTGCAAGAACAAGGGGGCACAATTTGAAAATAGAGGGGGGACAAAGGGGGGACAGCTCGGGGGCAATATGAAGAAATATTTTTTCATGGAGAGGGTGGTGGACACATGGATAGGCCTTCCTGAGGAGGTCATGGGGTCAAAAACAGTGGAGGAATTCAAGAATGCATGGGACAGACATAAGGCAATTATAGTGGGGGTAAGAGGAAGTAGGCAGTTGGTTAACTAGGATCTGCAGCTTATCCAGTAGGTAGGGAAAGGGGCAGACTGGGTGTGCCAAGCGGTTCTTATTTGCCATCAAAGTCTGTGTTACATAAATTAAACAAAGAAATATAGTCCCATCCAGAGGTCTTGATTAGAGGGGTCCCTAGCATGATCCCAGCCCAGAACATCAAATATTACAGTCCCAACAACTAAAATATATATATTTGTATAATACATTCGATGTAAAAGGACTGCTCACCACCCTCGTAACCATATGAAAATACAGAGGTACAGTCACCAACAAATGAAACTAGGACAGCGATGCATGAGTAAAATTCAGAGATAGTCATTGGAAGTTCCGCTCGTATCTAGAGGTCCAGTATGAAACTTGCAAGGCCCTGCAACTTAACGAATTCCAAGTGTCCTCCTCATCGGAACTCTGACCCACTACAGAACGATCCTTGGATGCCTCAGATTCTCTCTGGATTTGTTCTACTCTCTTACTGGCTTCCTTCGGGTCTGTAAATTGAAAGGTGTACCCTCCACAATAAATATGTAGGTGGGCCGGCATCAACAATGAGTGCACCACTCCTAAACTGCGCAACTCAGCCAGGACTCCATCAAACTTCTTGCGCCGGGCTCTAGTTGTGTAAAAAAGATCTGGGAAGAAGTGCAAAGTACAGTGGCGTGAAAAAGTATTTGCCCCCTTCCTGATTTTCTCTATTATTGCATATTTGTCACACTGGATGTTTTCAGGTCTTTAGACAAAATATAATATTAGATAAAGGGAACCTGAGTAGACAAATAACACTTTTTTTTTTTACTTATTTCATTTATTTAATGAAAAAAGTTAACCAACACCAACTGGCACTGTGTGAAAAAGTAATTGCCCCTAGTTAAATCAGCCCAATTAAAGGGATAATTAGAGTCAGCTGATTGAACACAGCCAGAGCTTGATTACAGCCAGCCCTGCTCAATATAAACCTCACTTATTTTGGCCCTTACCATCAGGTCACATTGCCAGCACAAAGATTCAACAAGCACATTATGCCATGATCAAGGAAGTTCCTGAAAAGATCAGAAAAACATTTTGTTGCCCTCTATCAGTCTGGAAAGGGTTACAAAGCTATTTCTAAGGCTCTGGGACTCCATCGAACCACAGTGAGAGCCATAATCTCAAATGGAGAACACTTGGAACAGTAGTGACCCTTCCCAGGAGTGGCGGCCTGCCAAAATTACTCCAAGGAGCGAGTGTAAAATCATCCAAGAGTCTCAAAGGATCCTAAAACAACATCCAAAGAACTGCAGGCTTCTCTTGCCTCAGCTAAGGTCAGTGTTCATGACTCCACAATCAGAAAGAGACTGGGCAAAAATGGGCTTCATGTGAGAGTAGCAAGGCGGAAACCACTGCTAACCAAGAAGAACATAAATGCTCGTCTCTCATTGCCAAGAAGCACCTGGATGATCCACAAGCCTTTTGGGGAAAATGTTCTATGGACAGATGAGTCCAAAGTGGAACTTTTGGACAACATGGATCCCATAATGTCTGCGTAAAGCAAACACAGCATTCCACAGTAAGAACACCATACCAACAGTCAAACATGGTGGTGGTAGTGTGATGGTGTGGGGATGCTTGCTGCCTAAGGACCTGGATGACTTGCCATAATTAAAGGAACCATGAATTCTGCTCTGTACCAGAAAATTCTTAAAGAGAATGTCCAGTCATCCTTCCGTCAGCTGAAGCTGAAGCGTAGTTGGGTCATGCAGCAAGACAATGATCCAAAACACAAAAGCAAGTCCACATCAGAATGGCAAAAGAAGTAAAATTAAAGTTTTAGAGTGGCCTAGTCAAAGTCAGACTTAAACCCAATAGAGATGCTGTGGCAGGACCTGAAACTGAGCAGTTCATGCTCGAAAACCTACCAAATGTTACTGAATTAAAGCAGTTCTGTGAGGAAGAGTGGGTTAAAATTCCTCCACAGCGATGTGAAAGACTGATATTGAATTATAGGAAGTGTTTGGTTGCAGTCATTGCAGCTAAATGTGGTGTAACCAGTTATTAAGTGTAAGGGGCAATTACTTTTCACACAGTGCCAATTGGTGTTGGTTAACTTTTTTCATTAAATAAGTGAAATAAAAAAAAAAAAGTGTTATTTGTTCACTCAGGTTCCCTTTATCTAATATTACATTCTGTCTAAAGACCTGAAAACATCCAGTGTGACAAATATGCAATAACAGAGAAAATCAGGAAGGGGGCAAATACTTTTTCACGCCACTGTATGTCTGTTAAAATCCAGTTGATCTGTGTTGTGGGCCATTTGCAAAAGTTATTCTTTGGCCACCACACCATCCGTAACGAGCAGGACTGTTCGGGGAAGATCCCTCTGTGCCTCCGCCGATCTTGGGGAAATCCGGTAAGCTTTAAGAAAGTGCAGGTCAAATCCAGACTCAAGATGAAGCACTTTAGGTAACCATTGTTTCAGAAAAGTTAGGAGGTACAGTCCTCTGACCCCTCTTGCAGTTCAATTGATTGAACGTTGGTGGCATGATTAGCATTCTCCAGGGCCTCTAAATGATAGCGCGGCTGACCATTCTCTTGCATCAGCTTTGCCGTGGCTGACATGGCTTTGTTGGTTGGAGTTTCAGCAGAATTAGCAGTTTTAGTAGCCAGTTCAATTTTTATCTCTTGCTCACCAAGCCTCTGGAGGATAGTCTCCACCTTTCTGTCGATGGCTTTGTGACAGGGTTGAGTAGTTACCCTGTCCCAGTTGTTATGGAGAGTTGAATGCAGGGATCTGTTCTGTTCTTTCCTTTCCTGTATCTTGTGTGTCTGGTTGCGCAACCAAATTTTCCTATGAGACCTAGGATTTGATCACCCCAACAGTCTCGCAATTCTTTGCCTCTTGCTATCTCTCTACCTTCACTTGCTGTTTTTGTCTTTTCCTCCCTTGCATATCTGCTGTTATAAAAATATATGCAAATCATTGTGTGGAAATGTAACCAATATTGGGATCCCTTTGTTTAGAAATTATAGTGTTACTATTGAAATGTATATAATTATAGTTTGAGATGATTGCAAAGTTATTTGGAACCCAAGGGGTTAACCTGGAATGCAGTTTTTAAGCCTTTTGCAGAAGCTGTGGAAAAGGGGCTTCTATTCTGGGACATTGTGTTCTAGGTGCACCTTCCTGATGTTTACAAGAACATTTTAGAAAAAAACAGGATGCTTGTTGAGAAAGGGGGAGGTTGCAAGGACTTATAAAAACAAAGCTGCAATTTCTTGCAAGAGACACAGAGATTGAAGGAAAACTCAGATGGGGCTTTTCTATTTATTCTGCCTTTGTAAATAGTTATTCTGAGCAATTTTATTTTTTTATTTTATTGTTATAATAAAACTTTTGTTGCAAATTTTACAACTGCTCCTGGTTTTCCTATGCTTCCTGACCTGTGCCTCGACGACAGGCTTGCATGGAAAGTTGTAAAGCCTTCCACAGCGGCTCCACTGTGCTTGTTGCAGCTGCAGAATTAGAGGCCTGCTGTTCAGCCGATGGCTGTGACTTTGAGTCAGTTGGACCTACTTTATTCAAGCGTCCCATTACACTATTTAGCACCAAACCGTTCAGCACAAAGTCAGGAATCCAATATTGATTAAAAAAAAGGCTCCAAATCGCACTTTACTCAGATAAAATATTCAGAACGTTTCTTTAGATGTAGAGCTGTGGAAAAACACGTCTGCTCTGTAGGTGTGCTCAACACAGAGCCCCCTAAAGAAATGATTTTCGGTTGTTTGAAGCAACTTCGAATGGTAGACTATTCAAGTCTACTGCCTGCACCATGTTTGAGTCAGTTGTAAGACTGTTTTCTAGCAAATAACTGTAAGGTGGTCAGTAATGTTTCAGATGCAGCAGCTCTGTGAGAGCCAGCTACATGTGGCAGAACTTTCCCACAAATGGCATGTAATAATTTGAGGCTTGTAGGGCTTTTAAGGCCCTGGGACAATCCAGACTCTGCTGCGTTACAAGTAAGGACATAGAGAACAATTCATGGGGTGGTGTGCGTTATTTATTTATATGTTTAAAATTTGATAACCTGGAAAGGCACCACGAGCAATTGCTCGCTTTCAGGCGCAACCCGGAAGAATTTAATGCACACTGAAGATGTGTAATGCTTTATAAACCCTGAGAGTGAAGCTTGAGGGGTTTATAACAGCATCGCAGAGTGAGGGTATGTATTAAATTCAAGTAAAGACACCACCCCATGCCTTATTTTATATCATTTCTGGCCATCAGTTGTTTCTGTCAGCCCCCAGTCTAAGTGCGGCATTGGCAGATGAGTAAAAGTTCACCTGTTTGTCATGAGAGAGTGCTGAAAAGTTTAAGGTCACACTGAGTTTTTAGTGTGCTATTGTGATTCTCTTGGTGTTCAATAAAAGACTGGCAATTTGACTATGCCCCACCACTGAATTGTGCATCCCTTAGTTTTTTTTCCTCTCAATTGAGCCACAGTGACGTCTGGCAGACAGCATGATTTTCACACTGAGGTTTCTGGTGTTGAACAGCATATGATCCACTGCTTTTACGTGTAACTGTCAATCAGAATACATAGGACTGTTTTCCTGTTTTAAAACTGGTTAGTTTTTTTTAATTACATGGGCTAACTATGCATTTTACTCGCTCTTTATTGCGATGGCCTTTCAAGACTACAACCGCTGTCTGAGTGAACGCTGCACTCGAGTGTGTCTTGAGACCATAGCTGCAGGGCACTGTGTGTGCATGTTTGCTGTAATAACTGGCTGGGTTTTACGGCAAATTTCAACTGGCATGGCCCATAGAAAAAAATTGCTGGCCAGTTATTACATCGTTATAAGTCATGTCACAGGTGGATGTCTAGACTTGAATATTAAGAGATCAAGAAATTAATCCGCATACATAAATATGCTACACAAGTGAACAAGGCTGCAGTTTTACATCAGACATTATTTTTCCTCAGGTGGCAAACCACAACTTACCATGTAAACATGTTTACAATATTGCACTGGGCTTTCATATTTCGAAACGAGACTTGGAATTCTAAACCTCGTCTGTTTTAGCCAGTCAGAATGTGGCACTAGTGGGATTTTGTTTTTCTTTTTACAAAGCCTTCTGGTGGGTTTAAAATGCTGGGTAGGGGCCGGCCTGGTGGTGCAGAGGGTTGAGGCGCTGGATGCCACACCTCGCACCATGCCGGTGACTTGGGTTCGGGAACAGACCCAGGTGGCCGGAGGTCGTGGGGGGGGGGGGAGATTGAGCGTCCAGTGGACTGCTCTCTCTTCCCCTGGGGAGGGCTGGGGAAATGACCGCTCAACGAGCAACCTCTGGTGGAGGCTGGGGGGTAGCCGAAAGAGCGTTGTGGTGTATGCCAAGGGGTGGAGCCGCGGTGTGCATTGCCTTGGCAGCCGGGCTTCACAGGGGTGAAAAAGACAGACCCCCCCCTTCCGTTGATAGGTGAAGGCGCCTCCCTCTGTGGCCCACACTCCCAAGAAATGGACTCAGGCTCCCTGTGCTGTGCCCACGTTCTCGAGCCTGGTGTCTCAATCCTAATAGAAAGAGCATCCTGGGCGGGGGCATGCCTGTGCCTGAGAGGAGCTGAGGGGGTCAGCCGAGTCACGTAGGGAGGTAGAGACTGCAGAACCGGAGGTCGCTGGAGAGAGTTTGGTGACGGGGAGAAAAATAGAGTTTGGGAAAAAAAAAAGAATGCTGGGTAGAGGCTGTTCAAGTCAAAGTGTTGTTTTTCTGGCACTTGTAGTCCTGTGTACTGTCTTTGTGCAGATTTTAACGATTATTGTCATGTATAATGTGTAAGTTGGCTCTGGTGAGGACTGAGCTGTGACATGGCAAGCAGAATGTAGCACCAGTTGAGACATTTCCTGATCAGTTTACCCCTCTCCCAACACGACTTTGTATACCCATGATGCTTTGTGCTGGATTCAAGGTTTTTGATTGTGTGCATTTACAGAAAACGCACACCGTTGGAAATTATCTACCTCCTTGTATCAGTTGTGCTTCCTACATGTTGTTCTTCCTTCTTGTGTTTATTAGTTTACCTGTTTCTGTACACTGCAAACATAAGTGTTTTGTGTCTGCGTTTATGCTTCCAGTAAGTTAAAGTAAGAAAAGCTACCTCTATCGTATTTGGTGTGGAATTCATGTAGCTTGTGTTAGAAAGGGCTGACACCTGGGAGTGCTGACTCTTGATGAAAGTCCACCTCCTGAATCCCAGCCATTGCCTTTAGTTAGGGGTTGCTGGTTACAAGTCAGGTTACACTACATTTTTGAATCGAACACTGGTATAGTCTGAAGGGCCTGCCCAGTGGCCAGATAATGATCCTTGAAGCTAGTGCACAATGCAGCAGTTAATCAAAGCCCATCACTTCGGGACTCCACATCATATTTCTCCATAGAAGAAAGAGCAAAGAACAGTGCCAGGCAGAGATTGGGCATGTTCCCAGGACAAAACCATACAACACAATTATAAGCAACAGATGACTCCACTGGAATATAAGTCGCTGTTTGCTGCAGCCAACTCTCGTTTTTCATGTGGTTCATTTTTAGTCAGTTGAGCGTTGGCACATCCCATTACCATTGGTACTTTGAGTAACGACTAGTAGGTCCTGGACTGAAGAACAGTTTAGAATTTGCATTTATGTAATACTGTTCATGCCCTGCATCCCAAAACATTTTACAGGCAGTTTGTGTACACAGAATAGCCTAGCTGTGAAGCCGCATCTCATTTCCAGTGGAGCCTGCTTCTACTTAGGGCAGCTTGGTGCCTCTCAGTACTGTTGGTACTTTGATTTATTTTTTGTTCATCTATACCAACTCTTGTTCTCCCCCAACCCTCATCCCAGTACCACGTGGTGACTCCTTGCCATCCCCCATGTAACTCCTTCATACTGACCAGACACTGTGCTCCTGTGTCACCTCACCAAACTCCCCATAGCCAACCACCTCCATGGATGGCCTCTCCCAGGCAACTGTGGTGGTCTTTTATTGATGGGGTGGCAGATTGAAGGGACCAGGTCTGCTGGTGCAGTTGTGCACGGTGTCAACTTAGTGACGCACCATGTCCCAGGGCACAACGAGTGCTCTTACTGTCATGGGTCCCCCAGACGCCAGAGGGTAACCCTGTAGCAGCAATTGCTGCTCCGTTCCCAGAGACCTCACACTAATTCAGACTTTACTAAGCCTTCTGTTAGCAGACGTGAATCCCAGGTTGAAGAAGTGAGCCCGGGTCTTCCAAGAGGCTTGTGAGTGCTTAACCACTCAGTCATAGTGTCAGCCTGCCAAGCCATTAAAAATGTTTAATCCCACCATCACCACCTGTTCTTCACCGCCAGCACCACTGTCACTTCATGATAGCCCTAAGTTCTCAATTGTATATGTCTAGCAAGTATGTTTTTATTTATATTCCATGCTCTGTCAAATTATTGTATATATTGTTATGCCGAGTGTCAATGTTTGCTGTATTGTATTACTTTTCTGTATTATTGCACCGTTTCCATACTTGTTGCGACCCTGGGTGGACCCTGAAAAAGGGACTGTAATTGTCTCAGTGGACTTACCCGGTCACCAAAACTCAAATGAATAATAAATGATCATACAGCTGGTGGAGGAGGGTGCAAATATCAGACGGCTAGTGCTTTCCCTTCCCGGGGAACCAGTCACCTTACAGGGTTTTATTTAACTCTAAAAATTGATTAGCGTTTTGCTCGTAAAAGTGTTAAAACATTGTGAAAATGCACAGCACTTGCCTCAATGTGTTTAACAAACATAACACTTCTAGAAAACCTATATAAATACTTTCTGTACAGTTAGTATTGTCCCAGGAAAAAAACTGCTAATCAATTATTTAAAACCCTGCCTTACCTCTATGACATGCTTGGCTCCAGCTAGGTGTATTGTATATGTGAACCCCTGTCTTCCAGTGCAGTAAGCTGTGTCTGCACCCCTGGGCCAGTCTGATTCATTTTTTGTTATTGTTGTTTTAATTAACTGTTTTGCATCCATTTCTCTTCTTTTTTCATCGGAGCCGGATTTATAATCACAGTAAGGCAATTAAAAGCTAGCTTTGTGGCTGGCCATGTGGCACAGTAACAATGAATCTCACTGCCACCTAGGAGATCTGAGTTCAAGCTCGAGCCGCAGAAGTCTACACTAGCACTGGCTGGGGGTGGCTGTCACATCATGGAGATGGGATGCTTGTTTGCTTATGGCGACCTGGCATTTGCACACCTGTTATCGTATGACCATGGAATGGCGAGGTGGCTGTAAAAAAGGCAGTAGCTTATCCACCCTCCCAGCTGGAGGAAGGGTGCCACCATCTCCAACCTAACTCCCTATACGTCCGCCCTAAATGCTGCACCTGCTGCCCCTCAGCCACTCTCTACAAAAGGGAAAACTGATGCATTAACAAGTGACCCTCAACAAGCAGCAACAAAAACCTTTTATTTCAAGGCTGTGACTAGAAATCAAGTTCTTAAACTCCTAAATGCCATATCTGATAACATCAGCCCTGGCTCGGATACACTGGAACCCCGACTACTGAAAGCTGCTGCCCATCTCATCTCATATCCATTAGCCAGGATTTTCACACTGTCCCTCTCCACAGGCACAGTCCCAGAGATATGGAAGGCAGCTAGAATTTACCCCCATTTTCAAAAAAGGGAACAAAAACGAAATATCGAACTACAGACCCATTGCCATTCTCTCGGTCCTCAGTAAAATTCTAGAGAAAATAGTAGCCACCCAGGCCATCGAATTCCTCGACTCCTCAAACTCACTCTGTGAAGCACAACATGGTTTCAGGAAACATCACAGTACCACAACAACATTAGCGAAGTTTACCTCTGATACTCTTATAAATATGGATGAAGGTCATCTAACGGGGGCTGTGTTCATTGACCTCACCAAGGCTTTCGACCTTGTGGATCACCCCCTTCTGCTAACTACCCTTAAAAACCTTGGCTTCTCATCTCCTGCAACAAACTGGTTCAGTAGCTACCTAACAAACAGGACACAAGTGGTGAAACTCAACTCTGCTATCTCTGACAGTGCCACAATCAACATTGGAGTACCGCAGGGCTCAATACTAGGCCCTCTCCTTTTTTTCACTGTTCATAAATAATCTTCCCAGCAGTATAACATCTGGTGCCTCGCTACTCTATGCTGATGACCTGGTTATCTATTCTCGTTCAGGCTGTATTAACCATCTCAATGCCACTCTGACATCTGCCTTCCTTTCGGCTCAACACTGGCTAAATGCTCATCGCCTCATACTTAATGCTAGCAAAACAAAAGCCATGCTACTGGGAACAACCCATAAACTTAGATCCTGCTCATCTCCCCTGAATATACTTGACCTAAACGGAAGCCCTCTCGAGACTGTAAGTACGTCCCGCTATCTGGGCATACTGCTCAACTAAACCCTTGACCTGAACCAGCACATCCAAGAAACCTGCAAAATGGTTAATTGCAAACTGGGGCTGCCTACAGAACTAACTACATGCTCACACCCACTGCCAGCTGGCCGTTGCCAGGGAATCCTCCTGCCAACTCTATCCTACTGCGCCCCCATCCTAACCATGGCAAACAAAACTGCACTTCAAAAGTGGGATACCACCTACAACAATGTTTGCCGATATGCATCAAAGGCCCCCCGCCTTAAACATCACTGCCAACTTTATAAGGACCTAGGCTGGCTTTCCCCCTCCTCCACTAGACAGTACTACCTCTGCTGCCTCTCAGCATACCTCTCAACCTTTCATCACTCAAATGTGTGACAGTACGTGTGACAAATGAGCAAAATATGTGACACATCATCAAAAATGACATTGCAAGCTCAGAATACAGTCTAAATCTGTGCACTTATGTTATTCATGTTTGCTGATAACCGAGTATCATAGTTTTATTATGAATTTCCGCATTGAAGTTTCAGTGGGCAGTGTGGAATATTACCTGTGCCATGTGAGACAGGGTTTCTGAGAGGTAAAATGAGTGACGTACCTCGTAATGTGCGACAGTTGAGAGGTATGCCTCTCAGACTCCATAATCAGAGTGTTTAGACCTGCTACACTATCTGAGCTGCTCCAGCCTGCTATCCCCCCACGTTAGCTGAGATCGTCTGATAAGTCTTTCCTAAAAGTTCCCCTCTGCCGCACTTCCAAGGGCGCTGGTGCATTTGGGCATGCTGCCCCCCCAAGCGTGGAACTCACTATCTATTGACCTAAGACGAGCTTCCTCACACCTTGCTTTCAAGCGATGACTACGGAATCACCTTACTTCTATGGATCAATGTGCCTGTTTTGATCCTACCTAAATCATTTCTTCATGTTACCTCTCCCTCCCCCTATCTACATGCCCATTCGTCTACCTACACCCTACTTGATGCCTTGCATACTGGTTATTTGGACTGCTTGCATTTTCTTTTATGATCACAAAGAAACTTATATGGCTCTACTGTCTGATGTATTATATATGCCTCTATCACTCTACCTTTCTTAACCTTGTGTTATGACAATTGCCGTTTTTACTTACTGTGTTATGTATTACAAATGTCTTCAGTCACTTTATTGTTACAATCGTTGAGTGTAACAATTGCCAATTACCTTATGATTGTGGTACCTGCTTTCCAGTTCTGCTGTTTGCACTAATCTTTTGACGTATGTATTGAAAACATCCTGCTGTTTTGCACTAATCTTTTGACGTATGTATTTATTGAAAACTGGTACTGGTCTCTCCTCATCTTCTTCCCTCCCCCGCCACCGACTACCCCTGGTATTTCTTGCTGGCTATCAGTTCCGCGGCACTGGGTCGCTACCGCACCTTTTCTCACTAAACCCATATGCGGCTGTAACTCTCCCCCTGGTGACCGAGTCCCCCTACTTTCCCTGCCGGCTTACAGTTCCATAAGCCCGGACGCCGACTGCGGCATTCTACCGCTAATGCCGTATCTTCCCTGATCCCTTCCTTGACGCCGGTTTTCAGCCTCCCCCCCCCCCATGTCGACCTCCTCGCGGGTCACCGCACTCGTGAACAAACCTGTCTAGCTCTGGAACCCCTCGCTCATCCAGAATGCCAACCCTGCCCAGCTTGGGCTCCCTCCAGCCGGGCCCCTGCCTTTCATTCCGACCCAAGGTTCCCGTGAGTGCGATTGCTGTTCCATGTTTTCCCCGCATTAGCCGTACTCACACCTGCTCCTGCCATTCTCAGCACAACTCCCTATGTAACCCTACCCCTTCCCTGTCTCCAGCCCCTGTAGTCTATACACTTTCCCTCCTACCCATCACCGGCCAGCCTACCCCTGGCCGCCCCCAACCTGAGCCTCTCATACCAGGAATCGGTTCCATGAGTCCGGTTATAGACTCTTGCCTCCTGCCGCAAAAGCCGTAATCCTTTTCGCTGTCCCACCCTACACTCTCCTAAGATTCTTGGCCAAAACAGTTGGCAGAGTTCTCTTACCTTAGTTCCAGCCCTACCACCTTCCAACTACCTTGAGCTGTGCACTCACCCTTCCCCGCCACATCCCCCATCAGTTTCCCCAAATCTAATCCAAAATCTGTCCTTCCTCCAGTACCCTCTGCTTACTTATGAAAAATTGTATGCTTGTATCTATGTACTTGTACTGTATAAACTGCACCGTTCTACTTGTATTGTAATTGTACCTCCCGGGTCGTGCCTGAAAATAGTCACTTGCTGGCTAGTGCACCTACCCGGTTAACAAAAACTAAATAAATAAAAAATAAATGATAACCCCACAGGGAGGCAGTATAGTGCAGTGGTTTAAGGCTCTGAGCTGCAAATCTGGAGACCTGGGTTTGAATCCCACAGCCCCCACTTGCATATTCTGTGTGATCCTGAGCAAGTCACTTAACTTCCCTGTGCTCCCAGGTTGCACCTGTAAACAAGCTTTCAGCTTAGTGTGTCTCACCTGGTTAAACAATCGAAAAAAAAAAAAACATGGGGTAGGGGGCTGTGGGAACCAGGGGAAAAAATGTGACTGCAGACCACAACAGTTTAAAAAAAAAAAGTTGAGCTTGCCTTTTCTGGAGGGGTGTGTTTCCTGACTAGGAATCATTTAATAAAAAGTTTGTGATGGTGTTTGTAATTGCAGCATTGAAAGAAATGCAGTTCTTCCTTTCTTCACTAGTATCTAACTAGAGTTCACAGAAGGCCCGCCACCCTGCACATCTGTCTTTTCACAACATTAGCAAAAAAAATACTCGAAAGCTGTTGAAACCCTCCCCTCAGGACCCAGGAGGCGCACTTGCTCATCCTCTAGTGACTTGATAAGATTGTTTGATTAGATAAATGATGTAATGTGGCAGTATTTATAGTAAAGCAGTTGCACACTGCTGACGCCACTCCTGTATTCAGAGTACAGTACCTCGGAATGTGTACTTCAGATGTTGCTTAGATGTAGATTTGGGGAGGCATTTCCTTTTCGCAAATGTTGTGGCTTTCAAGAAGCTGCATTTGGAGTCTGTAATTTATTTCACTTTTGTTTTGCTGTGGAGGACGGTACAATTATTTATAAAGATATTCCTGTGACTACTCCATCACTGGATCTAGACTTCCTGCAGCTTGAGTCAGTTGTGATTACAGTAAGGTTTAGATTCCTCTGTCACATGCATAGTTTGTGTATTAGTCGAATTCTTCTGAACTAGTTAATGGAATAGAGGATGCAGCTTTTGAATATTTAAGGTGTGCGTTTCATATTTGTAACGATTATATGTAGCATGTTACTATTACCAGGACAGCTCAGTTTGACTTGTGTGCTGTTTCAAAAATGTCTTGCATAGCGTGTAAAAGGTTTCAGAACAAGCATCTACAGAAACACGTCTATACTTTGACAGGAGTTCAGTTGCTGGCTTGTTTATAACAACACATTTAACTGCAGGAAGACTAGTTGAGCAGTATAATAAATGTTCCTGCATGTAAAAAAGATCACATTTCTGTATTTTTAATGAATTTGTTAATGACTGTCCTGTGTAGGAAGAACATAGTCTCTACAAATGATAGAGCCAGACCAGCCTTTAAAAGTAATATTTTTTTTAAGTAGCCCATTGTTACTGTGTATTTCTGAAGTATTTTTCCTTTTTTTGTTCTTCAGCCAGCTAGATGTTTTCTTGACAGTAAAGTTACGGTGTGTAGAGTGGTGTTTTGTTTCAGGGATGGCATATCTAGTCCCTTTATATTTCTGCTGCTGTGTTACCTCAGACCAAACTTTCCAGGGGGAAGTAAAAGATCCCGTGGCACTCAGTGATGAAGAGTAGAGGAGTTTCCCCAGTCTCATCATGGCCGACATTTCCCCCGTCAGTAATTCAGGTCCATGTAACCCACCAACCCCGATTGCTCCCGGAAACGAGCTGTCACTGCTAGTGTGCTTTTCCTGGTCAAAATGTACCAATAAATAAAACGAGCAGGATGGGTGGTATGAAATAGCAGCAGTCATGGTTACATCTCCTGCATAAGTCCATGACATTAACTGCCCCTACCAGAGGGCACCATAGCCATCTTTAAGTCCCGAGGTTATTTTTGCCCAGCAGTAGACCAGGTGGACATCCAGATGACATCACAGTTTAGTTCTGTGATAGTACCTACAGTATTTAATGATCTTGTTGCCTCTCTTGGATAGCTGTGATTTCATAGCCAATGAGGCATAAGCTGAATACCACTGAATATGTCAACCACCAGGTACTGTAAAACATTGTTCTGTACATCACTTCATACTTGTGGGCAAAAAAAAAAATGTTCTCCATGCTGCCAGAAGAGAAAGTGCTTCAGAGATACTAAAACTATTGTCTTCTGTTAGTCACTGTAGCGTGTACTAGCGATGTTACAGTGGTAGGGCAGGGGCCAGGGATCCAGTGTACGATGGTACTTTGATTTTTCTCTTGAATGGAAGAAACAAACCATCAAAGCTTCAAAGAATTCTAGAAGGCCTTATGGCTTGATTACATGATAAACAAACATCCTTTAGGGAAAAATTGCAACAATGGGTTTTCTATATACTAAGGTTTTATGAGAGCCAGGGGGCTTATGTGCCCATAATGCTCTTGATGATACTAATAGTAACTAATCAGGTTACCAGATAATATATACTTGTCCAGGCAATTTTTTAAGCATATTTTTGGAACTACTAATGACGACATCCTCAGGTAAGGAATTCCAAGGATTTATAATAAATAGAGAGAAGAAATATTTTCTTGCCGTCAAGGTGAAAGTTTTGCCATATAGTTGAAGAGGATGCCCTCTTGTGTTATATGGATTCTGTTTAAACTCAAGTCCCAGTTCAGTAAGTAGAAAAGGGTCTTGAGTAACATCATACATAAACAGGAGATCACCCTGCAAATGTCTAGTAGCTAATGACATCAGATTCAGAGATATAAGCCTGGATTCATAAGGGTCATTATACAATCCTTTAATATGTTTTGTGTGTTTTCTCTGGACCTTTCCAAGTAAGTTGATGTCCTATTTTTTGAAAGGGCTTCATAATTTGGAAGCTTGTTCCAGATGAGGCTGGACATATGCTTGATACAAGGGCATTAAGACGTTCTAGTCCTTAGATTTTATGTTGCGCCTAATAGACCCAAATGACTTGACCAGTTTTTGAAATGGTCTCATTTATCTGTATTGAAGGACAGAAATCCATCGAAATATTCACCCCAAGATCCCTTTCATTTGATGTGGTGATAAGTGTTTTTCCAGCTAATTGATAAGTTGCCTGCTGATTTAATGCTCACAAGTGTGTAACCTTGCACTTGTCAGGATTCAATAGCATCTGCCATTTGATAGCCCAGTTTGATATTTTATTTAAATCAGACTGAATAGTATGTATTTGGTCCATAGTCAGACAAGATCCTCCTATTTTTACATCATCTGCGTATTTTATTGGTGAGGAAAGACAATGTGTGGTTAGATCGCTTATAAAGATTTGAAACAAGCAGGATCCCAGCACAGAAACCTGTGGGACACCACTGGTAACATTGCTGATATCAGATAAATGGCCATTAATAATTACATGTTGGGTCATATTTGATAACCAGTTTGAAATCCAGTTAATAATAAATGTATTGATCTTTAGATTGTGTAATTTTTCGATTAAGGCCCAGTGTGGCATGGCATCAAAAGACTTACTAAAGTCGATAATATTGTGAGGTATTTTCTTGTCTAATGAGTAGCTGATGTTCTCATAGAAACGCATCAGATTTGTCAGGTAACTAAGTCTGTTCTTAAAACCATGTTGAGATATGTCAGATATAGGGGAGATTATGTCCTTTATTAGGCTTTCCAATATTTTACAGAGTGGTGATGTTAAACTGATTGGCCTATAGTTCTCCCAGTTATTTTGAGGCCCTTTTTTGTGAATTGGGATAGCAAAAGCTGTTTTCCATTAACTAGGAATGAAATTAAGGGCTAAACATTTATTAAACAATAACCAAATCGGAATAAGGGAATGTCTTAGTAGATATAAATAATGGCCTGCTAAGAAATCTGAGGATGTGCTAGTTTTGCTTTTCTGCAAAGATAATTTGGATAGAATGTTCTCCTTTGAGATAGTAACAGGTGGGTCAGAACATGAAGCTGGAGTTAGTTTATTATGGGAGGTTTGAAATATTTCACAGAATTTAATGTTAAAGGTATTTGTCATATCAAGAGGTTCATTTATTAACTTGTCATTATATTGCAGTGGGCCAACTTGGCAGGTTGGTTTTTTTTCAGTGACTTAACATATACAGAAAAAGAATTTCCTGTTGTGCTTATTAGCCTTAGTTGCTAAATTATATTCCCACTTGATTTTAGCTTTACGTAAAGTCCTTTTGTACTTCCTCTGACTGAGCAAATATGAGTTCCAATTTTCAACAGACTTATTTTTTAAATACTTGGGAGTATTTTTTGTTCTTATTTTTGATATGTTTTTTAATGTTTTAGTCATCCATTTAGGGTACTATCTGTTATTAGAATTTTTTTATTTTATGTGGAACATATCTGCCTCTCAGATCTATTAGAGTTTGATGAAATGTGTCCCATCCTTCATAAATAGGATTCGTGTTAAAAAATGCACTCCCAATCGTATATTTTTAAGTTTTGAATTAATTGAATCAATATCTGCTTTGTCATAGAAGTAAACAGTCGTCTCAGAAGTAGTATCATGTACTACGTCTTTTAACACAAACATAATAGTGTTATGATCACTGTTTCCTAGAGGAGCCAAAACTTCAGTGTTATCTAAAAATAGGTTAGCATCATGTAGTAGAATGTTCAAAATATTGTCACCCTGGGTAGGCTGACATATACTTTGAGTTAAGTTACATTGTTGACAGAGACTTGACAAATTTTCTGCTTTGACTCGATATAGCAGTAAAGCCCTCACAAAATATGTCTCCAAGGTTAAGATCACCCATTAGTATAATTTCACCCAACGTGCAGGCTTCCTCAATTTTGTACATGATAGCCTCAAGTGTATCAGAAGTAGATCGAGGGGGTCGGTAACAAACACCTATAATTATTGAATGCATTCAATCTAATCCTAATTTAATCCAGATAGATTCAGTAGTACATTCCACTTTCTTGATGTTGGAGGAAATGTCACAGGATTGTAGGGAGTTCCTAGCATGATCCTAAATTTATACCATAGAGGGGAGAAGGGAATCTTGGATGTCTGGAGGAGGAGGCGAAAAGCACTATAACTCCCATATTGCATTGAGGTAATCTTGTCTAGTGTTTAGTGTGCAGAAGCAGACCGTCTGTGAAATTAACTTTATCCTAAAAGATTATAGTAATGTTTAGGGTACTTACTCTTCAACATATGGATCAATGGTCTTTTATCTGTACGTGTTTTGGGAAATGTATTTCTTATATGTTGAAATATTAATGGCCTGTACATGTATGTATTGTCTATGTCCAATGTGCTTCTCAGAATAAAAAAGGGGGGAAAAGCTTCAAAGCATTCTAGAGCCATAGTCAGTTTGATACCCTTTCAAATAAAATGCAGATAGCTATTCATAAGCAAAACCAAACTCGTAAATATATCTGTTTACTATTGGGGATGAGAAATTAAAGATTAAGTCCCTGATACACAGTGCTTTACGCAGCCATATATGGGTGCATTTGGTGGGCCCTGATGCTTGGGTGTGTTGGGTGTAGAGGCCATTATGCATTCTAGATCTTTGCCCTCCTCACAAAAGGCTACTTCCAACTTGATCGACTGATCTGTGCAGACTTTTTATATTTTCAGATAACCCCCCCCCCCATGTAAATGGGATACTGCAGTCCAAAGGGAACGGTTTGTATTTCAGAAGTCTAGCAGTTACACGACTGAACTGTAACATGAGAGATCCCAGATTCGAATGCCACAGGAGTCGAGTAGTACTCATTGGAGACAGGTCTCCCATTGATATGTTAGGCACCTCAATTGAGGTGGCCTGGGTGAATAAATTGGAAACAAAATAACATTTTACCCACTATGTCTGTTTTGTCTTACATTTAATGATCCGTCTGTTCAAAAACTAGCAGCATCTTGTAGCTAGTATCAGGCAATAGAATGTACCAAATACTGCCTGTATGATATTTCACTTAACATTTGCTTCCGGTGGCCATTTTGGGTCGGATCCAGCAATGGATGGTTCTGACGCCATATGGCATCTATGGGAACAAAGGAGTTAAATGCCTGTGCCATCTTGCTTAGCCTGGTCTAATTGGGCAGTAGAATGTACAATATACTACTTTTTCACTTGCTTGCTTTTGCCTTCTTACTGCCATATACTACCGACACTCAGTAACATAATGACCTGTGCCCAGAGAGAGTGCAGGGTGCACTCCATTAAAGTCTAGAGGGGGCAGTTTTAAGAATGATTTTAAATATTGTATCCATTTGCAGATTAACAAAGGGCACCGGTCAACCAAGTCCACTATTAGTGGACCGGAAAGCAGAAGGGATCGTTTGGCTCTCTTGGTGGGGTCAAAATATGATCCCTTCCTGTTACAAAGTCTCAACAGGAAATTATAACATTTATGAAGACAGACTGCTGACCTAAGCTACCACACCAAGTGACACATATATAAATCTTTAAAAAGCTCTTTAAAAATGTTTACTTTTAGGAACAATGTGTGCTAACTCTCTCTTGTGCCCTCTCTTACTTTACATTAGTCAAATAGTATCTTAAACATGATTCCCCCCGCCCCCCCAAACATTCAAGGGCACGTGGTTCAGTCTACCTTCTCACTTGGTTTAGGTGTGTAGTTTAGCCTCATAATTAGTTTTCTGTGTTAAAATTATTAAAAATGTCACCAAGGCCACTGGAGTTGGGGAAGGCTGAACAAGTGTCATTGTGAGCAGCCAGCAGTACGTGACCTGTCAGCATGACAGCAGCAGTACGTGATCCGCAGTGCATTCAGAGGCAGCGGTGCAAATTGTATTGTACTTTTAGCCAGAGTATGACGATATAGAGAATACTGGATGGGCAACGGTACTGCTTGGGGGGGCAGCGTCAGTGGCAGGAGAGTCCGGGACCGCATCGGCGGTGGGAAAGTTCGGGGCCGCATTGGCGGCGGGAGTCTCAGGAGAAGGCAGTGCAGAGAGGGAGCGTTCTGGCCGGGTCGGCGGCTGAAAGAACCAGACTCTGGGACTAGGGCCAGTCAATGCACAGGGCACGGCTTTTAAACTATACAGCTGTGCTATATAAAGGGAATAGCCCAGTTGCCTCACAGACTGCACAGGGGAGATGTAACTGCTTGGCCCCAAGAGTGGCCCCAAGGATGAACCGGTTAACTACAGACCAGTGAGCCTCACATCCATCGTGGGTAAGCTAATGGAGACTATCCTGAAGGAGAGGCTGGTGGCCTTCCTAGAGGCCAAAGGACTACAGGACAGCAGACAGTATGGCTTGATACGTGGCAGATCCTGCCAAACCAGCCTGGTCGAGTTCTGTGACTGGGTAACTAGGCAACTGGACAGGGGCGATGCAGTGGATGTCCTGTATCTGGACTTCAGTAAGGCATTTGACCCAGTGCCACATGGAAGGCTGGGAAGGAAGTTAGTAGGCACAGGGCGGTGCAAAGCTGGTGAGATGGGTAGGAAACTGGCTGCAGGGAAGGCAACAGAGGGGGGTGGTGGTGGGCGGGAGCTCTCACACCCAAGGGCAGTGACGAGCGGTGTTCCACAGGGCTCAGTGTTGGGACCAGTGTTGTTTGGGATATTCATTGCAGACATATCATGGAACATCAAGAGCAAGATCAGTCTGTTTGCTGATGATACCAAGGTAGGTGCGGTGGTGGATGACCTAGGGGGATGTCAGGGGTTGCAGGATGATCTGGCAAAGCTTGAAACCTGGTCAGACACCTGGCGACTGGCTTTAATGCCAAAAGTGCAAGTGCTGCATTTTGGGATGAAGAACCCAAGGAGGAGTTACCAGCTAGGGGGAGTGCAGCTAGCCCAGACAGGAGGAGAAGGATCTGGGTGTGCTCATTACAGGGTCAATGAACAACATGGCACAATGTAGGAAGGCAGCTAAAGGCCAACAAAATGCTGGGTTGTATTGCAAAGGTTATATCCTCGAGGAGGAGGTGATTCTGCCACTGTATAGGTCATTAGTTAGACCACACCTGGAGTACTGCGTGCAGTACTGGCGTCCCATATCTGAAGAGGACATTAAGTTACTGGAGGGGTGCAGCGCTTGAGCGACAAAAGATGATCAAGGGCTGGGGACTTATCATACGAGGAGGTTGAAGGAGTTGAACATGTACTCACTGAAGGAGAGGGGAGAGACAGGGGTAACATGATTATTCCTTTCATGTATTTAAAGGTTTCAAACAAGACTGGTACAGAGGGGCTGTTCAAAGTAAGGGAAGGGAGGGCCACCAGGGGCCATGATATGAGACTGGAGCGAGGAAGGTTCAGGAGGGAGATGAGGAGACACTTTTTTACAGAGAGGCTGGTGGCTGGGTGGAATGCGTTACCTGCTGAAGTGGTATGCAGTAGAACAGTGGATTGCTTCAAACGAGGATGGGACAGGACAAGGGGGAGGGTTAATGAAGGGGAAGGGTGGAAGGGAGGGGCAGCTGCAGAATAAGGGGTGCTAGCTGCACATTCGAGCAGACTTGATAGACCTCTAGGCCTTTATCTGCTGGCAAATTTTGTATGTTCGTATGCTTGCGGGGCCACGTCGGCGGATGGAGTGTCCAAGACCGCATCGGCGGTGGAAGAGTTCAGGGCCACATTGATGACGGGAGTCCCAGGAGAAGGCAGTGCAGGGAGGGAGCATTCTGGCCAGGTCAGCGGCCGAAAGAAGCAGACTCTGGGACTGTGGCCAATCAGTGCATAGGGCACGATTTTTAAACTGCACAGCTGGGCTATATAAAGGGACTAGCCCAGCCACCTCACAGACTGCACAGGAGAGCTGTAACTGCTTGGGGGGGGCCGCGTCGGTGGCAGGAGAGTCCAGGACTGCATCGGTGGTTGGAGAGTTTGGGGCCACATTGGTGGCGGGAGTCCCAGGAGAAGGCAGTGCAGAGAGGGAGCGTTCTGGCTGGGTTGGCAGCCGAAAGAAGCAGACTCTGGGACTGTGGCCAGTCAGCTCACAGGGCACGGCTTTTAAACTGTGTGGCTGGGCTATATAAAGGAACTAGCCCAGCCACCTCACAGACTGCACAGGAGAGCTGTAATTGTGTCTCACCCCCCTTCCCGGCCCAGACCTGTATTAAATAATCGGTGGAGTCTGGGGGAAGAGTGAGCTGGGGCCTCAAGTGACTGCTGAGGCCACTGCTGGGTGAGGGGACCTACTTGCTCACTGTGTTTGTTGCTGGGGGGGATTGTATTGCTTGCTGTGATTGCTACTGGGGGCGACATCTTCTTGCTTGCTGTGATTGCTGCTGGGGGGGATCTACCTGCTACTTGCTGTGGAAATTACTGCTGGGGTGGACCAAATTGATTGCTGTGATTGCTACTGGGGGTGGTTTCTATTTGCTTGCTGTGGTTGCTGCTGGGGGTAGGGAGAACCTGCTACTTGCTGTGGAAATCACTGCCGGGGGGGACCAAATTGATTGATGTGATTGCTACTGGGAGTGGGTTCTACTTGCTTGCTCTGGTTGCTGCTGGGGGTGGGGCGGTTATTGCTTATCTGGGGATCACACCTATTTGCTGCGGGATTGCCTAGGGCCCACAGTGACTTGCCTTTCAAGGGACTGGCCCTGTTGCATTGGGGAATTGGATTACCCTCCCTTTGTTTTGGCCACTAGGATGGGGATGGGTCTGCCTGTCGCAAGAGCAGGCATCATTGGTAGAGTGGTTAGGTGTATGGGGTGTGGGGCAGCCATAGCACTCAATTGGGCATAGAGGTTAGGATGATACCCAGTGTGTTTTGATTAGCACGTTTTAGGGAGGAGCTTGAGGGGATCAGGAGGCAGCTGGTTGGCGTGTGGTGGGGGGAGGGTTGGAGAGGTGAAGGGCAAGTGTTACTACACCATGACAGGATGGCCTTGTCCTAGGGAGAGGAGCAGGGTCGGGTGGACTAGGGCTACACAGAAGCTCAGGGGGAAGGGGACTTAAAAAGTGCACTCTCCAGGAACCACACCGGGTAGATGGGGTTGCCCAGAGGGAACCAGTAAGGGGGGGGGCAGGGGGCAACCTTGGGGCAGGCATCACACTTACAGATTGCTTTGCCCTGCTGCACCTGGAAGATGAGGAGGATGGGCGCAGGCCAATGGAGGGAGGTCAGTCAGGAAGCAAAGGGGGGAAGGTGACAGGAGAAGGAGCCAAAATTGCAGGGGGAGGCATGGGAGCGAATAAGCAGGGTCTCCGGGAGACAGCCGTGGGGGCGCGGGTATGGAGAAGGAGCCAGGGACTGAGGGAGGTACTACAGCACGCATGGGGGATAGAGGGTTGGGCCAGGGTGGCACAGCAGGTGGTGGCGCACAAAGCGTGAACAGGGCGGAAGTGGGCAGGATCCAGGTAGGCCAGTACCGAGGGAGGAGGTAGGATGGATAGGGATGCAGTAGAGGGCACTCGAGCAGAGGGGTTGGAAAACACAGGTCCGAAGGGGAAGAGAGAGAGCAGTAAAGAGAAATCTGGCTGAGGGTTCTGATGGCACAGGTTCAAGGGGGGGTTGGGGAAATGACAGAGAGGGTGGCTTGTGACACCCAGGCTGTGGAGGGTGCAAGGAGCTGGCTGGGGGGTGCGGACAGAAGAAGGAACTTGGACAGACACAAACGGCTTAGTAACTTGGGGGAAGTGAGAGAGGTGAAGGTGCTCCTGTTGGGAGATTCCATGATCAGGGGTATCCAGTGGGAGGGGGAAGGAAAAAAATAAACCCAGTCAGGGTTAAATGTATCCCGGGCTTGTCTGTGCACAAGGCTGGATTCCTGCTATACTCAATGGCGAGGGAATGCGGGGGCTCCCTGGACTTTATGGTGCACCTGGGAACAAACAACTTGGATAGAAATAGCGAAGTAGAGATACAGGCAAAATTTTGGGAGCTGGCAGTGTTCTGCCACTCTGTAGAATGCTCTGTCTCCTTCTCTGAAATACTGCTAGTGCCAAGGGCGAATGTGGAGAAAATGCAGAAACTTAGAGTGGTGAACCAGTGGCTCAGGAAGTGGTGCAAAGCCAGGGGATATGGGTTGGTGAGGGACTGGAACACAACCTGGGAGGATAAGGGATTATATGCAAGGGATAGGCTCCACCTCAGCTTGGAGGGGAGGGAGATTCTTAAACTGAAACTAGCTGGATTCATCCACGAGAGGTGGGGTTTAAACTTGTGAAGGGGGTATGGATGGGAGAAAGGGCTGCTCCAGGGGAGCCACTTAAAGGGTTCAGCCGGGGACCCACAAAGGGGATGGGTGGCGGTGTAGGGCCAAGGAGCAGTATGCAGGGGAGAGGGGCAGGAGACTGCACAGGGCCACGGAGGATGGGGATGGGGGAGGTGCCGGGGTGGAGGATGGTCCTGATCAATGCCAGGAGCACAGGGAATAAAATGTCTGAGCTCCAAGCAATCTTAGTTGAGGGGGCAGTGGATGTGGCAGCAGTTACTGAGATATGGGCTACCCAGGGGCATGATTGGGACCTTAACCTGTAGGGCTACACAATGTTCAGGAAAGATTGGGGGGGGGGGTGGTAGCGCTGATAGTCAAAAATGACATTGGTGTTGGGGGAGGTGGAGGCGATTTGTGTAACTCTGCAAATGAAAGGGGGTAGGAGAATAACAATAGGGGTTGTGTACAGACCCCACGCGATGGCAGAGGGCCTGGTGGAGAACCTGGTGGAGAATATTAGGGGCCACTGTGGAATGGGTAAAGGAAGGGTGGTGATCATGAGAGACCGAAACATGCATAGGGCAGACTGGGGGACTATCTATGGTGTCCCTGGTTGCCAGGGAGCAGAGGCTGCTGGATGTCTTTCAGGATGCATTCCTAGTCCAGCAGGTGGGGGAGCCGACAAGGGAGGGCTGGATACTGGATGTGGTCCTAGCAGACAGTGACCAGATTAGGGGCCTGGAGGTGAGCAGTCCGTTGGCAGGCAGTGACCACGACATGGTCTGGTTTTTCCTTTACCTGGGGTGGGGGGGGGAGAGAGAAAACCACATGAAAACAGTGGTAATAGATTTTAGGGGAGTGGACTTTGAGGGCATGGGGAGGATTCTTAAGGGGTACTTGGATGAGATAAGGCTGGATATGGATGCTGGGAGTAGGTGGGAAATCATTAGGAAGGTGGTGCGGGAGGCTACCAGGACCTGTGCGAGGGTGAGGGGCAAGCACTGTAGGGCCTGAAAGCCGTCTTGGTGAACCCGGGAGGTACAGGAGACGGTGAGGGAGAAAATGGCTGCCTACGCGTGCTTAAAGCGTTCAAGGGGAGAAAAGGAGTGGGGAGAGTATGAGCTGATGTCCAGGAAGGTCACCAGTGTGGTAAGATCGGCCAAGGCGAGCATGGAGCAAAACCTGGCCAGAGATATCCAAAGGGGGGGAAGGGGTTCTTTAGGTACATAGGGGAGAAAAGGAAAGTGAGGGCACAGATCAGCAGGATTAGGACCTGGGAGGGATGGGCTCAGGAGGCCGGTGAGCAAGCCGAGGTATTAAATGAGTACTTTGCCTCAGTCTTTACTGAGGAGGAGGGAGGGGCCATACTTCCCAGTGGGTGGGATAGTGACCCTATGAGAAAGGCAGATCACTTGGAGGCTGGTGAACCAGCAGAGGCTAGGGTGGGTGACGGACTGGAACTAGAGGGGGTGGGACAGGACAGACCGACAGATGGGAGAGATGTCTGGGAGGGGGGAAATCACAGTGGATAGGGTGAGGGTGGCCCTCCGGTCGCTAAGGGCTGAGAAGGCGCCGGGGCTGGACAAGCTTCATCCGAGGGTGCTGAGGAGCCTGCAGATGTGCTGGCAGCTCCACTGGCTGAACTCTTCAACATCTCTTTGCAGACAGGGTGGGTGCCTCATGACTGGAGGGTAGCCCATGGTGTGCCTATCCACAAGGGGGATCTAGAGAGGAGATGGGGAACTACAGGCCTGTTAGCCTAACATCCGTGGTAGGCAAGGTGATGGAAGGTATTATCAAGGAGCGACTTGGGGGGCAGCTGAAATGGATGGGGCACCTGGACGATAGGCAGTATGGCTTTGTACCGGAGAGATCGTGCCAGACCAGCCTTGTGGAGTTTTACGACTGGGTGACAAGTGCCCTGGACTGAAATAGGCTGGTGGTTGTCCTCTATCTGGACTTCAGCAAGGCGTTTGATTTGGTCCCCCACAATGGCCTGCTGGCAAAGCTGGGGGGGGGATGGGGGTGGGGGCAGTTGCTCAGGTGGATAAAGAATTGGCTGTTGGGGTGTGTACAGAGAATAGTGGTTGTCTGGATAGTCTCATCCCCCAGGAGGGTTATTAGTGAGGTCCCCCAAGGATCAGTCCTGGGGCCACTCCTGTTCAATGCCTCTGTCTCGGACATGGGGAGGGGTATTAAGAGTAAACTGAATCTGTTTGTAGATGACTCGAAGCTGGGAGCATTGGCGGATGGGGAGGAGGGGAGAGTGGCCTTCCAGGGGGACCTGGATGTCCTGGAAAGGTGGTCAGGGACATGGGGAATGAGGTTTAATGCAGGGAAGTGCAGGGTGCTGCACCTGGGGGTCAGAAACTTGAGGCATGCATATACACTGGGGGGAGACGCACTGCAGGTATTGTTGGGTGAGAGAGATCTGGGGGTGGTGGTGGACGTCAAAATGAACAACTCTGAGACTTGTGGAAGAGCAGCAGCAAAGGTGAACAGGATGCTGGGCTTCTTCACCAAGGGGATTACCTCCAGGAAGAGGGAGATGATCTTCCCTCTGTATAATGCCCTGGTCAGACCGCACCTCAAGTACTGCATGCAGTGCTGGAGCCCGTGCCTAAAGAGGGACATTGCACTGCTGGAGAGGGTCCAGAGGAGGGTGACCAAGATAATCTGGGACATTGGGGGGGGTAGGACTTATGAGGAGAGACTGGAGATCATCAACCTGTACACACTGGAGGAGGAGAAGAGAGACAGGGGGGACATGATAGAGATCTTTAAGTATGTAAAGGGGATCAGTAAGGGAGGAGCTGAGGAGGTGTTCAGCCTTAAGTGGGGGGGACAACCAGGGGGCACGAATGGAAGCTGGAGGGGGAGTTACAGGGGAGAGCGAAGGAGGCGCTACTTCACTGAAAGGGTGGTGGGACCATGGAATGTGCTGCCCAGGAGCCTGGTGGAGGAGGGCACCATGAAGGGATTCAAGAGGGGGTGGGACAGGTACAGGGGGAAACTGGAGCTGTGAAGTCCCGCTCCAGGGAGGTGCACTGGATGGATTTTGGTGGAGCTCATGGGGGGGAAGGGTGGCAGAACAAGCCCCCAGTATGGATGCTGGCTACTGAGCAGACACGACCGACCATGAGACCTATTCTAGCTTTTAGTATGTTAGTATGTAACTATGCACAACCAGTGTGTTCTGCCACAGAGGAGTTCTGATTCCTTCTGACCTCTAGAGTGAAGCTCGAGAGGTCTGTGGGTGGTGGACTCCATCTTTCGCAAGATGGGAAACATTGGGGATGTGGACAAGCCCCCCTGACAAGGAGTCCAAAAAACTGGACCATGCAGCGAAAAAGTCTACGCTGCCTTCTCTCTTTGCCTTGGTCAGGCGAGCTCCGCCTTCATGATGGCCAACTTCAGACACACCCTCATGGATGTCTTGGACCATGTCCTCTTCCACCGTTCTGCAGACATGCAGTTGCTGGTCAGGATGGTCAGTGACAGGGGACGATCCCTAGCCAAGCATCGGCTTCAGACAGTCTTGGACATCGGTGACTTCTGCGTCCGGTCTGCAGCGGCTGCGGATTTCCACCTTTACAGCGGATACACAGCACAGACTGGCTGATGTCTCCTTCTTGGGCACTGACCTGTTTGGTCTGGGGTAGATGGACACCTCACTAGGATCAAGAAATCCAGTGCCCCCTTGGATTCAGTTATGTACTCTCAAAATCACCCCAAGGAACAGAAGCTGAAGAAGAAGCCCTTTCAGTTTTGATCCTTTCTGTCCCCTCAGCCCAGACTGCAGCAGCCCCAGCCAAGGCCATTCCAGGTCTGGTGACCTAAGTCCAAGATCACCAGCCAAGGCTCCAAGAAACCTGGAGGCTGGGGCAGCAGTGCCCCTCCAGCGGCCATCTCCGGGGCCTCCTTCAAGGCTGCTTAGCCGTGGGTCGGGGTGGGGAGGGTGTCTGCCTGCTGCCCATCAGGTCCCTGCCTCAGCTTTCTGTTGGGGGTTGGCTTCGCCATTTCTGGTTGACTGGTCCACCATCACTTTGGAGAAATAGATGCTAAAAGTGGTGGGCCAAGGACTGCTTCTCAACTTTGCAGCTCTGCTGCCCTACCAAACCCATCCCCCATGGGAGTCCGTGGTGTCTCAGGACATGCTGTCCGCCCTCAGGGAGGACATCATTCAGCTCCTGGAGAAAGGAGCCGTAGCCCATGTTCTAGATTACATGGCCGGCCAGGACTTTGTGTCCAGGCACTTTCTGGTCCCCAAATGGATAGGAGGTTGGCGCCCCTTACTGGATCTTCATGATATGAACCAGTTCCTGAGGAGGCACAAATTCAGGATGGTCATCTTGAAGCAGATAATACCATTTGTGCAGCAGGGCATGTGGTTCTGCTCTCTGGACCTCCAGGATGCCTCCTTCCACATTCCAGTCTGTCCATCCTGCTGGCAGTAACTTCGGTTCCACACAAAAGGGGCTCTTTACGAGTTCTGGGTCTTGCCTTTTGGCCTCTCTTCAGCCCCAAGTGTGTTTTCCAAGTTCATTGCAGTGGTGGCAGCCTTTCTGAGGCACCAAGGGGTTCAGGTCTGTCCATCCCTGGATAACTGACTGATTGCCAGATTGCCTCAGGAGGCATTGGAGTGGTCCAGGGACCTGACCCTCAGGACTGGCTTGGCTTTGGGTTTTCTGATCAGTCCAGCCAAGTTGAAACTTAACTCTTCACAAGTCATCATCTTTATCTGGCAGAGCTCGTCTCCCTCCGGGCCAAAGCCCAACTCCCAGCGGACTGGGCAGCGAATTTTACCTACTTTGCCTTATCATTTCAATTTGGGCACTTGTGCCTTGCTCAGGACTTCCTGCGGCTGCTGGAGTACATGGTATCTTGCACCAGCATGGTCTGGTGGGTCTGCTGGCAGATGTGCCACCTGCAGTGGGAGCTGGCTTGTTAGTGGTCTCAGCTCCTAGGTCTCCTGGACCATGGTCATGGCGACGCAGCCGATGTGGGATGCCATCCAGGTGTGGCTCATCCCCGAATATCTAGAGGAAGGAGTTCTGTGTGTCTGTCTGCCCAGAGCAGACTGTCACTCTGACAACCGATGCGTCTCTGCTGGGATGGGAGGCACACCTAGGTGCCCACAGGCTCTAGATCCCCAGGGAGTTCCATTACCACATCAGCTTGCTGGAGCTTTGTGCAGCGCGTCTTGCTCTGACTGCATTCACTTCATTTGCCCAGGGTCAGGTAGTGCAGGTCCAGACAGACAGGACCCATGACCATGTACTGCCTCAACAGGCAGGGCGGAATGTATTTCCTCCGGTTGTTTCAGGAGGCCCTCCTCACTTGGACACGTGTGTGCAGCTTTGGTGCCAATCTTCTGATAATTCATGTAGCCGAAGCCTCTAACCAGCTTGCGGATACCCTCAGCTGGGTGGGCGAGGAATCTCATGAATGGTCTCTACATCAGGAGGTGGTGGACAGTCTGTTCTCCCAGTGGAGTATTCCCCTGGTCGACCTGTTCACACCCTGGGAGAGCACAAAGCCGAGGCTGTTATGTGCTTGCCCTCCCTTAGTGCTTGACTCTGTTTGGGAATGCTTTCGTAAGGCCCTGGACTCCAGGCCTTCTTTATGCTTTCCCTTCCTTTCCCCTGATCCACAGAGTGCTGGTAAACGTACAGAGGGACAAGGCATAGATGATCCTGCTAGCTCTAAACTGGCTGCATCAGTTCTGGTACCCAGATCTCCTTAGCCTCAACAGCAGGCCTCTGTGGCACTTGCCTCTATGACTAGATGTGCTCACCTATCACAAGGGGTAGGTCTTGCACCTGGACCTTTAGTGTCTGCACCTGAGAGCCTGGTTCCTGAGCAGCTAGAATTCCAGGCTTTGGGTCTCTCTGAAGAGGTTCTCCACATTGTGGAAGCCTCCTGGAAAAAGTCAACCCACCATTGCTATGCCTTCAGATGGAAGTGCTTTTCCATTTGGTACCAGAGCAGGGAACTAGACCCCTGTCCTGCCCCTCGGCTAGCATTCTAGATTACATGGGGTCCCTTTCCCAGTGAGGCCTAAGGTCAGTGACCCACTAGGTGCATCTGGCAGCCATCTCTGCATACCAGGCATTGGCTGATATGCTGATGGTGGCGCAAGAGAAGGTGGTCTGGCTGTTCTTCAAAGGCCTTGACCACCTGTCCCTTCTGGCGTGTGAACCACCATTGGACTTGTTGCTGGTACTGACAGTGCTTGTGGGCAAGCTATTTGAACCAATGCACAGGTGTGATATCCTCCCTGTCATGGAATACCAACTTCTTGGTGGCTATTACTCTGTCAGAAGGATCAGTGAGCTCTAGGCGCTCTTGGTGGATCTCCATATTTGGTGTTCCACAGAGACAAGGTTGTCCTCCACCCTGACCCAAAGTTTCTCCTGAAGGAGAAGTTTCACCTTAACCAGGTGATTAACCTCCCGATGTACTTCACCAGTTCAACCTCGGAGGCTGAGCACAGGCTCCATACGTTGGACCTGAGGTGAGCGCTTGCTTATTATACAGAGCTAATGGCTTGAGTTTGGGGAGAGGTTTTCCAGCTATTTGTGACATACACTGAAGCTACACCATTCAGGCTGGCAGCTAAGCTGACAGTTGGCAGGTGGCTTGTCTCCAGTATCAACCTTTACTATGAGGTGGCTGGTAGGGAGCCTCCTGTAGGGCTTAGGACTCATTCCACCAGACATACCACTGCCTTGGTGGCTGCTTCCAGGGGCATCCCTATCCAGGAAATCTGCAGGGGCTGCTACCTTGAAGTCCGCACACACCATTTCCCACTACCACATTGACCCCGAGTCATGCCAGGATGCTGGTTTTGGGGCCTCAGTTTTCCAGTCCCTGTTTCTGAAGTAGGGGTGTATGCCTTGCCCTCTCCTCCCTGAGAACTGCTAGGAGTCTGCCACAGTGTGGATAAGTGCATCATAGCCACTCCCCTAGAAATGAGTTACTCACCAGTAACCATAGATCTTCTATGGACTGGTCTCTTGCAGTAAGTTATTACTCTTGGGAGTTCTACCAGGTGGCACTATCATACGGCAGCTTCTTCTAGCAGTCTTCTGTGGGGGCTGCCCACACGACATCACTTCCTCAGGCAGAGTATGTGTGGTGGCCCTTGGCACCTTCTGTCTATTTTTCTCCGCCGGCTTCCGCTCGCACAGCAGCTAGCTCCTACATCCTGTGTTGCAGTCCTCGATATGATCTTGAACTGATTGTTCTGCTTCTGATGCTGGGCCTGTGAACCACTCACAGCACCTCCACTGCTCCTGGATCCAGCATGCTGGTCTGGGCTTCATCTCTTGCTGCCTCGACAGCCTTACCAGAATGGACCTCAGGGAACCGTGTCTGGATTCCCCAGCCCAGGGCTCATGTTTCTGATGTCAGATGGAGCAGGACTAACCCTTCTCACACTGCCTCCGACATGGCCTGTCGATGGTAGAGGAGCCACCGTCGACGAGGCGTTCATCATTGATGGGGCAGCTTCCCCCGTCTACAGAGCCTCATTGCTCCAATCCTCATCGATGGGCCATACCCCATCGAAGGAGCACTTTACAGGACATTTCCCCTTGACAGGCACTGTTCCCCATCGATGGAACGTCCTTATTGACAGGAGCATCATCGTATTTGCAGCTTTGTTGTTTTGTCTCATCTGCCGACGGATTTTGCAGATGATCTCTCTCATCAACAGAGGCTCTTCCCCCATCGACAGAGCATGTTTACTGTTTCCCTCATCGACGGGGAGGCTTCCCTTGTTGATGGAGCATGTTTGCTCTTTCCCTCGTTGACGGGGCTGTTTCCCCTGTTGACAGGACATCCCCTTTTCATTCCTCATCGATGGGGCTGCTTCCCCATCGACTGGACATCCCCTCCTTCCTCCCTTTCCACTGGAATGGTCCTCCAGTCGTCAACAGGGGCTGCACACCTTGGTATGTCCCCAGTCTGGGGGTCCCCTTCCGTGTCTCTCCCCACCCGTCCTGGCACCGCACACTATTCCTGCATCGCCAGGAGTTCCTCCCTCGTTTGCCATTTCTGCACCCGTAGGGCACCCCTTCTCTTGTGCCCTCAGACAGGGTTCCTGGGTCTCATCCCTTCTTCCTTGACCCCCTCCTGTGCCACCCTGCAGGGATCAGGATGTTCACCCCCCCTCCTCCGGGGTCAGTCCCTGGGAGTTCCCTGCAGAGGGGCCCTTGTGCCGTTGGCTGGGCCTTGGCGTCCCCCCCCCTTCCCTGGCCTGTGCAGCACCCCATCTAGCCTTCCCTGTTTGCCGCCACTCCTGCGGCTGCCTCCACGGCCACCTTAGGGACTCCTGTCTAGACCACTCGGCCCCATTGCACCTGTTCTTGTCCGCCGGATGTGGTTTCCTGGTGCCCTGCTGACTTTGGCGAGAGGGTTTCTCTCTCGTGCCTTGCTGCTTCGCAGAATTCACTATGTGGGCCATGTGGTCAGGTGCCACCGCGCCTCGTGTGCTTTCACTTTGGCGCCTTCTCCCCACCACTGCCACCCTCCCTACGGCCAACCCTGTTGGCGCTGCCCATGTCCGCCATTTCCATGCTTTCCAGACACCGTCTTCCTGCGGGCTTCAATGCCATGGGTGCATCTGCCCATCTGTCTGCCACTGCCGTTGCCTTGCGGTGCCACACTTGGCTTCGGGTGTTGGATTCCACTCTTGACGTGCACCTGTCAGTTGCTGTCACCTATTTTGTGGTGCCACGTTGTTTGATCCTGATACCCAACCCTTCTGGGCTCTCTGCTGCCGCTGTCCGGCAGTCTGGGACCTCTCCCTTGCCCTCCAGTTTCTTTTTCTTTTTATTCAAAGGATGTGACATATACATAAAATACAGTCAATCTTACTTCGAGAAACAGCTCTTGCAGCAGGTTACATCATTAGGACTGAAGCCGGCAGGTGCCAGGACTCCACGGAAAAATTCTAGCTAGCAGTATCCAGCGAGGGACCGCCCCCAACGTCGGCCCCTCCCCAACGTCAGGAATCACATAAAAGGGGCGGTCCCCCAGCGTCCCCAGTTCTTTTCCCGGCGTTGACTCGCCAGCATCGACCTCACAGATGCCTGCATCAACGATACAACATGCGAAATCTTTACAAAATAATCACAAATCCATGTCTACTTCTCCAACTCCTTCTCTCGAAGGACACCCCTCAAAGTGCAGCTGCGGCAAGCAGATCCCCTTCGACGACCATCATTCGGCTTGTGTGAGGTGCCTGGGCCCGAAATACAACACCCAGACCTGCTCCATCTGCCAACAGTTTAATAGCAGGACTAGGATCCGCCGCCAGAAGGCCCTTCAGGGGTTCCTTCTTGAAGAGAAACTTCGCAAAATGGAAAAAAGACCTTCCTCCAAAGCGGATTCTTCCCATAAGACCAGGAAGCACCAGGACAAGCACCGGGACTCGGTTAGGTCTGGATCCCCCAGCAGGGCCTCTGAATCCAGGGCCAGCTCCAGCTCTATGGGGTCCGACCGTTCTCCTTCCCGGGCCCGCTCCCAACCTCCCCCAGTTAAGGCAAGGTCTTCAGGGGGTTCTTCAGCCTCCTTGCACCCACTTAAGTCCCACCGGGCATCCGACTCTTCTTCCAGGCCTGACTCTTCAGAAAAACATAGGAAGTGTTCCTCAGAATCTAGCGGGGCGTCAGGCCGATGCCGGGACACCGACCTCAGGTCCGTCTCCCAGCTTCCCAAGGCCCTGGAAAGGAAGACCAAGGATCTGATGCCTCTTAAGTGGACGTCACAGAATAAAAAGGTGCCTGACCCGACGCCCGAAAAATGGACTCCCGACTCAACAGCAGTTGTACCGACGCTGGGTGACACCGGACGTCAGGGATCCTCAGGAGAGAAGGCTGCCGGACGACCAGACAGGTGGCAAGGAGTACACGGCTTGCCCGGGGAGCTGTCGACGGATCCGGTGGTTCCCCAGGACTCAACGACAGACGTGCACCGACACCGGGCCCGTCGTCGGGCATGAACATTCAGGAGGTGAAGAAATTGTTCACCGTCTGGTGGGAGACCATCAGAAAGGACGTGGTTCCCAGTAAGCCTCTTCCACCTCCACCACCTACACCTCTTCCTTGGGAGGGTGAAGGCTCAAGACCCCCGACCCCTAAGGAGCCAACTCCACCTCCTAGGGGCAGATCTAGAGAGAGAAAAAGATGCCCATCACGGTCTCCCTCTGGGTCTCCGAGCCCTAAATGACCGAGGGATAGATGACAACCACCGAGGGATGACTCCAGACCGGATACATCCAATACCATCTTGGTCTCCATTCCCCTATAGTCCCCCATCACCAGACCCACAAGACCAGCCGAGGTCACCACCGGATCCCTCTTTCTCCGAAATCATGAAGCACATCCAGGAGAATATGGGATGGGAAACTGAAGACTTAGACCCCGAGAGACAACGCTTTGCCCGTTACCTTCGGCAAAAGGACCCAAAGCCTGTGGTGGTCCCACTTCTAGTGGACACCTTCACGGACGTCACCAAGGCGGCTTGGAGGCATCCGCACTCAACGCCGGCTGTTCCTAAGAAGGCTGACTGACTCTACAGAGCTCCTATGGAGGACCTGTATCTGGCGCAGCATTCCCTGGCAGACTCGCTGGTCATTACGGCGTCTCATGATCGGTCTCAACGACCGCGACACTTGAGTACCCAGCCTCCGGACCAGGAATCTAAGCAATTAGATTCTATGGGAAGACGCATGTAAGCGGCTGTTACATGCTCGATATGGTCTTTGAATTACCTCACGCACATGGTGCAATTTCAAAACGCCCTCTGGGAGCAGGGCCAAGACCTTTTGAAGGATTTTCCGGATGGCGGAAAGAAGGAGAATCTGCTCAGCCTCCTTCATACTTGGTCGGACGTGGGGACCCAGGTTCTCCGAGCCGCTTATGATTCAGCGGACTCGGCCGCCAGGGGAGCAGCTACTGGCGTTCGTCTTCAGAGACACTCTTGGTTGAGGGTCTCTGGTTTCACCCGGACGTTCAGAAGAATATCCTGGACGTCCATTATAACGGAGCTGTCCTGTTCCGTGAGGAATCCGAGAAGGTCATCACCAAGCTACAGGACGCTGGGAAGGCAGTTCGGACTGTACAGGCCCAAATCTGGTTCCTTTCGGAGGAACCAGAACCGTTCTTGCAGCAGACAACAATGGCAACAGCCACATTCTGGCAAGCAATCCCGGGGCAATTTTGGTCGCAAAGGTCAAGCCAGATTCCCCACAGGCCAGGGCTCAAAGCGTCCCAAGGCAGTCCAGCCCACGGGACCCAGTGCCACCACAGCATGACTCCTCCTCGGCCCACGCCCTTCCTCTGGATCAAAGGATAAACGTTGGGGGTTGCATCTCTCATTACCTTCTGGGATGGCAGTGGATCACCTCCGACTGGTGGGTGTTACAGTTGGTACAGCGAGGACACTCTATAGAGATCCTCGGCTACCCACCGTCCAGACCACCTCTGCTCTCCTGTTACTTGGGTCAGCATGCTCTGCTCATCCAGCAGGAGATCTTGGCTCTCCTGGCCATAGAGTGCATTCCACCCGACCAGAAAGGAAAAGGTTATTATTCCCACTTCTTCCTGGTCCCAAAGAAAACAGGGAACTTGCACCTGATCTTAGATCTCAGTGATCTCAACATGTTTGTGTTGTACAAACGCTTCTGCATGGTGACCCTACCGGGTCTCATCCCCATGCTCAAAGAAGGCACATGGCTAGCGTCACTGGACATGCAGGACGCTTACCTACATCTCCCAATTGCTCGAACGCATCAAAGGTTTGTGCACTTCGAGTTTCTGGGACACAACTACCAGTTCCGAGCCCTCCCGTTCGGACTGTCTTCCGCACCGTGGGTGTTTACAAAGTGCATGGCAGTCATGGCAGCTATTCTCAGGAGGCAGGGCTGCTATGTTTTTCCGTACCTAGATGACTGGCTCCTCATGGCACCCTCTCAGGAGGCCCTGATGTCCGTGATTCAGGATACCCGTTCTCTTTTCCAATCATTGTGCATCATCATCAACCAGGAGAAGTTGCACCTTGTCCTATCTCAGACTCTGCAATTTATTGGAGCAGTTCTGGACACCACTCAAGGGAGAGCAATTATTCCTTTGGAGAGGGCGGAACACATCAGATCCCTCACACGGGACACAGTGGTGAAGACAGCGGTGCCCGCCAGGACCATTCTTTGCCTGCTCAGACATACGGCGTCTGCCATTGTGATGGTTCCCCTAACCCGACTCCATATGCGGGTTACTCAGTGGATGTTGCAGGCTCAGTGGGACCAGAAGCAAGTTCATATGCAGCATCCAGTCCGGATCACGAATGCCGTCATCCGAGACTGGCAATGGTGGCTCGTCCCGGACCATCTCTCGAAAGGAGTCCCCTTCATGGCGCCACCTCCTTTAGTGACACTCTCCACGGACGCCTCGGGATCCGATGGGGAGCACACCTCAGTGGGGTCAGGACTCAAGGCTCATGGTCATCTCTAGAGTCCCATCTGCACATAAATATTCTGGAGATGAGAGCTGTCCTCTATGCCTTACAAGCATTCCAGACGGACATTCCACCGGGTACTCTTCTGATTCAAACAGACAATACTGTGGTGATGTACTATCTCAACAAACAAGGAGGCACTCATTCCTACCCCCTTTGCAGGGAGGCTAAAAGGGTTTGGAATTGGGTACTGCAACATGGTGCAGATATCACTGCAGTGCACGTTCCCGGAGTGGACAACACAATCGCGAACAGTCTCAGCTGATCACAGGCCAGAGTCCACGAATGGGAACTGCTTCAGGAAGTCGCAGAGGGTCTGTTTTGCAGATGGGGGACACCAGAATCAGACCTTTTCGCGTCCCCGTCCAACGCAAAACTGCCCAATTCTTGCTCGCTAGATCCAGGGCCTGGTGTTTTCTGGCAAGACGCGTTGTCCCTCTCTTGGATGGGCAGATTCCTCTATGCTTTCCTACCCTTCCCTTTGATCCAAAGGGTTTTACTGAAGTTCTGACAAGAGCGGGCATCACTGATTCTGGTAGTGCCCTTTTGGCCCAGGCAAATTTGGTTCCCTCTATTACATCAGCGGACCCAGGAACCTCTGGTGCCTCTGCCATTCAGCTCTCAACTTCTGTCCCAGGAGGCAGGCTCTTAGTCCATCCGGATCTTCGGTCGCTGAACATGCATGCCTGGCTCCTAAAGACATAGCAGTCCTGAGATACGGGGTCTCTCGGGAAGTTGCGGACATTCTGGCGGCAGCCAGAAAACCCTCCACTCACGCCATGAAGTGGTGCAGATTTTGCTTCTGGGTTCAAGCTCGTGGATTGACCCCATTGGATTGTTCAGAGAGGTCAGTGTTAGACTACCTTCTAACCCTGTACGAGGCAGGCCTTGCCTACTCTTCCATTAAGGTTCACCTGTGCGCCATTTCGGCATATCATTCACTGATAGGTCGTAACTCTCTAGCTCAACTAGAGGCTTCACACGCTTTTTTTACGTGGCATCCTGCACCTGAGACCTCCTATCAGAGACCCGGTTCCACCTTGGGATCTCCCCTTTGTTTTAGAGCAGCTTACTCTACCTCCTTTTGAACCAGCCGCAGATTGCGAGCTGTGTCTCCTCGCTTGGAAGACGCTTCTTTTAGTTGCTGTTATTTCTGCCAGAAGAGTTTCTGTGTTTTATACACTCATGTGTAAGGATCCTTATTTGGTTTTTCACAAGGACAGGGTGTCCTTAAGAACAAATCCTAAGTTCCTTCCCGAAGTGGTCTTGGCGGTCACACTCAACCAGGATATAGACCTGCCAGTGTATTACCTGAATTACGGTGACAGGGGGAGGCCCTGTTGCACACTCTAGGTTTGCATAGATGTCTCAGATATTATCTGACCAAAACCAGAGCCCATCGTAAGTCGGACCAGCTCCTTGTTTCCTACGCTCAGCGGATGCTCTGTGCTCCTGTTTCAAAACAGTCGCTTTCCAGATGGTTGGTCAAGTGCATTATGTTCTGTTATCAGAAGCGTAATGAACCCTTACTGGGGCCGGTGAAGGGTCATTCTACAAGGGGGGTGGCTACCTCTTTCTCTGCGCTCAAAAATGTCTCCACTTCAGCCATCTGTGCGGCAGTGACTTGGAGCACTGTGCACACTTTCATCAGACACTACAGTTTGGACATTGCCTCTAGGCGTAGAGCTGGATTTGGCTTGGCAGTCCTTCAAGGACTCTTGTCCTGAAGTCTGAGTCATTTCTCCTACCCTCCTCCCGGTAGCAAATTGTTCCCTTATTGCTTGGGAATCGGTCCTAATGGTGTAACCTGCTGCAAGAGCTGTTTCTTGAAGTAAGATAGTACAGTTACGTAAGAACTTACCGTAACAGTAGATCTTCGAGAACAGCTGTTGCAGCAGGTAGTTTCCCTCCCACCTTCCCCTCTGGAGGTTGAGTCTTCTGACCTAGTTTTTAGGCTACAGCGTCCTTTGACACCTTTTTCTAACCTTCCTTTGGAAGCGGATCCTCGGTCTCCCCTTCAGATGTCACACTTGAGCCGGGAGTCTCCGTGGGAGAACTGGGGATGCTGGGGAACTGCCCCTTTTATGTGATGCCTGGCGATGGGGAAGGTCCGACGTCGGGCGCGGTCCCCCGCTGGATACTGCTAGCTAGAATTTTTCCGTGGGGTCCTGGCACCTGCCGGTTTCAGTCCTAATGGTATAACCTGCTGCAAGAGCTGTTCTCAAAGATCTACTGTTACGGTAAGTTCTTACGTAACACTACTTTATCATGAAACCAAAATGCATAAGTTATTCTATTTAGTAAAATATATTGAGGACAATAAAATAATAGTACTTGAACCTGTGTCTGTGTTTTTCATTCTATAAGGACTGAAGTTATTAACTTGATAAGTAATTCACCCAAAGTATAGTCATTAAAGGTTCGGTTTACTCCAAGAATTCAAATAGTTAAGGATCAACCAGATATGACAGCTGTACTCTAGAAACCCCAGCAGATTCTCAGTCTCTTTTAGTGTAAGGGGAACAGTTGTGGTGTGCAGAGGCTCAGGGGACAAAGCCTGGGTCTTGTCTGGATAAATGCAACACCCAAGGTCTGCAAAGAGTTTTGAATGCCTGATATTTATTATGAAGTTTGACTGTAAGAAGTTTCATATAGTAAATGTGTAAAACCACCCCCTCCAATCCCCTAGAGACGGAATAACTATGGTTCTCCATCGTCTGGTAATGGCTTTTTTTGCTGCTAAAATATAGATAGGTAGCAGGGTATGCTGCCATGAGGGTCTGTGAGGAGGAAATATAGATAAAAGAATCAATTCAGACGTAAATTTGACCGACTCACCCAAACAGTCAGAAATCTCCTGTTGGAGCGTGCACCAAAATGGGGTCAACTGAGGACATGTCCAGAATATATGACTCTGGTCAGCATGTACAGTTCCTCCAGCATTTACTGTAACTGGATGGTAAATATTTTGCTAGGACAGCCGGTGAGCGAAAAAAGCGGCTATGGCACTTCCAGGCAAATTCCCGCCCCGTGCCCCCTCAGTTTCCGTCATCCTCCTCGGCTGCTGAGATGTCCCGTTCCTGAGCCCCTTCCCGGGATGCTGCTCAGGTCCGTGCTGGGACCTCTCTTGGGGCTGCTTCATTGGCCTCTTCGTCTCATACCTGTCCCTCTGGGTGGGCCAGGCCCACCCCTCTTCTTCAGCTGCTCTCCAGTGCTTACTCCCCATCTCCTTCCATATGCCTCAGAGGCGCCCGGGACTCCCGCTGCCCTTTCTTTAGAGGCCTGCTTCCTCTTCCTGTTCGCTTCCCTCTTCTCTGCTGTTCTTTTTGCACTCCTGCTGCTCTCCCTTCTGGAGCCCCTTCAGTTGTTTTTCCTTGCTGTGGCCTGCTCGGTACATAATGCTCCAGTACAGTGCACTACTTGCCTGCGTGCTCTGCGCTTAGTGGGCTCTACTGACTGTGTCTTTTTGCCATGGCCTATCGACCCCTGCCTCATCAGGCTGAATCATTGTGTGCATGGCCTCTTGCTCCTCTCTCTTCTACATGACACTCTACTTGGCGTATGTTGTCCTCACACCTCTGGCTTCCCTGCCCTACTGGGTGTGGTTCAAGTCGACATTTTTCTGACTGTCTCTAATAGCGCTTTGAGTTCCCACCTGGCCTTGCTGTACACCATGGCCTCTTGACCCCTGCTCATCAGGTTGAATCATTGGCATGGCCCTTCTTCTGCTCTCCCTTCATGGAGTATTCCTTCCTCGCCCACCCTTGGCTTCTCTATCCTACTGGGTGTGGTTCATGTTGCCTATGTACACCTGTCTCTGACAATGCCGTCCCTGTCCAGGTCTCTACTGGCTGTCTCTGGGCTTTCATGTGGCACTCCTGTTGTGCCACCTGGCCTCTGTATGTGGCCTCTCTTCTGTCTGTCCCCACAGACATTCCTGTCGGCTTGTTCCTGTCTGGTCCCGCTCCTTGGGCCTGGCCACCTTTTCTTCTCCTCTCCTTGCCTTTCTGGGCATTTCAGAGTAGAGGTTCTTTTGTCCTCTGGCCCAACCTTTGATCGCGCCATCTTGCCTGGCTTGCTGCCCAGGCTGTCTTCCCTTTGCTTATAACTGCGTGGTACTCTCCCAAGATTAATAACCTACTGCAAGAGACCAGTCCATAGAAGATAGTATCGTTATGTAAGAACTTATCATAACAGTTTGATCTTTGAGGAACTGTCTCTTGCAGTAGGTACAATCCCGCCCGCCATCCCCTCCTTTTTTGCTTCAGTTTTCTGCAACCCAGGGCATTGGGTGGGGATTCCTTGGTCCCTCGGTCCTCGCCGTGCGAGTTGAAGCCAACGGGGAACAGAGGGTACTTGGGGTTGCCCACACTTATACTCCACCTGAGGAAGTGATGTCGTGTGGGCGGCCCCCATAGAAGACTGCTAGAAGAAGCTGCCGTGTGATTGCTCCACCTGGTGGAACTCCCAAGAGTAATAACCTACTGCAAGAGACAGTTCCTCGAAGATCTGCTGTTACAGTAAGTTCTTACGTGCAATACTTTCTGGGAGTGGTATATTGTGCACATCCACACGGCCCTCCCAACCTCTCCTGGCAAGTAGCACATGGATCCCAGCTTCCAGAGTGCAAGATCTGATGTCACGGGGCAGAGCCAAGAAGGATACCAGTGGGGTTGGTGGGAGGAGCTTAGCTTGAAGATATTCTGGCTAGATTTAAAGGGGAAAGGAAGACTGCCGCAGTGTGGATGTGCACCATATACCACTCCTAGAGGTTACAGTTGAGTAATCCTCATTTATTCTTTATACTCCTACTTTCTCAGTCCCCCAACACCGATGTCCCTTCCAACACACGGGGAAAGGAGGACAAGGAACTACTTGAAAAAAATACACAAAATGACGGACAAAGGCAAGGTGATATTGGTAGGGGATTTTAACCTACCGGACATAAATTGGAAAGCACACACAACAGCAACAAGAAGAAAAGACTTTCTTTTTTTTTTTTTCTGTAAATAGTTTGTATGTTTTTTTTTTTTACTTTTGTTCTCTGACCCCATGCATCCCAGTGACGCACACGCATGTGGAGGCACACCATGCACTATGGGATACCCCACCCTACCTGTCTCACTATTATTGCCTGCACCTGTGACTGGACTTCCATCTGGTGATGGCTTGACTACCGGCGGGTGGCCCCCTTTCCGGGAGAGGAGAGACAGTGCTCAGTCTGCTCTCAGCCCCCCTGTGCCGGTACCCCAATGACCCAAGGTTGTTCCGGAACCTGGGTCATCGGCATAGTGCGAGGTAAGGCGTCCAGCACCTCAGCCCTCAGTGCCACTGGGCTGGCACTAGAAGCAAAGACTTTCTAATGGCCTTGACGGGAGCAGGCCTGAGGCAGCTTGTAGATGCTCCAACAAGGGGAGAAGCCATCCTGGACCTGGTTCTCACAACAGCGAGAGGGTAAGGGGGGGATTGAAGTTGGATGCCATTTGGGAAATGGTGACCGCCATATGGTCGGATCCAAAGTAAACACAGCAGAGGACACAAGCTACTCCAAAATTAGGGTACTAGATTTTAGGAAAGCGGACTTCCAGAAAATGAGGGAAAGCATAGCAGGGATCTTAAGTATCATAGAAGAGAGTGGGGTGAAAGAAATGTGGGAAATCCCTAAGAGAGCTATTAAGACAGTCACAGACCAATGCACCTAAAGGGTAAGTAAGTTTAAAAAAAAGAAAAACCCTCTCTGGTTCTCAAAAGAAAAGGCAACTATAGTGAAAGGAGAAGAGGCTGCCTATAGGAAACACAAAGCGTCAAATAAATAGGAGGACAAGGAAGCATATAAAGAGGAACTGAAGGAGGCAAGTAAGTTGATGAAGAAGACTAAAGCCCAGATGGAGGTGAAGACTGCAGAAGGGCATAGTGAGGTGACAAAACCTTCTTTAGGTACATAAGACAAAAAAAGAAAACTAAGGGGAAAATAGACTAGCAGCGGAGGGAGGGAAACTAATAGAGGAGGATAGAGAGAAGGAAGAAGTCCTAAACAAGTACTTCTGCTCAGTGTTTACAAAGAAGGAGGAAGGCAGTGGACCAGAGCCAACTAGTAGCAGCACCACTGGACAAGCAGTCAATACAAACCCCTTCACGGCACAATAAGACTTGGAGGCAGTAAGCAAATTAAAAGAAGGTAAGGCAGTAGAACCGGATGATATACATCTGAGAATCCTGAAAGAATTGGGGAGGGAGCTGGGGGTCCTATTTATTAAATCACTTATGATGAGCTGGGAGGTTCCAAAGGACTGGAAGAGGGCATAAATCTGGGAGCAGGGAGGAGGCGGGAAACTACCGTCCAGTGAGTCTCACTTCAGTCGTAGGGCAATTGATGGAATCCCTACTAAAGCAGAGAATATTAACTTTCCTGGAATCCAGCAGCCAGCAGGATCATAAACAATATGGGTTCACGGCAGGGAGGTCTTGCTAAACAAATTGGATTGGATTTTTGACTGGGTGACTAAGGCAGTTGATAATGGGGGAGCAGTTGATGTGGTCTACCTGGACTTTAGCAAGGCCTTCAACTCTGTTCCACACAGAAGACTGGTGAAAAACCTGGACTGCATGGGGTGGCGTAGAATGTGGTAAACTGGGTAAAAAACTGGCTGCACAGTAGAACAGAGTACAGGTAAATGGCACATTATCAAACGTGGGGGAGGTAACCAGCGGGGTACTCCAGGGCTTGGTGTTGGGGCATCTACTATTCAGTGTATTCGTTGCCAACATTGCAGATGGGCTCAAGGGGAAGGTGTATCTGTTCGTGGATGACACCAAGATATGTAACAGGTTGGATTCCCCAGAGGGAATAAAGAAAATGGAATCAGACCTAAAGAAACTGCAAGAATGGTCCAGAGTGTGGCAGCAGAAATTCAACACCAAAAAGTGCAAAAAAAATGCACCTAGCAAGAAGCAGCCCAAAAAGAGAGTTCTACTTGGATGGAGAAAGACTAGCTACAACCAACCAGGAATGGGACCTGGGGATCATGATATCAGACAACTTAAAATTAGATAGAGACAGTGCAAGAAGACATCCCTAAAGACCAATGGCATGCTGGGGTGCATTGGGAGCGGAATCACAGGCGGAAGGAGGGAGGTGATATTACCACTGTACAGGGCACTTGTCTGCCCCCACCTGGAATACTGCATGCAGTTTTTGAGGCCACACCTAAGAATGGACGTTGATAGGACAGAGATGGTGCAAAGACAAGCAACAAAAATGATACAGGGGTTACACCAGATGACATATGAGAACAGGTTGAGGGAATTAAACATGTACTGCCTGGATCAGAGGAGGGAGAGGGGTGACATGATCGAGATTTTCAAGTACATCAAGGGTATAAATAAGGTACAGACGCAGGATCTCTTTCATGTCAAGGAAGAGAGAGTAAAACAAGGGGGCATGATCTGAGGCTGAAAGGGGGAAAATTCTGGACCAATGCTATGAAGCCCTTTTTCATGAAGAGGCTGGTGGACACCAGGAACAGCCTACCTCCAGAGGCTGAGGTGCCAAACAGTCTGGGGGTTCAGAGAGCTTGAGACAGACACAAAGGTATTATTGTTTAGAAAGGCATGTGGGGGTAGAAACCGTAAACCTTGGACAGACTAGATGGACCTTGTGGGCCCCTTTTCTCATAATCTTCTATGTTTCTGTGTTCCTGCCCCCTTAGTGTGCCACTCCAGACCTGTCGCCAACCACCTCTTGAACCTCATTTTCCTCACCTGTGAATCCCCCATGATTTACTCTTCACGGGCAGGGATATCTGGGTATCCCCAGCGCCTCTGGAGAACAAATCCAATAAAACTGAGGAGGAGAGCATGGTCGGCGGTGTGGGGCTGGTGAGCAGCACATGTCATCCTGTGGAGCTGAAGGTTTATAATTTCTCATAAGCCCTCCCACGAGTTGGCAGTGTAATGTGCCCCCCTCCAGGCAGAGAGGTTACCACCCTCCCTTTTTAGCAAAGCAGCTGCCCCCCCCCGTACATCCCCAGTGCTGCAAACATCAGCAGTGCTGCTGTGCCAATGAGCCATCCCAGTCCTGTCCCCAAAAAGTTATAGGAGATGTGTTTCTGAAGATTTTTTGTTTTTCCTCCGCTACTGTCTTTGTTTGGATAGATTGAATGCATCTGGGCAGCTACTGACTCAATTACGGTCAAAGCTGGTATGTGCATTACTTTTCGGCCATGGTGACCTAATTATGGACATATTGTGGCATTGAAGAGCTCATTATGCATAAGTACAGTTTTGGCCATATTGTGAAAGATACTTATCCTGTTATGAAAATCTCAGTGAAAATTTGAGCTGGTTTTGCTTTAAGCAGGAATGCATGGTGCCAGACGGCCTCTCACACAATCTTGCAAGGCTGAAAACAAAAGACACAGACATGTGTCTTGTCCTATACAAACATACAAAGAAGCCAGCAGCAGAAGGCTATTTGGTCCATCTAGTCTGCTCGTAATGCAGGGTCCATAGCTTGAGCCACTGACCTTGCCCCCCCATCCCCATTCCTCCCATCCTTTCCATCCTCCCTACCCATGACCCTTACCTTCCCCCATGCCTATCCCTGCCTCTCTTGAAGCTGCCCACCTTCAATGAGACCACCTCTTCCAGCAGCACATTCCAAGTAGCCACCACCCTTTCTGTGAGGAAGTGCTTCCTGACCACCCTCCTAAACTTACCCCCCACCACCTTAAGACTGTCCCCTTGTGTTATGGCTGCCACTTAGCTTAAAGGGACACTCATCCACCTTATTTATCCCTTGAAAGTCCCAGTCATGTCCCCTCTGTCTTTCGACCTCCAGAGACTGCTTGTTCAGTGCCCCCAACCACTCCTGGTATGACTTACCAGGGTGTTAAATAAGCTGAAACCAAAATTTATTTGCATTTATATGCATGAAAGTGCTAATCAGTTGTGAAAAGACCTACCCCTTGGTACAGATTGATTAGCAAAGTGAAAAATAAAATGTGGGTTTATACATGCAGACTCATATGCCATAGAACCACTCAGGAAAAAAATGGGTTAGTAGTCTGCTACTACACATGTCTGGAAATGGTTAGCATTACCCCCAGTTCTGAGTAGCATTTTGCTATGCTATACCAGCTGTTTAATACCCTGCTGTCCCCTTTATTGCCCTCCTCTGGACCGTCCCCAGCAGTTTAATGTCCTTTTTGAGTTGTGCGAAAAAGTTGTATGAGTGAGTACCCTTTAATTTCTGATACTGAAAATGTCATATTTGAGGCTGGTAAACGGAAAAATTAGCAATCTTTGTGTTTGAGAGGGGCCAGCCACACATTAAGTATATTTTCAAATATTTTATTGTAGTATTTCATAAGTGCCATGATCCCCTGGATTTGCCCAATGTTTCACCCAGTTAGGGCTTCCTTAGGGACTAGGATCTGGTAAATACATACAGCTAATATTCTTCAGGTGGAAGCTACCTCTAACTGAAAGCTGAAATACTGCAGGAAAGACAGTCTTGCTCACAGCAGAGGAAGGTGTACCTTACTTTACATTTTATAATTGTTATTCTTTGGTTTGTAGCAAATTTGTCAGCAAAGCTAATGTTCTTCAGGTGGAGGCTACCCCTAACTGAAAGCTGGAAAGGTGAAATACTGAACTTAGACTGGCAGGAAAGATGGTCTTGCTCGCAGCAGAGGGAGGTGTACCTTACTTTACATTTTACAATTGTTATTGTTCTTTTCAGTGAAGGGGCTTGCAATGCTGCTTTGGAGACTGGGATTTTAAACCCAGAGGGATTGAAATACTGTTTACTGTGTCTTTCCTTGTGCACAGCTGACTTGTTATGGGGCTGATTGCTTTCAGAGCACAACTCACCAGGCTGTGTTGGGGCTGTGGAGGTTTACCTGTGTTTGAGTCGGCTGTTTTTTTTTTTCTCTGTTTGTTTAGCGAGGTATTTTCTCTGATAAATTGTTATGTAGGTTGTCTTGCTGACAGGAAGGTCAACACTCATCGTAGTGGTGGGTCAGTGCTTTTAGCTGACTGTTTTGAGAGGGCACAGTTTGGGCCCCAAACCCCCCCCCCTTTCCCTCACCCCACCTACCCCTGGTACAATTTCCTTTATCGCAGAGGTTCTGACATAATTTTCTCAGGAGGGCAAGGTGCATACCACTGTCGTATCCTTTTCAGCATACTGCACTGACAATATAAGCGTACACATCATATAATATATATATATTTTTTTCACATATAACAAAACAATAACTGGAAAAAAAAACTTACACAGGATAAACAGGAAGGTAGACAGACATGTGGGGAGTAGTGCAGTGTACTGGCTGTGGGGCAGCAGTCTTCTGGGAGTCTTTCTGGAGGCTGAGATGCTACCCTATTTGTAGGCAACTCTCTTCCCTGAGGGAGGAGGTTGCCTGTCTTCAGGCCACACTGGACAGTAGTAAGGGAACCTCCCCCACCCTGGCTGCACCAGGACCACCATCACTACCTCAGAGATTGCCAAGAAAGTGCAGCAATTGGACCACAGTGGGCTCAGGGAGGATGAGGGTGGTGGAACAGAGGCACACCCAGTCAGTTGTACCACTCCACAGTCCATACACCATTCTGATGGAGCATAGTTCCCCTATGGATGCACCCGCAGAGGAGACTAAGGAGGTTGTGGACAACTGTCACAAGGGAGCCCCACAGGAAGGAGGCAGAGGACACCACAGGGAAATGAAGCTGCTCCTGGTGGGGGGCTCGATTATTAGGGGGATAGAACTGGGGGAGCAGAGAACTGAAGTAAGGTGCCTGCCTGGTGCCATGGCTTGGATGGACAGGACACGCATCCTCAGAATCACAAGAACAGCTGTACGAGACACTGAGCTGGGCATCATTGTCCACCTAGGGATGAATGACTTGGCTCAGCATGAGGTTAGAGCAGTGCAGGAGGAGTTTGTGGAGTTGGGGAGGGGCTTAAGGCAAGTAGCACATACAGTATCCTTCTCAGAGGTGCTGCCTGTCTATGGCATGGGTGAGGTGAGGGTACTTCGCACCATGGAATTCAATGAATGGTTGAGAAAATGTTGCATAGCACAGGGGTTTGGCTTTATTGGAGACTGGGGTTCAACCTGGAGGGATACCAGCCTATACTGGCAGGATGGTCTGCTTCTGTCCAGGAAGGGAACAGGTCTTCTGGGTGATCAGTTTAAATGCTTCATTGGCAAGCTTTTAAACTAGCCAAGGGGGGAGGCACTGATGAGCAGCAGGGAATTTCCAGCCTCCCCTACAAAACAGGGTACTAAATGAGGTAAAGACCAAGGTAGAAAGGTCAGTAGGGAGCAGGACAGGGGTAAATGGAGAAAGCAAAGTCAATGAGGACAGGGACAGTGCTACAAGAGGTAAAGCCATCAAAAAATGGAGAGCAATGAGTACCAATGCCCATAGTCTGAGTAACAGGCTTCTTGAGTTAGTGGCCTTGATGGAGGAGGAACATCTGGGTTTCGTGGCAGTCACAGAAACATGGTACACACAGAACCATGACTGGAACGTAAACATACCAGGATGCACTATCTACAGGAGGGACAGGGAGGGTAAAGGAGGAGGAGGAGTAGCTCTCTACAAAGGGTAAACAGGGAGGAGAGGAAGCACTGTGGATCAATTTGGAGACAGGCAATGGCACCACAATCCGCACAGGGGTTGTATACAGACCCCCATCTCAGGGGGAGGAAATGGACAAGGAAATGATGGAAAATATCCTTAGAATGGCAGGCAAAGGGGAGATATTGCTGATGGGGGATCTGAATATGCCAGATGTTAACTGGAGTGCATTTGCAGCTGCCACCTCTAAGAGCGGGGTCATTTTAGATGCCCTACAGGGGGCATGTCTTAGACGACTAGTATTGGAACCCACTCGAGAGGGAGCAATCTTAGACCTGGTACTCTCAAATGGAGATGGCGTGAGGATCACAGATTTAGAAGTGGGTAGCCATCTGGGAACTAGGGACCATCGAACAGTATGGTTTACGATAAACACAGCAGTAGAGTCAAGCCATACAAAAGCAAAGGTACTGGACTTCAGGAGGGCTGACTTTGCCAAAATGGGTGAGTGCCTAAGGAATGCACTAGCAAATGGGCAGGAATGAGGGGTGGAATAATCAAAACTGCCATCACAGAGGCAACAAGCCTTTGTGTGAAGCAAATAAACAAAATGACGTAAGAAACCACTGTGGTTCTCAAGGAGGTGGTAGGGAAAGTTAGGGAGAAAAAGAAAGCATTCAGGAAGTACAAGGAATCACAGAAGGAGCAGGACAGAAAATTATATCAGTTAAAGCAAAAGGAAGCAGGGAAGGCAGTCAGAACAGCAAAGGCCCAAACCGAGGAAAAGATAGCTTAAGAAGGGGGATAAAACATTTTATAGGTACATCAGGGAGCGAAGGAAGACCAAGGGAGGGATAGTGAGGCTTGATAAGGGGTGCGGGGGTGGGCAGAGGGTGACTGTGAAAAGGCAGAGATACTAAACAAATATTTTTGCTCAGTATTCACAAATGAAGAGGGGGCTGTACCTAAACCAAACAGTAGAAACACTCTGGATACGGGGGGGTTGATACCAGCCCATTCGCAGGAGAAAGGGTTCTGAAAAAACTATTAAAACTGAAGGTGGACAAAGCAATGGGGCCTGATGGGATTCATCCTGGAATTCTAAAAGAACTAAGGATAGAACTAGTGACACCACTGACTACCCTCTTTAACAAATCATGGGAGGATGGGGTGGTACCTAAGGACTGGAAGAGGGCAGATGTCATTCTGCTTCACAAAAGTGGGAGCAGGGCAGAAGCAGGAAGCTACAGACCTGTTAGTTTAACTTCAGTGATTGGGAAAATGATGGAATCACTTCTGAACGAAAGAATTGTTGAGTACCTAGAGGACAGAGACACAGGACCCAAGGCAGCATGGATTCACAGTGGGAAGGTCATGTCTGATGAATCTAATAGATTTCTTTGACTGGGTGACCAAAGTAGTAGATCAGGGAGGGGCTGTGGACTTGGCTTACCTAGACTTGAGCAAGGCATTTGGCACAGTCCCACACAAAAGATGAATATACAAGTTGGCCAGCCTGGGAGTGGGTCCCAAGATGGTAGCCTGGGTAAAGAATTGACTGGAGAACAGGACACAGAGGGTAATAGTAAATGGAGTCCACTCTGAAGAAAGTGGGGTTACTAGTGGGGTACCGCAGGGTTCAGTACTAGGACTGGTCCTCTTTAATGTCTTTATAAGCAACATTACAGAGGGACTGGAAGGAAAAGTATGTCTCTTTGCAGACGACACAGAGATCTGCAACAGTGTTGATACACAAGGTGGGGTGGAAAGGATGAGAAGGGACTTGGCAAGGTTGGAGGAATGGTCAAATGTATGGCAGCTTAGATTCAATACAAAGAAGTGCAAAGTAATGCACCTGGGAAACAAAAACCCAGGGGAAGAGTACACAGTGGGGGGGTGAGATACTAACAACAACAAAAATGGAAAGGGACCTGGGGGTAGTCATATCAGATGACCTAAAGGTGGGCAAGCAATGTGAGAAGGCAGTACGGAGGGCTGGGGGATACTGGGATGCATAGGGAGAGGCATCACCAGTAGAAAACAGGAATTTGTTATCCCTCTGTACAGACAGCTGGTGAGACCCCAGCTGGAGTACTGAATGCAGTTCTGGAGACCCAATCTCTGCAAAGACATAGACAGGATGGAGGCAGTCCAGAGGAGGGCAACTAAAATTGTGCAGGGTCAGCACCAGAAGACATATGAAGCGAGACTTAAGGAGCTTAATATGTATAGCCTTGAGGAAAGGCGGGAGAGGGGGGCATGATAGAAACTTTCAAGTACTTCAAGGGAATCAACAAAGTCCAAGAGGGTAGCATCTTTCAAAAAAAGAGGTGTGCAAGAACAAGGGGGCACAGTTTGAAGATAGAGGGAGGATGGCTCAGAGGTAATGTGAGGAAGTATTTTTTTCTGAGAGGGTTGTGGATGCATGGAAAAGCCTTCCGGAGGGGGTTGTGGGGTCAAAAACAGTGGTGGAATTCAAGCATGCATGGGACAGTCATAAGGCAATTGTAGGGGGTGTGGGTAGGAAGAAGTAGGCTGTTGGTTAACTAGGATCTGCAGCTTATCCTTTAGGTAGGGAAATGGGTAGACTGGGTGGGCCAAGCGGTCCTTATCCGCCGTCAAATTCTATGTTTCATATTATACCAGCTATGTTTTTACTATGTACCTTAAAAGAAAACACTAATTTTCAGGTCACATGATACTCTAAATCCAAAACACTACTTTTACATCTGTGCTGTTCATTTTTGTTTATAATTCTTATGTATTTCCCTTTCTAATAACATTGTTATATTCTCAGTTAATATCTGGCACATTATTATAAAGAATATTATGAAGAAAACACCTGTTGTTTTCATTTTATGTTTAAATTTCTTGTATCACTTGATGATCTTAGAGATTAAAATAATTGTAAACATACATAGTATTAGTGGTTAGCTCTGTCTCAGCTATCAGGCTGTATTTACCTAGGGCTCTCTTGATGCTTTATCTTATAGTTTTAGTGATACCATTTTTCTGAGCATTATTCTTTATCTGTGAACACAATCAATTATATAAGACACAGTAATTCATAATTACTAAGGCTTGTTTTGAACTCCATACTCTAGATGTGGTCTCACCAGTGACCTGTACGAGGGCAGTATAACCTTCTCTCTCTCCTACTTCTGATCCCCCTAGCTATGCATCCCAATATCTTGTTTACGCTTGCTGCTGCTTTCTTGCACTGCGTGGAGTGCTTCAGGTTGCTATTGATCATCAGGCCCAGGTCCTTCTCCTTTGTTGCAAATCCCCAGACCCCAGCCAGGTAATATTCCGTCCTATGGTCCTGGCTCAAGGTGCATTAGTTTGCATTTCTTGGCATTGAACCCAAGCTGCCAGATCCCAAACCACCTCTCAAGCTTTTTCAGATAATTCTTTAGGTCCTGTATCCCTTCGGCCATGTCCACTCTCCTACAGAGGTTGGTGCTGTCCACGAATAGGCACATTTTGCCCTTAATGCCGTCTCCAGTGTCATTGATGAAGACCTTAAACACCAGCCCCAATGCAGAGCCCGTGCGTGACCCCACTGGTGAGCTCTGTGGTGCTAGATAACTCCCTCCCCCCACAACCACCCTCTGGTTTCTATGCCTCAGCCAGTTTCCCACCTATTTGGTCATCTTCTCCCTTGCTCCAAGATCCGCCAACTTCCTGACTAACCTTTTGTGGGGTACAGAGTCAAAGGCCTTGCTGAAATCCGGATAGAGGATGTCTACTGCTTGGCCTCTGTCTACTGCCTTAGTGACCCAGTCAAAGAAATCAGTCAGATTCATTTGACATGATCTCCCCCACCCCACCCCCATGAACCCATGCTGCCTCGCATCCTGGAGACCATGCTTCTCTAGATATTCTACCAACCTTTCCTTAAATAGCACCTTTTTAGCTGTTCAAAGTTCACCACAAAAACTTACCATACGGTGTGTGGTGATGTTCAAAGGAAAGTGCTTGAGTTGCTGAACGAAAATTGTGTCCCATTTCTGAGCGTATGGGCTGTTTTGTAGTAACGCGCTTCTGTGTCTGCCTGCACACTTTCCATTTGTTTACATGCCCCGGGAGCGATCCAGTGACATCACTCTATAGAGCACTCTGCAGCTTCCCCACCTGTCAGGCTGTACCGCGGTCTTCAAAGTATTGGTGCTGGCTGACTTTGGTCTCGATTTATTTGTATTTTGGCTTTTACAATAAAGTGAATTGGCCTGCGGTGACTGCATGGTGGTGCATCTTTTAAATTCACTATTTAACTTAAATGGGGCCCAAAGAACACAACCCCCCTATACCCAACAGCGTTTACTGAAATGTCACAGACAGCCAAAGGTGGTAATGTGCATGCCCTGGAGTGATGGCTTTAATTTTTTAATACAAAATACAACAGGTTGCAGTGCTCGTTTTTGCATTGGACTAGCTTTGCACTACTCTTTGTTGCCACAGGTGGATAAGCCCTTTTTCTCAAGTACGACCAAAAAAAGCTTACTCGTTCATCATTTAATACTTTCTACCTTGCAGCCACAGTCCTGCTCCACATCCAGCCACCACTGCACTCCACCGCCTACCCCGGAGCTTGCATGCCCAGCTGGCAGACGCAACTACACCTGCAAAAGGGGCCCCCCCTTAGCCCCCGCGCCCGGCAAGGAACCAGTACTGGCACGTGCCTCCAGGCATTGTCAGCCAGTGGAGCTGTGGCTATCAAGCTGCCACGGACCCGTGCTGCCATTTTCCCCATTTGGGACGCGGACGTGCAATGACGTCTACGCACATATGTGCAGATGTCCACCGCGGTTCCCCCAACAGTTATACTGTCACCTGCGGTACCTCCGGGCATCCCCAGGGTTCGCCGCAGCATGGTGTAGAGTCCCCAACCCACTCCAGGACTAGGAGAGCTGTCTTCCGACACTCAATCCCATTCCTCCCCTGCCGACCCCCGACGACCCAAGCTCGTTCCCGAACCAGGGTCACCGGTGTAGCACGAGGTGTGGCGTCCAACACCTCAATACCACCGGGCCGGCCCTAAGCTTACTTGTTCATAAACGAGTTTCTCTGTTGCTCCGTGACACTGTAGCTCATGGATGTGCAGTGCCGATATTCTGGGGGACTGGGAGAAATGCAATTTTAGCAGAAATCATCCATTTCTAGTAATTTTCAGCAGCTGTGAAGATATTTATGATTTTATATTACTAAACCTTGCTGTAGACACTGTCATCCTCAGCTTGTCAAAATTAGTCCCAAAGGCTGACGGTATCCAATGGTGTTTGTTGCACTGTGATCCCTCTCAAAACCCCCTCCCCACTGTATTGGACTTACATACCTTTACTGTTTTGCTGTAAAGACCAGTTCTAGGATTGTGGATATGTTGTTCATCTTCTTGGCAGTGTCCCTTTCCTTTTAAATCAGCCGGAAAGTCTTCAAGCTGGCTCCTCCCACCCATCCACCCGGGTGGTATGACCCTCGGCTTTGCCCCATGACACCAAATCTTCCTTTCTGCTGGAGGATTCAGGTTGCCTCCTTCATGCTGTCGTATTTTGTAGGCCCTGGCTTCAAAACTTTCAGTTATTCCGAAAATTCGCCTTGTTCACGTTAGGACAAGTCTTCCCTAGGATTTTGCCGGTGCTTGTGTGGCCAGAAGATGTCATGCACTGACTCGCATACCACGTGTGTATACTGTTTGGGTGTCAGCCATGACACCACGACGTAAAAGTTTTGCCTCGCGTTCCAACCGAATGTCCTCGACGACTGTCTCGCACACCATAAGCTGAGGAGGCCCAAAAAACAGAACCCACTGGTGGAAATCCAAGGAGGCTATGGGATCCGCCAAGCAATTGGAGTGCATGCAGGCCTTCGAGGAGGAAGCGGCTCGCGCCGCAGCATCTTCCTCTCAGAGCTTCTTTGTTCCGCTCAACCTGGGGTCCACCTTCTCGGGTTCTTTCTGAGAGTTGTCCCACTGTCTCCCAACTAAGGGTGAGGGTCCTGTGGGTACGCACTCCTCTTGGTCCCATAAGCGGGAGAAGGACTCGGGACCGTCTTTGTCTTGATGGAGATGTTCTTGGGATCGGGAGAGATCTTAGTCCCAGGAGCCGGCCATTTTGACCTCTGTCGAAATTGCCTCTTTGGACGCTGGCTTCTCGGCTTTGCCATCTGGCCAGTCGACCGAAGTGTCGATCGATGACGTTGAGATAATTCTCAACCTGATTGACCCTTTGTTGCCGACTCCGGTTGATGACTCCCCCTCTCAGACTCCGGTCCTTGTTCTCCCTGACAGGGAGACCCAGCTTGCTGGGAATCCCACAGAGGAAGTGGTCCCTGACCCCTGGAAGTCTCTGGTTCCACCAGTGTCTCCCGAGCGACCAAGTCGGCCCATCCAATCTCGATCGAGGTCTCGGACCCTTGTGACCGAAAGCTGAGGGAGGGCCTTAAACGCTCTAAAAAGAGGTGACGCCATCGGTCGTCATCCTCCTCGGATGAAGAGGGCTCTGGCAGAAGCTCCAGCGATATGAGGACCTTATATGGCAACAGCTTTTTTTATCTGGGCACAAGCCTACCCCAGCCATACTTGGCTCTCGCCTTCCACGCTGAAGCTGACTCCTCTGGAACCGATTAGGCTGGTTTCTCTGCTTGTGGACCTGGCGAAACCTCCAGTTCAGCCTAAGCTGGTCTCTCCACTGATTTTAGTGGAACCACCACCCAAGCAGCCTGTGGGCAGGGCCCCTTCTAAGGAAGCTAGACCGGACACCAGGCTTCCCCGGTGTCATTCGGTCACTGTCATCCCTGATTGCCCCCAGCGGGTCAAGGGTGATGTGGGCAGTCGACTGCTGTATCCGCATACCTTGATTCGGGTGAAACTGGCCTCCATTTTTATCCAGGGGATGAAGAATCCGCTGGTGGGGTGGAGACCGAGGAAGGTCCTTCATCCTTTCAGATAATTCTTCGCCTCATCTCTGAGTCCACAGGGATGCCCCTGGAACCTATCCAGAAAAAGGCGGAGTGCCCTCTCACTGACATCCTCAAGAGAGGGGATACCCCGAAGGAAGCTTTTCCTGTAGCTGAGGCCATTGTTGGCCCAGCCTTGGAAGTTTGACAGCAACCTGCCTCCTGTCCAGCACCATTTCCCCGTATGGCCTGCAAGTATGCGGAGCCCATATGGTCCTTTGCGGGGTTCACAGAGCACCCTTCGTCCGAGAGCCTTGTGACCGCCTCTGTGTTCGGGTGTCCTGGTAGTTCTACTGATACCGACAGACCTTCTGAGAAGGAATCCAAACATTTGGATCACTCTGCCCGAAAGGTCTGTGCGGCCTCATCTTTAGGCCTTCGTCAGGCAAGCTTGGCCCTCATCATGGCACACTTCTTCCATGCCCTTTTGGGGTCCTCGGATGAAGTCCTCCCACATCTCCCCACAGACTTGCAGACCACGGTCAAGCAGGTCTGGGACCAAGGCCTTGCTGTTGCTAAACAACAGCTCCAGGCGGCTTTGGACATCGGGGACTCATGTGCCCGTTCATTGGCAGCTGCAGTTGCCTCCCGCTGCAGGGCTTAGCTGAGGCTCTCCTCCTTTCTGGTGGGTACTCGGCACAAACTAGCTGATGTGTCTTTCCTGGGTACCAATCTCTTCGGCCCCAGTGTGGCTGGTCACCTTCAGCACATTGAGCAGTCCAATGCCACCTTGGACCCCACTTCTGCTAAGGGTTCTTCTGGTCCCAAGAAGCAGCAGCAGCAGCAGCAGCAGAAGAAGCCTTTTCGTCACTTTTCCCCTGCGGTCCAGCAGCCCTCCTTTCATGAGGGTCAGCAGCAGCAGCAGGCTCAAGCTAGGCACCCACGGCCGGAGCCCAGACCCTCCCAGGCCCGTAAGGGAGGCTGGGGTTCAGGCCCTGGACCCTCTGCCTCCAAGCCTGCCCAGTGACGGGGTTGGGGTTGCCACCCCTGCTCCTGTCACGCCAGCTCTGGGTCCTCCTGTGGGGGGCTGACTCCACCACTTTCTTTCCGCCTGGTCTGCTGTTACCACGGGCAGGTGCGTCTTAGAAGTGGTCGGCCAGGGACTGTCTCTGGAATTCGAGCAGTATCCTCCAAGCTGAACCCGCACCCCACGGGAAGAGAGGGTATCTGCCCACACTCAGTTGGCTCTCCGAGACGACATTGCTCAGCTCCTCCTCAAGGAGGAAGTAGCTCCAGTGGCAGACCCTTCAGCAGAGCCAGGCTTAGTTTCCAGGTACTTCCTGGTTCCCAAGCGGATGGGAGGCTGGTGCCCCATTCTAGATCTGCACGACCTGAATCAGTACCTTAGGCCTCACACCTTGTGGATGGTCACTCTGTCTCAGATCATACCATCCCTGGAGCGAAACATGTGGTTCTGCTCACTGGATCTCCAGGACGCATTCTTTGACATCCCAGTCCGTCTGTCCCACCAGTGGTTCCTTCGCTTCAGAGCCAAGGTAACTCTATATGAGTTCCAAGCCATGTCACTCGTCCTGTCATCGGCCCCACGGGTCTTCATCAAATGCATTGCAGTGGTGGCAGCCCACCTCAGTTGTGGGGGGGGGGTGGTGGTCAGAATTTACCCCTACCTTAACGATTGACTCTTGGCAGGTTCCACCGAGCAGGAGGTGGAGAGGTCCAGGAACCTGGCTCTCCAGACCTGCTTCCAACTCGGCCTCCTGATCAATGAGGCCAAGTCGGAGCTCGTGCCTTCTCAGGTGATGTGCTTCATTGGGGCAGAGCTCGAATCTCATTGAGCCAGCTTCGGCCCCCAGCAGACGGGGTTGTGGTTCACTCCTTTTTTGCCCAGCCATTTCTGGTTGGGCAGTTGCGCCTTGCCCGGGACTTTCTGCACCTTCTGGATTACATGGCGGCATGCACCTCCGTGGTCTGTTGGGCCAGGTGGCACATGTGCCCCCGCCAATAGGAGCTGGCTGCCCAGTGGACTCAGTGCCACGGTCATTTTGACCAGCTGATCACTGTGACCCAGAAGATATGGGATGCTCGCCATTGGTGGACCGTCCCAGACCGGTTGTAGGAAGGCATCCATTTGTCCGCCCTGAGCTGATGGCCGTCCTCATGACCAATGCCTCTCTCATGGATTGGGGAGCCTACTTGGGGACAATAGGACCCACGGGTTCTGGACCCCCAAGGAGTCCTGTTATCACATCAACCTGTTGGAGCTCAGAGCAGTCAGACTGGCACTGTCAGCTTTCGCTCTTCAGCTCCGGGGTCAAGTGGTTCAAGTACAGACGGGCAATACCATGACCATGAACTACATCAACAAATAGGGCAGCACGCATTCCCGTCTGCTATGCAGGGAAGTTCTCTGCATCTGGAGGCAGATTTCCTAGCTATCCACGTGACAGGAGCCTCTAACCAACTGGCGGACGCTCTCAGCCACATAGGTGAGACATCCCACGAGTGGTTTCTCCATCCAGAGGTAGCTTATAGCCTGTTCTTCCATTGGGGAAAACTGTTGGTGGACCTGTTTGCCTCCTGGGAAAACATCAAGCTGAGGCTGTTTCGTGCCCGTCCCCCTCAGCAGGGCTTGCTGCAGGGGGATGCCTTCTCAAGGCCATGGACCCCAGGGCTCTTTTACGCCTTCCCTCCATTTCCTTTGATCCACAGGGTGCTCCTCAAGGTGAGGAGGGACAAGGCGCAGGTGATCCTGGTAGCCCCACACCGGTCACGCTAGTTCTGGCACCCAGATCTCCTCAGCCTCAGCAACAGGCCCCCGGAGTGGCTTCCAGCATGCCTAGACCTGATCTCACTCAATCAGGGGAAGGTATTCCATCCAGACCTTCAACCCCTGCACCTGGCAGCCTGTTACCCGAGCGGCTAGAGTTCCAGGCTTTGGGTCTCTCTGAGGATGTCCTTACAGTAGTGGTAGCATCCAGGAAGGAGTAGACCAGGAAGTGTTATGCCTTCAAATGGAAAAGGTTTTCCATTTTGTGTCAGAGCAAGGGCTTGGACCCTCTGTCTGTCCAGTGGCTAATATTCTCGACTACCTTTGGTCTCTGTCCAAAGGGGATCTTTGGTCATCGACCCATAGGGTGTACCTGGCAGCCATCTCTGCTTACTGGGCAGGGGCCGGTCAGCCGACGTTGGTGCAGGAGACGGGAGTTGGGTACTTTTTCAAAGGCCTGGATCACATATCCCCTCCGGTGTGTGAACCTTCACCTACATGGGATCAACTGCTGGTACTGGCAAAGCTCATTGGCAAGCCATTCGAACCAATGCACAAGTGTGAGTTGTAGCACTTGTCATGGAAGACGGCCTTCCTGGTGGCTATCATATCTGCCAGAAGGACAGTGGAGCTCCAGGCACTCTCAGTGGATTCCCCTTATCTGGTCTTCCACAGGGACAAGGTTGTCCTGCGCCCCCACCTGAAATTCCTTCCGAAGGTGGTGTCAGAGTTTCACCTTAACCAGGTGTTGAGTCTGCCGGTATACTACCCCAATTACACGTTGGAGGCTGAGTACAGGCTGCATACTTTGGACCTGCGACGAGCTCTCTCCTATTATAAGGAGAGGATGGTGGAAATTTGGGGGGAGATTCGCTAGCTGTTTGTCACCTACGCTGAAGCCGCTTCTGGCAGACCTGCAGCAAAGCGGATGATCGCAAGATGGATTACATCATTCATCAGTGCTACGAGTTGGTGGGCGAGGAGCCTCCCACAGGGATAAGAGCTCATTCTACCCATCATATTGCTGCATCAGTGGCTGCTTCCAGGGACATACCCATACAGGAAATCTGTCTGGCTGCTACCTGGAAGACAGCAAACACCTTCATTACCCATTACCACATCGACCTTGAGTCACGCCAGGATGCTGGTTTTTGGGGCCTCAGTTCTCCAATCTCCGTTTCCCAAGTAGGGGGTGTGCGCCTTGCCTCCCTCCTCCTGGAGAACTGCTAGGAGTCTACCAAGAAGTGTGGATGAACAACATATTCACAATCCTAGAAAAACAGGTTACTCACCTGTAACAGTAGATCTTCTACAGACTGGTCTGTTGCAGTAAGTCATTACTTATGGGAGTATCTGCCAGGTGGCACTGTCAAAAGGCAACTTCTTCCTGCAGTCTTCCATGGGGGTCGCCCACACAACACCGCTTCCTGTGGATGTCTGTAAGAGTGGGCGGCTCCCAGTTCCCTCTGTTCATTTTCGTGCTGGCTTCAGCTTACACACTCAGCTCTCCTGATCTCCTGGGTTGCAGTCTTTGACTCGAACTTGAACTGATTTTCTACCTTTGGGTGCGGGACCTGGGAACTTGCTTTCAGCACCTCTGGACTTCCATAGCAGGCCTGTGACCCACTCATAGTACCCTTGCTGCTCCCAGACTCGGACTCTCTTGCTGGGCCTGGGGCTTCTTTTGGGCCTAGCCCAATTTTTTTTTTCTTCTACAACAGGCCCTGTGTTCGATTAGAGCTCCCGGTTCACCAGCTGCTCCCTGGCCCAGGCACTCTTGCTGGGTCTGGGGATTCACTAGGGCTGCTATTAACAGCCCAGCCCGATTCTGATTGATTCTACTGGGCCTGTGGAACACTCCTAGGCCCTGACTTTTCTGCTTCCAGGACCCGGGCCTGTGCACCACTCGCTGCACCCCTGGCTCCTGCCTCTGGTCCTGGGTGTGTGTAAAAAGAAAATTAAAAAAAAAAAAAATAAGACCCCATCGACAGTGGCTTCTCCATCATCGACAGAGTGTTCCTCATCATCAGGGCTGCTCCCCCTGTCGACTGAGCCTGCTGGGCTTGTTTTATCTTTGATGGGCCTCGTCCCATCAATGGAGCTTGGTTCTGAACATCTCCCATCAACGGGCTGTGTTGCCCCGTCAACGAACGCTCTCGTCGGCGCGGGGATGCTTCCGCCGACGGCATTACGTACTTTGTTTCCTCGCCGATGGGAGCTCTTCTCCCATTGACAGGACATGATTCTGCTGCTCTCATCGACAGAGGCTTATTCTCCATAAATGGTGTACTCCTCATCAACGGGGAAGCCTCTCCCATTGACAGCACGGCATGTTTTGCATGCCTTGTCAACAGGACGGCTTCTACCATCGATGGAGAGGCTTATTTCTGGTCTCTCATTGACGGGGCTGATTCCACCGTCAACGGAGGAGCCTCTTCTCCTTCCCTCCTCAACAGGAATGCGTCCCTTGGTGATGAGGGCCTCCTAGCCTGGGACACCCCCTGCTCGGGGCTTTGGTCCCATGCTCTCCCCCCGCTCGTCCCGGCACCTTGTTTAGGCATTCTCGGGATCTCCCTGTCGCCTGCTTTGCGCCTCTTTGATGTGATTTTTCCCGGGCCTTCGGCCCCACTGCGGGGACCCAACCCTGAGTTCCTTAACCCTTTGCCAATTCCGGACCACAAGGGTCGGAGTGCCTTCCCCAGCTATTCGGGGTCAGCAGTTCCTGGGCTGGCTCGGCCTCCTTCTACCGCCACCCTTGGGCGCCCTCTGTTTCTGGACCTCCCCTCATCACAAGTGCAAGGCATCGCCCACATTGTGCTGGAGGTCCTACGGTCCATGGGCCAGGGTCCAGCCTCGTCCCATTCCCCCTTCCCTCTACCTGGGCACCTGCACCCAGATCCGGCACTTCCCGCCTTCTCCCCTTCCTCCCATTTGTGTGGACTTCCTCTGTGGAGATTCCGGGATGGGGGATGCTTTCATGGGGGATGTTCCTGGTGGAGACCTCTCAGACCATGGAAACCTTGGTTCCCCACCATTTGTGTCATTTTCCCGTCTTTGATTCCTGTGTATTTTCATGCAGACTCTCATATTTGGTCTCATCCTGCTTCTGCTCAGCCTGCCCTTCGTGGCCCTGATCAGCTCAGCCACTGTCTGCCATACCCTTCCTTTCCCCGTCACCTGCTCCATGCGTGCTGCGGTTGACACATCATCCCACCTCTTGGCCTCCAGTGTCGCCCTTCGGTACTTCGTCTGGCTGCGGGTTTTGGGTTTGTTGCCCAGCGTCCAGCTGTTGGTCACCGATGCCCCCTTTTTCTGGGAACCTGCTGTTTGGACTTGGTGCTCAGTCCATCCTGGATTCCCTTCAGGCTTCGGGGCATACTCTTCAGTCTGTTCAGGACCTCTATCACGCCCCCCAGGTCCCACCCCCTTGTACCCAGCTGCCCTACCAGGGTGCCTCTCGGGACCGTGGTAGGGCATCCAGGGGGTGGCTCAGTCTGCCCCTCCTCGGTGTCCCCGTGCCTCACATGGGGCGGGACCCACTTATGTGCCTTAACTCACTTTTCGGGTATCCCCCGCCTCCTTTTACAGGCCTCAGAGGCACCCAGGGATCTTTTTACCTTTCTTGGAGGCTTGTTTCCGGACTGGATGCTTCACTCCTCCATGCGGATCTGATTGGAACTCCTGCCACTCTCCCTGCTGGAGCCCTTCAGTTGTTCCTTCCTCTGACCATCTGGGATGTTTTTTCCCCTGGTACTCCTTTTTCTACTATCTGATCCACTCTCTTTGTATATTTACTGACTTTGACTTTGCCAGGGCCTGTCGACCTATGCCTCTTCAAGATGGATCACTGTGCCTGACCACCTACAGTTCTTTTTACATCATGCCTCCTGCGTGCTGTCTTCACCCACCTTTGTGCCTTTCTGCCTGAGCGGGTGTGGTTTGAGTTGAAATTTCTCCTAGTTTCATGCCAAATGTCTTTGCCTAACCATTGGCCTATCTGCCTGCATGGAAGGGGTTTGAGTTGGACATTTCTCCTGGTTTCATGCCAGATGTCTTCGCCTAACTGTTGGCCTATCTGCCTGCATGGAAGAGGTTTGAGTTGGGCATTTCTCTTACTTATCAAACATTTAGTCCTTGAAGTTGTTGTTTTCTTGTGTTTTTACATCTTTGGCTTTGCCTTTCCTCCCATTTAGCTTGGTAATCTCCCATAAGTAATGACTTACTGCAATAGACAGTCGATAGAAGATAGTACAGATCGTACTTCGAGAAACCGCTCTTGCAGCAGGTTACACCCTTAGGCCTGAAGCTGGCAGGTGCCAGGACCCCACGGAAATTTCCTAGCTAGCAGTATCCAGTGGGGACCGCCCCCGACATCGGCCTCACCCCTGATGTCAGGCATCATACAAAAGGGGGCGGTCCCCCAGAATCCCTAGTTCTTTTCCCGCCTTCGACTCACCAGCTTCGGCTTCACGGTCCCGCTCCAGCAAATGACGACCAGAACTTCCAGCGTTATCTCTAAATGTTGGCATCTTCTACTCCTTCCTCAGAAGGACACCCCTCCAAGTGTGCCTGCGGCAAAAGGATTCCTTTTAAGGATCTGCACTCGTCTTGTCTGTGGTGCCTAGGTCCGGACCACGACATCAAGGCCTGTCCATTTTGCCAGCGGTTCAACAGTCACACCAAGATCCGCCGCCAGAAAGCACTTCAAGGGTTTCTCTTGGAAAAACAACTTAAACTTATGGAGAAAGACCCCGCCTCCAGAGGTGAGTCCACCTCTAAGACTCATAAACACCGGGAGAAGGCCAGGTCCAGATTCCCGAACTGGGCCTCGGACTCGCATACTAGCTCTGGCTCTACGCTTTCAGACCGCTCTCCTTCCAGGGCTCGCTCTCAGCCTTCTCCCGTGAAGGCTAGGACTTCGGGCAGCTCTTCAGCTTCCTTGCATCCCATCAAGACTTCCAGGACCTTGGACCCTTCGCCAACGCCCTCCCGGGCCTCCACGAAGTCTACTGATCATCGGTCCAAGTCCTCTTCCAAAATCACTTATTCTTCCTCAGACAACGCCGGGAGCCCAACGCTAGATCCGCATCCCAGCCTTCTAGGGGACCATACCCCCCTCCCAGGAAGACTAAGGACCTGACGTCCCTCAAACGGACGACTGATACAAAACGGGCCACTGACCCATGACCGGTTAGGCGCCCATCAGACCAGACATTGGGCAAACACCAGACGTCAGCCTCATGTTCCAAGGAGCCGATGACTGCCTCTCCGTCACCGGTGGACACCGGTCGCCAGGAGTCTATGGAGGAAGATGCAATGTTGCCTGATGACCAGGCAGGTGACAGTGAGGATGCCAGACTTCCACAGGAGCCTTCATCTGACCCGGCGATGCCCGGGAACCCGAGGCCCAATACCGGTGACAGGCCAACCTCGACGCCAGGACCGTCGTCCGGTATGAATATTCAGGAGGTTAAAGACCTCTTCACCTTTTGGTGGGACACAATCAAGAGGGATGTTGTCCCAGTAAAAACTCCTCCGCCTGCTCCTCCTCCACCACAGGGGCCAGTAGGAAGATCACCAACCCCGAAGGAGCCTACTCCACCTCCTAGGGACAGGTCAAAAGAAAGGAGAAGGCCCCCCTTCAAGATCTCCCTCAGGGTCTCCCACCGCCAAGTGACCCAGACGTCGACGGTCCACTCCGCAGGGGGACGACTCTAGACCTGACACCTCAGATACCTCCAGGTCTCCTTCTCCAATCAGCATCCCATCACCTGACCCACGAGACCTACCCAGGTCACCTCCGGATGATCCATCTTTCTCTGAAATCATGAGACATATCCAGGAGAACATGGGATGGGAAACGAAAGATTTAGACCCCGAATGACAGTGCATAGCCTGTTATCTTAGGCAGAAGGACCCTAAGCCTGTGATGGTCCCACCCTTGGTGGACACCTTTGCGGACGTCACCAAGGCAGCGTGGAAACGTCCACACTCCAACCCCGCGGTGCCAAAGAAGGCTGATCGTCTGTACTTAGCGTAACAACCCCTGGCTGATTCCCTGGTCATTACAGCCTCCCATGATAGGTCTCAATGACCACAACATCTGAGTACACAACCTCTGGACCAGGAGTCCAAGCAATTGGACTCACTGGGTAGGTGCATGTATGTGGCTGCTACATGCTGCATTAGGTCACTGAACTGACACACATGGTTCAGTTTCAGAATGCCCTATGGGAACAGGGTCAAGACCTAGTTTAATACTTCTGGATGGAGAACAGAAGGAGGAGCTTCTCAACCTCCTCCGCACTGGGTCAGACGTGGGGACCCAGGTTTTGAGAGCTGCCTACAATTCAGCGGACTCCGCAGCCAGGGGAGCAGCCTCAGGTGTCTGTCTCCGGAGATGTTCATGGCTTTATGTCTCCAGATTTACCCCGGACGTCCAGAAAAACATCCTTGATGTTCCCTATAACGGCGAAGTCCTATTTGGTGAAGACTCTGAAAAGGTAATCACCAAATTACAGGACACCTGGAAGGCAGTAAGGACTGTACAGGCCAGGTATAGGCCAAAATCTGGTTCCTTTTGTAGGGAATCCAGAACCATTTTTGCGCCAACCACAGCAGCCACGTGCCCAGCCAGCAGCAAAGGGCACCTTCCACCAGAAGGGGCCCAAACCTAAGTCTTCCCAGGCCGAGGTCAGTGGTATACCAAACCGCCCAGCCTGCGGGGATAATGTCGCCACAGCATGACTTCTTCCCGGCCCCTGCCCCTCCTCTGGATCAACGGGCAGAAAAGGTCGGGGGTCGGATCGCTCGCCACTTTTCAGGATGGCAGTCGATCACCGCAGACCGGTGGGTCCTTCAACTGGTCGAGAGAGGTCACTTTATAGAATTCCTTGACCACCCACCATCAAGATCTCCCCTGCTTTCCCGTTATTCGGGTCAGCACGCGCAGCTGATACAGCAGGAGGTGCTCACGCTTTTGGGAAAGAAAGCTGTAGAGCACATACTGAGGAGCCAGAGAGGTGCATGTTACTATTCCCACTTCTTTCTGATTCCCAAAAAGACAGGGAACCTCAGTCCGATACTGGATCTCAGCGATCTCAACACTTCGGTCCTTTACAAACGCTTCCACATGATGACCCTTCCCGGTTTGATACCCATGCTCAATCTTCGGATTGGCAGGCTTTTAGAACAGCCAGGAATATCTGTGTGAAAAATATCCGTTCTGCCAAAGCTAACTTCTACATCTCTACCCTTGAACAAGCGAAAGGTAACCCACACAAAATATGGAGGACAATTAAATCTATAGAAGGGCGGCCTACCGTCTTTCCATTCCAGCTAAGTTAATCGCTAGTGGAAGATAGTGGAAATAAGTCCTTAATCCTTGAAGAACTTAACTCTCACTTTGCCACGGCGGGTCTAGCTTTCGACTCTTCACCTTATGCTGGTACTGCGATGAGCCAACCTAATCCCCCCCCAATACCTAGCTCTGCACCCAACCCATTTCAACTGCGTGAGATACATTTTAAAGAAGTTGAAGATGCTCTCCTTAATTTAGATATCAAAAAAAGTGCTGGGGATGATGGTCTGGAACCCTTCTTCCTAATGATAGGGTATGCCCATCTTACTGCCCCCATTCTTCATATCTTTAACCTTTCCATTACATCCGCTATTGTGCTGTCCTGCTGGAAATCAGCACATATCCTTCCTCTGTTCAAATCTGGTGACCCTTACGATGTGAATAACTATAGGCCTATCTCCATCTTGCCTATCCTCTCTAAAGTTTTTGAAAAACTGATTCATAATCAGTTAAAATCTCACTTGGAAACCTTCTCTCTTATTAACCCAGCTCAATCTGGCTTCCGGGCAAATCACAGCACAATCTCTGCTTTAGCAAAAGTAACCAATGACTGGATCTTTGCTATGGATGCTAAGAAGGTAACTGGAGCAGTCTTCTTGGATCTTAGTAAAGCTTTTGATACTGTTGATCACAACTTACTAGTCAATTGCCTCACTAATTTGGGGGCCATGTACCTTACTACCCAGTGGTTCTCTAGTTACCTATCAGGGAGATCCCAGAAAGTAAAAGCAGATGGCTTTTACTCTGCTTCCTTACCAGTTGTTAGAGGTGTCCCCCAAGGATCCATCCTAGGCCCTATCTTGTTTTCTTTATACATTAATGATCTTGATTCCAACATATCCATGTCTAATCTGCATTTTTTTCACGGATGACATCGTGCTATATACCTCTGGCTCTACGCTATCCGAAATTAAGGGAGTGCTTCAAGCAGACTTTGCTCAACTCGAACATAATCTAATAAAGGCAAAGCTCCTGCTCAATGCAAAGAAGACCAAAGCTATGATATTCTCTCATAGTACCATGACAGGTATCTCCTAGCCCCCGCCCAACGACTTTATTGTTACCACATTAAATGAACCATTGGAAGTCGTCTCCAAATTCAAATATCTGGGCATCTGGATTGATAACAAACTCTCTTTCAGTGACCATATGGTGGACGTTTCCAGAAGGCTTAAAGCCAGGTTAGGTTTCTTCTTTAGGAATAGGCCCCTCTTCCCTCTTGAAACTCGAAATAAACTCGTCCAGGCCACTTTTCTCTCCCTTCTTGATTATGGTGATGTAATTTACTCCTCTATTACTCATGCTAACCTAAGTAAATTGGGCATCTTCTATCACCGCGCAATACGGTTTATTACCAACTCCCCCACCGTCGCACCACTGTGACCTATATGCAGCTGTTGGGTGGACATCTCTACTACTAGACGCCTGCTCCATGCTGGTCTTTGGACCCTTGCTTACCCTGCACAAACACTGAGTTATCTTTCATCTCTCGTTAGTATTTCGCATAGTGCATACTCTCTAAGGAAATCTGATTTCATACTGCTAGATATACCTAGGACTTGGACCTCCTTTGGTAAATGTGCTATTGCGAATGCCCTTCCCTTTATTTGGAACCAACTGCAAAATGTGCTGAAACTAACTAGCACAGTTTCAATTAACTTCTATAAAGTGCTAAGTGCAGCCAAGATAAAAGACAGCTGCAACTGTCATTAAACCCCTTAGCCGGATGAGGGCTTGTGCATTCCGCGTAAGTCCAAAATTTGCTTTGTGCAGGTTAACTGCTTATTGTTCGCACTATCTTTTAAACTAAGACACTACTTCATTCTCCAGCATCTGACCTTACTGCAGCAATCCCACCCTGCTCCCTCACCTTACCTACCTATATTTTTCTGTTGCTGCTCAATTGTCTAAAATGAATGTATTGCAAATACCGGTTACCATGTCTTGCATTGTTAGTATACTACCTAGAAATGTTCATCATTCAATGTGGTGTTCTCGTATGTATTAACCAACTTGTATTATACGATTACATGCATACATGTTATATTACTGTCTGTCATTTAATTTCCATTTATTTTTAATTTTTATTTATTTATGTATGTTCGTTATCAGTGTATATGTCACAGGACCTCCTTGTGAATGAGCTTGCTCAATGGAGTTTTCCTGCAGTAAACTTGAACTTGAAGCAGGGCGCCTTCCTAGCGTCCTTGGATATGCAGGATGCTTACCTGCACATACCCATTGCTCGAGCACACAGGAAGTTCTTGCGCTTCGAATTTCTAGGTTGCCATCATCAGTTCCGAGCCCTCCCCTTCGGATTGTCATTGGCACCTCGGGTGTTTACGAAGTGCATGGCAGTCGTCGTGGCTGCTCTAAGGAGACAAGGCCACTATGTGTTCCCCAACCTGGACGACTGGCTCCTCATGACACTCTCTCGTGAGCCTCTGATGTCCGCAGTCCATTGTACTCCGTTTCTGTTCGGGGCGTTGGGCATCATCATCAATCAGGAGAAGTAACACCTGGTTCTGTCACAGAATCTACAGTGTATAGGCACAGTTCTGGACACCATCCAGGGGAGAGCTTTTCTGCCACAGGACCGAGCAGAACACATCAAGTCCTTCATCAGGGACATCTTGGCAAAGAAGACAGTCCCAGCCAGACTGGTCCTTTGCCTGCTTGGACACATGGCTGTGGCCATTGCAACAGTCCCGCTAGCCTGTCTACACATGCGGGTGACCCAGTGGATGTTACAGGTACAATGGGGTCAGAAGCAAGACCATTTGCAGCTTCCAATTCAGATCACGAATGCCGTCATCCGGGATTGGCAATGGTGGCTAGATTCAAAGAACCTGTCGACGGGAGTCCCCTTCATTGCGCCGTCTCGGATTCTGACGCTCTCCACGGACACCTCAGAGTTCGGTTGGGGAGCACACTGACGGGGTCAGGTCTCTGGGCTCATGGACACCCCAGGAAGCTCATCTTCACATAAATATTTCAGAAATCAGAACAGTTCTTTATGCCCTGCAGGCCTTCCAGTCGGAGATCCCACCGGGTACTCTGCTGTTACAAACAGACAGTACCGCAGTGATGTGTTACCTCAGCAAACAAGGAGGCACCCATTCCTACCTGCTTTGCAGGGATGCCATGAGGGTGTGGAATTGGGTTCTACAACATGGCGCAAACCTCATTGCTGTTCATGTCCCAGGAGTGGATAGCGTCATCACAGACAGTCTGAGTCGCTCTCAGGCCAGAATCCACGAGTGGGAACTACTCCAGGAGGTGGTAGAGGTTCTGTTTCACAGATGGGGCACAACAGAGGAAGACATTTTCACGTCCCCATTCAACGCAGAACTGCCCAATTTCTGCTCACTAGATCCAGGACCTGGTGTTTTCTGGCAAGATGCATTGTCCCTCTCCTGGACGGGCAGATTCCTCTATGCGTTTCCTCCCTTCCCGTTGATCCGGAGGGTCCTTTTGAAACTGCAGAGAGCAGGCGACGCTGATATTTATCGAGTCTTTTTGGCCCAGACAGATTTGGTTCCTTCTGCTACACCAGCTGTCCAGGAACCTCCGGTGCCTCTGCCAATCGGCTCTCACTTATTGTCCCAGGAGGCAGGTTCTTTGGTCCATCTGGACCTTCGCTCTCTGAACCTGCATGCCTGGCTCCTAGAGAGATAGCTATTATGTGGTACGGGGTCTCGTAAGAGGTAGCAGATGTTCTAGTGGCTGCTAGAAAACCAGGCACTCATGCCACATACGCCATGAAATGGCGCAGGTTTTGCCTCTGGGCTCAAGCACGAGGATTTCCCAGATGGATTGTATGGAAAGGTCGGTCCTAGACTACTTCCTGTCTGTGATCCAGACAGACTTGGCCTACTCCTCTATTAAAGTACTCCTTTGTGCTATCTCAGCCTAACATACACCTATAGGCCTACATCCCATAACTCAGTTGGACACCGCACGAGCTTTCCTGAGCGGTGTTCTCCACCTTAGACCTCTGATTAAGGATCCTTTTCCTCCACAGGATTTACCCTTTGTGCTGGAGCAGCTTACGCTGCCACCTTTTGAACCAGCCACGGATTGCGAGCTACGTCTCCTGACATGGAAGACGTTATTTTTAGTTGCTGTTACTTCGGCCAGAAGGATTTCTGAACTTCACGCACTGATGCGCAAAGAACCTTGTTTGGTTTTTCACCAGGACAGGGTGTCCCTAAGGACAAATCCAAAGTTTCTACCTAAGGTGATCTCAGCTCTCACCCTCAATCAGGACATCGACTTACCAGTGTGTTTTCCTAAATACTCTAATAGAGGAGAGGCCCTGCTGCACACTGTAGATGTGAATAGGTGTCTTAAGATACTACCTGACCAGAACCAGGCATCACCGTAAATCTGATCAGCTTTTTGTCTCTTTCGCCCATAGAATGATGGGAGCTCCGGTTTCTAAACAACCGCTGTCCAGGTGGCTCATTCATTGTATCACATTCTGTTACCAGAAACGTAACAAACCTTTACCGGGCGCGGTTAAGGGACATTCCCCAAGGGGGATGGCTATCTTTTTTTTTTTTTTTTTTTTTTTATCCCCTGGCAGGACCACCGGGTACATTCTCCGCCCTGGTCACGGCCCCCGGAGACCTCTACCACCGCCTATTGCTGCAGAGGACCCTCAGTCACCCCCGGCTTGCCCCCCGGAGGGTGGGGCCGCAGGCCACCTTCGTGACCCCGGAACTGTAACTGGTTGGGGTCCTGCAGCGGTGGTGGCGATGCGAGGCTCTCCAGGGAGGGCTTCATTTATCAGTGGTCCTGCCCTGCCATCTTTTTCCTCCCCAGAGGAGGTGGGGACGTGCAATGACGCCAGCGTCCGCCCTGCCTCCCCCCCCACGTCAAGCCTCGGCTACTTGAGAACTCCCAGCCTCCGCCAGGAGTCTCTAACGCACTGCGCAACCCACACCTCCCGCGAGAAGGAGAGCTGCCCAACGGACGCCGATCCTACTCCTGCAAGGGTCCGACGACCCGGATCCGCCTCAACCGGTCGCCGGCTGCAGGCAGAAATCCCACCGCTGCGCCGACGGGCCGGCTGGGGATGGCTATCTCCTTTGCGGCCATGAAGAACGTGCCCACTTCAACCATCTATGCAGCAGCTACTTGGAGCACCGTGCACACCTTTATCAGGCATTATAGCCTGGACGCTGCATCACGGCGAAGAGCTGGTTTGGGTTTAGCAGTCCTTCAGAGACTTCTATCCTAGGCTTTGGTCCAACTCGCGATCTCTACCTAGCCTCCTCCCACCTGCGAGGGATTTCCATGATTGCTTGGAAATCCATCCTAATGGTGTAACCTGCTGCAAGAGCTGTTTCTCGAAGTAAGATAGTACAGTTACGTAAGAACTTACCGTAACAGTTGATCTTCGAGAACAGCTCTTGCAGCAGGTAGTTTCCCTCCCACCATCCCCTCTGGAGGTAGAGTTGTTCCGCTATCCCTTTCTTAGGATTAGGTGTTTCTAACACCGCTCTGAATACCTTTTGATGGTGGATCCTCAGTCTCCACTTCTGATGTCATCTAACGGCTGGGAGTCTCCGGCGGGAGAACTGGGGATTCTGGGGGGCCACCCCCTTTTGTATGATGCCTGATGTCGGGGGCCGGGCTGACGTTGGGAAGTGTCCTCGCTGGATACTGCTAGCTAGAAAATCTCCGTTGGGTCCTGGAGCCTGCCGCTTCAGTCCTAATGGTAGGTAACCTGCTGCAAGAGTTTTGAAGATTCATTGTTACGTGTTAGTTCTTACGTAACTGTACTTTACGTGAAGAACTTCACATAACAGTAGATATTCCGAGGACTGTCTCTTGCAGTATGTCTCTCACCCGCCTCCATCCCCCTGCCTTCTTGCCTTGAATCTGCAACTTGGGACTTTGGGAGGGATTACTGTTCTGTTTTTCTGGCCCTCATTTACCTCGGTCCAGGTTGTGCTCGCCGAAGCCAACGGTGAACAAAGGGTAATGGGGGACGCCCACTCTTATACACATCCACAGGAAGTTATGATGTGTGGGTGGCCCCCATGGAAGACTGCTGGAAGAAGCTGCCGTGTGAATGCGCCACCTGGTGAATACTCCCATAAGTAATGACTTACTGCAAGAGACAGTCCTCTGAAGATCTACTGTTACGGCAAGTTCTTACATAACTGTACTTTCTAGGAGTGGTATATGTTGTTCAGCCACATGGACCCACCCCACGTCCCCGGCTGTGGATGCACAAACGTGGCTTCCAGCGGGCTGAGATCTGGTGTCATGGGGCAGAGCAGAGGATTATACCACCAGGGTGGGTTGGAGGAGCCAGCTTGAGGACTTTCCGGCTGATTTAAAGGGAAAGGGACACTGCCAACAAGTGTGGATGAACAACATATACTACTCCTAGAACTACTTTTACAGGTGAGTAACCTGTTTTTCTCATTCGTGGAGCAGAAGTGGCAGGGGATTGGAAGGAGCACGTCTTCTGGAGGATATCCTTGCCGTGGAGCAGAAGTGGCAGGGGATCGGAGGGAGCACTTCTTCCAGAGGATATTTTTGCTGTGTGCATCCTGCAGTCCTGCCTCCATGCAATGACATCATGTGCGACACCAGCACTCTGCATAGTGGGAGACCACCAGGGCTGTGAGCTGCACAGAAGGCACATTTTTCAGTATGCAAATCAGATCACCTTCATGGAAAAAAACAGACTACACATGGAGACATAATGCACCAAGCCAAATTTTATGCACGAGGTAGGAAGGATGCGAGAAAGGTACTCTTTAAGTATGCTCTCCATTAGCTTGCACACAATTGAGGTCAGACTGACTGGTCTGTAATTCCTGGGTCATCCCTTGGGCTTCCTTTGTGGAGGTACAGCATACATGTCCTATTCAGGACTCATTAGTATGCCTCAGCTGTATCTCACTCCAGGGGAAAAACGATCCAGTCCGTCTCTGGTCTTACTGGTTTGGGTCATGGTGGGCACAAAATAAGAAAGTAAGCTAAAAAGACTGTGAACCTCAGCCAAAAGCACTATGTCAAGGGTTATCCAGAAAATGGGCCTTTGGCAACGAAGTCAGATTTCAGAGAAATACAACATCACACATAACTTCATTATACAAAGCATTATGAAATGTGTATGCAAATCACCAGGAACATTTAGGCTGGTTCTGCTTTCATTTTTTTTTTAAATTCCACCTTGTAAAGAGAAGGTTTGGCATTACAAGTTAAAATATGACATTCCGTTGTGTCAATACATGAAAATACATCCTGTAACAAATTCATCCAAGAATGAGACTGCGTTTACTTGTCTGTATTTGTCTAATTCAGTAAAGTCCTGTAAGTTGCAGATCAGCCTTGTTCTGTGTGCCTCCTTATATATAAAGAAACAATTTCCATTAAAGCTTTATAACTTTAAACTGTCAAAGGAAGAAGAAACAACCAATCAACCAACTCTAGCTAACCAGGTATGACACTGCAATCCATTTATACTAATGTATTCCATCAATAAGGAGTGGTCTCAGGTGCATGGAGACCTTTAGGGTGCCCTCCCCCTTAAGGTCAGTGTGGATCTTTTCTTCCCCATTCCTCCTCCAGGTCAGTTGGCCCTATTGTCTCCTGCTGATTCCCCTCTAGTCTTGAGTCCCATCTTGCACACAGCTTGGTGTGTTTGTCTAACGTTAGTCTCAGTTTTGCAGTTATCGCCTCCATCTGCCTTATGTCCTCTACCCTCTTCACGGAAAAGCCGAGGCAGGACACTGTCTCTTTGAGCCAGTTCACTGTAATCTCTTTTTGTGCTGCTTTGCAGAAGATCCGTAATAGCCCTTGTTGTTTGTGGTCTTCTGTCTTTTTTTAACCTGTATCCCAAGAACTAGATTCTCAAGTGTCTTCAGGATGGGGACATTCCACATACTAGTTAGCACTGAGTGGATCTTGGACCACAATGAAGCAATTTTCAGGCATGCCCAGAATATGTGGTAGTGAGGCCCCCACCTGATTACAGCCCCCTCCAACATTTGTTGATGTTTCCTTCTTGGAAATGTTGAGTGACAGTAGGCGTGTGGAAAAATCTGGACATACACTTCCACCTGTACTCCCTCCAACCTGAAGAGGCCATCACTTTCCATTCCCTCTCCAAGTCTTTCCCCACACCTCCTCTGATAAAGTAATCCCAGCATCCCTTTCTCATTGCTCTTTCAGGTGTAGGAATTCTGGATGTGTCTCCCCACCCCCCTGCATTTTATAAACTGTTGACACAGTTCCTCCTCTACCCTTCAGCATTGCTGCCCAGTAGAGAGCATTCTCCTGGGATGTAAATTCTGTGCCTACTTTTGGTATTAGGTTTTGGGATTGGAGAGTGTCTTGTTTGTAAATATCTGAAGTCACTTTGTAAGAGATCAAAACTCTCCTGGAGTTCTCGAGAATATAAGAGAGGCTTTATTGCCAATTGTTGCTTGATACCTTGTCAATTTTCATCTATTTCAACTTGTAAAGCCTGGATCAGTATGGGGTGGGGAAAGCCAGCATCTCCAGTAAGGCTCTACGATGCCAGTTTGACAAGAAATACGTCGACCGGCATCATGGCGCCAGGCTCCATGTCGACCGTGAGTTGCAGTCGGCATGGAGCTGCACACATCGGTATGTGTGTTTTTTTTATCAGGGGGCTTTACCCCCGAACCCCCTGTACCAATAGATTCTAACTCCAGGTCAGAGTTAGCTTGGGGAGGGGTGCAGGTCGGGGGGAAGGGGTTGCCCGGTCCCAGCGGCACTTCTACAGTGGCATGGCACTGTTGTTGATATCAGCGCATGTCGCTGTAGAAATGTCGCTGTTAGGGGGGTATACTGTCCAATAATAATTGTTAAGGGGCCTCTCTCATTCTGTGATGTGCATGGCTTGTTCCAAGACTTGCTGATGGTGTGCTTAGTCCAGGAGTTTTATCACCTCCCTTCAAAACTGGGTGGAGAGGGCAGCATGCACCAGACCAGAGGGGGTGCTGTGAAGCTGTTGAACTTCCATTTCACACCAGCCTGTATCAGTACGTTGCTTTATCCATATGACAATTAGAGCCAATTTGGCAACCAAGTAATATAAACTGATGTCCAGCATAGCTAAGCCACCTTTTCCTGGGGGGAGAGATAGCAGCGTCTTACTCACCATGTGCCTACCTGCAGTCCACACGAAGGACATCAGGGGCCAGATATTCAAAGTTTTGCTCAGTGGCAAAGTGCTTGTGCACCTCTTGATTGGGGTTTGTGCCTGTGCGCAATATTCAAAGTGAACAGGAGCACACGCTAAAGGGGATAGCGCTAGTGCAAGGAGATAATGCAGTCTGCGCACAAAGGGAGAGGTGGGGACATGAATGCGGGTGCAGCTCAGTATTCATCGTGCTAGCACTGTGCAAACGGAATAGCACTGGCCACATTGCACAGTGCACTTACCGCTGAGAAGGCTGACTTACTCCAGGCAGCCCCACTGGCTGGCAGAGACACTGCAGCCAACAACCATGTTGATGGGTGGGGGAGCACACCTGCTACCTGGTGTCCAGTGACACCTGCTGCCCTCCAGTCCGCATCCTTCAGTCCCTGTCACCATTGAAAATACGCAGTTCCTGGTGTCTAGTGGTGCCCCTGTCCTCTAATCCCCTGCCTTTGTTCAAAATAACATAGTTCCTGGCAACCCCCCATGCTCTGATTGCATGCGTCCTGCGTACCGAATTACCGAATAAGATAACGTTGCATTTATTGTCGTACTTTGAAAAATACTGCCATAAGGCGGGAATACTATATTGCGGTACCTTAATGTGGTACGCTTTTCTGTGGTAAATTAGAGGATTAGGTTGGCTACCACTGAATGAAAATTTGCTGCAAAGAATAAGACTGATAGCAAGAAATCGAGGACGAATCAAAACAATAGTGAAACCTACAAAGTTTTGCTGCTCTCTGTGACAGAGTGACCCCTGTCATAGTGGACACCCCTGGAATAAATTGAAACCCCTTTTCCCAGGCAGTTTATATGTTTTGTATAATGTCCAACATGCTGATTGGATGGTTATGCATTCCATGCTGAAGTATAGTACAAGTCGCATTAAACTGTTTCACCAATGAGTTGGTTTAACATTGTTTTTTTTTACAGTTGGCAATGCATTGGCAACTCATATTGCATTATTTTTCAATGCTTAACCAGCTCAAGATCAGTGTTTGTAAAATGTTTTTGCAACTCGGTTGGAATGCATCTACAGTCAAGTTACAGTGCAATACAAAACTTAGTTTTTACTTCTTCTTTTTTTTTTTGTCCATCTCAGCGCCAAATTTCAGCCCGGTCATGGCCCTCATAGCCCTCGCTCCCAAATCAGCTGTTTCTTCCTTTGTCCCCTTGCTTACCCCCAGGGTGTGGCCGCGGCACTGGCCAAGGTGTCACAGACATGGGTCAAGTTATGGGAGACAGCCTGAGAAAGATGGAAGGGCGGCGTCATGGAGGCGCTGCCACGGGATTTTCTGTTTTTGCTCCCTCTGGAGCCGGGTGCATGCAATGAGGCTGGCCACGGTGGAACTCGCACGCTCCTATGCGCGCTCCCCTCGGTGCATCTGCACTCTGCTCCCCCCATGCTCGCGCATGTCATCTTGCTCCCCAGCCTCCACCAGGGGGCACTCGGGTATTGGTGTTGCAGTTCCCCCCTTCCCAGGGAAGGAGAGCAGTCCTCCGGACACTCGATCCTTCCCTGCAGCCCATGCCCATTCCTGAACACGGGTCGCCGTTGTGGCGCGAGGTGTGGTATCCAGCGCCTCAACCCTCAGCGCCACCAGGCCGGCCTAGTTTTTACTTTAAAGAAACAGTTTATGCAGGGCTTTGTGCTGGATCCAGCAACACTTATGCAACTCGGTCAGAAATGCTACGGCAACTCACTGAAGGAACAGTTTAATGTAACTTGTACTGTACTTATAATGCTTTCTGTGCATATTAACCTAGAAACAAAACTAAGAGAACAGTTACAAAAATGAGAGGGCTGTCTTAATATAAGAATAACAAAAGCTTGTGTCTACTTTTTCTAGATGTTGACAGCCCTCTTCTAAGATATATTTTGCAGCAGACAGCATGTAAGCATTAATCCCTGACAGAGGAGGGCTGTACTGGTGGATTAATACCCGGGTGGGGTTGGTGCACGAGGCTGCAAGCCGAGTGCTTCCGACCACCCACCGGGCATTAATCCTGGTAGAGCCCGACTCTGGGGATTAACGCACCCTTGTAATACGGCAAGTGCAAGGGAGAGTATTGTTGAGACTACAGTGTTACTCGCAACAACATAGACATTCACGCGATCATTAATTGTACTGCAGAACTCATGGTGTGGGGTCATGCTTTTCAGTCGGTGAACATCTATCACAGTACGTGTGCACATTCAACGCATCACATACATTTCTCTAGTGTACAGCAATTCTGAAGAAATGCGGACATAACATTCCCGTGTGACACTGACACAACGTGATTCTTTTTTATGATTCACACTGACAGTTTTACTGTTTTCCTCTTCCTTGTTGCACCGCTGACATAGATTACCATGCTGCATTCTGGGAGACACGTATGTTTTTTTGACTACTGCAGATACCATCTACAAATACTCATGTACTTCTATGTCTTGCACTGCTTCTATGCTGCCCACTTCACTTTTATTAGTCATACTCACTTATATCACCCTGCGCTACAAGCCACCTGTTGCTCCTGCACCTATTTCTGTCACTCCTCCGGATAGTTGACCCGCTTCTCTCCCAGGAACGGCAAGGTACTACCGTGCTTCGTGCCATACCGACACTTCTTCTCTCGCTCTTTTATCAGGGGCACCATCTACAGGTCCGAATAGATACCATGCCACACTGTGTCTCTGTGTCTTGCAGCGTTTTGAAGCACGCTCCCGCTAGTCTCCTTAATTTGACTCATGGCGCTCTTAACCGTGGGTTGAAGAGGTACTGCAACAGCGGGCTCTACTGCTGGATTAATCACCGCTCCATTTCGATCAGCTGATGCATTTCAACCAGTCTCTGCTCTCCATTTCAGTATCATTTTCAATGCCATGTTACAAGAGATAATAGGACCCTGGAAGAGAGTTTGAGAGCACAGAATGCTCTGATCTCGGGTCTGACCTTTAACAGTGTTGTAAACAAGTTATGTAATGTGCTCCAGGTGCCAAATAACTTGTTCCCTGTGGCACAACAGTGGCCCCTAGTGGATAGTTTTATGTTATGTCTGCCGTTAATCAAAAGGCAGGGGAAATTGTTTTTCCAGCCTCTAGTGAGCTTATAAAAAAGCCGTACCTCAGTGCTGAGAGAGAGGAAGATAGATAGATAGGAAGGTGAAAGACCTCCTGGTAGTGTGTGTGCCTTCACACTGTTTGATTCATACTAGGCTGAAAAAAAGCCTTAGAAACTGATGAAGCTAAGCAGTTGTCTCACTTACCATTTTGCTTTCTGTTTATTATACGTGATAAAAATAAAATGACAAAAGCAGTTGTGCATTTTTATGCACCTGACTTGTGGTCTGCCTGAAATTGTGTTATCCTATACCCATGCCCGGTGATGCTCTCTTTTTTTGAAAGGGCTTTGTATTTGTATTTTCATGGAGCACACAGTAATAGGTGCTGCCCAGACTTTCAAGGTTGAGTGCAGTACACAAAACAGGTGAGCCACTGATATTCTTCTTCCTCTAAGAGTAATGGATGATGCTTCCATCCTTGTACGCCTGGCTATAATTCCTTGATTGTGTCACAAATAAAAATTACATCGCGATTTGGTGGCACTGTGGAGAGAAATCCATACAAAAATAACAGATAAAAACAAACAAAACGTGCTACTGAGGTGATGCATTTCAGGTACCGGGGGTGTGTTACCCAATCTCCCACTCCACCACAACCTCCCGCAGCATTTACATAGGCTGGAAAGGTAGCTGCTCACTCACCTGCCCTCACAGATGAAGAAAGTGTGCAGCCTGGGTTATCCTATTGGGGGGGATAAATAAAAGAACAAAAAAAAATACACAGCCGACAGTTTTTTAATTCTTTATCAGTATGCTTCAGAACTGTACACTTCACCCCTCAGAATGCCTCTGTCTCACGCAGAGGGGGTGCTTTAGCACCCTGTATACTAAGACTGTAAAGCAAACAGTTATATTTGTCTGAGATGCTGAGTTAAAACCAAGTCGTAGGCCCAGTGGCGCTGAGGGTTGAGGCGCTGGACGCCACACCTCACTCCACGCCGGTGACCCGGGTTCGGGAGCGGACTCGGGTCGCTGGTGGGCCGACCGGGGGGAGTTAGGCTTGAGCGTCCCACGACAGCTTGCCTACTCCAGGGAGGGTCAGGCTATAGCCCGAACACTTGTCTGACTCCGAGCGGAGGCTCGGAGTACTGCAAGCCCCCAATGTTAAGTGGAAGGGCTGCCGACATTCAGCGTGATGTTGGCACTCTGCGCCTTGACGCTCAGGGAGTCCTATGCTGTAGGGGTGGAGAAAGCGTGAAAATGCCTGCCATCGCTGGAAGACGGAGCCTCCGGAGACGTGTCTCGATGTGCCTCCTACTACCATGGCCCCGCGACCACGGTAACTGATTGTTGGGGTAGGGGCTCTGCCCATCCCTGCTTGGGGTAAACTGAAGCTCTGTGGGGTTCCTGTGGGGTCATACGAGCAGGGTGGAAGGCAGAGGGATGTCTACTTTGAGGCTCCTGAAGGGTCGGGGATGGCAGGCAGGAAGGAGGAAAAATAGTAATTTCAAAAAAAAAAAGAACCAAGTTGTGAATGCATAAGCACTACTTTCCATGGTGTACTGAGATTTGTCTCCATAAGTTGATAGAATGTCCCACATTTGAGTGATGATAAATTAAAAGATCTGTTTGTCAGGCTTTGAGCATAAGAGGGCCAGGATTCACAAACGAAGGACAGTCTGTGATTAGAAAGAACTACAGCGAACATTTCACAAAATGTTTCAGGCCTTTGGATTCAAATGTTTGAATCTTGTTGATCACCTCAAACGTGGGTTTAACAGCGTGCACTCTGGCACTTGCCTGCTGGTTTGATGCACGTCATTTCTATTTAAACCTTGCATTATGTCTCCTACTCCTCAGTCGTCCAGATGTACAACTCCCTATTCCATTATTCTAAAAATAATGCCCACCTCAACTAGCCATCTGCACAATCCTCTCCTCGTTGTCCGCTCTGCTGTGCCTGATGCAGCTGCTTTGTCTGAGAGGGCCACTGGCCTGCCACTCCTCCCATTGCATGTTCTTTATTTAAATGGATGTGCAGTTACCACAGAGAGTTGTGGTTTGTTTGTTTGTTTATTCGCTTAACGGGTAAGCACAATGGAAACAAGTTCCTTTTACAGGTGCGACCCACATATATCGCATATAGACAATACATAATCAAACATACATATACAATGCAGCAAATTGCAGACAAAAATGTCTTTGTTACCTATAAAATTCATAAAAAAAAAATTCATAAAAAACAGTTACAATTAAATTGAGATTCAAAATACATCCTTAATGCAACGGCAAACTTTTTGACAGAACACAACCACCTAATATCTTGAGGAATTTCATTCCAAATAAATGGAGCAATATAAGCAAAGGATCTTTGTCCACTTTTAGATTTCATAAAAGGAATCTCGAGAAACCTACTGTCTGACCTATGTCTAGAATAATGACCATCAATAAATGGTCTCAAAACTTTGAAATACTATGGAATTCCAGAGTCCATAACTTTATATATGAACTTGGCCACACAGTATTGGAAATTTAATGAAACCGTAACCAGCCCATTTCTTTCAAAATCACACAATGATGAGATGACTTAGAACAATTTAAAGCAAACTTAGCTATCAAGTGAAGTAAAGTGGATTTCTTTGAAATCACTGTCGCAGAAGCAGTGTCAGTAATCATAGCTGCATAGTTCACATAGGAAGTAAGCAGCAATTTGAAAAACCAGCCTAGACTCAGGAATAAGAAATGAACGGATTCTGTACAAAGAACCTAATCTATAATGTATTCTTGAGGTAACCCTCAAAAAATGAGATTCATAACTTAGATGAGAATCTAATAATACCCCAAGATATTGAAATGTATCAACATAGTCAAACAGTAATCCATCAAGAGATTTAACTTCCAAAGTACCAACCTCAGATCTCAGTCTAGGTGGGGTACCAAAACCATCACCTTTGTCTTAGATTTGTTTAAGAGTAATTTATAGGCCATAAGTGAAGACTGAAAATTGCACATTTCTCTATTAAAGAAACACCTAGATCTCCAACTGACAAACCTATGCATAAATTACTGCATTGTCAGCATAAAGTGTTAGAGAAGCATTATTAATCACACTTACTAGTTGATCAAAAACAAAGAAAACAAAAGTGGCCCCAAATAGAACCTTGGAACCTCACTTAACCATTACAGAGTCTGATACAGCACCCCTATATTTAACCCTTTGAAACCTATTTGTTAAATAATCCTCGTCCAGTCCAAGAAAGACTCACCAACCCCCAATGACTCAAGTCTAGAAATCAACAATTGGTGATCAACTGAGTCGAATGCTTGAGTCAAGTCCACGTAACACGGCACCGGCCAGACACCCTTTATCCATGCCATTAAGTACCGCGTCGTGAACTCCTACCAAGGCAGTCTCAGTACTCTTCCTTTCTAAAACCATGTTGGTTCTGAGACAATAATCCAAAGCGATCCACATACCCAATCAACTGATTATAAACTATTCTTTCCTGAACTTTAGCTAAAGCAGACAAGATAGAAATAGGTCTGTAGTTACAAAACTCATGCTGTGAACCAGATTTAAATATAGGAGTGACCAAAGTATGTTTCATATATTAGGTATAGTACCTGTAACAAAAGACAAATTGAAAATAATACTAACTGGAAGTGCTTATAACTGAGGCAGCATCCGCCAATAAACTAGGACATAAGCCATCAGAACCAGCTGAGCTGTCCCTCTTAATACAACGCAACAACTTCTCTACCTCCTTCGGAGTAGTAGTCCTTAAGTACAGTTTAGGATTAACTGTAAAATCTTCAGTCAATCCCAAGTAGTTCACCTTGGACTGGTCACTAAAGGAAGCAGGCAATGCAGTAAATTTCAAATTAAACTCGTTAGCTATCTTCAATGGACAAGACAACAAGTCACCAACAAGTTTCAAGGGTGCCATAGCCTGTCAGTTTGTAGGAGGAACATAGGTTAGGAGGAACAGACTTTCCAAATGGAGGAAGCAAGGTAGTGTCACCCTGGTGTTGTTTTTATCTTTAAATAAAGAAGATGAGGGGAAAGATTGGGGACATGGCTACTTGGGCTGGGTTTTTGTTTTAAAAACAACATGGGCTGCAGAAGAGGAGGCAACTGTCAGATCAGTGAGTGCTTTTCTTCTTTTTGGTTTTGTTTAGTTGAACTGTTTGCACTTTTCCTGGTTATACCCACATCGTTTGCAGATTATTGTTTTTGCAGGTTTGCTGAGCTCTAGTAGTCCTGTCTCATTGTAAGAGAATGGTTACAGCAGTATGGCGTGACTAAATTAGTGGCTTGGAACAGCAGTGCAGTGCAGCTGCCTACACAGTGCTTGGCCTGGGTTACAATACATGACATTTCTAAGCACCAAACTGATGACACAGCACAGGCGTCTTTATTGCAGGTGTCTGCATGCATGGTTCTGGTTGCTTGCACTTCATTTCTGTATCGTCAGTTTCCTGTGGCAGCTGCTACTAGCCTACTTCTTTTAAGTTTTTTTCTTGATCTGGTTTTCATTTCGGGATAGGGTATATTTAATGCAGATTCTGCTACGAGATTGTGGGTGGACAGTTGTGAACTACGCGTGTCTACACAGCAGCAAAATAATTGTCTTTATGTTTACGTTGCTAAGTAGTTAGTACAGTACAAAAACCTGGGAGAACAGCCTCATTTTAGGGCACATTATGTTTCATTCATTGATTAATTTATTTCAGGCCTGTCTCTGGAATATCAGAATAATAAAGTAGTTAGACAGAATAATAATTTGTTTATTGCTGTCTGACCTAACGTATTATGCTTTGACCTAAAAAGGATACTTGGGAGAAGCAACATATCCTCTGAAAGGTTCTAAACAATATTGCTTGGGCAGTTCTCATTGCTTGTATAAAAATATTACCTTATAAAGAAGGGAGACAGACCCTTTTCCCCTCAGAATCTCAACCCCCCGCCAACAGATCCAGATGGTATGTGTATTCCTCCTTTGGGGGTAGTTCTGTACAAACATTCCAAGAAGGCACTGAAACAGAAAACACAGTGTCTGGATTTTGGAGCCACATAGAACCTTGTGGGTCGGTAGATTACAACTGAAGTGTACAGGAGAATGCTGTCAACAGACAGTGCCAAAAAGAAAGACTGCATGTTTTTCATAATGTTGTACAACACACTCCAGTGTGCGTGTGTAAGAAAAGGGGAGCAGCACATAACTCGTGCTGCATGGACTCCGCGTTGGGCAGACTTGATAGCCCACATGGCCTTCTTCTGTTGGCCAGTTTCTGCGTTTCAGTTTTTAAATAGGGAAGGGCATAATCCAAAATTCCAGAAAACAAAAACCCCAAAGCAGCTCCATCTGCCAGTTAAAAAGCAGCAGCCATTTACATCGAGTCCAGTGAAGTGATGTACTTGTCTGGTGAACCCACACCATCCCACTAGCCGCTGATGGATAGGAAGCATCCACGGAGGAGAAGCAGGCTGCTTCCTCTTCCTCATGTTCAGTTAACTTGTGCTCAGCATGCGGTTTATGCACACGAATCCCTTGGCTGCTCTGGGGTCTGTAAATAAGTATCTCTTACCATAAATCCAGTCTGCAGTCTGGCCAGATATACCAAATGCACCATGGCCCCAGTTTATGCAAAGCCCTGTCAAAGAGCCATGAACTCTTATCTTCGTTTTCATGTAACCCATGCCATTTCAGGAAAAAGGAATATTCCCAGCCCTGCGTGGAATACTTTGTCCTTTACTTTCACCTCCAGGATATTCACATGGGCCACAGCAATGCTGGAGTAACTGTAGACAACCCAGATCCATCAGTTTAATGTTTGTTACATAGTTGGTGATGCATGAAAGATTGTGCTTCCACTTGATCCATGTCTTTATATGTTATTTGGTTATACTGTGTGGACAAAGTTGAATTGGGTAAATGATGCAGTCAGAATACTCATGTCCTCATGGTTCTATGCTGCGGTCACCACTTTAAGCTGTACCACTGGCCGGCCCGGTGGCGCTGAGGGTTGAGGCTCTGGACGCCACACCTCGTGCCACGCTGACTACCCAGGTTCGGGAACGAGCCTGAATCGCCAGGGGTCAGCAGGAGAGGGGAAGGATTGAGCATCCAGAGGACGGCTCTCCTTCTTCGGGGGGATTCGGACTATGCCCGGCACAGCGGCGACCTCTGGTGGAGACCAGAGGTACCGCAATGCTTCAGGGCCAGAATAAAGGGTTGTGGCGTCATGGCAAGACATTCCCTGGCGTCATTGCACGTCGGGACTCTGCCAGTGGGGAGGGCAAAAAAGGGAAAAAAAAACTCACTGCTGATAGGTGAAGGTACCTCCCTCCACAGACCACACTCCCGCACACGGGCTCGGCTCTCGGGCTCTCCCTGTCCTCTCTGGCCGGTGTCTCAATACTATAAAGAAAGAGCGCCCTGGGCGGGGGCGGCCCTTCTCCAGAGGGTAGACCAGGGGGATGCCCAGTACCGGAGAGGAGTCCTGAGTCATATGAGCCACGTTGGGAGATAGAGATTGTGGATTAGGAGGTCACTGGATAGTTCGGAGGTAAGGGGTAAAAATAGAGTTTGAAAAAAAAAAATAAGCTGTACCACTACCCCAGTGGAGGAGCACATTACATCAAAAAAGACGCACTCTAGGTTTATACAGTTACATAAAGTTACTCTTCCATTTTTTTTTTCTCTTTTCATGAGATATTGTCTTATTGTACAGCAGTATCATCGGGTTGGTGTTAATTTCTTATACACAGTCTGCTATTTGGCTAATCTTGACCCACACATAAATCTGTTCTCTGATCAGTGAGCCCTCAGGATCCTTAACCTGCAGGGTTTAGATCCCTTGAGGCTGATCATAACCTTGCCAAGGTCCACGGCTGCTTACATTGTGAAGGGCTCATGCCCTGGCTGGATTAAAAGTACTTAACTGTGACTCTGTACTAAGGTCTCTCTTTACCGTATCCACCATGGTGACAGACGTCATATATCCTGTTACCCAGCAAGACATGGACTCCCTGGAGATTTATATCTCCATGACTAGAGATTATTTTGGGTTGGCAATACCTTGCTAGGACATTTTACCATGGACACTTTCTATTGCTATCAATATGTGGATGGTTATTAGTTGGAAGGCAGTGTAGCGCAGTGGGTTTAGGCTCTGAGCTGCAGATCTGGAGACCTGGGTTTGAATCCCAGAGCCGCCTAAGTGCATGCTGTGTGACCCTGAGCAAGTCACTTAACTTTCTTGTGCTCCCAGGTCGCATCTGGAAACAAGCTTCGCCTTAGTGTGCTACTCCTGGTTAAACAATGATCCCTTTTCCTTCCCTAATGTTCCAGTCTGTAGAAATATGCTCCCTTTTAAACTAATTATACTGGATGCTGCAAATTTATTTCAGTAAAACATCTTGGAGTTGAGAAAAAAAGACATACTGACACAAAGCCCAACACTTAGGAAACCTTTAAGTTATATGCAATTCCTATGATCCAGATTGCTTTAAACATTATATTTTGGGGAACACCTGGGACAAGATAGTCAAATGAGATATCTGAGATAGTGGCATCTTTGGAGGTCTGAACCGTTCACTATTCTCATGTCCTAAGCTAGTGTATGTGACCAGTTTTAACTCTCTTACAACTGTGTGTGATAAGGTAGCTTAAGCCGGTCAATGGTAAGTCTACAGGGTCTGGCAATAGTGTGTGTGCGTGTGTGTGAGATAATGTAGCCGCTTCAGGTCATGTGTATAACGATGCATCTGCTTTGGGTCACTTACGAAGTCTGCTACAGGTCTGGCACAGTGTGTGTAATAATGTAGCTGCTTTGGGTCACTTGTGAAGTTTGCTACAGGTCTGGCGCAGTGTGTGTGTGATAATGTAGCCGCTTCAGGTCATGTGTATAATGATGCATCTGCTTTGGGTCACTTACGAAGTCTGCTACAGGTCTTACATGATGTGTGTAATGATGTAGCTGTTTTGGGTTACTCGCGAAGTCTGCTACAGGTCTTGCACGATGTGTATAATGATGCAGCTGCTTTAGGTATGGCTGTGCAGGTCACATGCAAAGTAAGCTACTATGGCTAACTCCTGAAAAAGAAAGTTCACTGCAGAAAAATCTGGGCATGGGCTCAGGGTGGGGCACAAACTCCAGTCCCTCAATAGGCCTGAAATAATGACTGGTATGGTGCCATGGCCTCAAGTGGGCATGCAATGACATTTTCTTGCTGAACTGGGGAAAAAATGAAACCCACCCACTTTTATTCAGAAAGTGAAAATGGAAGCCAGTTAGGTTTGTGCACAGGGCTGATTTATTTAGGTGTTGGCATTTGTCTCTCTGATGTTTACATTCGTCTGCATGTTCATGTTTACGAAAAATATATTTTTGCATTTCATGAATGCTTCTGTTGTTAATGGTGACACAAGACCAGAGGTTTGAGAGTTATCGACAACATTGTTTTTTTATGCTTTAGTTTCATTGTCCTAAGTTTGTTGATAAGAGGAAGAAACTGTTTATGCCATTATTTAATAACTGTCTAGAGGACTCACAAGAATCTAAAATGGCAAAACTGCTATTTGCACAGAGTAAGCCAGAACTCTATGTAATTGCGATGGTTACACATAAAGTTCTATTTAAGAGGATGGAAGTAACAAGTGTTCTAGATACCATTGTAATGTAACAAAACACTAAGTTAAAGGTGACCTGTAAAATAAATACAGCAGCCCGTTATCATCCCTCAAACTATTCTGTACTGCTGCAGGAGTCCTTGGCTGCTACAGTCATTATTTTCCAAATAAAAGGTACATTTAAAAACAATGCCGAAACGTTTTGGCGAAGCATTAGAAGTGCCTAGCGGGTCCCAGTTGAGTAGATGCAAGTTATTATGGGTTTCTACCAGTTGCGAGAACTTAATTACCACTGCTGTGAATGGACAGTAGTGGTTTCCATAATATTATTTTTTATTGCTTCTGTGGGCTTTGAATCCTGTAATCATATATACAGCAACACCTTGACAGGTCCTTGCTGTATGTATGATTTTAGGCATCACGACCCCCACAGAAGCAGTTAAATAAATCATATTAAGCTGAAGCCACTGCTGTCCATTCACAACAGTGGTGTTTGCTACGTCACTAACTGGGTGGAATACCCATAATACCTTGCGCCTGCTCGATCGGGACCCGCCGGGCACTTCTGTGTTCGCTGGAAAGTTTCAGTGTTGTTTTTAAATGTACCTTTTATTTGGAAAATAATGATTGTAGCAGACATGGACTCCCACAGCACTATAGAAAGGTATGTGGGATGGGAGCGGGCTGCTGAATTTATTTTACAGGTCACCTTCAAGAAGTGTTCATACAGTAATCGAGGTTTTGTTTATTTTAGGAAACAGGAAGTGTAAACCTGCTATGGTTTTATAGATGAGGATATTCTAGAAGCATAGAAACATAGAAGCTGACGGCAGATAAGGAGCGCAAGGCCCATCCAGTCTGCCCATTTTTTGTACCTTATGAATGTGCTATAGGCTTGTACTCTGTCAATGGCCTATCTATTCATACTCATCAGTATTGCTTCCTTATGCCTGTCCCATGCCTGTTTGAAGCCCTGCACTGTATTCATATCCACCACTTCCTTTATTTTTTTACAACTCTGTTTTGTGGCACTCCAGACCCCTTGAACTCTCTCAGGCTGCCCAGCAACCGACTGCTTCTACTGCCCACCATGACCCCACCTCCTCAAGGGTGTTACTTTCTCCCTGGCAGACCCTCTCCGGCTAGGGCCCATGAGGAGATCGAAGGGGGAAGAGGTGAAGGTCCGGTATCGGGTGTGTGGCAGCTGGCACTGGGAGCTGTTGCCTATCCAGGCTGGAGGGGATTTTCATTGCATTACACCCCAGATGTTGGCCGTGCAGTGCCGCCTAGCCGATGACGTGGCTGCTCCCATCCACGTCCGGAAGGCAGCTGCCCAGTGTCTTCCCCATCCCTTACAAGCCCCTGTGCATCGCAGTACTTCCGGTCTCCAGTGTGGGCTGTTGCTGCACCAGGCTACCCCTGGATCCCTTCCCGAGAGACGAGAGCAGTCCTCTGGATGCTCGATCCTCTCCCCACTGCCAACCTCCCGGCGGTCTGGGCTCGCTCCCAAACCCGGGACGCCGGCGTGGCACGAGGTGTGGCATCCAGCACCTCAACTGTCAGCATCACTGGGCCGGCTCATATCCACCACTTCCTGACGTAGGCCGTTCTATGCATCCACCACCCCTTCTGTGAAAAATAACTTCCTCACATTACCCCTTAATCGGCTTCCCTCTAATCTCATGCTGTGTCTTCTTGTCCTGCTATTTTTCTTATATTGAAACATGTTAGACTCTTTTACCTTGTTAATGCCCTTAAGATGTTTGAATGTTTCGATCATATCACCTCTCTCCCCCTCCTTTGCTCTAAGGTATACATATTGAGCTCCGTTAATCTGTCCTCATATGTTTTCTGTTGCAGTCCCTGCACCATTTTGGTTACCCTTCTCTGGACTGCCTCCATTTTGTTAATGTCCTTGTGCAGGTGCCACCTCCAGTACTGCATACAGTACTCCAGATGGGGCCTAACCAGCCAGTGTCTTGTAAAAAGGGATTATTACCTCCCTCTAACGACTTGATACCCCTACTAATACACCCCAACATCCTTCTAGCCTTACCTACCACTACTACCTACTGCTTTAGTGGTCTGCTTGGATAATTTCAGGTCATCTGTGATGATGAAGCCCAAGTCTCTTACTTCCCTTGTGATTGCCAGCAGCTCCTCTCCCAACCTACAGGTGGCTTCATGGTTTCTCTTCCCTATGTGCATGATCTTGCACATCTTTGCGTTAAACCCCATTTGCCACTCTTCTGACCATTTTGCCAGTTTTTTTTTTTTTTCTATTTATATTTTCTGCTCCAGCCGCCAGTAGCCCGGTACCATCTGCCGTTCACGCTTCCACCCCACCACATCAGCCTCGCACCCTTCCGATACCCCGTGGCTTACCCCCCACGGTGGGGCTGCGGCACTGGGGACACATGCCGCAGGCGTCGAACTAGGTCGGAGGGCTGGCCTGAGGGGGCTATTGAAGCTGTGACCGGCTTCATCAAGGGCCCCGGCAGCATACTCCCATTTTTCCTTTTTCCGGGAGGCAGGGATGTGCCATGACGCAGAGCGTCCTGCCCCGCCTCCAACGCACACACTGTTGAGGTCGTGGTAGTCGCGCTACACCTGGTCTCCACCAGGAGTCGCGAGACCCCCGAGCACTTCCTCATCTCTTCCCTCGAGAAGGAGAGCAGTCCATAGGACGCTTATCCTTCTCCCCAGTCGTTCTCCAGCGACCCGAGTCCATCTTCCAACCCGGTCACCGTGTCGTGCAAGGAAATCACATCATTGCCAAGCGGTCGCCCACCATTTTGCCAGTTTATCCAGATCTCTTCATTCTGCCCACTCATCTGGATCATCTACTCTGTTGCAGATATTGGTGTCATCTACAAACAGACAAACCTTACTCCTCCAGTCCATCTGCGATGTCACTGATGAAGATATTGAAGAGGACTGGCCCCAGGACTGATCCCCTGAGGTATCCCACTTGTGACTTGCATCTCTTCTGACTGCATACTGTTTACCACCACTCTTTGTTTTCTGCCCACCAACCAGTTTGCCACCCAACTGACCAACTTCTGACCACCAGAGTGACTCCAGATTATTAATCAGTCTTCTATGTGGAACAGTATCAAAGCTTTGCTGAAGTCAAGGTAGGCAACATCAACTGCACCCCTTGGTCCACCACTCGGTTACCCAGTCAAAGAAATCTATGAGATTAGTTTGACAGGACCTTCCTGTTGTAAACCCATGCTGTCTTGGATCCTGTGCTCCTATGGATTCCAGGTGTTGCACTATCCTTTCCTTAAGGAGTGCCTCCATAATCTTGTCCACTACTGAGGTAAGACTGACTGGTCTGTATTCACTGCCTCCTCCTTGCTACCACTCTTGTGGAGCGGGATCACATGAGCCCTTCTCCAGTCTTCTGGGACCTCTCCTGTACTCAGAGACTCACTAAACAGTTCTGATAATGGCTCTGCTAGTTCCACCCTTAGCTCTTTTAGTACCCTGGGATGTATGCCATCAGGTCCCATTGCCTTCTCCTGAGCTTAGCGAGCTCTTGTAGGACCCTTTCTTTTGTGAAGGGACTAGTGCACACCTCCCTTCCCCCGCATCCATGGTGCTGAGCTGTGGGCCCTGCCCTACCTTCTCCTCAGTAAATACTGAGCAGAAGTATCTATTTAGGATAGATGCTTTTCCTTGGTGTTCCTCCTCACATTCACCCTTATCCCCTTTGAGCTTAGCAATAACCCCTCTGGACTTTCTCCTTTCACTAGTGTATCTATAGAAAGTCTTGTCCGCTTTTACTGTTCACGCTAGTGTTTCCTTGGTTTGGGCCTTTGCCTGCCTTACTGCCTTCCCTGCTTCCCTTAGGGAAGTTTGGTATGCCTACCTGTCTTCATCCCACTGCATTCCCTTATATTTCCTGAAGGCCAGCCTTTTGGCTCTGACCTTTTCTGCCACTGTTTTTAAGAACCAGAGTGGTTTCCTTCTTCTTTTGTTGTTGCCTTTCTCTCTAACACAATGGGATGTTGCTTCAAGTATTGCATCCTTAATGCTTGCCCACTTTGCCTGTACCCCCTCACCTGTATTTCGTCTTGCCAGGGCTAGCTTAACTCTGTTGGCCTTCTTATCTCAGTCAGCTCCTCTGAAGTCCCCTATTTTTGCCTTGGAATGGGATGATTTAGTTCTAGTGGCCAACTTGAACCTGCAGTGTAATTAAGTGTTGTGTATATAATTTGTGTGATTTTAAATATCGAATGAGTAAAACTAAACTAATCAATAACATTTGCTTTCATACTTGTCAAATGTTACACATCAGCATTAGCCAAGGTCTAATAATATTTTCTTTGGTCTGATACAAATATTTAAGAGTGGTATTTGTATATAACTGTACACTCACGGTATGCATGAAATATACCTACCCATTCAGATGGACTAAAGGGGCCATCTGCTATTTTGGGATCAAATTAAGCAAGTGTCAGTGGCTCAGTAGGTAGCACACTCGCCTCTGAGGCCGGGAGATCAGAGGACTGTGGGTTCAGTTCCCACATCTGGCACTTGGGTTAATATCCCAGTACTGACACTGTACTGCAGCATGAGAGGGGTGCTGCACTTCTGAGGTGCCGTCTTTCAGATGAGACGTTAAACCGAGGTCCCATCTGCCTGGATTGGTGGTAGTTCAGGTGGATGTTAAAGATCCCATGGCACTTATCGAAAAGAGCAGGGTAATTTCCCCGGTGTCCTGGCCAAATTTCCTTCATTCACTCCACCTCACATCCACCTCTCACTACTTCGTATCCCTAGATATTACATCTTGCCTCACTGGAAGAACGCAGAAAGTGGTTTCCGGGGTTTATTCCTCGGACCCAGTTTCCCTGTTTTGTGGGGGTTTCTCAGGGCTCGGTGTTGTCCCCCATGTTGTTTGCAGTGTACATGCTGCCCCTCGGAGACATTGTAAGACGATATGGGCTGAGGTTTCACTGCTGTGCTGATGATACCCAGCTCTACCTTTCTTTTGCACCCGACCAGGATGGAGTGCTCTCTGTCTTTAATAACTGCCTCAAAGAAATTCAGGAGTGGATGGATGCGAGTTGGCTGAAGTTGAACTCTGAAAAGACAGTGGTGCTGGTTGTGGATCCGGCACGTTGGATGGGGGGCCCGGGTTGGTTCACCCTCCAGACTTTTTTTGGGAGGTGTTCCACTCCCGACCTCCGAACAGGTCGCGACTGGCCTGGGGTAATTTTGACTAAGGCTGACTCTGCATTCGCGAGGTGCCTGCCATCGCCAAGTCCCTCATTTTACCATCTGAGGAATATCTCCAAGATTAGGCACCTTGTTCCGTCCGGCGATCTTCCTACGCTGGTCCACAACTTTGTGTCGTCGCGCCTGGACTATTGCAATTCCCTTTACCTAGGGCTTCCTGGGGTTGAAATCCGCCGCTTGCAGCTGGTGCAGAACACAGTGGCCCGGCTTTTGACCGGTACCTCACAGTCCAGTCATATTTTGCCGGTTCTGCACGGACCGCACTGGCTGTCAGTTCAGTGGTGGATCAGCTTTAAAGTTGGTCTTCTGACTTTTAAAGCCCTACATGGACTTGGTCCGGACTACCTGAAAGAGCTCCTGGTCCCTTACTGCCCTGAGTGATTGCTCTGCTCAGCTGACGAGGGGTTGCTAGAGATTCCGTGGGTGTGTTTGAAATTCTCTGAGGCCTGTGCATTTATGCATGTGGCCCCTACCCTCTGGAATTCTCTACCCCATCAGTTACGGGAGTGCATGACTGTGGAGGGATTTAAAAAGGTCCTAAAACATATTTATGCATTCAGGCTTTCGGTGACTGATTTTCCTAAATGTAATAGCTGTTTTATATATTTTAAGGTCTGAATTGTTTGATATGTTTTTAAAATTCTGTAATGCACCTTGGTTTTTTTGAAAGGCACCAAAGAAATAAAATTATTATTATTAAGGGGGGGTTAACTAACCTAACCTAAAATGGTACGCACCTGCTGCCTTCATAAGAATGGTGTGTGTCTGGCTCCCTGAGGCACAACCCTGTTGGAAACAAACTGAATTTATAATTAATGACATCTACAGCTTAGATTACTATTTATTTGGCAGTCCACCAGGATATATACCATAGAACAGATTTACTCCATACACCACAGAGGTTTTCCGGCAATGGGATAGCATAGAAATGAAGTACCTGTCTTATACGCAAAGATTTCATGTGCTAACAATAGCATATGATTCTGACTATCCTCCGAATAACCTTGACCAGGCTGTGTTATGGTGGAATGCTCTGGGACTTCGACATTATCATCAACTGCTGGACACCAATGGGGTTATCCCAGTTGCCATCGTGCAGAGACTGTTCCATATACCTTCAAAAGATCACTATAGACACTTACAGTGCATTCCTGCATTTTAGCCAAAGGAGAATTAAATATTCCAACTCCCGGAAGAACCCTCCCCTGTCTTCCAGCTGATGCAGTCCCTTTTAAACAGTGACACCCTGACCCATCTCATCGGACAGTTAACTAAAGCCGTACAGGAACGTCATCATAATACTACCCTACCATTTTATAACACTGGAACCTGGAATTAGGAGTTGATCATACAGTACAATGTTGGCTGAAATATGCACTACCAGCATATACGCATAACATTATTAACGAACTGGCATGAATTTTCTTGGAAATGCTGATACCATTTTTACTGAATGCCAGACATAGCAGCCAAATATGCGAGTGCGGCTAGAACTAGTTGCTGGAGGGGTTGCGGTACCTCACCAGCACACCATTCGCATGTATTCTGGGACTGTCCACAGATCCAGGCATTCTGGCAAGAGGTAATTTGGAAAACTGAAGATATAAACAGACCAGGAATGCCTAGCCCTCTTTAGTGATGGTGTCTATTCCACTGGAGGTGGCACCCTCAAGGGCACCACTGTTAAACTCGGACTTATACTAATACTGGTGGCAAAAAAAGTGATCACACGAGCCTGGCTGACAGCGACGCAACCTGTGGTTGAGGGATGGAGGCAAATCGTCTCACAGATATCTGCCAGGGAACCCCTGACCTATACCCTCAAAAACCAACTGCTGTAATTCCAAACACTGTGGCAACAATGGGTTACATTTCAACTTAATACATGCCCAGATTTCTTTCTCTCATGCAGTAGATTACCCCGTAGCTCTTGCTTATAAATTGCACTTATAAATTGAGTCCTGAGCCTCAATTCAGACATTTCGTACTGCATTGTAAATGTATCACATATACCATATTAGCCTATTTTATGTATGTCAATGTCATGTATCCTAGGGTCTGTACTAGCCCACTTTTTTGGTAACTATGTCATATAATCTAAGGTATGAAGTAGCCCACATTTTTTGTAACTATGTTTGATTATCCAGATTGTATTTGACTGTCTTCTCATGAATACTGTTACTCTCTAACTTTGCCTCCTTGTACCTTCCCCCACAGGACACACTGTGAGATGAGCAACTTGTTGTTCAGTGTGCCTTTCTGGTGAAACCGTTCAATAAATAAAATAAAAAATAACATTTTGCTCCCTCCTAAGCTTCTGTCTCTACTTGTTGTACACTTCACCACTTCCCCTATCTATACTCTGCTACTTTCTTTCCTTTTAACCAGTCCTAACACTAAGAGCTGCTGCTTTATGTGTACTCTGCTGTTACGCTGAAGACAGTACGTTATAAGAGGCATCTACCTGTCAGGCTTTTCATTTTTTAAAGTTATGTTCCGATGCACTGTACAGCATTTCAGTGGGTTAATTCGTAACCTGTATAGCTACACAATAATTGTTCTTGGGCAGTGATGACCCTACGTTGTGTGAACCTTTACACAGGATGTACTCTTGTTACACTATTCTTTCTGTGCGTTATATTATGCATTTTCAATAAGAATACATTTAAAAAAGAGTGATATTTGTATCTGTATTTGTCAATTGTCACATGTAATGTCCTCTCCCCAGCTTGTGGGGGGACATTGTTTGTAAATTTGCAGGTTTGAAAGAACAACTACTGGCCCCTGGCATCGAACCAGGCATCCACTGTCTCAGAGACAGCAGCTCAAACCAATCGGCTAAAGGGAAGTTCCCCTTATCTAGGCTGTTGTACTTGATATGTTGCAATCCCAACTTTTACCATCAGATGGCAGTCTGCATTGTCTGAATATTGATTCTTTTTACACTACAGTGCTCCCCCTTTGGAGCATACAGCCGTTTTGGGATCGGACCGTAGCTCTAAAAATGGCCGATTGTGGAACCTTCCATTGGACATTTAGAAGTATCCTTCTGAATGCCCAGCGGAGCTTGAAACCCTGCACCACAATCGGCTGCTATGGAATAACAGCCACACTATTTTGGCTGTTACTTCTGCATTTCGGTGCATGAGGCATACATGCGCAGTTCCGTTGGCGCTGTCATGTTATGAATGGCAAAATGCCATTCACCGCAGCTGTGCATGCGTGAGTACTGCGAATGCACAGTTGTGCCGCTGCCAGCTCTGTGGCATTCTGTGGCCCCCCCAACTCATGTGGCACACTGGGAGCCCACCCCAGTGTGCCCAAAGAAAATCATTGTACCCACCGATGCAGCCACCAGCTCCGCAAACATTCTGTGCCCTCCCAACTCGTGGCATACTGGGAGCCCACCCCAGTGTGCTCAAAGAAAAATCATTCATCCACCGACATCGGGATGCCCAATCCCTGTGTCGGCATTATGTGCACTCCCCACACTTTCATATGGCACACTGGGAGCCCACCCCAGTGTGCCTAACTTTTTTTTTCTCCCCCCCACCCCCTGCCAATATCGGGCGCCCAATCCCCATGTCAGCATCCTGTACAACCCCCAATCATATGGCACACTGGGAGCCCACCACAGTGTGGCTAAATGTTTTTTTCTTTTTCTGTAAAAGAAAACGATCCCTCGTCAGAGTGGTTTTTCCCCTGTAAAAGAAAATGGTCCCTCATCGTTGCTGCAGTCCCTCCCTCATCCTTTCCCTCCCACTGAGCACCCACCTCCCGACCCCCCCCCCATACTTACCTCCGGAGGTTGGCACAGTCTTCCTGTGTGGACCAGGACATGTCTGCACTCTTCAAGGTTAAACTGCGAACTGAAGAATCTAAGCAAGGTATGTGTGCTATAATGCCATTCAATGGGGTTTTCAACTTATGCTGATAAATCAGCCATTTTCTGGAACTTTTGATCCAAATTTTCAACATGGGGTTCTTTGGACCCCACCTCATGAAAACTGTCACTGCCATTTTGTTACTCGATCTTTGGAAGGTGATTTCGCAGTCGCTGCACGGAATGACTTTCAGGACCAATTCACGAAATGACAGTGCCACTGTTCATGAGGTGGGGTCTCAAAAAGCCATGCTAGAAATTTGGTGAAAAAGTTCCAAAAAAATGACTGCATCACGAGCATGCGTTCAGTTTCTACGCATGCTCCTAACTTCACCAATTTTTAATATATTCACTCCACGTTTTCAACATTAATATTTTTGCATACCTGTTTCAAAACAGTACAGCTGTCATTTTCCACAATCTGCCCAAAATGTGTTTTCACACCCATGGCACGCAATAGCGTGTTTGCTCTGTGAAATCACCTTTTGAGATGAGTGAACAAAATGACACTGGCACTCTTCACGAGGAGGGGTCACAAAAAGGCCATGTTGAAAATTTGGTGCAGCACCTCCAAAAAATGGCCAGGTTATACCCGGGCGTTGAATAATTCCTATGCACATGTGTCATTTCGGTCACTTGGTATCTCTTCACATCCCTATCGGCTCTAGCTAGAGTTTGTTTTTCTACAGGCAGGGACGTCCTACCCTTGTTGCCAGTGTAATGGACTTGCGTAAACAGTACAGATCAGGCAAACGCAGACTTGGAAATGACTGGATTGTATGTAAAACACACGCGCGCGCGTACACACACACACACTCTCCTCTCCTACCATTTCTGAGCATCATGAGAGCTTTCCGATCACCTTGCCATGTTGCTTTTCTGTTGTTCTTCCTTCCTGTATCTGACTTCCCTTTCACTGATTTATAATCCTAAAAGCTTATTTTGATGAATTCTGCAATATTCGTCACTAATGAAAAAATTTATTTTCTGCAATGTGCAGAAGAACAGAAAACTGATGTGAGTGAACAGTGCAGTAGTTGTGGATATTTCTGTCCTTAAATATTTGTGTTGTGCACTCATACAGACAATTTGTCTATTAGGCTGTTCATAAAAGGGGTAGGCAGCCCACTTAACGTACTCAACATTAAAGTAAGCTTCTCACTATTGGGCAAACTATTAAAAATGTATATTATTATTTTGGCACTACTTAGCATACATTTCGGAGATTTTCTGTATATCTGTTGCTTTATTCTTCATTGCTTAGTTCATTTACGTGCTTATATATTGAGAGTGCACCCCACCAGTCAGAACACTGCTTTCCCCTGCATGTTGGACACCCTTGATTTGCTTCGGGGATTATCTCCCTCCAGAGAGCCACACCTATGGAACATAGACATCATTGACGTCAGACCTGTTAGAAACTTTTGCAAGAGGCTGACCAGTGGTGCAGAGGGCTGAGGCATCGCACCTTACCTCACACTGTGCTGGCGACCTGGATTCGGGAACGCCCTTGGGTTGCCGGGGTGCCAGCTGGGGGTGGGAGGGTTGGAGCAGGATTGAGCTGCCTAACAGTGGCTCTCCTCTCCCGTAGTGGACGCTGCCTCTCCTGTAGTCCCGACGTCACCGTGTGGAGGTCCGATGGTGGTGTAGGTGGGAGAGCTACAGTTAGTAGTGTGCTGCATCCCGGGTGCATGGGCATGCGTGTGCATCCGCACTGTGCATGTCCCCGTCAAGGACGTGCGGGTGAGTGGGCTTAAAGGGGGAAAAAATCACATAAACAGAGAAATAAAAAAAAAAAACTTTTGTCAGGCAGGCTGCCAACAATGATGCAAATTGTCAGCGCCTATTTAGAGAGGGCAGCCCCAAACCTCCTCATTTCTTTCTTTTTCCAGCATTGACCCAAACATCAGACCAAATAACTCTTCAAACTTGGCCCCTCTGTGCTTTGATGGCCTCCTTCCTGTCTTTGATGATGTTGGCCTGTTTCCCACATGGGTCTTGTCTGCAATGCTATTGGTGATGCCTGCTGTGTTCACATTGTTGGCTGTTGAAGGTTGATGGTTTTTCATTCTCCTAGTTCCCTGCCAGTCTCCTGTCCTGCTGGCTGGATTTCCTTCCTGCTGCTGGGTTCTTGTCTCACTCCGTTGCTGGCTGCTTTGTTTTCTGTTGACCTGGTGCATATTGGTCATGTATATGGCCTTTTTACTACCGTTCTGACTGTCTTCAGACACCAATGTTGGTTTCATGCTATAGCCCAATCTCCTGTTCCCGCAAGGCTCATGGCTCCCTTCAGCTCCGGCACCTGGGTTTGCCTCTGCGACTGGTTTAACTGTTTGGAATGGAGTAGCCTGTTCTTCCAGCATTCCCGTTGCTGTTAGTTATCACCTCGCTCTGCCTCATGAGTGCTGTGACTGCGTGTCCAGTTCCCTGGTGTGTTCAGCGCTGCCATCATGTTTTTCGTCGTCCACTTTGCCTTCGACGATGCTTGGTCTGGCCGTTCTTCAGTGTGTCTTGGACAGTTCCTCACTGCTTGCTCAGTTCCCTGGTTTCCGTAGGTCCATGGCTCCCTTCAGCCCATTGGCGTCTGTCTTTGTATGGTTAATGTTTTTTTGTTTTGGCGACTGTTTATCTCCTTATCCTACCAATGCCCCTTCAGCCCGACTGCCCCCAGCCCTGACATTCGCAATTACTGGGCTTATCTTATGCCAGGGCCCCGTGTTTACTGCAGCAAAGTGGACCTACATTCTGCGGCAGGACCTCATACTTTCTGCGGCAGAACAAAATCAGCGGCCATTCTGTGGCAGATAAATTGTTATTAAACAGCATAACTTTAAGAGGATTAAGTCTTAGTTTACCCTTTGACTGCCTTCATGCAACCACTCTGCTACACTGAAAGTGGAACAGCAGGCCATTTAACAGTATGTAGTCTTCTTATCACAAATATTAAACTGCAGTAACCCAAATCTGCCACAGCCATGGGCATCAGTGTTCTCTTTTAATGACTTTTCCCTCCTGCCCCCGAATCTGAAGGCTCATCTGTTCTTCTTCTGGAAATTGGTGGCTTTTGCTGTTCTCCTAGGTTATAATTGGAAGAGGACATAAACACTCATCTAAAACTACACATAACAGAAGGCAAAACCTGCTTGGATTTCTTCTGGCTTATATTTACAGTTAGCAGACATAAATAGGGACTCCAACATAAAAGCTATTCTGTATTTTTTTTCTGATTCTGATCAACATTCTTTTGGATTATATTTTTTTAAACTAGGAATACCCCACTTGTCTTGCAACAAACATTCTAAGTGCTGTGTGAAAATAAATCTGTGTGTTTGGGGGGGGGGTTGTCTTCCTTTAATATTGATGGAGGGTGTAACTTGCAGAGTCTATGAGATTTGTTGACTCCTGATTTTTCTTTTGGGGGAACTCACTAAAATGCAAGCACGTCATTCTTATTAATCTGGCATAACCTTGGTTAGCATGTTCTCTTCTCTCAGCAGCTAAGGGGTGTTGGTGTTCTTCAGTCAGTGACCCTCATTTCACTTATGTATGGCAGCAATCAATACAACTCTCCATTCTGATTTGTTTCCTTATCTGCTTACTCCAGTTCTAGTATACCCTGGTCCCCAACTCTGCTGCAGCTGGGCAACTTGACCCTCCTTAAGAATTGAGCTTGTTGCCATTACTTAGGCTGCAGGTTCAAATCTGTCAAGAAATGACTCTCACACTTACAGGTACAGATCTGCAGCCCACAAATCAAAACTGTAATCGATGTTCCTCAGTGGAGACCAAGTCCTGTGCTCAGTTTGCTGCTGGCCACGTGTTTCTGCAATCAGCTCCTCCTCTGATACCTGCCACTACACCGAGATTGATTCCATCTCCACGGACACCACTGAATATTTTCACTGCTTGACTACTGCTCGCCTTCCAGTTCTTCCTTCCAAATTCATCTTCAGGGTTTCAGCATGTACTGTGAGCAGCCTCAGAATGACAAATTAACATGGCTGAGCTAGCCACACCTACACAGCAGCAAATCATAACTGATGCGGACCTAATCAAGCTCTGCTACTCGTGCGTTAGTCCCCCCTCCTCCACACACAATACTGGCTAGATGAAGTTATGTAACAAGAGCAAGCACGAGTCAAGATGCCATCTGGCCACTATCTTTTCAGCTTTGTAGTGGGGGCCATCAGTTTGCTGCCCCTTCTAATGAGTATGTATACTATGGCACACGTAACATATCAATAGCTATGCCCTTGCCATGTGTCATCGCATAGCATGGTTAGCATTTCTGTGACCATATGGCTGGTCATCCCAATTTCTGCGGTCAGCCCTTATTTCTGCAGCCACTGCTGCAACTGCAGAATTGCAGAAAACACTGGGCCCTGCTTATGCCCAGCCCGGGAGCGGAGCCTGTGAAGGGCCGGGTGTCATCCATGGCTGGAGAATTGATTTTCTTCACTTTTCTCCCTGATTACCCTGGGGTCCCAGGAGTAGAGACACATGTGCATGGAGGCGCGCATGCGTACTACTGCCCCGGTAACAGCCCCTTCCGCCTACTCATCGGCCTAGCGCCTGCCACTCCCTTTGACCTGCGCTGCCCCCGGCCTCCACTGCGAGGCAGTCAAGAGACGAGGGATACCACCTTCCTTCCCTGGAGAGGAGAGCTGCCTCTCGGCGGCTCCATCCAGCTCCACGCCCTCCCCCCCTGCCGACCTCTGATGGCCCGTGCTCATTCCCGAACACAGGTTGTCGGCAAGGCGTGAGGTAAGGCATCCAGCACCTTAGCCCTCAGCATCACCGGGCCGGTGCCTATGGTTGATGTTTTGATGTTGGGTTGGGGTCCCCATTTTATCTGATGTTCCCCTTGTTTGCTGTTCATCGCTTGGCTCCGCCTCTTCGATGCTACAGCTCCATGTCACAGTTCCCTGCCTTGTGCTGAGTTTTATTCACGTGTTCATCATTGGCTCTGCCTTCTACCATGCTTGGTCCAGTTGTCATTTGGGGTGTCTCAGTTGGTTCCTTACAGTCTGCAGTGTCTACATGACTCCATGGTTCCCGGAGGTCTGTGGCTCCTCTCGCTGTCTGTTGAGCAGCACTGGTGTTGCCTTCAACTTTGTTTGTTCCTACCAGTATAGCTGTTCCTTTTGGGATGCCTCGGTTGGTGCTAGCCCTTTGGGGCTCTTTGCTTCTTGCAGTGCCGCCTGGCTCTTGTCTCAGCGGTTTCTCTGTTTTTGGGTTCCCGTCGATATTGTGTTTGCTGTGCCTGTCCCCATCGACATCCTTGTTTTGTTCTGCCTGGTTTTAGTGCCTGCTGATTGTGGTGTGGGTTTTGCTGTTGACATTTTGTGTGCGTCAGTGGCTGGGGCTTCTGGTTATCTTCATCTCGCGACCCTTCTGTTTGGTTGTGTTTGCCCTCCTGTGGCTCCTTTTCTTACTGGCCTGTGAAACATTTGCTTGCATGTTGGATGGCTTGTGAGCATTCCTGCTGGTTTGTTTAGGGGGAACTACTGCTGGAGAGTCATTCCATATGTGTGGCTCACTGGCAGGAAAGATCCCCAAAGGAGATAGAACAGTTATTTTCTAGTAACAGTAGATCTTTGAGTAAATCTCTTTGTGAGCCATGGCACCTTTCCACCTTCACTTGTGGTTTGGTGGGACATACTGTGGTTTGTGACCGTCATTGTTTGTGCTGTCTACCCTGTACTGGCTGCTGTTTGCTGTCCCATCACCCCTTTTTTGAGGTCCTTGACATGCCTGTCTCTGCTGTTCTTCGGGTTGACCCAACATCGTTGTTTGTCTCCAGCGGACGGCAGAGCTGAGGAGGTTTGGGGCTGACCTCTCTAAATACATGCTGACGATGCATGTCATTGTGGTCAGCCCATTTGTCAAAAGTTTCTAGATGGGTTTGATGTCAGTGACATCTGTGTTCAATAGGTGTGGCTCACTGGAGGAGAGTCCTTCAAAGATCAACTATTACTGGTAAGTAACTGTTCTTTATGCATATCATGTCTTACACACAGATGTTGTGGAAAGGGGCATGTTTGGGGTGGTCTTTCAAATTGAATACCATATATTATTAACTGACATCTATTAATAATGTGTTAATACAGCCAGGGAGACAACTCTTCCAGTTGTAAAAGAGGCCTCACATTCTTAGCGTGTCAAAACTGCTCACCTATGGTTTGTGGTTCTCACACGTTAAGAGTTTGGCAAGACCACTCTAACAATATTTAGAGTGGTCTCCCTGAGTCCTCTGTCACATTAACCTATAAAATGGGTCTAAAAATCAAAATGTGACCATACATTATTACAGCATAATGTATGGTCATCCTGACCCTAAATATGACCAATTTATTAGTAGCGACACCACGCAGTCAGATCAGTCTCCCAACACCCTGAACTGATATACACTCTTGGCTGCCACCTTTACTTACTATAAACCTTCAGGTAAGCCTTAAAAATAAAACTACTTTAAAATAAATAAAGTTGTTTCCCTGATTATCACTCTCTCCTTACATGCGCAAATTAAGAAAATACGGTACTGTTACAAGTTTCATTTCTAGTGCTCCTTTGCTGATGGTGAAAAGTCTTCCTCCTGTCTTTACCTGCTCAGCAGGGACATCTCTGCTGCTTGCCCTGGCAGACATGACATTGAGGTTCTGTCTCCACATGAGGCCTTTGGGGTAGGCGGGTGGGTGGGTGTGTTGATAGAGGAACATTCTGCTAGTGGAACTGTGCTGAAGTTTGAATCCTTGTGTTCCATAGTAAACATTCCACTTATTGAATGTGGGGAAGGACAGAGAAAAAGGAAACAGTGGGAAAAAAAAGGAGCAATAATACTGTAGTATATAAACAAAGGAAGGGAAAAACAGTTACAGGGGCAGAGGCACACCCAAACTGCTTAAAAATGTCAAGTTCATAAAAATACAAACATTTGAATCACATATATGGATGTTTTCAGGATAAATCTCCCCCCAAAAAAAAACAAAAAAAAAAAAAACTGGCTGGCTGGTTTAACAGTTTGGAACACAATTCCATTATATTTTAAAATGTGTGACACACATGGTTTTCATTTTATTTTATTCTTTTTAGCTATCACCCCTCAATTAACAGAATATGGACTATTTTTTGTCTTCAAAGTTAAAGTGGAAGTAAGGGTATATTTTAATGAAGGGGTCTAGTTTCTCTCCATTTAAAATAGTTCCTTATTTTTATGCATTTCAAATAAAATATTTAAATGCCATTTTATAAGTGCAGTAAGGCACTTCAGAGTGTGCCATTATGGTGATATAATTAGACTTCTTAGGTACATTTAATGGCACTCGGCTGCACCTCATGTCTGACGCACCTGAGGCGTGCAATTATCCTGATTGGCTTTTACCTGTGTATCCGATACATCAGATGCACAGGTAATAAGAAGTTCCCCCAAATCAGAACAGAGTACGAAAAGTAAATAAAGGTGCCAATTAGAACGTTGATTTTGAAACATCGCATTTTTTTTTTTTTTTTACTGTTGGCGACGAAAACAAAAAAAACTGAGCAGCCCACCTAAATTCAGAATAAAAAGTTAAAGGGCACAGGAGTTTCCCTTCCCATTTTATAATATGCAATTAACTAACATAAAAATACTATTTTACATTTTTTTGCCTGTTTTATCTCCTTGTCCACAGCAATCTCCTGCCTCCCTTCCCCCGGCACTGCCGCTGCCCACCATTCACTCCAGCCCACTGGTTGCTTCCATGCTTACACGGAAGTGTCCAAAAAGTTACACACGATATGGGGATCACTGAAACAGTGCTTAAACATGCGTTTATGCATTCTCTCTGCTGCGCTGTTATCTGTTCCCTCAGCTTTCTCTCCCTCCCACCCAGCACGCTATGCTCTTGTTCCCATTCTAACTGACTGCTTACTTTTAAATCCGTATCAGACAAGTGCTCACCACTGGAACTCCTGAACAATTTAAAAGAGAAAAGCCAGTTGCTGGTGCCAGATGCTTCCTAGTGATCATGTAATGCCTCCACTAAAGCATTGTGGCTTTTCTCCCATCTTGCCTACCCGCACCATCAGGATCCGGTGTTCACAAACCGCCACTATGTCAGAAAGGCACTTTACAAACTGTAGGTACGGGATCTACTCATGCATCCCAGAATGTTTATCCAGTACACGTTTCAACTGATTTGATTATCCTTTTCTTGGTACTTCACATTGCCGCTGTAAGACTGACTGACTGCAGTGACATCTATCACTGCTTCAACAGCCAGACCATTCCATCACAAAGTTTAAAAAAAAAAAAAAGTTCCTCGATCTCAACTTGTTTTATTATTAACTTTCTTTTCTGTACAGAATTCAATCCATGTGTGTGTTTGAGTGACCCAACAACCATTATACAAAAAAAAAAAAAAAAAAACACAGCCATGATTGGCCCAGTAGGACAAACCTCCTGGAGTCAGGAAAAGAAATGCATTACAGTCGTGCAGGTGAAGGAACTATTTTAGGTCAAAATACAACAAATAACTTACTTTTTTGATATTTAAGTCACTCAATTTTAATTTTTACGTACATTTAAAATACAGAGTCCCATTTTACAAATGCAATAAGACACTCTGGGGTTGTGCATTAGACATTTGTAACGCATGGCCAGGGGCTCAAGGCACTTGGTCTGTGGCCTTGTGCCGTACTATGTCCCTGGCCGAGCGTTAGAGATGTCTAATGCACACCCCCTCATGACTTTTTGCTTACTTATTCTCTGACACATGTTTTATAAATCTTTGCCAGTGCATTGGGGAGAGTAAATGTCAGGACCCAGAAACTGAAATTCTAAGGACATGGATATACTGTATTTCACTATCCACACTATTGCAGTTCCACTGGAACAGACTGATTCATCAGACGTCTTCAAGCTAAGCTCTTCCCACTACCCAGGTGGTAAATCCTCTGGCTCCTCCCTGTGATGTCAGAGCTTTCTTTTTGCTGGAAGGGACAGGTCTCCTCCTTCGCAGCTCTGCAGAGTTTGAGGATTCTAGAGTGCCATTAGCACTTTTTGGTGAAAACCTGAGATTAGAACTTGCATTCTTCTTTCGCTCATTCCAGCTCTGCCTTTGCTGACTTTGATCTATGGCATGGAAGAGAGGAAGCCACGTGGATTTATTGATAAGAAGCCCCTGACCGGTTAGGGTCAGAGGCGGATCACAAGTATAGGGCTTGCAGGCAGACTGGATGGGCTTTTAGTGGTCCTTATCTGCTGACATTTTCTATGTTTCTAAGTTCTGTATTCACTGTCTACTACAAATGTTGAACTTTGACCCCATGTCCTGCCTTTGCTGCTGGGGAGCTTAGCATGTTGTGATGGGTTGTAGCCAGTGCCAGGCAATGCTTACAGTGTTGCTGAAAGATAGATGAGCCAGACTCGTCTTCAGTTGACCCTTGGAGGAGGATCCCAAGGATCAATCCAAGGGCCGTAAGATGGCCTCAGTAGCTGCAGGGTCAGCTTTCTAAGCTTGCAGCCAATGAGGAAGAGGAGGTGGCTGCAGTTGTAGTGAGTTCTTTATCGGTGCTGACACTGCTCCTGGCTAGGGCCAGCATCAGATGGTCCTTCATGGAAGATTTCCATGACATATGTTAGGTCCTCCAGACCTCTGGGGTAGAGCCTTTCTTACTGGGGCAAAAAGCATAAGCACTGCTGGCACCTGTCATTGAATCGGGAGAGATTGAGATCCTCCAATCCCCTCAACTCCCCTGTCTGTGTAATGCTGGTTGATTGCTTGACTGTGGTCAAACAGCTGTCAGTCAAGGACAGGGTCAGGATCCCCTAGGTACCCCTGTCGGGCTTGTCAACCTTGATTCCGATTGAGCAGTCTGTCAAGATCTTTCTTGAGCTTGATGAGTAGTCGAGCTCCCAGAACTCGCTGTTACTGAATGCAGCTTGGCATGTGATTTGCCACAACCCTCAGAGGACCCATCTCAATGTTGGTCCTCTGGTTGCCAGTTGAGGTCGAGACGCTGTTCTTGCTCTCGAACCTGCCTAACCAAGAGGTGCCCCTGTCGATGCTCCTTGACGTCACTGGGCAAGGAGAGGCACTGAAGCAAGATGCAGCGGTGCTACAAGGAGCTCCTCTGGCAACAGTGGACCATCGCAGGGCAGGGTAGGGCAGCCATGCCTGCGCTGATCCACCCAAGGCAGATGCTTCTTGCATCTGTTTCCCCACCCTTGAGGGTGGAGCCCCCACCACTGCAACCCTTGGTGGCAGCTTCTATGGACACCTCCTATGCTGCTGCTGGCTTGCTAGGCCAGCAACCGATGGAAGACACCCAGTCTGAGGACACTTGAGTGGTTTATGGTGGCAGACTGTTGAGGGCCGTTTTAGAGGAGCCCTCTGACTCTGAGGGGTCATCCATGTTCTCATTGAGGACCCACACTTTTGACCATGGCTTGGTCAATGATGTGTTCATCGACAGTGGGCCTTTCTCATTCGGGTCTTTACTTTGCTTCATGTCACAGTCCTTGAGTGTGCCCATGGAGCCAGTGTAGTAGAGGGCAAAATACCCCTTTAGTGACATCTTGGACAGGGATGAATCCCCGGGGATTGCCTTTGCCATGGCCAAGGATATCTTGGGAGCGACCCTGGAGATTTGGCAGCATCCAGCCCAGCACCCATCACTCATATGGTCCACGTGTATGCGGTCCCCACAGGGTCCCCTTCGGGGTTCTCGGGCCACCCCTCAGCCAAGGGTCTGATCTCGGATTCAGCCTTACGGAAGTCTTGAGAACAAAAGGACATGGACAGGCTACCTGACAAGAAGTTTAAAAAGCTTGACCATGTGGCGAAAAGGGTCTGTGTCATGGTGTCTTTTGGTCTGCACCAAGCAAGCTGTGCCATCATGATAGCCAACTTTGATCACTCCCTCTTGGGAGTCTTAGATGATGTCCTCCCTCATCTTCCTGCTGACCATCAACTTATAGTGAAGTTGATCAGAGACCAGGGTTAAGTGCTGGCTAAACACCAGCTCCAGACAACTCTGAACATAGGCGACTCATGCACACATGCCATGGCATCAGCCTTGTGATGCATTATAGGGCCTGGCTTTGGTTTTCCACCTTCATGGCAAATACCCAGCACAAACTAGCATATGTCTCATTCCTGGGCACTGATCTCTTTGGCCCTGGGGTAGGGGGACATCTGACTTGGATTAAGAAGTCCAGTGCCACCCTAGATTCTGTGGCATCATCCCATAAGGACCCCTAAGGCCCAGAAGCTTAAGACCACCTTCCAATATAGGTCCTTTAAGTCAGCAGTCTTGGCAGCAGTCTCAGCAGGGGCATTCCAAGCCTGGTGCCTAAAGCCCAAGTTTGACAGCCAGGGGCCGAAAATAGGTGGGGGTAGGAGAAACGGTGTTCCTCTGGCTCCAATGACCTGTGCCACCTCCAGAGTTGCCAAATGACAGGTCAAGGGGTGTCATCCATCCACCTGTCCAGTCCCTGACCCAGCACACAGTAGGGGGTTGGTTGTGCCACTTATGGCCACATTAGTCCATCATTGCTGTGGACAATTGTGTGTTGGAGATGGTTGGCAGAGGGTTGCCTTTAGACTTCGAAGCTCTGCCACCATAGCAATTCCACACTCCTCAGAATCCACAGTGTTGCAGGATATGCTGCTCACCCTTATGGAGGATGTTGCTTAGCTTCTTGCGAAAGGAACAATGGCCCATGCCCCAGACATCTTGGCAAGTCAGGGGTATGTGCCCAGGTACTTCCTGGTCCCACAATGGATGGGAGGCTGGTTCCCCATACTGGATCTGCAGAGCCTAAACCATTTCATGCAGAAGCTCATGTTCACAGTCATTCTGAGTCAGATTATACCACTCTGGAGCAGGTCATGTGGTTCTGCTCCTTGGATCATTAGGATGCATTCTTGTCTATCCTACTCTATCCGTTCCACTGGTGGTACCTACGGTTCTGCATGGGGGGGGGGGTTCTGTATGAATTCCAGATCTCATCTGTGTCCAGGGTCTTCACCAAGTGCATGGCAGTGGTATGGTGGCCTACCTGCAGCACAAGGCATCCTGGTGTATTCCTACCTGTACACCTGGCTGATAGCCAGGCCATCTTAAGAGGCCATCAAGTGGTCCAAAGATCTGGCCCTCCAGATCTGCAGAAGTTTGGTCTTGTTGGTCAACCCAGACACGTCTGAACTGATCCCCTTTTAGGTGATGGAGTTCATTGGGGCAGAGCTAGACTTCCTGCAGGCCAAGATCTCTCTTCTTGCTGATCAGGTTCAGGATCTTGGCTCCTTTGCCCAATCATTTCAGACTGGGCTTTCAAGACCCACCTGGTATTTCTTGAGAATGCTGGGATACATGGCATCCACTGCCAGCATGGTGCAGTGGGCACACTGGCAGATGCCCCACCCTCAGTTGGAGATTGACTGCCAGTGGTCTAAGTGACTGGGTCATCTGGACCAACGAGCCCTTGTGACTCGGCTGATGTGGGATGCCATCCAGTGATGGCTGATCCCTCAATATCTGGAGGAAGAAATCCTGTTTGTCTGCCTAGAACTGACCATCACGCTCAGGACAGGTGCTTCTCTGGTGGGGAGCACACCTGGGAGTCCACAGACCCCACACTTTCTGGTTACCCTGGGAGTCCCGTCACAACCTGCTGGAGATCCATGCAGTGTGGCTGGCTTGCACAGAATTTGCTCCTCTGATAAGAGGTCAGGTCATGCAGGTCCAGATGGACACTACCACGGCCATGTTCTTCTGGTGACAGGCAGGTTGGAGCACACACCCTTCCTCTGTGATGGGAAGCTTTCTACACCTGGACAGAGCCTGGGTGCTGATCTCCTGGGGATTCATGTCACAGGAGTTCAAGTAAGTTGGCAGATGCTCTTATCTAGTTGGGAGAGATGTCACATAATTGGACACTATATCAGGAGGTAGTAAGTCACCTGTTCTCCCAGTGGGGCACTCCTCTGGTGGACTTGTTCACCTCTTGGGAGAATAGAAAGCCAAGGCTGTTTTGTGCCCACCCTCCACAGTCCAGGAAACTGGTGGGGGGTGTCTTGGTGAAGTCTTTGACCCTAGGCCTCTTGTATGCCTTCCCTCCCTTCCTGTTGATCCACAGTGTGGTGATCAAAATCCGGAAGGAAATGAATCAGATGGTCCTGATAGCTCCAGACTGGTCCAGACAGTTCTGGCACCCAGATCTCCTCATCCTCAGTAGTAGGCTTTTGTGGCATTTGCCTATTCGTCCGGACCTGCTGACAAAATGGGAAGGTCTTGCATCCAGACCTTCAATTCCTGCACCACTTGGCCTGGTTGCTGAATGGCTAGTTCTAGGCCTTGGGTCTCTCTGAAGATTTGCTCAACGTTGTGGAGGCCTCCCAAAAGGAGTCAACTCCAAGTGCAGTGCATTTAAATAGAAGAGGGAGGTTCTCTCTGTTGCCAGGGCAAGGAGCTTGAGCCCCTTCCCTGCCCTTTGGTGATCATCCTTGAGTACCTCTGGTCCCTCTCACAGTCAGTCTTGCGAATGACAGCCCTAAAGGTGCATCTGGCAGTCATCTCTGCTTACCAAGCGTGGGCTGGTAAGCTAATGGTGGCCCAGGAGAGGGTGCTTATTTAAAGGCCTTGACCACTTGTCCTCTCTGTTGCTTGAGCCACTGCCACCTTGGGACCTATTGCTGTTGCTGGCTGTGCTCATGGGGAAGCCATTTGAGTCTAGGCACAGGTGTGTGATGTCAAATCTGTCATGGAAGACTGTCTTCTTGGTGGCTGTCATGTCAGCCAGAAGGATTGGTGAGCTCCAGACACTCTTGGTAGTCTCTCCTTATCTAGTCTTCCACAAGGACAAGGTCACCTTTTGCCCCCACCCAAAGTTCCTCCCGAAGGTAGTATCATAGTTTCATCTTAACCAGGTGACTATTGAACCTTGTGGTATGCTTTAATAATCCATCTTCTGAGGCCTACTGCAGGCTCTGTACTTTGGACCTGCAGAAAGCGCTCAGTTATTATAAGGAGCACAAGGCTGGAGTTCGGGGTGAGGGTTGCCAGCTGTTTGTAATGTACGCTGCAGCCATGCCTGGCAGACTGGCAGCAACATAAATGATTGGCAGATGGAGTACCATACATCCTACGTCAACCTCTGCTATAGGCTGGTGGTATGGAGCCTCCCAGAGAGCTTAGGGCTCATTCCATCAGACATACCGCTGCCTTGCTGGCTACCTCAAGAGACATCTCCATACAAGAAATCTGTTAGGGCTGCTACTAGTGGAGGCAGTCCAGAGAAGGGTGACTAAGATGGTACAGGGCTTGCACTAGAAATCTTATGAGGAGAGATTAAAGGACCTCAGTATGTACTTGCTGGAGGAGAGGAGGGAGGTGGGGGGGGTATGATAGAACCATTCAAGTACCTTAAGGGTATAAACAAAGTGCAGGGGGAGACATGTTCTATTATAAGAGGAACGAAAGAATAAGGGGGTATGACATAAAATTGGAAGGTGGCAGGTTAAGGGGAAATGTGAGGAAGTTTTTCTTCATAGAGAGGGTGGTGGACACATGGAATAGTCTGACACTAGAGGTGGTGGGAGCATGTACAGTAGAGAGATTTAAACATGCCTGGAACAGGCACAAGGGAACCTTGGAGTTTGGAAGAGGTGGTGGAAATCCGCCTGTCGGTCAGGATCAGAGGCCGCAAACAAGTGTAGGGCTTATGGGCAGACTGGATGGGCCTATTCAGGGTTTTAAATAAGCTGCAAAAATTGATTTAGCACTTTAACGTGCAAAACTGCTACTCAACTGTGAAAATGCATAGCACTTGCCTCAATTTGATTAGCAAAATTAAAAATCCTAAAAATGTACTTGTAAAACCTGAAATAATAAAATCCTTCATTAAAATTAGCACTGACTTTGCTTTATCTGTTTCAATATCCTAAACACACACGTACACACACTGCCCATCCCATTGCAACTCCCACCAATCTCCGTACCACCACCCTAGTCACCACTCATGTTCCCTGCCCTCTAAAATGCAGGACTTAAGTTTTCCTGCCTTGTGTAATGACTCATCAACTCATCAAAATATCCCACACACAGTCAAGTCTGGTTACACACACAGTCAACATACAAAAAGGATGTCATTTAGTTTCCCTCTGCATGTGACATGTGGCTCATGTAGCCCCTTCCCAACACAAACAATCCAGCCAGATCAGAATTGCAGACCCCCGTACCTGTTTCTTAACTGCATTCTCAGCATGAATGAGTAAGACTTCAGAGAGAACAAGTTACAAGACAGGAGGCTTGAGTTTTGTCCAAGTTGCGTGGTGGTGGTGGTGGTGGGGGCAGTGAAAAGAAAGAATGACCTATGTGAAATACACACTGGAGTAATCCCAAGAAAAAGTACACCTATCATCGTTTGGGTTCCTTTAAACTCTTGGCTTTCCTTTATTCTTTTTGTTTTATCCCTTTGTGATACTTTTCTCCTTATCTCCCTAAACCCTTGCAAATACAGTTCTGACAGCCAGCCTGTAATGAGAGACCAGCAGCAGTCTCCACTCTCTGGACTGCACTGTTAACCGCATCTAAGATCAACACGAGACAAGATGACAAAAAGTAGTCAAACGGCTCTTCCAACTGAGCCAAGTTGCAGCAACCGGCCTGCTGCTATGCTACCAGGCAGGAAGGTTACCATGTGTTTGCCATTGCACAACGTAGTCACTCACCATACAAAGTGGATGACCTCTACTGGACTGGCTCCAAACTAAGAACATCCTAACAGTCCTGGTCAGACCTGATCGAGCTCTTTCTCCTGCTGCTCCACTCCACCAGAGTCGTCCTCTGGTAACTGTTGATGGCAGGTATAAAATTAATTGCTGTCTGGTGCAGTTCTGACGTGAGCTAGGCTGCTAATGGCAGATTATTCATGGCGCCAAAACTACCCGTACTGCTGGGTGCACCAATCACTGCTGTTCAGCACTTCGGATAATGAGCAGTCACTGGCCATGCTTGAAAAAAAGCGCATGCCAAATTCCGTATCGGCAGGAGCGCACAGAAACAGAAAAATCCTGTACTTTTACCTTTAGTCATGTTAGCACGGTCACTGGGTGGCACTCTGAAATGTATAGCACTTTTTGTGATGGAAAAGTAAAAATGGATAGCATGAACTGTCAGTTCACATCGCAAAGTGCGATGCGATACCGACCATTTAAAACCCTGCTATTGGTTCTTATCTGTTGGCAATTTCTATGTTTCTTACCTAGAGAAAAGCATACACACATTCATTTCCCATTACAGCATTGACATCATGTCATGTTGGGATGCTGCTTTTGAGGTCTCAGTTCTCCAAAGTATGTTCACCAAACAGGGGAGCATGCTTTGCGCCCCCCCCCCACGCCCCCCCCCCCCCGGAGAACTGCTAGGAGTCTTCCATAGTGTGGATAATGAACCATATCCATGCCCTTAGAAATGTGGGTTACTCAACTGCAACCATTGTTTTAGGAGTGGTATACAGTTCACATCCACACAACACCCCCGTCCTCCTCTGCCATGCAGCACACGAATCCCTGCTGCTTGTGTGCAGAGATCTGACGTCACAGGGTGGAGCCAGAGGAGATACCACCCACTTGGTGGGAGGAGCTTAGCTTGAAGATGTCTGATGAAGAAGCCTGATCCAGTGGAACTACCATAATGTGGATGAGAACTGTATACCGCTGCTAGAACTACTGTTATAGATGTGTAACCGCTCTCTCTACATATATATATATATATATATGTTTGTGTGTGCACTGTACTGCCTCCAGTATAGCACTTGGGGACAGTATAGTGCAGTGGTTTAAGGCTCTGAGCTGCAAACCTGGAGACCTAGGTTTGAATGCCACAGCCCCCATTTGCATACTGTGTGACCCTGAGCAAGTCACTTAACTTCCTTGTGCTCCCTGGTCACACCTGTAAACAAGCTTTCAGCTTAGTGCGTCTCTCTTGGTTAAAAAAAACAAAACAAAAAAACTTGATAGCCAAACATTTTGTGCATTATCACAGCATGTGTATAGTGATGGAGATTTTCTTAGGATTTAACACAAGTGGCAGTTAAAGTGAAGGCATCATTAGATCAAATACTATAGCACCTGCAGTCATAGTGCTTGCTTGACTGTCTTGCATGTTTTGACATTCCTAATTTAGGCACATCACAGTGTTAATTTGTCTATGTAATTGCAGATTTTGCCAATGTGCCTGATGTCACCACCTGTTTAACTAGAAGCGCAACTGATGAAAGTCTTGATCAGCTGTCACAGGGGGACAGAACTGAACTTCGTTTAAAGGTAGGAGTGCAACAATATATAGTGCTTCAACTTCCCTCTCCTAGCAAAATAGTATACAATAATTAAGGATATTGTGTGAAAAGTTAGCGTGTTTGTGTTGAGCTCACATTCTACATTTAGAATTTAGTAAGTTTGTTTTGGGAGTAAATGCAACATTAGTTCATTTCAGTTAAAAACAATGGGCCACATTTTCAGAGCCTATAGAAATCTAGCAGCTGCTGGAAAAACCTGACACAACTGGGTTGCCACTTGTGGAGCCACAGTTTTTCCCACAGCCATGGTATTTTCAAAGGGGGGAGCTGGTTTACAGCAGCTTGAATCCAGTTTTTCAGTGCAGCTGTGGGAAAAGTTATGCCTGGTGTGACCTGGCGTAACATCTCTCACAGCTGTACTGGCTGAAAATATGGAACTCTGCAGGTGCATAGATTTCTATCTGCAGCGGCCATTGCGGAGCAGGACTTAGTCCTAGGGCAGGCTGAAAATCCAGCCCAGTGTTTTTTTCACCGCACATCATGGGTCTCAAAGTGGTTCTTTTCCTCACCAAGATGAGGTTTCTCTGTGAAGCATGTTTTCTTTATAAAACAAGGAGTGTTGTACCCGAGCCAGTTACTAACTCTTGGTTATGTGTCCGTTATAACTGGATGAGTGATATTGAAATGCTGTTTTGTCCAAGCACTTTATTTTGCCTTATCTTGTCATTATATAGCCACCTCTCTGAACATTTTGTAAGGGTACCATATATAAATTAAACTTATCTACGTGCCGATTTCAGTAGGTTTAACTCATCTTTTTCCATACTTTCCCATCTCTGGATTGCCATCAGAAGCGATGAGAACTTAACATGAAAAAGATTATATAATGAAATGTTGTGTCCTGTGTAGACACATTTATTTTTTAACACATTTGTGCCCTCGTGTTCCCTTTTGTCCCCCACCCTGACAGTCACTCTCACTGTGGCTGTACCGTTCTGCCCGGAGGGCAGGGGATTGGCTGTCATCACAGCCAGTGACAATGCCACTCCTTGGTCAGCAGGCAAGGGATGTACACATTTGTTTTTCAAATGTTATTATCTTTATTATTTTCACAATATAATTCTACAACCAAAAAAAGAGAGATGTATACAAAATCACCAGAAGATAATTAAACATGTCATAGACCCCTTGAAGTCATAACACTGTAAATAAAATAGGAACTAAACAAACCCAGTTCCTACCCATTTGAAGTCTCGCCCAGCTTTCTGAGACTTACATGAACTTGTAAAAGGAAATATCCCAAACTATCTCTCTGTATTCTAGATTCAACTTTTGCAGTAAAATAACCTTCATTAATAGCTAACAAAATGATGCAAGAAAGCATGTAAAACACTTAATCAAAAGTATAGTAAATAGTATACAGGAAAAGAGAGACAGTTATAAAAAGTATCTATCAGAAAAGCATCTTTCAGAAAAAGAGACTTGCAAGAACAAGAGGACACAATTTAAAAATAGAAGGAGGGCGGTTCAGGGGCAATGTGAGGAAGTATTATTTCACAGAGAGGGTAGTGGATGCATGGAACAGCCTTCCTGAGGAAGTTGTGGGGTCTAAAACTGTGGGAGAATTCAAGAATGCATGGGACAGACATAAGGCAATTCTTGTGGGGGGCAGGAAGATATAGGCTGTTGGTTAACTAGGATCTGCGGCCTATCCTGTAGGTAGGGAAATGGGCAGACTAGATGGGCCTAGCGGTCCTTATCTGCTGTCAAAGTGTATGTTTCTATGTTTCTAAGTACATACTCCGTGACAATCCAAGATCAATAGGAAAGAACCGGTTTGTGAAGTTTCCTCCCTTTATTAATAAATACCTGGAGGGTATGATTCAAACTAGCCATCATTTTTTCTATCCCAAGGATCAATAAAAGTTCCTGTCTTCATTCTGAATATGAGAGCATTTGATGATCTTTTCCAATGCCTTAAAATTCTCTTTTTAGTAGCTTAAAGCTATCAAGTTCAGATAGAATCTGAATCATCAGAAGGTACTCAACTGAGTGGGCTTGCTGAAGAGAATCTGATACGTATGTTTTGGGAATGCCCTTTTGTGAGATCCCTGTGGATGATCATTAAAAGCAATATAGCTAGTAAACTTGGAATAGATCATTACATTACAATGGAGATTTGTATTCAAGGGGTATACGAATGACTGGCAGCCTGCACTCTTCCCTTCCTGAGGAAAGACCAGGTCCAGAATATGTCCCGTCGCCACTAGCCCCCTACCCACCATCACAGGTATGAGTACTGTTTTTCTTGTTTGCTATGTGTTTTGGTAGAGTTTGTATTTTAAAAATTGGTAGTGCAAAATCAGAAAGAAAAATAACAGTAAAAATTAAAGAGCTCTTTGTTATATTTTAATAATTGTTAAGTAGAAGTAGCGACTCAGTTTTTGGCATTGAAAGAACCTGGCTGTGATGCTCCGCTACATGCTGTGTTGATGAGCAGCAGCTGTAAGTGGACTCCTGACATCATCGCACTTCCCCCCCCGGAGTGGTCTATAATTTAATGCCTCATTTCCTCAGTTTTGTCAAAGGTACCTATTACTATTGTCAGTGCTCTTTTCAGACAGTGTTAACATTCTGATCTGAGCTTTCAGCAATCAGAAATGAGTTGTAAGGGGCTATTTAGAGAACCATATTGGGCAAAATAGACTTTGTTGCTGGCTTTCAAGTGTAAAGAAAAAATAATTAAAATACCCAAGTCCAGCTAACCCTGTTGGAAAAAAAATTGCAGAATTAGAATGGTGGGGTGAAGTATGTCGACTGAGTCGTGACAATACTGTTTAAATCTCCCTCTGGGAATGATGGCCGGCCTCGTGCATTCCAATGAAGAAGCTAATGTTTCTGTAGTGACAATCTGTAAGCATAATAAAGTGCAGGGAATACAGTTTCTCTGGGTTCTTCAGCACTGTCACTGCAAGAAGACGTCCGCAGTGTCGGGAGATTCTTCTTGAAGCAATGTGCTATCCGTGATGAGCTTATTTCAGGGACAACCCCTCATTTCCAGATAAGGAGCCTTGTATGTGCAGTAGGTGTCACACTATTCTCTGGATTCCTCTGTATCTGACATTTGCCTGCGTGGTTCCTTTCAAATGTAAGTAGAAAGAAAAGTTGTCTATTGGTTATATATTCTAGTTCTTAAAGACGACTGTGAATAAATGCAGTCTGGGGTTTTTAATTGCCTTTATTTTACATCAGATAAGTGTCTTACATTTTGAAGTATTGTAGGAAGTAGAATCAAAAACAGTCTGCCTTTCTGTTATTGCAAGCAGACATGGATGCTTTGCCAGAGAAGAGAAGCATTTTATTATCTGATCTACAGTTAGTACGAATGGATAACTATAAAAAGACAGCAGCTTTTTGTCGTGTTTCTGAGTCTTGTTCCGGATTTGGATGGCCCTTTCATCCCCAGTATAGAAATATACCAGGAAACTTGATGCCTAGATATTAATTACTTAATAAGCTATTCAGTGTCATCTTTGACTGAACATTGTATCTGAAACTAGTTTGTAAAGTCATCCCAGGGTGCTGGTCCAGTAGAGCAGTATTGCGTCCTGTGTTCGTGCCGGCGACCCAGGTAAGGAACAAGTTACTGGGGGCCAGTCAGGGGAAGGAGTATCAAGCATCCTGAGGACTGCTCCCTTCCTTCAGGAAGGGTGGGTTTTTTACCCGTAGTGCAACTGCCACCAAGAGAAGGCTGGGTAGTAGTGTGGTTGTGGGCACTGCTGAAGCAGGGGTGGGACGTGACCAACGCTGGTACATGCATGTAGATGAATGTGCCCTTTTGCTTTATCCATGATGGCATCCCAGGGGAGAGATTAAAGGATAAAAACAGAAATTTCTCCCTACGCATGCAGGTACCCCATTCTCCATGCTCCCCTTCCCTCTACTTGCAAATCCGATTCTCCTTTCCATGTTTTACAGACAATGTGCACAGAACAAGACTTGAGACATGCACCATGTAATTTATTTAGATTTTTTAATGCTTTGTACGGCTTCAGATGAGGTGGCATCTTACACAGAACTTTTCATAACATGGGTGCTGAGTGAGGTACAGGCAGTAGACACTGAGACGTTTCAAGGAGATAACTCAGCACTTCACCTCTAACAGTGAGGCTTTGTCAGGGAGTTGTTAGCTTAGTAGACAGTTACCTTTTAAGCACTCTGCATGAAATTGACAAGCACGAAAAACTCATGCTCAAATATTGATTGCCATTAAATTCATATTATACAGTCAAATGAATCATTATAAGTAAATAAAATAGTCACTGGCAGTAATCCCAAACAAGACATACTACTAAAGTGCAGGTGTGAATGCAGTTAAGAAGTATGCAGAGACTAGCATAACTGTATTATATTGAATCTCAGACCATTTGATCCGCAGTTTAGTCACATTACATTTATATATATTTTTTATGCAGCTGCACTTATTTTATAGGATTCGATATTCTAACAGACAACTCTCTAAGCAGTTGAATTTTCAAGTTACTGTTATGAGATCACATTTCCATGCACTTGTATATCTGCATTCTCAATTCCCCATACACTTGTATATCCTCATTCTCCTTTCCCCATACACTTGCAAATCCACAGTCTCCATTCCCCCATACGCTTGCATATCTGCATTCTCCTTTCCCATACACTTGTATATCCTCATTCTCCTTTCCCATACACTTGCAAATCCAGTCTCCATTCCCCCATACACTTGCATATCTGCATTCTCCATTCCTTATACATTTGCATATCCCCATATTCCATTCCCACACACTTGCATATCCCCAATCTCCATACACTTGCATATCCGCATTCTCCATTCCTTAGACACTTGCATATCCACATTCTCCACACACTTGCATATCCCCATTCTCCATAAACTTGCATATCCTCATTCTCTATTCCCCATACACTTGCATATCCCCAATCTGCATTCCCTATACACATGCATATCCCCCACTCTTCATTCCTCACACAGTGGCATATCCCCAGTCTCCATTCCCCATACACTTGCATATCTGCATTCTCTATTCCCCATACACTTGCATATCACTATACTCCATTCCGCATACACTTGCATATCCCTAATCTCCATTCCCCATACACTTGCATAGTCCCCAATATCCATTACCCATACACTTGCATATCCCCATTCTCCATACACTTGCATATCCGCATTCTCCATTCCCCATACATTTGCATATCCCCAGTATCCATTCCCTATACACTTGCATATCCCTATTCCCCAAACACTTGCATATCCGCATTCCCCATACACTTGCATATTCCCAGTCTCCATTCCCTATACACTTGCATATCATCATTCTCTATTCCTTATACACTTGCATATCCCTGTACTCCATTCCCCATACACTTGCATATCTGCATTCTCCATACATTTGCACATCCCCGTTCTGCATTCTCCATACTCTTCCTCATCACCATTCCCAGTACACTTACACATCCCCATTCTCTATACACTTGCATATCTCCATTCCCACATGCACTTGTATATCCCCATTCTCCATGTCCCCATATACTTGCATCTCCGCATTCTCCATTCCCACGTGCATTCGCATACCCATTTTCCATTCTTCAAACACTTGCATATCCCCAGTATCCATTCTCACATGCATTTGCATACCCATTCCTCATACACTTGCATATCCCCATTCTTCATTCTCTTGCATATTCCCAATATTCATTCCCATACCTCCATTCCCACATAAACTTGTGTATCTCAATTCTCCATTCCCCATATACGTGCATCTCCACATTCTTCATTATACATTGGCATACCTATCCTCCATTCCTACATGCATTTATATATCTCCATTCTCCATTTACCATACACATGCATATCTGCATTCTCCATTCCCACGTGCACTTTTGTATCCTCATTCTCCATTCCGTATACACTTGCATATCCCCATTCTTCATTCCCACATGTGCTTATATATCCCCATTCTCCATTTCCCATATATTTGTATATCTGCATTTTCCTTTCCTTATACATTTGCACATCCCCATTCTCCATTCACTTGCATATCTGCATTCGCCATTCCCCATACACTTGCATATCCCCATTCTCCATTCACAAGCAATTATATATCCCCATTCTTCATTTATGATACACTTGCATATCCTCATTCTCCATTCCCACATGCACTTTCGTATCCTCATTCTCCATTCTGCATACACTTGCATATCCCCATTCTCCATTCACATGTAATTATATATCCCCATTCTTCATTTATGATACACTTGCATATCCGCATTCTCCATTCACATGTAATTATATATCCCCATTCTTCATTTATGATACACTTGCATATCCGCATTCTCCATTCCCACATGCACTTTCGTATCCTCATTTTCCATTCTGCATACACTTGCATATCCCCATTCTCCATTCCCACATGCACTCACATATCCCCATTCTCCGTTTCTCATACACTTGGATATCTGTGTTTTCCTTTCCTTATACACTTGCACATCCCCATTCTCCATACAATTGCATATCTGCATTCTCCATTCCCCATACACTTGCATATCCCTATTCTCCGTTCCCACATGTACTTATATATCCCCATTCTCCATTTCCCATACACTTGCATATTCACATTCTCCATTCCCACGTGCACTTTTGTATCCTCATTCTCTATTCCGCATACACTTGCATATCCCCATTTCCACATGCGCTTATATATCCCCATTCTCCATTTCTCATACACTTGGATATCTGTATTTTCCTTTCCTCATACACTTGCACATCCCCATTCTTCATCCCCCTATATACTTGTATATCTGCATTCTCCATTCCCCGTACACTTGCATATCCCAATTTTCCATTCCCACATGCACTTATATATCCCCATTCTCCATTTCCCATATACTTGCACATCCGCATTCTTCATTCCCACATGCACTTTTATATCCCCATTCTCCATACACTTGCATGTCCGCATTCCACATTCCCACGTGCACTTTCATATCCTCATTCTCCATTCCCCATACACTTGCATATCCCCATTCTCCATTCCCACATGCACTTATATATCCCCATTCTCTGTTTCCCATACACTTGGATATCTGCATTTTTCTTTGCTTATATACTTGCACAACCCCATTCTTCATTCCCCACACACTTGCATATTTGTATTCTCCATTCCCCGTACACATACTTATCCCCATTCTCCATTCCTACATGCACTTATATATCCCCATTCCCCACACACTTGCATATCCACATTTTTCTTTCCTCATACACTTGCATATTTGCATTCTCCATTCCCACATGCACTTTCATATCCTCATTCTCCACTCACTCTGCATTTGCAGATCCCTATTCTTATTACCCCTGAATGCTGTTCCTACTAACTCCATCTCTACCCGCCCAGCTGCTGACACCTTCCATAGTCTCCCAGCTCCTGTCCATTGCTACAGAATCAGTCTCTGCTTGGCATGTTGTGCACCTGCACCCACTGCAGCTCTTGCCAGTACACCTCCATCTCCAGGTTGATTCTGCTGAAGCAATCTGACAGGTTTTTAGACTTGATGAGCACATGACAAATGAAGCAGCAGCTGGTACCCATCTTATCAGGTGAAAAAACATTTTTATCAAGGTGCAGCTACTTGGGGATTAAGGTGTGAGTCCGCATAGAAACATAGAATCTGTTGGCAGATAAGGACCATATGGCCCACCTAGTCTGCCCATTTCCCTACTCACTGCTGCAGCCCCAGATCCTAGTTGATCTGCGGCTCTCCTGCTCTGCACATCTGCAGGGTACCCTTATGTCTATCCCATGCACTCTTGAACCCCCATGTTTTCTCCACACCACTTCTACTAGAAGGCTGTTCCCTGGCTCCACCACCCTTTCAGTGAAAAAGTACTTCCTAACATTACCACTGAGCCTTCCACCCTTCAGCCTCGTATCATGCCTCCTTGTTCTCTTGGGGGTTGAAGAAGTAGGTTGTTGGTTAACTAGGATCTGCAACTTATCCAATAGGTAAGGAAATGGGCAGACTAGGTGGGCCAAGAGTCGTTATGTGCCGTCAAAGTCTGTTTCTCTGAAATATGCTTTCCTCTTGTACCCAGTTTATTCCCCTAAGGTACTTGAAAGTCTCTATCATATTTCCCCTCTCCCTTCTTTCTTCCAGTGAATAGCTATTAAGGTCCTTAAGTCTTTCCTCATAGGGTTTCTGGTGCAGCCCAAATACCATCTTTGTTGGCCCTTCTTTGGACTGCCTCTAATCTGTCAGTGTCCTTCCAGAGATGTGGTCTGCAGAACTGGACACAGTACTCCACCTGAGGCCTCACCAGTGATCTGTACAGTGGCATCACTACCTCTTTTCTCCTGCTTCTTATGCCTATCCCTATGCAACCCGATGATCTTACTTTGAGAGGGCTCTTGCAGTAGGTAATTACATATAGGACTGACGCCGGCTGGCAGCAGGACCCCATGGGAAAAATTTCTAGCTAGCAGTCCCTGGCGAGGGACCGCCCCCATGTCAGGTGACCGGCGTCATACGACGTCAATATAAAGGGGCGGTCCCGGACGCCCACCTTCCAGTTCTTTCCTGCCGTTAGCTCATGCAGCGCCTTGAGGTAAAGTTCGTGTTTAGTCAGCTCCTGCTCTTTCATCGGTTTTACTGAAAATTAAAAGTATTTTTTCCTTCTATCGTCAGGTCATCGTCGGTGTATATGCGTCCCCTACACCCTTGAGCACAAAACACAGTGCGAATGCGTGTGGCGCCCATCTGCCACACAGGGCGTGACCATTCCCTCTGCCTCTTCTGCCTAGGGCCCCATCACCCGGTCGAAAAGTGCCCGCATTGCCTTCACTTCAGCGCGGCTACCCACAGACGACGCCAACAGTCCCTGGAAGTCCATCTTCTCAAGAAAAAGATGTCTTCGATGGAAAAAGAATTGAAGAAGCTCAGGCAGGCGTCTACTTCTCTGGAAGGACATCGCAAAAAGCGGGACAAGGAGAGGCACCAGGAGAAGGGCTCCGCGTCCGCGACTGGGCCGGAGTCACGGCCCAGGTAACATCCCCTCAGGGGGACCATCCGACGGCAGCCTACAAGGGTTTGGAGGAGGCATCGGCCCGCACGTCTGGCTCGGGCCTTGCGGGCGCCTCTGGGCAAAAGGAGGCCTCCACCCCCCGGTTTGGCCGCAGGCTTGCGGCCTGCTGGTGTGGGCGACTCCCATAAGTCTGACGTCGGCTCCTCCGCCGCCGCCAGGAGAAGGTCAATAAGACGCCCGACCCTTCGGGGCGGCGCACAACCTCATCCCCCTTGGACTGGGCTGCTCCTCCTCCCCTCCTCGGCCCGCCTCCGATGAGGGACCCCGTAAAACGGATGCCGGCTCCTCCGGCGCCGCGGGAACTAGCCCTAAGCCGCCCGTCGGCTCCCCGGCGTCGGCTGGGCGGCGGAACCTGCGATGGACCCTCCAACACCCATCATACCCGGTCCCCTGCAGCCTTCGCTGCCGTCCGGGGAGCCCGAGTCACCCCAGCCTGACCCCGGGGATTTCCCCCATCCCCAGGCAATGCGGGGGATGTTCCACCTCCGTTAGATCATCCTCCTCCCCCTCCTCCTATGGAACCGGATCTCATGCCGGCCCCCGGACGCCGGCCCCGACGCCCGTTCCGCCGATGTCGGCCCCACTGACACTCCCCAGGCCTCTCAATTGACCCGCCCCGTGGGAGCCCACCTTCCGGGCGTCTGCTCCGGCAGCTCCTCCGGCACCGGCTACCCGCCATCTTATCCAGCGCCGTCATATCCGGGGCCACAGTATCAGCGCCCGCCAGTACCCGACACCGGTCCTGACGCCCGCAGTACTTGATGCCATAATACCGGGCGCGGTTTTCCCACGCAACCCGGAGTTTGGATACTGCCTTACAGATACAATCTGTATTCCTTTCCCCCTCCTCCTCCACCTCCACCGCCCCCTTGGCCGGCCGGTGGATCTGCAGGAGACTCTGGCTTCCTGGTGGGCTGAGGCCAAGGCTCAGCTCACCAAGGAAGTAGAGAGCCGCCTTACGGCGATGGTGCCACCCCCGGCTCCTGTATGACCGAGATGGCACACTCCCTCACCACCTCCGGACTCCAGGGCCCTTCCTTCTGGATCCCGAGAGGGGCAGGACATGCGTCCAGGGATCCTCCCCAAGGAACCCGTTCCTTACCCCAGCCATGTTAGGGAGTCTTATTCTGCTTCCGATTCTTCTTCTTCTTTTCTCTCGGATTCTTCCGATGGATGCTCCGAGAGAGATGACGAGCCTCGCTCTCCGTCCAAGCCCCGCCGAGGACCCCTCCGAAGTCTCCTCCGGAGGATCCTTCCTTTACGGAGTTGCTCAGAAAAATCCAGGAAGTACATCAGTGGCGCTCCTTGGAACCAGATCCTCAGCAGGTTAAACTCGACGAACATCTAGACCTGCCCCTCACAACCCCAACTTTAGTGCCACCATGGATCGAGCCTCACGCCCACCTTGTTTCCACTATTTGGAAACAACCGTCGGCGTTAGCCCCGCTTCCTAGGAAGTCTAACAGGCTATACCAGGCTCCAGAGGGGGTAGACTATTTGGACTCCCACCCTCGTGCAGATTCAGTCGTGATTAGCACCGCTCACGGCTGGTCAGCGCATCCCAAACATCTAAGCTCGTCTCCTCCGGATAAGGAATCTCGCCTCCTGGACCAGTATGGAAGAAAAATTTACACCTCTTCCACACTGGGAATTCGGGCCCTGAATTATGTTGCTCATATGGGGGATTACCAGAAGGCCATCCTTACCCAGGCGGAATCTAAGACTGACTCCTTACCCGACTCTCAAGTCAAACAGGAGTTGGCCGATTTAGTCCATTCTGCTCGTTTGGCCAGTCGCCACATTCTGTGGATGACATACGATGCAGTGGACACTGCAAGGCAGAGCTCCGCTTTCGCCGTGAGTCTTCGGCATCATGCTTGGCTCCACATGTCAGGTTTGGTCCCGGAGGTGCAGTCTGCGATCCAGGAAGCACCTTTCAGGGGTTTGGTGCTTTTTGGTGGTGATGTCAAGGACATCATCACCAACTTGCAGGAGAAGGGGACAGCTCTGAAATCCGTGGATTTCATGTACCGTCCCCATCACCCGCAGCGCCGTCCTTTTCGCAGACGAGTCGGCCAGGAAACCCCAGGGAAGGCGGGCCACTAAACGTTGGGCCCTGTAGCTGCCAGGCCCTCACCAAAAAGCAGCTGGTACCCCATTGCAGGCGCTGCCCCACACCACCTGACTCCTCCCTCTCCCACCGCCTCCGGACACTCGGAGGAACCGTGGGAGGGGAGTTCTCCTCCACCTTCGGGTTGGGAGAGGATAACAACAGATTCATGGGTGCTCCAGATCATAGCGGAAGGGCACTCTATAGAGTTTCTACAGAAACCACCCGCCACCACCCACCTCTGAAGTCGTCCTACGCAAGGGACCATCTTCCTTTGGTCCAGGAAGAAATCTCTGCCGTCCTCACGAAGCAGGCCATAGAACCCGTTCCACTTCACCTTCAAGGGACTGGTTACTAATCACATTTCTTTCTGGTCCCAAGAAAGACTGGAGATCTCAGACCCATTCTCGATCTCAGCTCCTTGAACCTTTACGTGGAATACAAAAGGTTCAGGATGCTCTCCCTACAGACCCTTCTGCCCCTCTTTCGGCCGGGTCAATGGCTTTGTGTGCTGGATATGCAGGATGCATATCTGCACATCCCCATCTGCCCTTCTCTCCGCAAGTATCTTCAGTTTGCTTTTCAGGGGGACCATTACCAATTCCGGGCGCTCCCGTTTGGTCTTTCCTCGGCACCCCAAGTATTTACCAAATGCCTTGCTGTGGTAGTGGCCCACCTGCGTACGATGGGAGTTCAGGTGTTCCCTTACCTGGACGACTGGCTCCTGGTGGCCTCATCCAGGGAGGAGCTCCTGCATTTTCTCTCCCTCACCCAGCAGGTTTTTACTTGCCTGGGTATTACCATCAACCATTCCAAGTCTCATCTGGATCCCTCCCAGAGACTACAGTTCATCGGGGCTATCCTCGATACGACGGTGAGCAAGGCCTTCCTGCCTCCGGACAGGGTGGCCTCTCTTCAGTCACAGATTTCCCTGCTATCAGAACGCAGGAGGGTTCCAACAAGGTCGGTTCTCCGTCTCTTGGGGCTCACGGTGGCCACTATTCTGACAGTTCCCCGGGCTCGGCTCCACATGAGGATCTCTCAGTGGACTCTTCGCTCCCAGTGGGATCAACTTGTAGAAGACCTAGATCATCTAGTTCTGATCTCCTCGCCGATGGCACGAGACTTGCAATGGTGGGTGGTTCAAGAGAACCTGTTTCGGGGAGTCCCCTTCTGTCAGTCTCCCCCCCTCCCAGACTCTGACCACAGACGCATCAGGTGAAGGTTGGGGAGCCCATCTGGGTCCTCACCGAACCCAGGGATTATGGTCCAGATTGGAACTAGCTCTCCACATCAATGTGCTCGAGCTTCGAGCAGTATTATATGCTCTCCAAGCCCTTCACCAATACATTCTTTCCGGTCACCTAGCCGTCCAGACGGACAACATGTGCATGGTGTGGTACATCAACAAGCAGGGAGGGGCTCGATCCTACCCTCTATGCAGGGAAGCAATGAGGGTTTGGGACTGGGCAACTCAACACAACCTTCACCTCACTGCGATTCATGTTCCAGGAGTCAACAATACCCTGGCAGACAAGCTAAGCCGCTCCTCTGCCCTGCCGCATGAGTGGGAATTGGATCAAAAGGTGCTGGACGATGTCTTTCAGATTTGGGGGACTCCACAGGTAGACCTGTTCGCGTCTTCCCAAAACACAAAACTTCCCACCTTTTGCTCGCTCGCTCGTTCCAGAGCGAGGCGCTTTCTGGAGCGACGCTCTGTCTCGAGACTGGAAGGGCAGATTCGTCTATGCTTTTCCCCAATTCCTCTGGTCCCTCGTTGGCAGAAACTAACACAGAAGGAGCGAGGATGATTCTGATCGCTCCTTTCTGGCCCAGGCAAATCTGGTTCTGTCTTCTACAACAACACTCAGAGGTTCCTCCTCTTCCTCTTCCTTTATCTCGAGGTTTGCTGACCCAGGATCAGGGGACCCTGGTCCATCCAGGCCTCAAGTCCCTGCAACTTCATGCATGGCTCCTGCAGACCTAGCTCAATCTCGTTTTGGTGTCTCAACCCTCCACTAAGTCCACTTATGCCATGAAATGGAAGAGATTTTCTATTTGGGCCGCCTCTCGGAACGTGGAGCCTTTCTCCTGTTCATTGGCTGTTCTGCTGGAATATCTACGTCATCTCTTCGACCTGGGTCTCAGTCATTCCTCCTTGAAAGTGCACATGGCTGCTATTTCAGCCTACCATGCTCCTTTCGCAGATAAAGTGTTTGCCCAATTGGAGGTCTCTAAGACCTTTCTTAGAGGGGTCCTTCATCTGACACCCCCCATCCGAACTCCTGCTCCCCCCTGGGACTTGAACTTTGTTCTCGAGAAACTTACCCTTCCTCCCTTTGAACCTGCAGCAACTGCAGATCTGAAGTTTCTTTCGTGGGAGATGCTCTTCTTGGTGGCCATTACTTCCGCTCAAAGAATTTCCGAGCTCCAGGCCCTTATGTGTAAAATCCCCTATTTGATTTTTCACAAAGAAGGAGTGGTTCTTCGCACGAACCCTAAGTTTCTACCTAAAGTGGTAGCTGAATCTACCTTAAATCAGTCTGTAGAGTTACTTTCCTTTTTCACGCAGCACTCCAACCAAGGAGAATACTTACTCCATACCATGGATGTTCACCGGATTCTGAGATACTACACCAACAGGACAAAGGATCTCAGAAAGACTGATCAGTTGTTCGTCTCTTTTGCTCACAAAAGGGAAGGCAATGCTGTTTCTAAGCAATGCCTGTCGAAGTGGTTGGCTCATTGCATCACTTTCTGTTATGACAAGTACAACAAGACCCTTCCGGGGTCAAGTCAGAGGTCACTCCACTCGTGGAGTAGCAGCCTCTGCGGCTTGTTTCAAGAATGTGTCTGCGGCAGACATCTGTGCTGCCGCCACCTGGACTTCCGGCCATACCTTTACGAAACACTACAGTTTGGACATTGCCTCTCACCATAGAGCAGGCTTCGGGCTAGCTGTTTTGCAAGGCCTCGCTGTTTTGCAAGGCCTCCTGTCTTGAGGATTGCAAGGCTTCTGCTACTTTCTGGAGTAGTTTCCTCCTCCCGGTGCCTTTTATTTGTTCCAGACTGCTTGGGATTCAGTCCTATATGTAATTACCTACTGCAAGAGCCCTCTCGAAGTAAGATAGTACAGTTATATAAGAACTTACCGTAACAGTAGATCTTCAAGGGAGGCTCTTGCAGTAGGTAATACCTTCCCGCCCTCCATCCCCCTAGGCTTTTTCTGCTCTTTTTCCAGGAATGGAAACATCTGCTTCTCTCTCGTCCGGGCCTTCCGGGCCTGTGGCGGGAAAGAACTGGAAGGCAGGCGTCCGGCACTGCCCCTTTATACTGACGTCATATGATGCCGGTCACCTGACGTGGGGGCGGTCCCTCGCCAGGGACTGCTAGCTAGAAATTTTTCCATGGGGTCCTGCCGCCGGCCGGCGTCAGTCCTATATGTAATTACCTACTGCAAGAGCCTCTCTCGAAGATCTACTGTTATGGTAAGTTCTTATGTTACTGTACTTTCTGTTTGCTCTCCCCACCGCCTTTTCACACTGTTTGGTCACCTTCAGGTCTTCAGATATGATAACCCCCCCAGGTCTCTCTCCTGACTTGTGGTGGCCAGAATTTCCCCACTCATCTTGTACTGCTCTGCTGGATTCCTGTGACCCAGGTGCATGATCTTGCACTTTTTCCATATAGCTTTTTGCTCCCCCGTTACCTCCTGCACCTGCTTGGCAATGGGGGAGACATGGTATTTTTTGTGTTCTCCCCATTACCCCAGAAAGCAGTCGTGCATGTGCATAGAGGTGCACATGTGCTCCACGGCTCCAGTGACAGCCCCTTCCAACCACCTGGCCTAATGCCAGGGTTCTCTGTGGCTTGGTGCTACTGCCTAGCCTCCACCCTGGCAGCAGCCAAGAGCTGGGGAACCCTCACTTCCCTCCCTGGAGAGGAGAGCTGCCTTGCAGCTGCTTTCGACCAACTCCGCACCCACCCCCAGCTTGCTCCTGAACTCGGGCTGCGATGTGTGGTGTCCGCGCCTCAACCCTCAGCGCCACCGAGCTAGCCCGTGATCTTGCACTTTTTAGCATTGAAATTCAACTGCCTGACACCCAACCACTCCTCTAATAGGCTTAGGTCCTTTTCTCATTTTTTCCACCCCATCTGGTGTGTCTGCTCTGTTACAGATCTTGGTGTCGTCTGCGAAGAGGCACACCATTCCCTCCAGATGCTCAGCAGTGTCACTAATAAAGACATTGAATAGGCTCCAACACCAACCCCTGTGGCACCCCGCTAGTCACCTCCCTCTCCTCAGATTTCATGCCATTTACCACCACCCTCTGAGTCCTGTCCCTTAGCCAGTTCCCAACCCATTTTATCACCATAGGACCCACTCCCAGGCTCCCCAATTTATTTAGCAGTCTCCTCTGTGGGACAGTGTCAAAGGCCTTGCTGAAATCCAGGTAGACCACATCCACTGCCCTGCCCTGATTTACCACCCTGGTTACTGGGAATAGGGTTGAGAAAACCAGGTAAGGTGTGTGTGTGTGGGGGGGTATAGCCATTCCTGCTGTACTGTTCATGGGGTGCATGTTAACAGCATGGTACTAGACAAGAAAACAGAACCAGCCCCTTCTAAATAAAGGGAAGACAGGCAGACCCTGCAGGTCCCAGGCCACCTTCAGAACAGTCACAAACCATTCCACTGCTTACATGGTCCCAACTGCATGGAATGCACATTTACGTGTGTGTGTGTGTGAGAGAGATTCTGGGGCTCACCTGTGAACTTCATCCTCCCAGTAGCAGTGCAGTGACACCACATCTCTGAGTAATTGTACCTCTTTTTGCATGAACCTGCCTTGCCTGTCCATTCACCCGCCACCCTTTCCCTCTGCTATCTCTTACAACTTCTGTTTCTTACATGATAAGAAAACAGCTAATCAAACATGTCCTCTGGAACTCCTCCTTCCCTCCAACCTCCATTCCTCTCCTCTAACTCTCATCTTTCCTTCGAACACCTCAATGACTTCTTCTTGCATACCTTCTCTTGCACCTAACCCTCTCAGTATGCTTTGTTATCACACAATTTTATATAAATAAGTTTAATACTGTTGCTAAATAGTACGAAGTTGAGTACTTGGAAAACCTTGTTGAACAGAATGTGGGATGCCTGAACAAAACAAATGCCAGAACCGAACCAAAACAAAACCATCCGGCATTTAGGCTCCTGGCAGATCCAAAGACAGAAAGCCTGGAGCCCCTATGCGAAGAACCTCTGTGGTAGATGGTGTAGTGTCATGGACAGCGAAAGTGATGTTGGAGTTTCTAGGGACATGGATATGTTGTTCAATCCACACTATCTGGCAGGTACCATGACGCTTTAAGGTGTGCTGGAAGGGCTTCAAGCTGACTTCTCCCACCCACCCACCCAGGTGGCATAACCCTTGGCTCTGCCCCATGACGCCAGATCTTCCTTACCGCTTGGAAGCTCAGGTTCCCTCCTTAGCGCTCTCGTGTTTTGCAGGCTCTGGATCTTAAATCTTCGTATTTTTTCCCAAAACTTGCCCTTAAACTCATCCGAGTTTGGTCTTCTCCACCTTCTCTTGCTGCTGTAATGGAAGACAAGTCCGTTCCCGGGTTCCGTCGATGCCCTTGCGGGCAGAAGATGTCTCGCACCGATCCCCACGCCATGTGTGTTTGCTGCCTTGGGCATGACCACTGTCCACAGGCTTGCGATCTGTGTCTTGTCTTTTTCTCCATCGGTGCTCGAAGTCCGCACTGCCCGACTCCAGCTGGGGCGACCGGAGAAATGGTACCCGCCGGTCATATCGAAGGAGGCCCGTTGGGTGTTGTCTGCAGTGGGGGCTCTACGGAACAACTGGAACAGCTTGAGCAGCTCATAGCCCTCCCGAGGAGGAGGAGGCTGGCCGGCTGAGCTTCTCTTCAGCTTCGGCCTTTATTCTGCTCCAACTGGGCTTTTCTTACACAGCTTCCTTTCCGGAGCTGTGCCAGTCCCTCTGGACAAAAGGGGCGAGTCCTTTTGGGTCTCACACCCCTCGGTCCCGGAAGAAGGATCTGAAAAAAGGTAAGACCCACCGTCAATGCTCTTGGGAGTGGGAGAAATCTCATTCTCTGGACTGTTGGCTCTTGACTTCAGTCGAAGTTGCGGCCTGGGTTGCTGATTTCATGGTGTCCTCATCAGATCAGTGGGCCAAAATGCCTGTCGACGTGGCCGAGATTTTTCTTAAACCCATCGACAGGTTGTCGACCGAGGAGGCTGACAACTCTTTGTCTCAGACACCGGTGCATCTGGTGACTTCTGGGGACTACGCTCATTCTCCTGAGCTGAAGTCTTTGGCCCAGGACCCTGAACCGGAGGGTCTCCCCTTTACTCCCTCGGTCCACCATTGACATTGCCGACGGTTGACATCTCAGTCTTGGTCCTCGTCCACGTCGGTTAAATCCCACCGTCAGCGGTCTCGGTCCTGACATCGCGGAAAGGCGCTCTTCCTCCTCTGATGAGGAGAGGCTCCGGTGCAAGTTGCGTCATCGCTATGAGGATTTAATGTGGCAGCAACTCATTCTGACTAGCTCTAAGCCAACTCTGACTTCTACGCCAGCTGTTAAGTGGCTGTCACCAGAACAACTGATGATGACTCCCACCACCTTTTTCTTGGTTGAGGATCCGGTTCCGGCACTGCCAGCTCTGCCGAAACTGGCTCCTCCGCCCATTGTGGTGGAATCACCGCCTCCTCAGCCGAAAAATGGGTCTCTGTCCAATACTTCTCGGTCAGCTTCAGGTGTGCCCCATCGGCTGTCGGTCACTCTCACCCCGATCGGCCTCAGCAAGTGGAGAGTGGCTCGGGTGGTCGCCAGCTGTATGCAGACTCTTCAGAGTCCAAAGCCTCCCTCGGGGGGCTCTCCGTGGAGAGCCCTTCCTCGTTCCTTAATATTCTTCAGCTCATCTCGGAGTCCACCAGGATGCCGCTCGAACCTGTGCAAAAGCGGGACAGATATCTCTTGATGGAGATCCTGGATAAAGGGGATAACCCACGGGGTCCTTCCCTGTTGCCGAGGCCATTGTCGGTCTGGCACTAGAGTTATGGCAGCGTCCAGCATCTTGTCCAGCACCATTGGCCCAGATAGCCCACAAGTATGCAGTCCCCACAGATTCCCTCTTGGGCTTCACGGAGCACCCATCAGCCAAGGGGTTGTGGCAGACTCTGTTTTTCAGCACTCCGGCAACACCCAGGACATGGACAAGCCCCCGGATAAGATGTCCAAGAAATTGGACAACTTTGGCAAAAAAGATTATGCTGCCTCCTCATTGGGCCTTCGGTTGTTATGATGGCACACTTCTCACACGCCTTGTTGGGCTCCCTGGTTGAGGTGCTTCCTTATCTCCTGGCTGACCTCCAAACCATGGTTAAGCAGGTCCAGGATCAGGGTAGGGCAGGGCAGTGGCTAAGCAGCAGCTCCAGACTGCTCTGGATATTGGTGATTCATGTGCCCGTTCCGTAGCGGCCACAGTGGCCATACACCACAGGGTTTGGCTGCACATCTTGACCTTCACGGCGGATACCCAGCACAAGCTAGCAGATGTCCCTTTTCTGGGCACCGACCTGTTCAGGCCCGGTGTGGAGGGTCACCTCCAGCACATTGAGAAATCCAGTGTCACCTTGGATTCTGTCTCATCTGCTCAAAAGGACAAGGGCCCCCTGCTACCAGAAGCATAAGCCCTTTCATCCCTCCACTCCTGCCGCTAGACCAGCCCAGCAGCAGGGCCAGCAGGCTCTGACTTGGCACCCTAGAGCCAAGTCCTTGGCTTCCTCGGTTAGGAAGCCCGGTGGGAAGGGTCTCAGCGGTTCCTTGACTGGACCCTCTTCCTCCAAGCCTGCCCAGTGATGGGTTGCGGGGTGCCTCCCCCAACCCTGTCGCACCTCCCCTGGGTCCCCCATGGGGGGGGGGGCTGGCTCAGCCACTTCCTTTCCGCCTGGTCTATCACCATGAACCTGTGGGTGCTGGAAGTGGTTGGCAAGGGCTTGCCTGTGGAATTTGAGCAGGTCCCTCCCTTTCAAACACATGCCCCACAGGGGGCTACCGGATCCGCAGCCTCTGTCGGCTCTCCGAGACAACATCGATCAGCTCCTCCACAAGGGGATTATCTGCAAGGTGGCGGATCCTCCTCCCAATCCAGAGTTCATTTCCAATTACTTCCTGGTCCTGAAACGGATGGGGGGGCTGGTGCCCCATTCTAGATCTGTACAATCTAAACAAGTTTCTAAGACCACGTACCTTCCCAGTGGTAACTCTGGCACAGATAAAACCACCTTTGGAGCAAGGAATGTGGTTCTGCTCCCTGGATCTTCAGGACACGTTCTTGCACATCCTGATCCGTCTGTCCCACCGGCTGTTCCTCTGCTTTCGGGCAGAGGGAACCCTTTATGAGTTCCGAGCCATGCCCTTCGGCCTTTCTTCAGCCCCCAGGATCTTCACCAAATGCATGGCAGTGGTGGCGGCATTCCTGAGGCACCAAGGGATCCAGATGTACCCTTACCTGGAGGACTGGCTGATAGCAGGTCCCTCCAGACTGGACGTGGAGTGGTCCAGGGATCTGGCCCTCCAGACTTGCCTAGACCTTGGCCTCCTGATCAATGAAGCCAAGTCAAAACTTGTGCCTGCGCAGGTGATCCAGTTCATTGGGGCAGAGCTCAACTCCTGCCGAGCCAGAGCTCAGCTCCCGGTGGACAGGGTGGAGGTTCTCACCTCCTTTGCCCAATCATTTCTGGTTGGGCAATTGCAGCCTGCCTGGGACTTCCTGCGTCTTCTGGGCTACATGGTGGCCTGCATCGGTGTGGTCCGATGGGCCCGCTGGCATATACGTTCTCTCCAATGGGAACTGGCCAGCTGGTGGTCTTAGCACTCACGTCATCTCAACCAGCTGGTCCCTGTGACCCAGAAGATGTGGGACGTCCTCCAATGGTGGATCATCTCTTCCCACCTGCAGGAAGGGATCCCATTTGTTTGCCCCGAGCTGACGGTCATCCTGAAGACCGACACCTCTCTAATGGGTTGGGGTGCCCAACTGGGGGAGCACAGAGCCCACGGACTCTGGTCCCCTCGGGAGTCCCGATGCCACATCAATCTGCAGGAGCTCCAAGCAGTCTGATTGGCCCTGACCACCTTCCCTCCGTTTGTTTGGGGTCAAGTGTTCCAAGTCCAGACGGACAACACTATGACCATGTACTATCTCAACAGACAGGGCGGGACACACTCCTTGCCCCTGTGCAAGAAAGCTCTTCATATTTGGTCCCTCATGATCAGCCTGGAGGCGGATCTCCTAGCCATTCATGTGGCAGGAGCCTCGAACAGTCTGGCTGATGCCCTCAGCCAGATAGGCAATGCATCTCACGAGTGGTCTCTCCTGCTGGAGGTAGTACAGGATCTGTTCTCCCACTGGGCACCCCTCAGGTGGACCTGTTCACCTCCAGGGAGAACACTAAGTTGAGGCTGTACCATGCCCACCCCCCTCAGCAGGTTTCGCTGCAGGGGAGTGCCTTCTTGAGACCGTGGACCCCAGGCCTCTTCTACGCCTTCCCTCCTCTGCCCTTGATCCACAAGGTGCTCTTCAAGATCAGGAGGGACAAGGCACAGGTGATCCTGGTAGCCCCAGACTGGCCCCACCAGTTCTGGTATCCAGATCTCCTCAGCCTCAGCTCCAGGCTCCTGAGGCAGCTTCCAGCCCACCCAGACCTGCTCTTCTTCAGTCAGGGGAAGGTACTCCACCCGGACCCTCAATCCCTGCACCCGACGGCCTGGTTCCTGAGCGGCTAGAGTTCCAGGCCTTAGGTCTTTACAACAAGGTCCTCAACATTGTTGAGGCTTCCCACAAGGAATCAACCAGAAAATGCTATGCCTTCAAATGGAAGATGTTTTCCATTTGGTGTCAGGGCAAGGGGTTGAACCCTTTATTCTGTCCGCTGGCTAGCATTTTGAACTACCTGTGGTCCCTCTCCCAGCAGGGACTTCGGTTGACGACGCTCAGGGTGCACCTGGCAGCCATCTCTGCTTACCGGGCGTGGGCTGGTAAGCAGTCAGCTGGCACAGGAGAAGGTGGTCTGGTGCTTTTTCAAGGGCCTAGATCACATATCCCCTCCAGTGCGTGAACCACCAGCTCCATGGGATTTACTGCTGGTATTGGCTAAGCTCATGGTCAAGCCATTCAAACCGATGCACAGGTGTGACATCTCTCACCTATCATGGAAGACTGCCTTCTTGGTGGCTATCATGTCAGCCAGAAGGATTGGGGAGCTCCACGCGCTTTCCATTGAAGCTCCCTACCTGGTCTTCCACAGGGACAAGGTTGTCCTGCGCCCCCGCCCAAAATGTTTTCTGAAGGTGGTGTCGGAGTTTCACCTGAATCAGGTGTTGACTCTGCCAGTGTTCTGCCCCAGTCGCACCTCGGAGGCCAAGTAGAGGCTCTATACCTTGGACCTGAGACGAGCGTTCACCTACTATAAAGAGCGTATGGCGGATGTTCAGGGAGAGGTTCACCAGCTGTTTGTCACCTACGCTGAAGCCACACCTGCAGACCTGCAGCAAAGTGGACGATTGGCAGGTGGATCACTTCCTGCATTGATCTCTGCTGTAGGTTGGCGGGTAGGGAGCCTCCTGTTGGGCTTAGGGCTCATTCCACCCATCATACCGCTGCATCGGTGGTTGCTTCTAGGGATGTCCCTATCCAGGGAAATCTGCAGGGCTGCTACCTGGAAGTCAGCACACACCATCATTTCCATTACCATATCGATCTTGAGTCACGCCGGGATGCTGGTTATGGGGCCTCAGTTCTCCAGTCCCTGTTCCCTAAATAGGGGGTGTGTGCCTTGCCTCCCTCCTCCCAGAGAACTGCTAGGAGTCTGCCAGATAGTGTGGATTTTACATTGTGTTTAAAGCCAACTGTTTGTGGCCCCATCCTGTTGCTGTAATATGTGTGCTAGACAGTATTAACTAGTACACTGTTTACTCTATTGTATTTGTCTAATTACTGTATTTTTGTTTTGCTCCCTCTTGCATTTTTTTTTTTTTACCAAATATACTTTAAATAGATTGCATGTTGTATATTTTGTCTACCTGTTTACCTTCGCCCGGTTCGCACCTGGAAATGAGTTTTAGCTCAGTGTGCCTTTCATCAATTTTCAGTAAATAAATAAATATATGTTCTTGTAGCATGGCTGTCTGGTGGGGGCTGGTTAGGGTATGAATTTAGTTTTACAATTACAGGGTGTAACAACACATGGACTATATATAAAATGTTGCACCAGTCTCCTGCTAACTTGGGTCTGCTTTATTGTAATACACATTTATCTGCAAAATGGCAGCCTTGTACTGTTTTGTGTGTCTTTGAATGAGCCAGTAAATTTTTTTAGCCAATCAAGGTGCTAGTTATGATAAAATAAGAAATTCTGCCATTTACTGTGGGAGTAGTTGGTCTGTACACAACTTGGATCAATACTACTGTATGCATTTGTTTTGCTAACTTCCTTCCGTTGTCGTTTACGCTTTTCTAAACAGGAATGTGATTTTATTTTTTTAACTTGGTTTATTATTTTGTAAATCAAACATAGAGTTACATTCCGACATTTAATTTTACAGATGGATATTCAAACCGAGAGGGTGCCACTCCTCTTAATATATCAAATTTACCCATTAAATGTTAAAAGATGCATCATAATGCGGGAACACTACTACTTTATATACCAGGTTGTATTCAGTTAGCTGTATTGGAGTCCGTGAGCTGCATGATTCTAGAACAAAATTGGTACAAAGTCTGTAAAGTCCAGAATCTAGCCACCATGCAATATCAAAGAATAAGCACTGTATAGTGCAATCAAAAAATATGTTAAGGCAGAAATGCGTCCGCTACTATTTTTCATTGAGCTACATAGCAAGACAGTAATTTAGTTGTTATAGTGTGACTATAGTGCAACATAACCTTTTTCTAGACTAGGCACTTTAAAAAAAAAAAAAAAAGACATAGGCAAATATTTATTCAGATATTAAATCTTGTGCCCATATCAATATTGGAAGGCTTTAGGGAGAAGAAATAGCCCCTTACCCCAAATGTCCCTACCTCTCAAGTACTTAACAACACTTATGTAAATAACGATGGATAAAGAGCTTAACAGAGCTTACTTCAGGGTGATCAGTTACACCCCCATCCCCAACCCTCGTATTAATTGAGGAACTTATTTATATAAGCACAAAAATACCACATAAAAGAGTTCAAGAAATGTCCTCATCGAATATCAGGTCCTCTTCATCCAGGTCTCGAGTTCGGGCTGGGACATTTCAGTGACACCATTTCTGGGTCTCCTCTTACCCTGGTGCACTACACGAATGTGGGATGGGAAGGCCATGCTGTGGGGCACCGCCATTTCACGCAGCAGGGCTCAAACTCCAGTAAATCTCTTCCATTTTTGCCTAGTGGAATATGAGAGGTCTGGATACATTTGTATTTGCTGGCCATCATGTAACAGTGATTTGTTTTGCCGGGCAAGTGCCAGGAGATAGTCTCTTGAGCCGACCCCATCTAGCTGTGCGTGGGGCCTCAGGGTTGTCCAGTCGTCCTCGATGAATAACTTGATAGGCTTTCTGCAATTTCTGCACAGTTTGAGAGGCTTCTTCCCCCAGCTGTTGAACTTGCCAGTCCGGGAGGAACATCATCAAGTGATCTGCTTCATACCCCTCCGACAGCCCCAAAAGTCTCAAGTTATGAGCCCTTGCCTGATTCTCATGCATCTCAAATCTGGACCAGAGATGTGTGTTTTCCTTTATGATGGTCGAGATGGCTCCCATAGCTACATCAGCTCTTTTAGAGGTTTCTGTTGATGCCATGGTAGCCAGTTCCACTGAAGTTTCTCCGTAGCCACATGATTAGTCAGTGAATCAAATTTATTTGAGAGATCGGTCACAGAATAAAGGAGCCAATTTAATTTGGCTCCTAAGGTTTGCAAAGTCTCATCTCTTGTTCCCTCCTCGTGATCTGGATAGTGGCCTTGTGTTGCCCTCATGTTGGGAGCTCTATTAGTCATTTTTGATTTAGCTCCTTCTCCCGAGGCCTTGTCTTTCTGAGGGTTACCCATAATGTTTAGCACAATGTCAGCTTCAAATATTTCACAAAAGATGGCTCAGTTGATTTTGCTATAAATGTTCGTTTTACGCTTTTAAATAGCATGAAGTAGCAGAGCTCTATAAATCTGCCGCCATCTTGCTCTGGCTCCACTGCGCCCCCCCACAGCAAGGCGATTTACAGTGAAAATGTTGAACCTATAACTTTTATACCAGTCCTGATCACCCTTTTTCTCCTGTATTCTAGGAGCCTCCTTTTCTTCTCTTTCTGAGTCTGCCTTAGTATTTTATTGATATGAAATTATTAAAAGGAGTGCCCCTTTTAAGGTCCCCAGGGTTTCACCAGTATTCTCCATTGTGTTTTACACCCATTGTTTAACATCATTTTTCTTGTCACTGTGCAGCGGACACTGCTCCTGGGCCTTATCTATTGGTGGTGGAACGGTCTGAAAAGAAGTGGTAGGGCCAAGGATTTATGGAGTAAATTCCCCCGTGTTGAGTGGGTTCACCCATGCTTAGTTTTTTCTCATCCAGATTTGTAATTGTGGAGTAACCCCACTCCCCTCTGACTGATGGCAGTTTACAGTGCTTAGTTTATTTGGTGCCCACCTGAAGGCCTGGCCCTTCCTTTTCATTTTTACAGTTTGACCACTGTCCCCTAACTCAACAAGCCATGATCCCCGCCCACCCCCCTTGCACTACTCAGGCCTTCACTTTCCAACATTCTGCTGACACCCTGAAAGCCATTTAGGCAGTGATTAGAAAGTAACACGTCTTACTGCAAGTGCTGCATTTTAGAGGCACAGTCCTCCATAGTGATAAATAAATTAACATGAGAGCTAAAATTGGTAGAGTATTGCCCAGTTCCCCCCCCCGTTCTGGCACCCATGGCTTTATTAGACAGTTAGTGTTGAGGATGACTGGGGAGGTTGCTGGGCTCAGATGGATGGAGGGGTGGGCTTTAATGAGCAGTATTGCATGTCTAAGGGTGGTGAGGCAGTAGGCCGAAGGCCTAGTGTCATTATGCCCCTGGGAAGTGCAATAAGATTCCTAAATGCACACCCTGAAGTGGCTTACTGTACCTAAGAAATGGTTTGCTGCTTTTATGTATTATTTTTTTTCACTTACTCTTTCTTCTCTCCCTGTCCAGGTCGGCCCACGTTTATGCCGGTCCTTCCAGCCCCGTCACCCTGACTTCTCCCAGGTCTTACCTCTCTTCTGGAGTCCCCCACTGTGCCCTTCAATGGCAGGGTTGGTGGAGAGTCCCTCTACCTACCAGGATTTCAGTTTTGGAGTCCGGGGGTGCCTGAGTCATCAGGTGCGGGGCCTGTGGAGGCCGGCGCAACCGGGACCATTTTCCATTTTTTTTTCTCCCTGGAGATGTGGTGTGTGCTGACATTAAGGCGCTCACACCGATGTCTGCTGCCAAGTCCCCCACCTCTTAGAGATCAGGCTGTCTTTCCCCCGGCTTCCACCAGAGGCAGTCTAGCGCTGAGCTTGTCTCCCCCACCCACCCCAGAAAGGAGAGCACAGTCCTCGGGATGCTCAATCCTCCTTCCCTGGCTGGCCCTCCAACTCCCGAGGTCTCTTCTGAGCCCAGATTGTCTGCGCCACAAGCGGTACTGCTACCGCTGCGTTGGTGGCCCGAACTTTGCTTTTATTTATATATGTAAAGTAAAACTTTTTTAATATGATTTTTTTTTTTTTTTTTACATAAAATCATTTTAAATACATTTTAAATAAAATATATACATGAAATAGTCCATCCTTTTGAAGATAATGAGGCTTTTTTTGCCATGGTCGTAAGACACAGCAGCTGACCTTGAGTTGCTAGATTTTTAATGCAGGATCAGTTGAAGACTTTTAGCCACTGAGGTTTCAGGATTTTTCTTTGTTGCATATAATTATATTTAAAGTGCTCTCCACTGTCAGGTGTGGACTCACTGGGTGGGTGGGCGGGTTGGTAGATGGATTAATCTGTGACTGTCTGGTTGTTGGGTCAGGTGTGTGGGGATTCTGAAGGAATTACTAGAGTAAGAAGTTACAGTGGCTCATTACTCGCCAAAAAATGTAATACTGAAACTGCTTAATAGTAACCTTTTTTCCAAGTAATCAGTTACTATTTCTAGTTACACTAAATTGTAATTAGATGACAGTAGCACATTACCTGTAACCCATTACTAACCAGCTTTTAAAGTTGTATGAATTAAATATGGAATAGTTGACCTCCAACTGTGAAGAACAAGTTGATTCAGATACCGAGTGGATAGCACTGTATGATCTCAAGTAGCATGAGAGCGAAACTCGTGTGCTCTGCATAGCATTATAGTACCCACAAGGTGTTGGAGGCAGCTTGTTCTTCAATGTTAGTTTTTTTTGTTGTTATAATAGAGGATTGTCATGTTTTATAGTATCTTACTATAAAATCAGCTGCTTGTGCTCTGCATTCCAACTTGTTCATCACGTTCAAAGTTCTTCATGATTCTAAATGAAGAATGGTTTTTAGAAATCACCAGTAAAACATGAAAGCCATTTGTTACAGGTCTCCTTTACACAGTGTATACAAAGGCAGTGGAACTCTGTCTCATAAATTACCTTTCTTTTAACCCACAGCAAAAGGTTTTTAAAATGATTTAATCCAATGGACAGAACAATGTAAATGGCTATTACAGCCCTAACCCATAACATGAGTAAGATGGAGTGCCATTTTTGACAGAACTGATGAATATCAGAGTTGATTGTTTTTGTAAACAGTAGTGGCTGTAGTTAAAAGACCATCTGCATGCTGTTATCAACCGTCACGGACGATTCTTTCAGTTTGATGAACACTGATGTGGACAGAGAAGGAGGCAGTCAAGGTTGTTTTGGGTTCTGTGTGTCCTTTCTGTCAGCTGTGGTGGCTAAATGATTTCTGTCTTATTTCATTTTTAAATTCTGCTTTGCTTATATAACAAACCAAAAATTGCTGTTTTTCCTAAAGAGGTTTATGGTACAACTCTAGAAGGCATTGGCTCAGAGTCGGTCAGAACATATAATAGTATTGGGGGACAGAATCCTGCACAGTTACAGCTACATTCCCTTCCAGCTTTGCAGAGTTGTGCAGTGGTCATGCTCTGCAGATAGGGCTTGAAAACCTTTAATTTACAGAAAGCAAATTGGCTGTCTGGTTATTGATGTGCCATTACTCCTGGTGCTGAATCTAATTAATAATCGCAGGATGGAAGTTAGTCTTGACTCGCTGTGGCCGCAGAGCATGCAGATGGAAAACCTAAAGGAATCCCTAATGCTTTAAGTGCTAAATGTTAGAACTGAATGGCATTTAGGTCTTTGAGGATTCTAAAACTTTGGTTTTGGGTGGAAAATTGCATGTGTAAAATAGGCCATCCTTAAAAGTACTGCCAACGATTAGGAATATTAGTCAGTCAGAGCTGCTGATTGTACACAGCATTTGTTCATGTGATGAATGATGCTTGTATGTTCTTTACTGTTCTGTAGTTTGTTTATTACCAGAGTGATGTCTTATTCTGTCAAAGAAAAATAGTTTTACATGCTTGCAATACATTTCCCCTTTTGAAAACAGACACTGAGATAGCAATAGTTACTTGGTTATAACCAGTGCAGATGAGCAAGCGTTAACTTTAACAAAAACAGTAAACGAGGACTGATCAAAAGCACCGCCCCACACCCACACACACAGTAGGTTGTCAGCAGCTCCCTCACTCTCTTATTACCTGTCTGCTCCCTTCTAGGCAGTTTCCTGATGGATTCATCTGAGGTCTGAGTTAACTCTGTTCCATTTTTTGTTCCCAAAATGTAATTGGGAAGCAAGCAGGCAGTTAGAGAAGACACACTGTACAACAGAGCTCCTTTTCTTGGTACACAGATTTCATTTGTTATGTTCTGGTATCCTAGTCTATGTAGTGTAGGATCTCCTAGATCTTTCATCGGGTCACACCTATAGAACTTATCTGCCAGGTGCTAGGATCCAACGTAAGCTTTTCCCAAGTAGTCTGCCAGGGGCCACCCATGCTGACATCGCATGTCGAGGTCCATACACTATATAAGCATGGACGGCCCTGCTCTCTCCTCAGTCTTTTCCCATCGTAACCTCACAGTGGTCTCCATGGAAGCTTCATCTTCAGTTGAATCGCCTTTTTGCTGTTTCCTTTTTTATAAACTTTTTCTTTATCCTTTTTTAATTTCCAGTTTCTCTGTTGGTGTTCATGGTGAGAAGATGATTTCCCTGACAAGACCTCCACAACACCGGTGTTCACAGCCTCTGGTCTCACTACAGCAGTTTTGCCCGCATAGCCTGCCGGCACTCGTCTCCTCTTTGACGGGCTGGCAGGCCCTGAGGCCTGAGAATAGCCTTCGAGGACCCTCCATCGCTGAGCATGGATGGTCCACACCGGTGCTGTTCCTTCAAGGAGTGCCATTTCCTTTTTTACTCCTCCAGGTGTTCGATGTTGGCACCTCCGGCCCCGATGCTCTCTTTGCTCCTTTTAGGCCCCTACAACAGCATTTTCCGCCAGTGTCCCTGGCCAGAGTAGGTTAGTTGGCTCTAGGCCAGTTGAACTCTGCCACACCTCTGTGCCCGACATTTCTCCAGGCTTGTAGGCGTTGGGGGTGCCTTGGGTCGCTCTGAACAGGCAACCCATTGACAGAGCCAGGCAATGCGCCTCCTTCATTGATTCCTGCATCGACAATGATGCCTTTTCCGTCCGTCGACCTCCCTGTCTGTAGCTTCCAGGCCACTCGACCCCCGCCCCACTCCCATGCCCGTAGATTGTTCAGGGCCAGCAGGCGTTGGGTGCCTCAGAATGCCCTCGATGGGCAACCCATCGATGGAGCCAGGCTATGCACCTCCTCCATCAATTCCTGTGTTGACAACAATGCCTTCCTGTGTGTCGACCTATGGGTTTGTGACTTCCAGGCTACTCACCCTCTTCCCTGCCACTGCGCCCATCAGCGTTTTCTAGGTTGGCAGGTGTTGGGTGCCTCAAGTCTTTGGCAGGCAACCTGTTGACGTAGCTGAGCTATGCACCTCCGTCGATGATATTCTCCCGTCTGTTGACCTACAGGTTTATGGCTTCCAGGCAACTCGCACTCAGCCCCGCCTCTGTGCCTGTCTAAGTTTCCAGGCTGGCAGGCTTTAGGTGTTTCAGATCGCCCTCAGTAGCACCTCATTGACAGAGCCGGGCCTCGCATTGTTGATGATGATGTCTTCTCATCCATCAACTTACAAGTTTGTGGCTTCCAGGCCACTCGCTGTCAGCCCTGCTTCCTTGCCCATCAAAATTTTCTGGGCTGGCAGGCATTGAGTGCCTCTGGTTGCCCTTGATGGGCAACCCGCTGATGGAGCCAGGCTTTGCACCCTGTCTGTTGACTCCTGCATTGACAATTATGCCTTTTCCATCCGTCAGCTTACAGGTTCCTGACTTCTGAGCCACTCATCTCCTGCTCCCATTGATGTTTCTGGGCCAGCAGGTGTTGGGTGCTTAAGGTTGCTCTCGACTAGTATTCTGTCACTGGTGCAGGGCTAGGCACCCCATCTATCGATTCTTATGTCGACGGCAATGCCTTTTCTGTTTGTCGACCTATAGGGTCATGGCTTCCAAGCCATTTGACCTCCGCCCCAACTTTGCATCCCTGTATGTTCCCAGGCTGGTGGGCCTTGATTGGCAACCTGTCAGCAAAGCCGAGCTATGCACCCCCTCTGTTGATTCCTGTGTTGATGATTGTGCCTTTTCGGTCTGTCGACCTACAGGTTTGCGGGCTCCCAGGCAGTCGAACCCCACTGTCGCCTCTGCGTTTGACAATGCTTCTGGACCTGCAGGTGTTGTGTTCCTCAGGTTGCCCTTCATGGGCTACCCGCCATTGGAGCCAGGCCTTACACCCCCTCTGTCGATCCCTGTGTCATCAACAAGACCTTTTCCGTGCATCGACCTATGGGTTTGTCGGCCCCAGGCCAGCTTCATACTGCTCCGCCTCCGCACCCAATGATGTTCCCAGGACAGCAGGCTTTCAGTACTTCAGGGCTACCATTGACGTAACTCCCGGTGTCATTGACTGGGCCCTTCCTGATTCTCAACTGAAGTCCGGTTGGTACCTACATTTCCTACCAATTTTGGGCTGATTTTCTGGCCTCGTTCCTCCTTGTCTGTGCCATGGGGTGCCTCGGTGGTGACAGTGCCTTCTGGGCCCACAGGCCCTGTCTTCTGCCAGGCATAGATGGCCTTCAGGCTGTTGACCCTGTTCGCAGTAGGTCCATCGAGGAGACATGCCATCACTGTTTCACCCTTCCTGAGGATATCATGGAGGACATTGTGGTTGTGGATCCCCTATGAAAAATCCACAGTTCTAGGGGCATGGATATGATGTTCATCCACACTTTCTGGCAGTTGCCTTTCCCTTTGATTTTGGCTGGCACATCTTCAAGCTGGCTCCTCCCACCCACCCAGGTGGTAACTCCCTCTGCCCCCCCCCATGACGCCAGATCTTCCTTTCCGCTTGGAAGAATTAGGTCCCCTCATTACTGCTCTCATGCTGAGTAGGCCCTTGTGACTTAAATCTTCAGATTTACTTCCTAAACTTCTCTTTCCAGGACTTCCGTCCCTGAAACGGTCTGGGTCAGGACAGATCAGTCCACTGATCCGCTGCCTCTGGTTGTCGACCAAGACCCACCCCAACCCCGGCGGTTGCAGTCGAGGTCTCGGTCCTATTCCCAGTGGTCAAGCGGTTCCTGCCGATGTCGGTGCTCCACCTCTCGACCCTCTGGGAAGTGGCGCCACCACGGCTCTTCATCCTCCTCCTTCTTTCATAGATTTCATAGATTGTATCAAACTAATTAGACTTTCGTCCATAATGCTCTTCTACTGTAAGTAACTAACCCTAAGTAAATTTATGAAAAAACACTGAATTTAATCTCGTCGCTCATGGTGTTGTCCAAGTTATGTTTAAATGCAATCATATCTTTACTCCTAATGACTTCTACTGGTAGTGCATTCCATGCTGAAATTGCCCTTTGACTAAACCAGTGTTTTCTTAGCAACAAATTCCATTTGTCTGAGTAGAGTTGTATTGGATGTTTCCTACCACTAACTCTGCTATGATTTAAAACTAGGCCTAGTTCAGTTCTTAGGGTATTATCATTTATTGCTCTAAATAACATACACAGGTCCTCCCTGTGTCTTCTGTATTGTAGGGAATATAGACAGTTTAAGTATTGTTAATCTTTCCTGACAAGATTTCCCCTTACAGCCGGTTATAAATCTAGTCATCCTTCTCTGGACTGCCTCCACTCTTTTTATGTCCTCTTTGGTATATGGGACTAAACCTGCTCACAGTATTCCATGTGAGGCCTAACCAGTGCCACGTACAAGGGAAGCATCACCTCCCTAGCTCTGCTAGAAATTTGTCTAAAAATGCAGTTCATTATTTGATTTGCTTTTCTTACTTGGTCCCTGCAATACATGTTAAATTTAAAGTTAGAGCTTAAAGTTAGAGCTTTGGGTGAGGAGAGGCTTCAGCGAAAATTGCACTGACACTACAAGGATCTCATGTGGCAGCAGCTAGTGTTCACTGGTATGAAGTCAGTTTCAGCTCCTACACCGGCCGTCACCTAGCTCTCACCCCCGATAGGCTGACGTATTCTCTGCCTTAGGAATCTCCTAAGACGGTCCCGACTTGGCTGCTCCCAGCGTCTCCACTGATCCCCATGGAGCCGCCACCTGTACAGCTGAAAACCAGTGCTCTGACCAACGAGTCTCGGCTGGCAAAGGGGCTTCCCCATTGGTTGTTGGTCAGTGTCAGCCCTGACCTTCTGCAGGGGGTCAGTGGGGACTCTGGCGGTCGACCCCTCTTTAACAACTCCTCAGAGTCAGAGGGTTCCTCCTTGCACTCCCATCCAGTTGACACAGAGGCGATGGGGGATCTTTCGACGGACAAAGGTCCTACTTCCTTTATGGGCCTTCTCTGCCTGATCTCGGAGTCCACGGGTATGAAAATTGAGCCTGTCCAGAAATGGGCTTGATACCCTTTGACTCAGATCTTGGATTGGGGAGATACTCCTGGAGAGGCCTTCCCGGTGGCAGCGGGATCCTTGGCCCTGCCTTAGAACTTTGGCAGCACCCCGCTTCCTGCCCTGTGTCTGGATGGCCTGCATGTATGCGGTACCTACCAGTTCCCTGTCAAGATTCACAGAACAACCCTTGGCCGAGGGGCTGGTGGCAGATTCTGTGTTCAGGTGCTCTAGCAACACAGGGGACATTGATAAGCCACCCGACAGAGTCCACAAAGTTGGACCACGTGGCTAAGAAGGTCTGTGCTGCCTCCTTGCTTGGTCTTCGCCAGGCAAGCTCGGCCCTCCTTATGGCCCACTTCTACGGATGTGGATATGATGTTCTATCCACACTTCTGACAGTGTCCTTTCCCTTTAAGAGCTTGCCGGAAAGTCTTCAAGATGGCTCCTCCCACCCACCCTGGTGGTAACTCCCTCGGCTCCACCCTGTAATGCCAGATCTTGCTTTCTGCTGGAAGAAGCATGTTCCCTCTTAACCGCTCCCGCGTTGAGTAGGCCGTCACACTTAAATCTCCTGATTTACTTCCAAAACTTTAAAATTCTCACATGTTTCGTCTTTAGCTCAATCTCCTATCGCGACTGTCATGGACGATAAGTCTGTTCCCGGATTCTGCCAGTGCCCTTTTGAGCAGAAGATGTCCAGAACCGATCCACATGCCACGTGCGTCTCTTGCCTGGGGCACAAACATGATCCCCAAGCCTGGGACTTTTGTCATTCCTTTCACCCGACCGTCCCGGAAGACTGTCTCACTTGCCTTAAACTGGGCCACCCGGTACATCAGAACCTGTCGGTCAAATCCAGGGATGCCCTTTGGGTGGTCTCTGTGGCTGCGTGGTCCAATGAACAGCTTGCGGCGTTTGAGAAGGAGGCAGCCCAGGTAACAGCTCACTCCTCTTCGGCTTTTGCCTTCATTCCACTCCAGCTGGGCTTGACTTTCACGGGGTCCTTCAAGGAATTGTGTCAGCCTCAGCCTACCCTCAGTCAGGGACCCTCTGGGCACAAATCTAAATCTGAAAAAGAATCCACAATGCCAGCCTGGTGGTGCTGAGGGTTGAGGTGCTGGACGCCACATCTCGCACCACACCGGCGACCCGGGTTCAGGAACGAGCCCGCGTCATCAGGGGCTGGCAGGGGAGGACTAGGATTGGGCAACTGTAGACTGCTCTCCTAGTCCTGGGGAGGGACAGGGAAATCCACCACACTGTAGTGGCCTCTGGGGATGCCCGGTGGCACTACCAGTGCTGGTGCATGTAGGGGGCAGCGCGGCGGACGTCGGCACGCAGTGCCTAGACGTCATTGCACGTCCGCACTCCCATGGGCACTATGGAGGAAAAAGGCTGGGCACAACTGTGCAGCTTGATGGCCGCACTCCTGCTGACCTAGAGGCCTGTCATGGAATTGCGCCGGGGTGGGGGTGTCTGGGCCAGCCCAAGACGGAGAGGTGAGGGGAGACCCTCCAGGCTGGAATGGCTGTACTGGACCCCTCACGTATCGAGTGAGCCTGCTATCCTCTGGGTCAGTGGGGGCCAGCGGCTGGATGCCCCCACCGGTGCACTGCAGAAGGCGCAGAAATATAAAGAATAAAGAATAAAAAGAAGAAAGAATCCGAGAAAGAAAGGACTCACCGTCATTTGTGAGATCAGGAGAGCTGTCGGTCTAGAGCTTCTGATTCCCGCACTTGTTTGGATCCAACTACAGTTGAATCCTTGGCCCAGGCCACCGGCTCCATGGAAACCCCGTTGGGCCAGTTGGCCGAGACGCTGGTTGAAGTTCCAGCCGAGATTTTTCTCGAACCAACTGATTAGTTGTCTACTAAAGAGGCCGACACTTCCTTGTTCATGACTTCAGTCAAGACTCAGACCATTGGAGGGACGGATCAGTCTGCTGACCCGCTGCCTCTGGTCAATGACCGAGACCTGGAGGAGCCTGGGCGCTCGCCAACTCCCTCCGAGCCCCGCCATTAGTCCCTCCCGGCAGTCAAGGTTTTGGTCTTCCTCCTGACAGTCGAGCCAACACTGGCGCTCCCACTCTCGGCACCACAGGAAGCGTCACTGCCACTACTCTTCATCCTCATCCTCCTCGTGTGTAGAGAAGCTTTAGTGCAAATTGCATCAATGCTATGAGGATTTGATGTGGCAACAGTTGATGCTTACTGGCGTCAAGCTGACTTCAGCTTCTATGCTGGTCATCACCTGGCTGTTGCGTGAAATGCAGACGCCATCTCCATTGACAGAGCTGACCACAGTGGTCCCAACTCAGCCGACCCCGGCGTCTCCCCCGATAATGGTGGAACTGTTGCCTAAGCAGCTGCCAACTGGTGCTCCGACTGAGGAGTCTCGGCCATCTAAGGGGCTTCCCCATTGGCTTTCAGTCACCATCACCCTTGACTGTCCGCGGAGGGTCGGGGGACTCGGGTGGTTGACTACTCTTTAACAACTCCTCAGAGTCCGAGGGATACTCCCAGCACTCCATCCGGTGGATGTGGAGTCCTTGGGGGATCTCTGGATGGACGAAGGTCCATCTTCCTTCATGGGCCTTCTCCGCCTGATCTGAGTCGAAAGGGTATGAAAATGGAACCCATCCAGAAGTGGGCTTGTTACCTGTTGTCCTAGATCCTCAACCGGGGAGACACTCCTATGGAGGCTTTCCCGGTGGCAGAAACCATTCTTGGCGCTGCCCTGGAGCTCTGGCAGCGTCCCGCTTCATGCCCTGCGCCTTGTGCCCGGATGGCCCACAAATACGTGGTACCCACCTGCTCTCTCTCTCAGGATTCACAGTGCACTCCCAGTCTAGGGCTTGGTGGTAGACTCTGTGTTTAAGTGCTCCAGCAACATCAGGGATGTTGACATGCTGCCTGACAAGGAGTCTAAAAAGTTGGACCATGCTGCTAAGAAAGTCTGTGCTGCCTTCTCACTTGGTCTCCACCAGGCGAGCTCGGCCCTCCTTAAGGCCCACTTCTCTCATGCCCTACAGGGCATACTGGATGAGATGCTTCCTCATCTGCCAGTGGACCTTCAGACCACAGTCGTACAGGTCCGGAACCGGGGCTGGGCTGTAGCCAAACGGCTCCAGACAGCCATGGACATTGGGGCTCCTGTGCTGTCTCCATGGTGACCTCAGTGGCCATGCGCCACAGGGCTTGGCTGGGGATCTCGACCTTCATGGCAGACACTGGGTACAAACTGGCAGATGTCCCTTTCCTGGGCACCGACCTGGTTGGGGTCAAGGGCCACCTCACCCATATTGAGAAGTCCAGTACCACTTTGGACTCTGTGACATCTGCCCAGAGGGACCCTAAGGGCTCCAAGCAGCAGCAGAAAAGGAAGTCCTTTCAGTCCACCTCCACTCCTGCAGCCAAACCCACCCAGCCCCAAGCTTGTCAGCAGGTTCAGGCCTGGCGACCTTGGCCCAAGTCAGAGGGCCTTGGTCATCCACAAGCCTGGAGGGAGAGGCTCCGGTGGTGCCTCAGCCGGGCCCTCCTCCTGCTCTAAACTTTCCCAGTGATTGGATGAGTGGTGTCTCCCTCATGCCCATCACACCTCCCCTGGTTTCTCCTGTGGGGGGCTGGCTCCGCCATTTCCTTTCTGCCTGGTCTGCTGTCACATGGACAGATGGGTTCTCAAAGTGGTGGGTCAGGGTCTGCCTCTGGAATTCAAGCAGTACCCTTCTTGCTGAGCCTGCGCCCCACAGGAGGACTTGGTTTCTGCTGACATGCTGTCAACTTTAAGAGCCGACATAGCCCAGCTCCTTCACAAGGAGGTCATGGTTCCTGTTGCGGATCCTCCAGAACATCCAGGGTTTATCTCCAGGTACTTCCTGGTGCCAAAGCAGATGGGGGCTGGCGCCCCATTCTAGATCTGCATGACCTGAACAAATGTCTCCAGTCGCGCATCTTTAGGATAGTAGCTCTGTCTCAGATTATACCATCTCTAGAGCAAAACATGTAGTTTTGCTCCCTGGATCTTCAGGACGTGTTCTTCCACATCCCAATACATCTGTCTCATTGACGGTTCCTCCACTTCTGAACAGAGGGCACCCTCCATGAGTTCCAGGCCATGTCATTCGGCCTTTCCTTGGCCCCCAGGGTCTTCACCAAGTGCATTGCAGTGGTGGCAGCTTACCTGTGGCACCGAGGGGTCCAAGTTTACCCCTGTCTGGATGACTGGCTGATCGCAGGTCCCTCCAGGCAGGTGGTGGAACGGTCCAGGGACCTGGCCCTCTAGACCTGCATCTCACTTGGCCTCCTGGTCAGTGAGGCCAAGTTGGAACTCGTGCCTTCACAGGTGATCAGCTTCATCGGGGCGTAGCTTGACTTTTGCAGAGTCAGAGCCTGGCTCCTGGTGGACAGGTCAGAGGCTCTGTCCTCCTTTGCCTGATCATTTTGGGTTGGGCAATTGCACCCTGCCCGGGACTTCCTGGGCCTGCTGGAGTACATGGCGGCCTGCACTAGTGTGGTCCATTAGGCCCACTGGAGAATGCATTCTCTGCAGTGAGAGCTGGCCAGCCAGTGATCTCAGTGCAAGGGTCACTTCGACCAGCTAGTCACGGTGACTCAGCAGATATGGGATGCCATCCGGTTAGTCCCAGCACATCTGCAGGAAGGGATCCCATTTGTCCGACCAGAGCAGACAGTCATCCTGACTACAGATGCGCCTCTTGCGGGCTGGAGTGCCCGCCTAGGGGAACAATGAGTCTACATGCTCTGGACCCCCCGAGGAGTCCTGATACCACATCAACCTGCTGGAGCTCCAGGCAGTTCGGCTAGTGTTGACTGCATTTGCTCCACAAATCCGGGCTGAGGTGGTCCAGGTCCAGATGGACAACACCACAACCATGATCTACCTCCACAAACAAGGTGGGATGCACTCCCTGTCCCTATGCAGGGAAGCTCTCTGCATTTGGACCCTCATGCGCAGCCTGGAGCCGAATCTCCTAGCCATCCATGTGGCAGGGGCCTCCGGTCAGCGGGCAGATGCTCTCAGCCGGCTGGGTGAGGTGTTTCACAAGTGGTCTCTCCACCCAGCGGTGTAGTGCACAGCCTGTTCTCCCAGTGGGGCACCCCACAGGTGGACCTGTTCACCTCCAGGGAGAACACAAAGCTGAGGCTGTATTCTGCCTGCCCCCCCCCCTCAGCAGGGAACGCTGCAGGAGGATGCCTTCTTGAGGTCCTGGACCCCAGTCCTCTTCTATGCTTTCCCTCTGATTCCCTTGATCCACATGGTGCTCTTCAATGCCAGGAGGGACAAGGCACAGGTGATCCTGGTAACTCTGGACTGGCCACACCAGTTCTGGTACCCTGATCTCCTCAGCATCAGCAGTTGGCTCCCGTGGCATCTTCCCCTATGTCCATACCTGCTTTCCATCAGTCAGGGGAAGGTACTCCACCCGGACCTTCAATCCCTGCACCTGATGGCCTGGTTCCTGAGCAGCTAATGTTCCAGGCTTTGGGTCTCTCCAAAGCTCTGTTCACCGTTGTGGAGGCATTTCAGAAGGAGTCTACCAGGAAGTGCTATGCCTTCAAATGGAAGAGAGTTTCCATTTGGTGTCAGGGCAAGGGGTTTGGACCCTTTCTCCTGTCCAGTGGCTAGCGTTCTTGATTGTCTGTGGTCCCTCTTTCAGTTAGGCCTTTGGTCGACGACCCTTAAGGGGCACCTGGCAGCCATCTCTGCTTACCGGGCGTGAGCCGGTCAGCAGTTGGTGGCACAGGAGAAAGTGGTCTGGCTCTTTTTTTGGGCCTTGACCACATTTTCCCTCTGGTGCGTGAACCACCACCACCGTGGTACTTGTTACTGGTTTTGGCAAAGCTCATGGGCAAGCCATTCGAACCGATGCACATGTGTGACATGTCTCACCTGTCGTGGAAGACCACCTTCCTGGGGGCTATCACATTAGCCAGAAGGATCAGTGAGCTCCAGGCGCTTTCAGTGTAGTCTCCTTACCTGGTCTTACACAAGGACAAGGTTGTCCTGCACCTCAGCCGGAAGTTCTTCCTAAAGGTTGTGTTGGATTTTCACCTTAACCAGGTGATTAATCTTCCGGTGTACTTCATCAGTCACACCTCGGAGGCCGAACACAGGCTCCATACTCTGGACCTGAGGAAAGCGCTCACTTATTATAAAGAGCTCACGGCTGGAATTTGGAGAGTGGTTTGTCAGCTGTTTGTCACCTATGCTGAAGCTGCATCTGGCAGACCTGCAGCCAAGCGGACAGTTGACAGGTGGATCACATCCTGCATTGCTCTCTGCTATAGGTTGGTGGGTAGGGAGCCTCCCGGAGGGCTAAGGGCTCATTCCACCCCCTCCTACTGCTGCATCGTGGCTCCTTCCAGAGACATCCATCCCTATCTAGGAAATCTGCAGGGCTGCTACCTGGAGGTCAGCACACACCTTCATTTCCCATTACCACATTGACCTAGAGTCACACCAGCATACTTGTTTTGGGGCCTCAATACTCCAATCATTATTTCCTAAGTAGGAGGTGTGCGCCTTGCCTCCCTCTTCCTGGAGAACTGCTAGGACTCTGCCAGAAGTGTGGATAGAACATCATATCCACGTCCCTAGAAAAACAGGTTACTGACGTGTAACAGTAGTTCTAGGAGTGGTGTATCTCCACTGGCTTTGGCGCACACACCTGCTTCCAGCTGGCAGGATCTGGTGTCATGAGGCAGAGCCGAGGGAGTTACCACCTGGGTGGTGGGAGGAGCCAGCTTGAAGACTTTCCAGCAAGCTGCTAAAGGGAAAGGACACTGCCAGAAGTGTGGATGAACATCATATACCACTCCTAGAACTACTGTTAAAGGAGAGTAATCTGTTTTTCTCCCTTGCCCTGCTTGGTACCCTGGATGAGGTACTTCCTAATCTGCCGGCGGATCTCCAGACCACGATCAAGCAGGTCCGGGACCAGAGCCGGGCTGTAGCTAAGCAACAGCTCCAGACAGCCATGGACATTGGGGACTCCTGTACTCACTCCGTGGCGACCGAAGTGGCCATGTGCCACAGGGCTTGGCTGAGGATCTTGACCTTCACGACTGATACTCAGCAATAGCTGGAGCATTGACTTGTTTGGGCCCAGGGTTGAGGACGACCTCACCCACATCAAGAAGTCCAGTGCCACCTTGGACTCCATGACATCTGCCCAAAAGGAACCCAGAGGCTCTAAGTAGCAGCAGAAAAGGAAGCCCTTTCGGTCCACCTCTACTCCTGCGGCCAAACCAGCTCAGCCTCAGGCTGGTCAGCAGGCCCAGGCCTGGCGACCTCGGCTAAAGTGAGTGGTCTCGGTCATCCATAAGTCTGGGGGGAAGAGGCTCTGGTGGCTCCTCAGTCGGACCCCTCCTCCTTCAAGGCTGCTCAGTGATGGGATGAGTGGTGCCTCCCTCATGCCTGTCACACCTCCCCTGGGTCCTCCCATGTGGGGCTGGCTCCATTACTTCCTTTCCACCTGGTCTGCTGTCACCACGGAGAGGTGGGTCCTCGAGGTCATGGGTCAGGGTCCGCCTCTGGAATTCGAGCAGTACCCTCCTTGCCAAGCCCAGGCCTCATGGGAGGACTTGGTATCCGCAGACATCCTGTTAGCTCATCGGGACGACATTGCCCAGCTGCTCCACAGAGAGGTCGTGGTTCCTGTCGCGGATCCTTGGAACACCCATGGTTTGTCTCCAGGTATTTACTGGTGCCAAAATGGATGGGGAGCTGGCACCTCATTCTAGACCTGTACAATCTGAACAAGTTTCTCAAGTTGCACACCTTCAGGATGGTAACGCTGTCTCAGATTATACCATCTCTGGAGCAAAACATGTGGTTTTGCTTCCTGGATCTGCAGGACGTGTTCTTCCAGGTCCCGATCCATCCGTCTCACAGAAGGTTCCTCCGCTTTCGAGCAGAGGGAGCCGTCTACAAGTTCCAGGCCATGCCATTCGGCCTCTCTTTGGCCCCCAAAGTCTTCGCCAAGTGCATTGCAGGGGTGGCAGCCTACCTGAGGCAGCAAGGGATCCAGGTTTACCCCTACCTGGATGACTGGCTGATGGCAGGTCCCTCCAGGTAGGAGGTGGAGCAGTCCAGGGACCTGGCCCTCCAGATCTGTGTCTCCCTTGGCCTCCTGGTTAGCGAGGCCAAGTTGGAACTCATGCCTTCACAGGTGATTAACTTCATCGGGGTGGAGCTCGACCCTTGCAGAGCCAGAGCCTGGCGGACAAGGCGGAGGCTCTCTCCTGCTTTGCCCAATCCTTTCTGGTTGAGCAATTGTGGCCTGCACTTGTGTAGTCCATTAGGCCTGCTGGAGAATGCGCTGTCTGCAGTAGGAGCTGGCCAGCCAATGGTCTCAGTGCAAAAGTCACTTCGACCAACTGGTCACTGTGACCCAGCGAATGTGGGACACTCTCCATTGGTGGTTAGTCACAGAACATCTGCAGGAAGGGATCCCGTTTATCCTCCCAGAGCTGATGCTTATCCTGACGACCGATGCTTCTTTCATGGGCTGGGGTGCCCACATGGGGGAACACAAAGTCCACGGTCTCTGGACCTCCGAGGAGTCCCGGTACCACATCAACCTGCTGGAGCTTTGGGCAGTTCAGCTGGTGCGGACTGCTTTTGCTCCTCAAATTATGGGTCAGGTGGACCAGGTCCAGATGGGACAACACCACGGCCATGAACTACCTCAACAGACAGGGTGTGATGCACTCCCTGCCACTGTGCAAGGAAGCTGTCCTTGTGTGGACCCTTGTGCGCAGCCTGGAGGCTGATCTCCTAGTCATCCATGTGGCAGGGGTCTCTAACCAGCCTTCAGCCGGGTGGGTGAGGAGAACGTAAAGCTGAGGCTGTTTTGTGCCCACCCCCCTCAGCAGAGAACCATGCAGGGGATGCCATCTCAAGGCCCTGGACCCCAGGCCTCTTTTGTGCCTTCCCTCCTTTTCCCTTGATCCACAATGTGCTTCTCAAGGCTAGGAGGGACAAGGCACAGATGATCTTGGTGGCTTCAGGCTGGCCATGCCAGTTTTGGTACCCCAATCTCCTCCACCTCAGCTACAGGCTCCTGAGGAGTCTTCCTTTCCGCCCGGACCTGCTCTCTGTCAGTCAGGGGAAGGTACTCCACCTGGACCTTTATCCTTGCACCTGACAGCCTGGTTCCTGAGTGGCTAGAGTTCCAGGCTTTGGGTCTCACTGAAGATGTCCTCACCATTGTGGAGGCATCTAGGAAGGAGTCGACCAAGAAATGCTGTGCCTTTAACTGGAAGAGGTTCTTCATTTGGTACCAGGGCAAGGGATTGGACCTTGTCCTGTGCAGTGGCAAGCATCCTTGACTACCTGTGGTCCCTCTCTAAGTCAGGCCTTCGGTTGATGGCCCTTAAGGTGCACCTGGCAGCTATCTCTGGTTACTGGGCATGGGCCAGTCAGCAGTCTGTGGTGCAGTAGAAGGTGGTCTGGTGCTTTTTCAAGGGCCTTGACCACATTTCCTCTCTGGTGCGTGAACCACCACCACCTACGGATCTGCTGCTGATTTTGGCAAAGATCGTGGGCAAGCCATTTGAACCTACGCACAGGTGTGAAATGTCTCACCTGTCGTGGAAGACTGCCTTCTTGGTGGCTATCATGTCCGCCAGAAGGATCATTGAACTCCAGGCACTTTCGGTGGAGTCTTCTTACCTGGTCTTCCACAGGGACAAGGTTGTCTTTCACCCCAACCCGATGTTCCTTCCGTAGGCTGTGTCAGAGTTTCAGCTTAACCAGGTGATTAATCTCCCAGTATACTTCACCAATCACACCTCGGAGGCTGAGCACAGGGTCCGTACTCTGGACCTGAGGCGAGAGCTCGCTTATTGCAAAGCGCACATGGCTGGAGTTCATGGAGAGATTTGCCAGTTGTTAAGTATGCTGAAGCCACACCTGGCAGACCTGCAGCCAAACAAATGATTGGCAGGTGGATCACATCCTGCATTGATCTCTGCTATAGGTTGGTGGGTAGGGAGCCTCCCGGAAGGCTAAGGGCTTATTCCACCCGCCATATCGCTGTGTCGGTGGCTGCTTCTAGGGATGTCCCTATCCAGGATATCTGCAGGGCTGCTGCCTGGAGGTCAGCACACACCTTTTCCCATTACCACATCGACCTTGAGTCATGCTGGGATGCTGCTTTTGGGGCCTCAGTTCTCCAGTCTCTGTTCCCTAAGTATGGGGTGCACGCCTTGCCTCCCTCCTCGTGGAGAACTGCTGGGACTCTGCTAGTAGGATGGATAGAACATCATATCCATGTCCCTAGAAAGATAGGTAACAGTAGTTCTAGTAGTGGTATAAGATGATCATCCACACCCACCCACCTGACCTCCCTTGGCTTTGGCTCACAACACTACTTCCAGTGGGTAAGATCTGACGTCATGGGGCGGAGCCGAGGGAGTTACTACCCGGGTGGGTGGGAGGAGCCAGCTTGAAGACGTTCTACCCAGAATTTTTTTTTTTTTTTGTAAATATCATCTTTATTTCATTTTTTTTCATTTACTTACAGTCAATTGTGTCCAGCATAAAAATCATAAAATCAAATGATGGTACTTACTTATTTCCATATATTCGCAATACACAGAATGTTCACTTTACCCTTACAAGCAAATACCAGGGGGGATAAGGTTCAAGTTCAAGTCAAACCGGGGAACTTCAGCTTGGCCCAGGTTCAGGATTTCTTAGTTTCCATACCTGCTGCACGTTAGGCCCTAAATGCCAGACAGAAGTTTGAGATCATTCCATACAATGCACAGCCCACTTGTCTAGGTATCACAGTTAATTCACCAAGCCCATTCCGGGTCCCTTGAGGGGGCCATGACCCCTCAAGACCACTCCCATCTATACATGAGAGGGGTGGGAGGAAGTCTCCCCTCTCACGGCACAAAGGTTGTGTCCTTCAACATATAGTACAAAAGCCATCTACTCCATCTAATTCTAAATCTCTCCTCTCTTCCATTTAGGCTATGTGTTATCTTCTCCAGGTGGTAGGCTTGCTTTGAGATTTCCCACCAGTCTAGCATTGTGGGAGTACTAGGGGTTAACCATTTTTTGGTTATAGCCTTCTTACCAGCTGTTAGTAAAATAGCAAGGAGGTAATGGGTGTCCCGATCCCTAAGGTTTTCGGGAAGTATTAGTAAAATAAATGCTTGCTGGGTCATTTGAAAGGGCTTACCAAATAGTTCTTGGAGGCAGTCTCTATTGAGCAGAATAAAGGGCTAAATTTGGGACAGGAGAACATTACATGAGTGAGGTGTGCCTTACTTTCCCACAGTTCGCCAACAGGCTGAGCGACCTGGGGTGTAATGACTTGTGATCTCGGAGTTCTGAAGTACCTGACTAGAAATTTCCATCGTATTCCCTCCATTGATGTGAGCTCGAGGTGTAGGCTGCCTGGCGGCAGGCCTGCTCCCATTGCTTATCTTCTATGCGGAAGCCCAATTCCTCCTGCCACTTTCCTTGGAAATCTACCGAGTCTACCAGGGGGCACAAACTTAAAGCCTGATAGAGGGCTGACACCAAATGATTACGGCCTGGGTTAGCAAGCATAGATTGCAGCATGGTGATCAATGGCGGCCATTGCTCTGGGTTACGCACCCCTGCTGGTAATGTTTCATAATAGTGTCGCACCTGCAGATATCTATCATGATGCGAGCCAGGCAGCTGAAATTTTGTCTGGACTTTTTGGAATGACCAAAATTTCCCCTCTGTGACAATTTGGGACAGATACTTCAAGCCATATCTGCTCCATAGTCCAAATACATGGTCCATCTTCCTAGGTTGGAAATCTGGTAGGGCAGATATAGGGCATATTAGTGGTATGTAAGGGGAGATCCTAAATTGTTTCTTAATCTGTTTCCAGATGACCATTCTATGTTGCAGCTCTGGGGGTAATTTATTGCACATTCTGGAGGTTAAATGGTGTGGGTAGAGGATAGCATAATATTCTGAGTCATATACGATTCCTTGCTCAATGTCTGCCCAATGCGGCTCAGCTACCTCCAGCTGCCTAGCTACAACATGTGTTAGCTGCGCAGCCTGGTAGTACCGACGGAGATCTGGGAGAGCAAGGCCCCCTGAGCCTCTTGGCTTAGTTAAAATTTCAAACTTAATTCTAGGCCTACGACCTGCCCAAATGAACCGTGATATAGCCTTTTCCCAGTCTGCAAACACTATACGTGGGATACTGATTGGAATGTTGTTAAATAGGTATAAGGCCCTAGGCAGAACCACCATCCTAATTGCGTCTATTCTTCTGACCAGACTCAGAGGGAGCGTACTCCAGCTGGCTAGGTCTTCCCTAAGTTGGTTAGTGAAAGGAGTATAATTATGTTGGAAGGAATCTTTCAGATTTTTAGTTAGGGTAATCCCTAAGTATTTTATTTTCCCCCGGCCCCATCTGCAAGGAAACTGCTCTTTAATAGTTTGATCCGGGGCATATTGGAATGCTAGGATCTCGGTCTTTGAAATATTAATTTTATAACCGGATACCTGTCCAAAAGTCTCCAGCATCTCATTAATTCTTGGGAGGGCCTTCGCTGGGTCATGGAGGTAGAGGAGTACGTCGTCCGCATAAAGAGCTATGCGGTGTTCCTCTCCAGCCATCTCTATCCCTTGGATATCCTGAGATTGTCTAATGAGTTGCGCTAACGGCTCCATGAAAAGGGCAAACAGGAGGGGTGATAATGGGCAACCTTGTCTAGTGCTCCTGCGCAGTGAGAAACAACCTGAATGGTGACCCATGATCTTAACCCAAGCCCTCGGGGCGGAGTAAATGTTCCCAATCATACGGATTAACGACATGGGAAGTCCAACTTTCTCCAAAACTGTATACAGGAATGGCCAGAGCACTCTATCGAACGCCTTTTCGGCGTCTAGACTGACCAGGGCCGATGGGTACTTCTCAGTATTCATCTTGCTTATTATATGGTAGGTTCTCTTTATATTATCTGTAGTCATACGCCCACATACAAACCCCGTTTGATCTTTGTGTATTAATTGCGGTAGTACCGACTCCAGTCTACGGGCAATGATTCCCATAAATAGCTTATAGTCTGAGTTTAAAACCGAGATCGGACGATACGACTCACACATCCGAGGATTTTTACCTGGTTTGGGGATGACAGATATATTTGCATAGGACCAAGTGGGAGGGGGCAGATCTCCTTCCAAAACCGAATTAAAGGTACGAAGTAGGGTAGGCAGGAGCTGACCCCTAGCTGCTTTATAAAATTCAGTTCCGTACCCATCGGGCCCGGGGGCCTTCATGGATTTCGCCCGGGTTAGAGCACTATCTAGTTCCTGCATTTTTATGGGGCTGACCAGAAGGTTTCCTTGTTCAGTAGTGATGGTCAGGAGGTTGATAGATTGCAAAAATCCTTATCGATTTAGTTGTTACGGGATGCTCTGGGGTGTAAAGGGGAATAATATTCAGTGAGAGGCACCCACTATCTCTTCAAGTTCTAAGAGGTTTGCCATCAATTGGGTGGCAAATAATATTTATAGTGGAAGCCTTCTTCTGCTTTCTGAGCTGGTAGGCCAGTAGCCTAGTAACCCTGGGGCCCACTTCATAGTACCTCTGCTTGAGGAAAGTTAGGGCGATTTCAGTTTGCTGTAAAGCTAACCTATCTAATTCTAGCTTAACTTGTTTAAGTTGCGGAAGTACCGAATTATCACCCTGCTTATGTGCCATTTGCAGGAAATGTAAGGTATCTTCCATTCTGGCCTTCCGTTGCTTACGGATGTTCGCTTGCATAGCGGCATATTTAATGAGATGCCCTCTTAATACTGTTTTTAATGTGTCCCACAACATGCTTGGAGAGGTTTCAGGGCTAGAGTTATCCTCTATTATCTCAGTCAGCTTGTCCTCTAGAAACTCTTTAAACTGTTTGGATTTTAAGTGATAAGGATTTAGTCGCCACTGAGTACACCTCCTTTGCATTTCAAGATTCCATGTAGTGGTAATCTGCGCGTGATCAGAGAGGAATATCTCCTATATGTGAGCCCACCACTAAATCCATATGTTCTATTTGGGTGCAACAGAGGTCTATTCTCGAATAAGTAAGGTGCACTTCAGAGAAGTGCGTATAATCCTTAGTGTTTGGATGCAAGTGGCGCCAGGTGTCAGACCAGCCCACCTCCGCTAAAAACCTAGCCAAAAACCTCTGCTGTGGGGTCTTTCTGGGAGTGTTAAAACTGGATGAATCTCGTTCGGGATTCAGTAATATGTTAAAGTCTCCTGCAAGCATTAATACCCCTTTGGAGAATTGTACTGTTCTGTCCAATAGGCCTCTAACCTCGTTCACTGGGGAGTCTGGGGGGAGATATATATTTGCCAGGGTAACTTCAGTTTCTTCAATGAAACCCCGAAGTAGTACTAAGCGCCCATAAGGGTCAATCCATTTGTCTAGCAGCCTCCAAGGGGTCCGCTGCGAGATCACTATAACCACCCCTCCTTCTGCCTCTTTTAAAGGGAAGAGCTATATATCCCCCATAAGCTGCCCCAATCGCAGGTGCTCCTCTTTACTTAAGTGGGTCTCTTGCAAGTAGACAAGGTCTGCTTTCCATTTTCTAATCTGTGAAAGAACCCTGGACCTCTTGATAGGGAAGTAAGCCCATTTACATTCCAGGACAGGTGTTTCAAAAGGTGCTATCCATGACCATATTCGATGTATAAGGAAGCAGACATAAGCTTACCGCTGGGAACCCGGCCCCCACCAATCCCCGTCCCGTATTATAATGATAGACACAATTGATATCCAGATAAGTAATAGCAGTAACATTCACTTTCAACATAACTATTTGTTGCAAAAAACTGGTTGCCTTTAAACTGACAACATATCAGAAACCAAAAACAACTAATGGCAACCACCATTCGGTATGTCAAGCTGTAAACTAACATTCTCTGTTGTGCAGCAGCTCCTACAGGTAATTCCGATAAAAATGTAATAACTGTGAACAAGAAAAAATAACCGTAACTTCCAAAGTCAGAGAGTTCACTTAACCCTCTACAGTGAGGTCTCCTCACCAGGAGAGTATGCCTCTATATTGGGATACCCCAAGGCTTATCTAGTGCCCAGGTAAAAGGGGAAAGGGTATGGTTAGTCACACTCTCAGCCTGCTAGCCACCTGTTTGGGAGCTCATTACTGCGGGAGAAGAGCTAAATCTCTCATTTCTTATTCTTTTATCCCTTATTCCCCCTCATCGCACACCCACCCAGTTAAACAGAGGCCAGCACATTTAGGCCTACCCATTCTGTCGATTGGGGGCAGACCATCTTATACTACTGCTCCATACAGGCATCAAAGTATCCCCCAAGGCCTCTACTTACTCGCCTAGGAGAAGGGACACGATCCTTGTGAGTATTCTAGCGTGCATACCTGCAGACTGTACCCGGAGGAAGGTCCATGGGTAGTCTATAACGCTAAGGAGCCCCAAATGCCCCTTTCAGTTCAGTAAAGATGGGGGGCGTGCTCAAGGTGATTCAGCGTTGTTAACCCACGCTTCCCCCTTCTGTATAGCAAGATCAGAAGGCACCCCCCTGTTCAGTAGGATTTCAGAATCGGACTATTGTCAACTACCATCAGCCCAGCCTGCCACATTAATTCTCAGGGCTAATCCCCATACTTTTCTCGTTGCTTCCCGTTATTGAATTAAAACCTTGGGGCTCAGCCTAACACCCAACCCCCACATTGCCACCAGCCTCCCCTACCCCTCTCGATATCCATACCCATTTCTACCCAGAAGCAATTGCACTCACTTATTTATCAAGGGGGCATTATTAGCGCCATATGCTAAGTAACCTATCTCACGCCCATACCAAAACTAGGAGGGCTAGACCTTTCATGCCTTTTTTTTTTTACCCTTAATAAATCTGCATGTCTTTCTAAATAGTGTAGGTCTGGTTCTGCATAGAGGAAAAAGACCGGCATTTGCGCCTCAAAATGATTAACTGGCAAAAGTTAAGGCTAATAACAAAAGACATGACATTTCTATGGGTTAGTAAACAAAGCCAGGACTTATCTGTCATGATTAGTGACTACAAATAGTGAGGTAAAGCTTTTCAACCAAGGCAGTCCGGTTGCTCGAAATAGCTAACTGCAGTGTCCCATTGCTTTAGTCCTACAGGGGCTTATTTAATCCAGATGTGGCTCCTTCTCTATCGGCACCTTCTAGGGTAGTCCTACTTTGAAAAGTTCCACTCAGAGGTAGCCTTTGCAGAGATCAGGTGGACGCTTGGGCTTGCTCTCGCAGGGAATCAACGATTTTCTGGATTGCTTCTGCACCTTGCTTCTTCCTAGCTTCCCGCTGGCCAGCCTTCACACAGCTGCGATAGCTTTGCGCCAAAGACTCCGCGAGGCGACTGACTGCTTTCATAATTTCGATCCCTTTTTCCGGAGTCCTTCCATCGCCTCTTCTGCAGCGTTGTATACGAGTTGCCATCCTGGTGGAAGGCGATAAGCTTTGCAGGGTAGGGGTTTGGCAATGAGACCAGCATTTTTGGCGCTTTTAGGGTTGGGGTGTATACCTTCCACCTGCCATCACCTCGGGGCGAAGTCGTTCTCGAAATAGAGTCGTTGCCCTTTGTAAAGAACCTGCCCTTGCTTCCAGGCTGCGTGAAGTATTTGTTCTTTTCCTGGGACCAGAATCGCACCAGCATTGTGCGAGGCCTAGCTTCGCGGAGGGGCCTGGGCCCAAGCGTGCAGTGTGCCTCCGAACTCCAGGGTTGCCTCCTCAGGGACATTCAGTATCTGCTGCAGCCTTCCGGACAAAACCTAGGGGTGGTGCCTTCCTGCCTTCCGGGATCCCTGAGATCCGTATGTTATTGCGCCGGCTTCGGCTCTCCGCATCCTCGGCACGCTCTTGCAGGGTCTGCAGGCTTTGATTTAATTGGGCAATAGCCCACTCCGATCTATCTATCCTGGCGTCAGACTCCGTAACTTGCTGCTCTAGCTGCTCCTGCTGCTTTTCTAATTTTCCTATATCGGTCCTCAAGGCAGCAGTTGTTATTCGGAACTCATTCCTAAATTCCCGCAACTCCGAGAGGACCAGGGTCATTTGTCGCTGTAGCGTCGCTAGTGGTGGCTGCTCAGGGTTGTCTGCACCATGCCTCGAGGTCGCAGAGGCCTGCGACGCTTCGCTCCCTGAATCTGACAATCCTCCTTCATCTGCTGCTGTATGACCTTTTTTTAGTGCCCTCTCCCCTCGTTTCGACATTTTCTCACCTCCGAGACGGATCATTTAAGGTATCGCCTTTAAAAGGGTGTAAATAAGGAGGTTATTTACCGACTGCAGCGGGAGCCAACGTTTTAGGCTGCCATAGAGAGCGTGACGTCACCGGAAGTTCGTTCTACCCAGAATTAAAGGGAAAGGCAACTACCAGAAAGTGTGGATGATCATCATACATCACTCCTAGAATTACTGTTACAGGTAAGTAACCTGTTTTCTCATCGAGCGAGGACTTGGTCAGGCGTCCCTCCTGTAACCCCGCTTTATGACAGCACAGAAATACAGGTCTGTCAGCAAGGCGTTCCAGCCTGAAGAGGTCAACATCACCAAAAGGCTCTAAAGTTTTTCCTCCTCGGCCCTCTGCTCAGCAGGATGCCACCACAGCAACCTGTGACATGCTGTCCCTGGTATCAACTATATCTAGTATGGCTATCAGATTCTATTAGGCCTCTCGGGTTGTCACACTATGCACCCTGGCCAGAAACCGACTTAGTGTGACCAGGCCTGCCCACAGACAGGTCGAGGGCGCCATACCTCCTTGGTTCCTTTTCACAGGTTAAGGAGTCGCAAAGGACATATCTCTGGGATAGGAAGCCCTAGGATTTTACAGCACTGGGCCTCAAGCTAACCATATTCTTGTTTCTCATGGTTGAGTATGAGCATACCCTCAAGGGGGCAAGGCAACAACACACGCCTTCTCTGAGGGGTCCCAGAGGCAGGGATTGCTTAAGCCGCAACACAAGGCTGAGAATGTCAGTCACTACTACATGACAGATGTTTCTGCCAGGATTGCAGACATTGGCTTTGGCTGCTGGCGCTTTTCAGTGGGTCCTCAAAGTAACTGGTGAGGGCCTCTTGCACTCTGCACCTAAGACTCTGGTCATCTTGATATCCTACGGATCTCTGGCAGGGCCACTGGGTCTGGACATTCTGTTTGTCTTACCCAGCTCAGGCGCAGGCCCGAGCCTTTTTCTTTTTCAGGTCTTCCAAAATAAGCGCAAGTACTAGGTTCTGAGATCACCATGCGGCCAGTCCCGGCCCCCCCACCACCACCACCTCCTCTCCTCGACCAGTGGAGTGCCAGCACTTCAATATACCCTGGTCTACCATCAACACACAGAGTGTTCACAGGATCTTTACCGATTCAGAATCATACCCTGGGATTGGGCTGAGGCACTGCCTGTTCAGACCCGCTGGGGGGATCAGGGCAAGTCTGGCTGCACTATCATGGGTTCCTTAGTTGCAGCCTCTGCTACTGTTCTTCGGGCCAGGCCACATACGAGGTTTCCTCAGTGGATGCTGTTAATAATCCAGCAGCCCAGCACTTTGGGACCTGACTTGGCCAATTTTCTCTCTTTCTCTTGATGAGCAAATTGCTTAGGTGGTCGCTGGTCTCCCAATTTCTTGATAGGGGCTCTCACTTTCCATTTCTGTATCCCCACCAGCTCCTCACAGCAGCCACCCTGGGCCTAGCCTGAGGGGTGCATTCTGAAATTCAGGAGCCTGGCCCCAGCTGGTGGTCCACCTCCGGAGGACTGTCCTAGTAATGAGGGCGCGCAAGCCAGAACCTTTCCTCCCGTGGTACAGCCAGCCCTCCAACACCCTAGGCTGACTCCCGAACCCGGGTTGTCAGTACTGCAAGTGGTAACACTACCACTGCACTGATGGGCCAGCCAGATGTGTGTGTTTTTAATGGAAATATATCTCCTTTGAAATTCTGTGAATGTGACATTTGTTATAATGAGGCAGACTGTTGATCATGTATAACTGTATTCGTTGCTTGTTGTGCAGCTTTAATAAAATCAAAGTTACAAAAAATCTTTCGCACAGCTTTTCTGCTTTTAACAAATAATAAAAGTGGGCCAGTCGAACCGCCCAGTGGTTAGTGCATCTGTTCGCTATGTGTTTTCCCTGGGTACCAAGTTGGGGCCAGCAGGATCTGAGCACTGTCCCCCAATGCGCAATGCCTCACAACAAGGCTCAAGGTGAGAATCCCAACGAGTGTTACATCAGGCAACATGCGTCATGGGGCAGGGGTATAAGGGAAAGAGTGAACTCACTAGTGAAAAACAGTTACCAAATGTATGACTCAGAATGTTGATCAGCTGCTGTAGTTTGTATAACTTTAGGGGACGCATCTGTAATGTAAATTGTCTCTATTTACAGTGGTAGTTGTCAAAAAGTTTTCTACCTCGAGGTACTACTGAGGTACCACTGAGGTAATTTGCATTGTCTGTAATGTGATCCTGCCTCATTCAGCTTCCATATACCTAGGTATACCTCAGTACTGCAAAACTTTTCTGTGACTACCACTGTATGTATTGTACAGTGTCAGCATTTTCTGTGCAAAAACGAAATAAAACACATTTAATAAAAAAAAAAAAAAAAGTCCGTGACAGCGATTGGGGTCTAAAATCATGGGTCCAATTGGACCCGTCTGTTTAAAAAAACGTGGGTCATATTCAATGTTGTGGGTCCAAAATACAAAAGGTTAGCTCAGCAAGTATACAAATCCCAAACCAGAAACTGCAGAGGATGATGAGACGGGATTGTGCAGATCTGCGCAGCACAGACATCTGATCTGCATAATATTTTATTTAGTTATTGAATTTTGTTGACCCGGTAAGCCCACTGGGCCTAGGAGTCCCTTTTTCAGGGGCAACCGGGGGGAGGGGGATACAGATGGTAAGCAACTGAAATTGAACCAGATTAAGCTGTTGGTGGTATTTTTTAGTGAATGGGAGAAATGTGGCCAGGACACCGGGGAAATTCCCGTACTCTTTTTCGATAAGTGCCATGGGATCTTTAACATCCACCTGAACTACCACCAATCCAGGCAGATGGGACCTCGGTTTAACGTCTCATCCGAAAAGACAGCACCTCAGAAGTGCAGCACCCCCCTCATGCTGCACTACAGTGTCAGTATTGGGATATTAACCCAAGTGCCAGATGTGGGAACTGAACCCACAGCCCTCTGATCTCCCGGCCTCAGTCTGTGCTCTGTCTAAAGCAGCAGGAATCTGCTCCAAAACCATACACATTGTATACTGTACAAGTGACACTGATTCTGGCAACTACTTCCAGTTACTGAAAGAAAGAGATCACACACACACACACACACTACTTCCGTACTTGTTAAAGTGAAGGAACTGTGCACCGGGGTTACCAAAGCTGTGTTTACTTGGCTATGTGTTGTACTTTCTGCATTTGCACCCAGGCAGTAGGAGTGGCAGAACTGCAGTAGATAGAGACCAGACACTACACCCACCATACTGATTAATTTCCATCTCATATAGCAGAGCTTGTTGAAAATGTTACAGATTTGGGCCAGGCCCAGCCATCAATCAATCGAAAACCAATCAAGCAATCAAAATCTTTATTTATCCAGGTGAACACCACTGAGCAAGCTCATTTACAAGGTGGACCTGTGTCACACGAGGTCAAAGCACAATACATTTATATACAGACATTAATATAGACATTTGTATGCAATAAATAATGCACTCAGAACAATAGCATAAGGTCTGGTTAAGGAGGGAACAAGATATAAATGACATGTACACCACAATATTCGGTGCAAATGACAAAGGTAACTGGTGGTGACAGGAGATAATTAAACATTCTCGCTGCCAGCATTGCCTAGCACAAGCTATGACACGGCATTCATGCTTAGAGGGGGACATTGTGAGAAGCTATAAGGGGAGTAAGGGGTTACAGGGTGAGGTAAGGGCCATGAAAATTAAGGGGTGCTAGGACAACAGAGCAAGGGGATGACACATGGTGGGAGGTCAGGTTGGGTAAGGAAGAGTAAGCAGAGAGAAAAGAAGTAAGGTGAAAGGAATATAGGATTGAGAAAACCAGAGGACCATGACTTAGGCAGATCAATGCAGAGGACAGGGTAATGCCAGGAATGAATTACTTCCCCTACTCTCCTGGCCTAACCTATCTGTGCTCATGCTCACCTTGACTGGGGACAGTGTAGAGGATACGGGCTCAGGCTGATTCAACACATATCCGATGACCACATTTATTCATTCATTGCTGCGCTCTTCTCGCCATTCAGACCCACAGACAGACACTGCAACATGACCAACCGGCAGCACACACACACACACTTCTCTCTCACTGTCACACTCTCTTTCTCACAACCATCAATTGATCACCAAGCACGCACAATCCATACCTGGTTTCAGCAGCGATTGGTGCCACTGCCACATCTCTGCCATTCCCTGCCTGTGCAGCTTCGTCCTGCTTGGTGTTGGCTTCTCAAAGATGGTGCCAACTTCTCAAACTGTGACACATGGTAGTAGTCTGCTGTTAGGTGGGGGGAGAGAAGCAGGCATTGATGGAGACAGACTCAACTGGTCAGACCAGGTATAATGTAATGATGGCACCCAGTCACTGCAGCATCTGCAGTGTCTTCTGCCATCCTCTGCGTCCCCCTCCCTGTGACATGTGTGACTCATCTGCCTCCAAATTTGCCTGAGAATAAAAAAAAAAAAAAATTAATAAATAAAAATCTGGGGTGTGATCCTGAGTGGGTCTGGAAGCAGAGTCATGCATATTTATTACTCAGCCCTCAGTGAATAGCATGTGTCTGTTACGACATGCGGTCTCCGCCGGTGTACACCTAAAAATGAGGGTTACTGACCTGTAACCGTAGTTCTAGGAGTGGTATATGGTGCACATCCACGGCAGAATTGCTTTCCCCTTTAAATCTGGCCAGAAGGTCTTCAGGCTGGCTCCTCTCACCCACCCAGGTAGCATCCTCCTCAACACCACCCCGTGATGTTGGATCTTACCCGCTGAAAGCAAGAATCAGTGTGCCACTTGCCAGGAGAGGTCGGGTGGGTTGTATGGATGTGCACCATATACCACTCCTAGAACTACGGTTACAGGTGAGTAAACCTAATTTCCAGGGACGTGGATATGGTGCACTCTCCACACTTCTGGTAGACTCCTGGCAGTTCTGTAGGAGGTGAGGGCAAGGCACACACCCTCTACTTGGGGACAAGAGACTGGAGAACTGAGGCCCCAAAATCAGCATCCCGGCATAACTCAAGATCGATGTGGTAATGGGAGATGAAGGTGTGTGCTGACATCCAGGTAGCAACCCTGTAGATCTCCTGGATATGGATATCTTTGGAAGCAGCCACCCAGGCAGTGGTATGTCTGGTGGAATGAGCCCTGAGCCCAGCACATAGCAGAGGTCGATGCAGTAGACTATCCACCTGCCAATCATGCGCTTAGCTGCCAGTCTGCCAGGTGCAGCTTCAGCGTAGGTGTCAAAGAACTGCCAAACCTTTCCCTGAACTCCATCCATATGCTGCTTGTAATAAGCAAGCTTTCGCCTCAGGTCCAACAAATGGAGCCTGTGCTCGGCCTTCAAGGTTGAATTGGTGAAGTACACCGGGAGATTAATCACCTGGTTAAGGTGGAACTCCGAGACAACCTTCAGGAGGAACTTCAGCTTGAGGAGGAGAACAGCCTTGTCCTTTTGGAAGACCAAATAAGGAGACTTCACTAAGAGCACCTGGAGCTTACTGATCCACCTGGCAGAGGTGATAGCCACCACGAAGGCAGTCTTCCATGGCAGGTGGGAGATGTGACACCTGTGCACAGGTTCAAATGGCTTTTCCATTAACATTGCTCAAACCAGCAACAAGTCCCAGGATGGTGGTGGCTCACACACCGGTGGGAACAAGTGGTCCAGGCCTTTGAAGACACACCCAACCACCTTCTTCTGCACCACTGTCTGCCTACCAGCCCATGCCGGATATGCAGAGCTGGCTGCCAGGTGCACCTTGAGGGTCATCAACCATAGGCCTGACTGGGAGAGGGACCATAGGTAATCTAGGATGTTCGACACGGGGCAGGCAAGGAGACTCATTCCTTGCCCTGACACCAAATGGAAAAAGACCCATAGACTGGAACTCCAGATGCTCAGGAACCAGGCTATCAGGTGCAGGGATTGAAGATCCAGGTGCATGACCATCCCCTGATGAGAAGAGAACAGGTTCAGGTGCAGAGGCAAGCGCCATGGAGGTCTGCTGCTGAGGCTGAGGAGATTGGGGTACCAAAACTGGCCCAGTCAGTCCAGAGCCACTAGGATCATCCACACTGTGTCCTTCTGAACCTTGAAAAACACCTTGTGGATCAGAGGAAAGGGAGGGAAGGTGTACATGAGGCTCCAGGATCTAGTTCCTCGTGAAGGCATCCCCTAGCAGTGTCCTGCACGGGGGAGGGGCACAAAACAGCATCAGCTTTGGGTTGTCCTGGGAGGCAAACAGGTTGACCTAGGGAGTGCCCCACTGGGAGAACAGGTGACTGACTACCTCTTGGTGAAAGGGCCACTTGTGAGACACCTCGCCTGCTTGGCTGAGGGCATCCACCAACTGGTTGGACATGCCAGCCACATGAATTACTAGAAGGTTGGTGCCCAGACTGCGAACAAGGGTCTGGGTGTGGAGAGCTTCCCAGCACAGTGGGAGGGAGTGCTTCCCACCCTGCTTGTTGAGGTAGTACATGGTCATTGTGTTGTCCATCTGGACCTGAACGACCTGACCCCCAAACCACAGGAGCGAAGGCCATCAGAGCTAGATGCACTGAGTGGAGCTCCAACAAGTTGATGTGACATTGGGACTGCATGGTGGTCCAGAGCCCATGAGCCCTGTGATCCCCCAGGTGGGATCCCCATTCTGTCAGAGAGGCATTGGTCGTGAGGGTGACTTTCAGCTCTGGGCAGACAAACGTGACTCCTTCCTGCAGATGCTGTGGGACAAGCCATCACTGGGTGGTATCCCACAAGAACTGTGTCACCGTGACTGGCTGCTCCAGGTGACTGAGGCGCTGAGATCATTGACGGGCCACCTCCCATTGCAAGGGGTGCATCCACCAGCGAGCCTACCAGACCACACTGGTGCAGGACGCCATGTGCCCCATCAGGTGTAGGAAGTTCCGGGAAGGGCGTGATTGCCCGGCCCGAAATGATTGGGCAAAGGAGATAAGATTATCCACCCGGTCTGCCGGGAGTCAGGCCTTCACCCAAAGGGACTCGAGCTCCGCCCCAATGAGCTGGATGACCTGTGAGGGACTGAGTTCTGACTCTGCCTCATTGTCCAGGAGGCTTAAGTCTGAGCAGGTCTGAAGGGCCAGATCCCTGGACCACTTCACCTCCGCTATGGAGGAACCTGTGATCAGCCAATCATCGAAGTGTGGGTACACTGGACACCTCGGTGTCGCAGGAAGGCTGTCAACACTGCTTTGCCCTTGGTGAAGACCCTGGGGCTGAGGAAAGGCAGAACAACATGGCCTGGAACTCATAAAGGATCCCTTCCAAGCAGAACCATAGGAACTGCCGATGGCACAGATGGATCAGGATGTGGAAGAAGGTACTCTGAAAGTCCAGAGAGCAGAACCCCATGTCCTGCTCCAGGGACGGAATAATCTGATTCTGAGTGACCATCCGGAATGTGGGCCGCCCTAGGGATTTGTTGAGGTCATGCAGATACAGTATCAGGCACCAACCCCACCCCCCAATCTGTTTCGGAACCAGAAAGTATCTGGAGACGAACCTGGGACTGGCTGTGGCGTCCTGGACGTGGACCACAGCTTCCTTCTGGAGAAGCTGGGTGATGTCCACAACATGACCACGGACACCACGTCTTCACAGGGGGAGGGGGCATGGTTTCAGCTGGGCAGGAGAGCCTCGAATTCTAGAGGCAACTCCTGACTCACCACTTGAAGCACCCATTTTTCTGAAGTGATGATGGACCAGGCGGAAGCCAAGTGGTGGAGCCGGTCCCCCCGCTTGTCCTGGGCTGGACAGGACAGGCGGAGAATGACACCCCCAACCCATCACTGGGCAGGCTTGGAGCAGCTCTGGAGCTGGCAGAAACAGCAGTCCCTCGACTCCCCCCCCGGACTTCTTCGCATCAGAGGAGACTGGCTTTGGCTTGGGCCACCAGGCCTGCTGTTGTCCTTCTTGGCGCTGCAGTGGTCTGGCTGGAGGTGCAGACTAGGGTCAAAACTGAAAGGGCTTCTTTCGTTGTTTCTGGCCCTTGATGTCCTTCTGGGAGGATGTGACGAGTCCAGGGTGGCGTTGGACTTCTTGATGCAAGTGAGATGCCTGTCATCACCGGGCCCGAACAGATCAGTGCCTGAGAAGAGAATGTCCGCCAGCTTATGCTGAGTATCTGCTGTGAAAGTCGAGGTTCTTAGCCACACCTTGCGATACAGAGCCACTGCTGCGGCCACAGACCTGGCACAGAAATTGCCAATGTCCAAGGCCATTTGGAGCTACTCTTTGGCTACAGCGTGTCCCTGGTCATGGACCAGCTTGACCGGCAGCTGCAGGTCAGCCAGAAGACAGGGAATAACCTGGCCCAACATGCCTAAGAGGCAAAGTTGGGATCATAATGGCTGAACTGGCTTGCCGAAGGCCCAGGGATGAGGCAGCATGAACCTTTTTGGCCCCATGGTCCAGCTTTTTGGACTTCTTGTCTGGGGGGCTTAACAACGTCCTCAACATTGCCCGTGCACCAGAAAACTGAGTCAGAGACCAGCTCTTCAGCTGAAGGATGGCCGGTGAACCTGAGAAGAGACCCAGTGGGCACCACATACTTGTGGACCATCCAGGCCAATGGTGTTGGACGGGAGGCAGGTAGATGCCACAGCTCCAGACCGGTGCCAAAGGTAGCCTCTGCTACAGGGAAGATGACCTCAGGGGAGTCATCCCAGTCCAAGATCTCTGTCATGGGGTACTCAGCTTGCTTTTGAACTGCTTCCAGCAGGATCCCCACACGAGATCAAATGGAGCAGAGCCCCAAAGGACGTCATCTTTTGCTCCATGGAGGTCTCCTCACTGGACTCCCAGTCGAAGCTGGGTGTCCAAAGGGAATGCATAGAGGAATCCTCTGAATCCAAGGACTCCTTGAACACTGCCCGGGAGTGTGGTTCCCCACTGACAATGTGGGGCTCATCAGAGTACGTAATGAGCACCAAAAGCCTACTGGGAAGTCCGGTGGCAGAGCGCGCAGTTTTGGACGGGGCCCCGGTCAAAGGCTGTGGAGGTGGTGGCTCCACTCTAATAGGTAAAGAGGCAAATGTTGTCTTGGCTGGGGGAACGGGCATGGGCTATGGCAGCCATGGAAGAGCTGGAGTTGGTTGTGGAGCACGGCCATGGCTGAGGATCCTTGCTGCCAAACAAGCTCCTCATACCAATGCCTCAAGTTGCGATGGAGCCTTTTCTCACCCAGAGACGAGGAAAAGGATCAGGAGTGTTGATGGCATCTTTTGGCTGATGTCCAAGAGTGGCACTGACAAGAATATCGAGAGTCCCTCGACCTTGATCAAGAGCTGTGGGACCTTGAACAAGACCTCAACCAACGAGGTGCTGGTCAGTGGGGAGGAGAAAAAAGGGGGAAGGTGTGAGACACCAAGGAACCTCCCAAGTGCTCAGGCTCCTGAGGGGAGTCTGCTGGTTCAGCATGTTGATCTGGCCCCTCCTGTGAGAGGGCCATAAGGACTGGAGTCCTAGAGAGGGAATTCTCCCCACCATCCTCCGACAAATGTGTCGATTGGGTCGAAAATTGTCTTGACCAGCTGGTTGACCGATGTCCCGGTCAGCAAGCCTGATGGGGACACTGTGGGTCAGTATCCTGGGCAAGAGCAACAGAAGTGTCAGGCCAAAGCTAATGGCTCGACAGCCATTGAGCCAGAAGAAGCACGAGAATGGTAGGAGCATGCCCACTCTTGATCCCATGACATTCGATGGAACTTTTTTGATTTGACATCCCATGAAGATTTTGACCTTTGGGAAGAGCCCTCCTCGAGGGTAGGTAGTAAGGGACTGGCACAAGTCCCAGACTGCCCCAATGAATGATGCACCCAGGCCCACCAGAACCCAGGCAGACGAAGTGCCCGAAGTAGCCTGGGCTTTGGCCTCCTCAAAGGTAGCAAGCTGAGCCACCAAAATGGCTGCCACAGAAAGATCCTTAAAGCCATCTTTCAACTTAACTGGATGGTCTCGTTGGTCCAGGCGACCCAAGAGGAGATGGGTGTAACAGTCCTCCAAAGTGGAGGCCTGGAGAGTCCGGCACAGGCTGCAGGTCATGTTGGACCCCTAAGCAGTAGACGCATGCAGAGTGCAGATCAGTATGCAACATCTTTTGTGCGCATGTTGTGCACTGCTTGAAGCCGGGATCCATTTTCCGAAGAGCAGAAAGAAAATGGTTTTGAATCGCTTGAAAAAGCTTGAAGACCAAAGTCATTGAAATGAGGGCCTACATCTGGTGCAGAGATGCGATGGAGGGAACCTGATGCTTCCAGCGGAAAGGAAGATCTGACATCACGGGGTGGTGCTGAGGAGGATACCACCCAGGTGGGTGGGAGGAGCCAGCTTGAAGACCTTCTGGTCAGATTTAAAGGAGAAAGTGTGTATAGTGTACCATATCCACATCCCTAGAACAAATGTTGTACCCCCCACCTTTTGGCACATGTTACTGCTATCACTGAGCTAGGTCTGAAGTAGGACCTCATAGATTTTACTTAAGAGGAAGCTCTTGCAGCAGGTAATTACATGTAGGACTGATGCCACCTGGTGGCAGATCACTGCAAAACTTTTCTAGCAGTACCTAGGGGACCACCCACCCATGTCGGCTGCACCCCCACATCTCATCCTGTATATAGGAGGTATGGACCCCATCGCTGTTCCAGTTCTTTCCCCTCACATCAATGAGTTAGTTGGTTTCGGCTAGGTCCTATGCCAGTACCAACCACAGTTATCTTTTTCCAGTAAAACTTTTGATAATAATCTTCTCATGTCCACTCCACCAACGGGGCACACCAACAAATGCTCTTTTGGGCATCAGATCCCCTTAAAGGATGGTCACTCTGCCTTTTTCTTCTGCTTAGGTGGAGACCACGACACAGGGGCCTGCTCCCACTGCCAGGCCTTCAACAGCAGGACCCGCATATGGTGCCAAAAATTACTCAAAGCCTTCCTTGCACACCAACAGTTGGCAGCCATGCAGTGAGACTCTTCTTCTGGAGTGGATTCAGATCGCCCACCCACCAAAAAGAAGCACCACAAAGAGAAGCATCGAGAGAAGCACAAGGAATGGGAGAGATCCCACTTGAGGTCCCGGTCCTCTGGATCGCACACATCCTCCAGATCAGGCTCTTCAGGCCACGAGTCCCGCCTGATGACCCTGAAGCTGGCCGTTCCCATGACGAGTTCGGCCTCTCCCTCCAAGTCCACCGGCTCTTCAACTTCTCTTCAGCCAATCAAAGTAAGCCCTACCCCGGCTTCCTCGGGGAGATCTGTGGACTCAGGTAAGACTCCCTCCCGCTCAGCCTCCGTCTCCGGTGCTGACTCCCTGGAAGGGAAAAAGTTCTCTACATTCGTCTGGTGGGGCTTCCTTACCTCCTAAGCAGGGGTGGGAAAGGGTGGAAGGTGGTTACCTTTAATGCTAAGAGCCTTGGGAGGAAAACTGCAGAGCTACAGGTGCTCATGGCAGAGGGATAGGTGGACATTGCAGCCATCACAGAAACATGGGCCACCCAATATAATGACTGGGACCTGTCTGTACCAGGGTACAGGTTGTTTCGTAGGGACAGAGTGATTGGGAAAGGAGGGGGGGGGTGGCACTATATGTGAAGGAAGGACTGAACTGTGTAAGGGAGGAAGGGGAGGAGGGTATTACGGAGTCACTTTGGATGCAAATCCAGGATTCCAAGAATAGGATTCTCAGAATGGGAGTGGTGTACAGGCCGCCATCTCAGACGGAGGAGTTAAGACAGGGAACTAGCGGGACAGATCAGGAGGACCTGTGAGAAGGGTAGTGTGGTGATTGTGGGGGACTTCAACATGCCGGGAGTGGACTGGAGTACCACAACAACCATGAACAGAAGGGAGCAGGTACTGCTGGATGCCTTCCAGGACAGCTTCCTGCTGCAAATGGTCAGCGAACCAACCAGGTTAGGGAATACGCTTGACCTTGTGCTGGCAAATGGGGACTTTGTAAGAGAAGTTACCGTGGAAGAACCGCTGTCAGGGAGTGACCACTACTCAGTATGGCTCACATTGGATATGGGCAAGGAAGGAGTGGAATCTGGCACGAGTGCTGAACTTCAGGAGGGCCGACCTTGGGAGGATGGGAAAGTGGTAAAAGGGTACCTGGCCAGAATTCAACCTAGTATGGACACTAGCCAGAGGTGGGTGCTCATAAAGCTGGGGATAGTGGAGGCAACCAAAACCTGCTGCAAGGCCCAGAGCAAGAAGGCTAGGGCTAAGAAACCGAGCTGGTTGGGCAAGGAGGTCATGGAAAAGGTAAGGAGGAAAAGAGCTGCCTTTAGAAGGTACAAGAAAACAGGGAGGAGGGAGGAGTACATGACGGAATCGAAGGAGGTGACTTGGGCAGTAAGGGGAGCCAAGGCATCTACGGAGCTCAGGCTGGCACAATTAAGAAGGGGGAGAATGACTTCTTTAGGTATATCAGGGAGAAAAGGAGCTGTAAGGACCACATAGTAAGGATTAGGAAGGAGGGGGGTTGGGTGGAAGCAGGGTGCGATAAGGCAGAAGCACTAAATGATTACTTCTGCTCTGTATTTATTAAGGAGAAGGGGTGACATCCAAGGGGGGAGGAACGGGAGAAATGGGGGGAAGGGGTGACAGATGGGGAAATCATGGAGTGCAGAGTTCAGGAGGGTTTAAAGGCACTGAGGGTGGACAAGGCGCCAGGCCCAGATGGCATCCACCCCAGGGTACTGAAGGAGCTGGCAGAGGTCCTTGCTGGACCTTTGGCAGACCTATTTAATGCCTCACTTCACTCGGGGTGTGTACGTCAGGACTGGAGGATGGCTCATGTGGTGCCCCTCCACAAGAGTGGGCCCAAGGATGAACCGGGGAACTACAGACCGGTGAGTCTCACATCCATCGTGGGTGAGCTAATGGAGACTATCCTGAAAGAGAGGCTGGTGGCCCTCCTAGAGGCCAAAGGACTACAGGACAGCAGACAGCATGGCTTCATACGTGGCAGATCCTGCCAAACCAACCTGGTGGAGTTCTGTGACTGGGTAATTAGGCAACTGGACAGGGGCCATGCAGTGGATGTCCTGTATCTGGACTTCAGTAAGGCATTCGACTCGGTGCCGCATGGAAGGCTGGGAAGTAAGTTAGAAGGCACAGGGGCAGGTGCAAAGCTAGTGAGATGGGTAGGGAACTGGCTTCAGGGAAGGCAACAGAGGGCGGTGGTGGTGGGTGGGGAGCACTCACACCCAAGGGTGGTGACAAGTGGTGTTCCACAGGGCTCGGTGTTGGGACCAGTGTTGTTTGGGATATTCATTGCAGACATATCATTGGACATCAAGAGCAAGATCAGTCTGTTTGCTGATGATACCAAGATAGGAGCAGTGGTGGACAACCTAGGTGGATAGCAGGGGTTGCAGGATGATCTGGCAAAGCTTGAAACCTGGTCAGACACCTGGCAACTGGGGTTTAATGCCAAAAAGAGCAAGGTGCTGCATTTTGGGGTGAAGAACCCAAGGAGGAGTTACCAGCTGGGGGAGTGCAGCTAGCCCAGACAGAGGAGGAGAAGGATATCTGGGGGTGCTCATTACAGGGTCAATGAACAATGTGGCACGATGTAGGAAGGCAGCTGCAAAGGCCAATAAAATACTGGGTTGCATTGCAAGGGGTGTATCCTCGAGGAAGGAGATGGTGATTCTGCCACTGTATAGGTCATTAGTTAGACCGCACCTGGAGTATTGCGTGCAGTACTGGCGCCCGTATCTGAAGAGGGACATTAAGTTACTGGAGGGGGTGCAGCGCAGGGCGACAAAGATGATCAGGGGGCTGGGGGACTTATCATACGAGAGGAGGCTGAGGGAATTGAACATGTACTCGCTGGAGGAGAGGAGGGACGGGGGACACGATTGAAACCTTTAAGTACATGAAAGGAATAAACAAGACTGGTACAGAGGGGCTGTTCAAAGTAAGGGAGGGGAAGGGAGGGACACCAGGGGCTATGATATGAGACTGGAGGGAGATAAGGAGACACTTTGTTACAGAGAGGGTAGTAGCTGGGTGGACTGCATTTCCTGCAGAAGTGGTATCCAGTAGAACAGTGGACTGCTTCAAAAGGGGATGGGACAGGACAAGGGGGAGGGTCAATGTAGGAGAAGGGTGGAAGGGAGGGGCAGCTGCAGAATAAGGGGTGTTAGCTGCACATTCGAGCAGACTTGATAGACCTCTAGGCCTTTATCTGTTGGCAGATTTCGTATGTTCGTAAGCATAAGTCCTCCGGCGTCAGAACAGCCTCTGTCGGACAAGACACACAAGTCTTCCAACCGCCCTCAGCCTCCGGCATCAGAAGGGTGTCCGTTGGACAAGATACACAAGCCAGCACTGGACCACTGCCCCATCTTCGGTCCTCCGGCTGCCACCCCACCGCCGCTGGCTAAGGTTGCCCCAACGCTGGCGACTCCGGCCAGTCCCGACACCAGCTCCGACGTTACTCCGTCTGTTGAGCGGACGCTGATAAGTCAGCCTTCCGAGCCTGATGACTACCTTCTCGAGCAGGCCCCACTGTTGTCTCCCATTTGGCCGCCACCAACGCTGGACCAGCCTGATACCGGTACCGACGCTGGCAGTGGGACACTGATACCTGACCCAGCTCCATGCTCTCCCAGGCTAGATATGTCCCAAGTTTTTGCCCACTGGTGGGACACTGTGACCTGCTCCCCAAACTGGGCCCGGCTCCCACTCCGCAACCTGATCCAGTCCCCGAACCTCAGCCTAAGGGGAAAGAGGCCCCATTGCCTCCTGATGATGATACTGGAGACCCTTCCCTAGAAGTTCTAAAAAGCATCTGAACAAGCGTAGGCAGAGACGGTCTCGTTCCAGGAGCTCCTTCCGCTCTGCCTCACCCGACCGGCACAGGCACAAGAGAAGGAGTTGGCACTCTCCTTCACCTTCCTCTATGGACACGTGTGTCGACTCAGATTCTTCTCCCCCATTTCCGACGTCGAGACTCTACCCAAGGATACAGAGGATCAGCCTAAATCTCACCGGATGACCCCAGTTTTATGGAGGTCATGCGCCACATACAAGAGAACATGGGGTAGGACATGGAGGCCCTTGACCCGGGGTGCTTGAGGCTGGCAAAATATTTATGCCAAAAGGACCCCAAGCCCATGGTCAACCCACCTATGGTGGACACCTTCCAGGTTGTTACCCAGGCTACCTGGAGGCATCTTCATTCATCCTCCCCAGTCCTCAAGAAAGCGTACCGCCTCTACCGGGTGCCTAAGGACTGTCCTTTTCTGGCCGAACAACCAGCCACAGATTCAGTGGTGATTTCTGTGGCTCATGACTGTTCCCAGAGGCCCAAACACCTGAGCACCCAGCCGCCTGACAGAGTCTTAAGCAGCTGGATTCATTGGGCAGAAATGTCTGCCACTTGCAGCATCAGGAGTCTTAACTTCCTGACCCATATGGTCCAGTTCCAGAATGCCCTCTGGGAGCAAGAGCTGAACAGCCTGCAAGGCATGCCAGAGTGCCCGCAAAAGGCAGAACTTGCAAAATTGCTCCAGATGGGCTCTGACGTAGGTACACACCTTTTGAGATCTGCGTACGACTCTGCAGACACATCTGCAAAGGTGGTTGCCACAGGCATTTGTCTCCGCATTACTCCTGGTTCGGTGTCGGGGGTTGCACCAGATATTCAGACGAACATTTTGGACACCCCTTTAGAGGCGTTTCTTCTCTTCAGTGAAGAGTCGGAGAAGATCATCTCAAAATTACAAGACTCCAGTAAGGCTGTCCATACCGTGCAGTCAATATACTGCCCAAAACAGGGACAATTTTGCAGGTCCTGTTTTCGTGGCTGAGGGGGACACCAGCCTCAGCAACCCTGCTTCCAGCAACAGCCTCAGCAGGGAGGCTTTGGTTGATGAGCTGGAGCCAAGGGCTTCGATGCCTCCATCTCTTGACAGGCGAAACCAGCCCCAGCCACCTTTCCCCCTTCCCTAAACACCTGACTATTCAGGCAGCTGTCCTCTCCTTGACATTCCTTCAGGAGATCAGGTGGGAGGGTGCTTTTCTCTGTACACAGAAACGTGGAGAGAAAGCACCTCCAATCAGTGGGTCTTCGAGCTTGTGGAATACGGGCATTCCATCGAGTTCGAAGAGCTTCCCATGGACAGACCACCCCCCCCATCCTGCCATCTGAGGGGATACAGAGATCAAATACGTCTAGAGATTTGGTTTCTGCTAGCCAAAAGGGCCATAGAACCCATCCTTCCGCCAGAGAGAGACTCGGGCTTTTATTCCCATTTCTTCCTGGTTCCGAAGAAGATGGGATTTAAGACCCATCTTGGACCTTAGCGATCTGAATCTGTGGGTTTCCTACAAAAGATTCAGGATGGTCTCCTTCCCCAGTCTCCTTCCCATGATCTCCTGAGGAGACTGGTTGGCGTCTATGGACATGCAAGATGTGTATCTGCATATCCGTATTGCCAAGGGACACAGAAGGTTCCTGAGATTCAGATTTGAAAGAAGACATTTGCAGTCTCGAGTTCTTTCCTTTGGTCTCTCCTCTGCCCCAACAGTCTTCATGAAGTGTATGGCAGTAGCCACTGCAGCACTCTGAAGGACGGGCCATTTTGTGTTCCCCTACCTGGACGATTGGTTCCTACTGGCTCCCTCCAGGGATCACCTTCAAGAAACGATTCCGAGACACCCTTATGCTCTGTCAGTGTCTGGGTGTCACGATAAATCCTGATAAGTCATTTCTGACTCCCACTCAAAATCTGCAGTTCATAGGGGCATTATTGAACACGGTTCAAGGGAAAGTGTTCTTGCCAGCAAACCGGGTAGAGTGCATTCGGGCTCCAGCCACCCTAATCTTTTCAGCCTCTACAGTTCCGGCCAGGCTACCGCTCAGGTTGCTAGGTCACATGGCAGTAGCCATAGTCTCAGTTCCCTTCATAAGATTACGTGTAAGAATGATTCAGGATTACCTGAATGCGCAGGTCAGAGTCACGGAGCCAGTCCGCCAGGAACTTCATTGGTGGATGTCATCCTCAAAGTTCCTAGAGGGAGTTCCATTTCAACCGGGACCCCCTTTGCAGACAGTGTCCATGGATGTTTCAAATACAAGATGGGGTGCGCACTTAGGGGATCACAGGACTCGAGGTTCCTGGTGCCCATCAGAGGAGAATCTACACATAAACATCATCGAGTTGAGAGCAGTCCTTTATGCGCTGTAGGCGCAGGACTCGGTAATTTTTCCAGGTCACCTTATTGTCCAGATGGACAACACTTTGGTGGTCTTTTACATCAACAAACATGGAGGCACCCACTCTTATCCTCTCTATCGAGAGGCCATGAGAGTTTGGGATTGGGCCACCACTCATCAGTTGACCATTTCCGCCGTTCATGTTCCCGGAATCCAGAACGTATTAGCAGACGCTCTCAGCAGGTCGAAGTTGCAGGCCCACGAATGGTCCCTCCTTCAAACCGTGGCCGACGATGTGTTCGCCAGGTGGGGGACTCCAGATCTGGACCTTTTCATGTCTCAATCCCAACGCAAAACTGCCCAGTTTCTGCTCACTAGATCCAGAGCCTGGTGTTTTTTGGTGAGACATGTTGTCCCTCTCTTGGAAAGGGAGGTTTCTTTATGTCTTCCCTCCCTTTCTTCTTCTGCAGAGGGTCCTCCTCAAAGTGCAGTCAGAGGGGACTACTATGATCCTGATCGCTCCACTGTGGCCTCGTCAGATATGGTTCCCCTTGCTACAGCGTCTTTCAGAGCAACCTCCGGTACCCTTACCAGTCTCAGTGCATCAGACAGCAGGTCCCTGGTTCATCTGAACCTGCGTTCCCTCCACCTGCATGCCTGGCTCCTCAGAACCTAATTAAGCTTAGGTTTGGAGTCTCTGATCAGGTGGCGCAAGTCCTGGTGGAGTTGAGGTAACCCTCCACAAGAGCTACTTACGCTATGAAATGGAAACGTTTCCATCTGTGGGCCACAGCGAAACAGTTGGATCCATTCGTCTGTCCAATCAACACAATTCTTAAGTACCTGCTTTCCTTATCGGAGTCGGGTTTAAGTTACACCTCCATTAAGGAACACCTGTCGCTCTTTCTGCCTACCATGCCCCTGTCCAAGCAGATCAGTGTATCAATTGGAAGTGTCCAAAGCCTTCCATCAGACCCCCTATCTGGGATCCTGTTCTTCCGTGGGATCTGCTTTTTGTGTTGGAGAATCTGACGCTCCCTCCCTTTGAGCCAGATACAGATTGTGAGCTGCATTTTCTCTCTTGGAAAATGCTGTTTGTAGTTGCTGTTCCTTCTACTTGGAGGATTTCCGAGCTTCAGGCACTCATGTGTAAGGAGCCTTGCCTGATTTTTCACGAGGATAGGTAGACCTGTGCACTAATCCTAAGTTCTTACCCAAGGTGGTGTCGGAGCTCACATTGAGCCAGACGGTTCAGCTCCCTGTGTACTACCAAAATTATTCTAATAAAGGGGAGGCTCTACTCCACACCCTAGATGTTCATGGAACTCTGAGATTTTATTTGTCCAGAACCAAGGAGGTCAGGAAATCCGACCAGTTGTTTCTGTCCTTTGCTTCCAGGTCCTTAGGCTGCCCGGTTGCCAAACAGACTCTTTCATGTTGGTTGGTACATTGCATCACTTTCTGTTACCAAAAACATGGCAAGACCCTATCGGGCCCGATCAAGGCTCACTCCACTGGAGCAGTAGCAATATCATTCACAGCTCTCAAGAGGGTATTGACAGCGGACATTTGTGCTGCAGCTACCTGCCACACTGTTCATACCTTCGTCAGGCATTACAGTCTGGATATAACCTCCAGATGCAGAGCAGGTTTCGGCCTAGCGGTTTTGCAGGGCTTGATCTCTTGAGGGATTTCCCCTGAGATTCTGTTCCTTGCCTCTCCCTTTCCTCCTCCCAAGTAGTTGTCTTTAGTTTTATACTGCTTTGAAATCGGTCCTATATGTAAATACCTGCTGCAAGAGCTTCCTCTCGAAGTGAGATAGTACAGTTATGTGAGAACTTACCGTAACGGTAGATCTTTGAGAGTAGCTCTTGTAGCAGGTCTAACTTTCCCTCCCTCCATTCCCCCGAGGATTATACTCTTACTGCATTGGCTATGCCGACTCTTTTTTGTTTGGCGAGGGAAGTGTGGACCATTTTTCCTTCCTCTATTGCTGCAGCCTCATACAAGATCTGCCATTCTGGCGTCCAAGAACTGGAGCACATGGGGACTGCTGCCTCCTGTATACCGGAAGGGACATTGGGGGTGGAGCCGACATGAGATGAGCAGTCCCCTAGGTACTGCTGGAAAAGGTTTGCCATGATCTGCCACCAGGTGGCATCAGCTGTAATTACTTGCTGCAAGAGCTTCTCTCGAAGATCTGCTGTTGCAGTAAGACTGTAAATGGGCTGGCAGTATAGCTTAGAGGTTAGAGTAATGAGCTGGTAGATCTAGCAAACTTGGGTTTGATTCCAGCAATATCCACTTGCATACTTTGTGACTCAGAGCAAGTCACTTAACCTCCCCAGTGCTCCTGGGTCGCCCCTGAAAACAGGCCCTAGTGCCTAGTGGGTCTTAACCAGTTACCATTCCAACTCACTGCTTCCATGCCACCAGTCCACACTAAAAGCGAAAGTACTTTGGAACAGGCATGCAACGGCACTGGAATAGATTGGGGGGGGGGGAGGAAATATTCTGAACAAAATATACTAAAAGTATATCTAATAAGGACGCAATGCATCGTGGGGGGTTTTAGTGACAAATACAAACCACTGATGCTTCGCACATGTGGTTTACAATATGAAAGTCCCCAGAGCCCCTTTTTTCCAATTATATCTTTTTATGTGTTCGATAAAGGACAAAAAAAAAAAAAACTTTACTTCATGGGTATACAGTTGTCATGAACCCTCCTTGAGGTACTGTACAGTCAGATCTGTAAGATACGCCATGTACATTTTCCACTGTAAATGGAAGATAGTATGTTACATACTTTCTCACTCCTCTTACAAGTTGAGCTGTCCTTTTTCTGTAGGACTGTTCCAGTCTAGTAACAACTGTGTGTGTTTGGTTTAAACATCCCTCTGTCCTAAATATAAACGTTAAGATTTGTGAGGGTAATCTTGGAGGAGCTAAGAGTTGGGCTAAACCTGCTTCATGTGTACTGTACCAACATCTTGTGTATAGGACAGAGTATGACCAGTCTAGAGTTTGTAATCTTACACAGGCTGGGGGAAGCTACTTGCAATGCATGACACGGACCCAGATTTCCTCAGATGAGTACCGTATTAAACACTCAGTTCTGTACTTAGTAAATAGTTAGGAGCCCCTTCGTACAAATACAGCCTCTGTATGTGTACTTTCGGTGTGCGTTATTCTTTCTGTAAAGGCAGTTCAAGTTATAGATTTCATTGTTGCACTTTCATTGGCAGGATGCAGGAGTTCACGATGAATGCAGAAAACTGATATATTTTTATATTTGTATATAATCAGCATCTCCCAGCCTCTCTTTCTGGCGGAAGGGACTTTTCCTTTTATTTTTTTAACTAAAATGAATGTTCCTGCTATCAAAAAAAAAAAGGAGCAGTGGTTAGGCTATTAAAAGACTGCTATTTATAGTGCACTGTGAGAATGCAGTTACTCGTTGAATTTCATCATGAACATATTCTGCAGTGGCAGACTTTTTTTTGACATGGTTGAAGTAGCTTTGTCACACCATTCCCCAGTTTATTTTTGTGAACTACTAAACACTTCTGGGAACCCATACACAGTTGTAGAGGTGGATAGCTGTGAGGGGTGCACAGAGTTCACCATATTGCCACCCACCAAAACTGTGATACACAGAAAGGTGTCATCATTTGCAAGTGGCTGGTTCTCCCTTGCGACAGCAGCGAAGCACCTTGTTATGTAAATCGCATATCCATATGTTACTGGTTACACATAGGCTGCATGACCACCAAGATGCTGGTTGCAACTGCTGCAGGAATCAACCAGTGGCATGGCACCAGACACACAGTGCCACGCCACAACTGCCGCAGTCGTCACCTCGTATCTACATTCCCATTTGTGGCTCGGTGCAGTCCACATTTTCATGCCAGTCTGCAATCATCCATAGTGGTTGTGTGGCCCTAGTTCCATTTCTGTCGCTTGTTGCCTTCCGTGATATTCAGTGGATCCTCACTAAAGATCCCCATTCATGAGTAGTCTGATGTTAGGCGATGCATCCTTCCTACGGCTCACAAGGCTGCAACCTCTTCAAGAGCTGTTGTGAGAACTTCTTCACAGCTTGGGGTCGCTGTACCTTGCAGCTGGGTTGAGGGCACCAGGGAGCCACTGTGCACAGCGCAGCACCTCCGTGCATACCAGTACCCTCACTGCTGTGGATTCATTCCCACTCCATTCCCTGCTGGCACACACTGGCCTGTGTGCTAGAGCTGCAAAAACATGCAACCCCTTTGGGTATAGTACAGAGTGGTGCAAGTTAGAAATGTGCTGCTAACTGGTTCTTGTGAACACTTAGCAACACATGATTGTGACTGTGTATCGGCTGTCATTTCATTTCATTTTTATTAAGGGTTAGACCATTGAGAATTAACTCCTTTAAAATGGTGACCCAAGGCATAACAAATAACATATTACAAAATTACAAAACATACAAAAGTCCATAAATACACAAACAATACACAGAACATATAAAAACATTTACACATCATAAAGTAGCCCTGGAGTTCAGGTACTTCAAAAGATGAGAAGAGAGCCCTCTGCTGGAAGCAGCAAGGAGTTTCAGTTTTTTTATACTAAAAAGTCTCATATCGAACACCTTTATTTGTTGTCAACCAACTCATGCTCGTACTCTCATATTGAGTTCCTCCATGCATTCTTTCTGCCTCTCGCATGTAGCTAAAAAACCAAAACAAAAAAACAACTTTCAGTCTTCATAAAACCATAAAGAAGGAGGTTTGAGGCCGGCATGCTGGTGACCCGGGTTTGCTCCCAAGCCTGGGACGACAGGAGTGGAGGCTGGCAGGGAGGTCTCCAGAGCATCTCTTGGATGCTGTCCTCCCGGGAGGAGGGCCAAGAATGCAGCGCCCTTTAGCGGCTGGTTTCGGCATCTAGCTTTGCAGAGTGAGTGACCACTTGTCACATGCGTGATCATGCCAGGACCTCACGGCGTACATTCCAGGGAGTGTGTAAACCAGAAAATGGAAAATGGCCACCCAGCCGTCCGGATGACAGTGGTCCGTGCCCCCATCGCTGCAAAAACTCGGGATTGCCTGTGCTGTGCGCTTGCCGCCCCTGGCGAGGATTGAAGGAAGGTGCCGATGGGCACTGGAAAAGCCTGCCCTCTGGTCCCCTTCACGGGAGGGGGGAACCCCCGACAAAGGGATATACCGGGTCGACTGGGGGGGGGCAGCGGATGGCGGTCAGGAGGAGCAGTGGGGCTTGGCTGCCCGGAGGAGTGGGCAGCTGGGCTGGAGAAAGGGGCATAAACAAATAATACAAAAACAAGGTTTGCTGTGATGCACTACTGTACAATCTAATATCACATTTAAACACGGGGGTAGTCGCACCTTAACTCCTGCTCAGAAATGGTAGTTTGACCCTTTCTCCAGTGAACCGTTGTTTTTGCAATAAAGATTTTTATTGATTTTTAATGTAGGTTACAACTTAACATACCACAGAATAACAAAAGGTGTGTTTAATTGTTGGTGGACATAGATTATTTATGTGCCTTTTCCTTCCAGATTGCCTTTGCCTGCAGGCTGGCTAAAATGGATTACCTTGCTTCTCAAGAAAACATCTGTGTGTGTTCTCTCCTGTCCTGTAGTGCCAAATGCTGCTGCAGCACAAGAAATGTCGGAATTGATCCCTTAACTTTCTTAATGCAGAACCAGAGCCTGTTTGGGTCGCACAAGTACACCAGATTTTCCTCCAGGCCTTCCTTACAGATTTTGTATTTACATAGAGTGAAAATCCTTGAGGAAAAATACTTACTGCAGCTTCAGCCACAGTATTATAGCAGACATATGGTTCAGACCGAGCTAGTAATCCAGGCTTACATGTCAAGGTCTGTCTTTGCGTTTACTCCTAGATAAGGGCTATAGGCAGCCAGTCATCAGATTTAATAAGGATTAAAGGCAGGGCCGGTTTTCAAACAATGCAAATTAATCTTTGGTGGTCAACTGTGAAAGAAGGACTTCTTGTTAGATATGTGCTGCATTCCTACTATAGAGATGGAGGAACAGTACCTTCCATTCCAGTTTGATGCCTCATCTGTGAGGCTGGTGCTGAAGACTAAGCTTGCCTGTTTCATGGAAGACCTGACATCTTGTTTGAATAACTGTGACCACCTTTATTCAGATGGCAAGGTACTGTGTGCAGTATGAGGGACTCAGATGATAGCTGAACTCGAAAATCAGGTGGCTTTTATGGAGGAGTTGTATGGTTGACCTTCTTTCTTCGTGGATTTGTATTGCTCCTGTCTTTTCTCTAACAGTGTAAAAACCTGCCTTGAAATTGGTAGGCTCCTAAGTCCCCAAAACATAGTGGTTGTAACGTTTGCACCAGAACTCAGAGGAAGTTGGTCTGTATTATTTGTTACAGTCACCCACCCCCAACCCTTACCTATTAAATACATCTTCCTTTTTCTCCTTTGTAAGTCCTGTTTTCTCCCCCTGACCCCAGTCTGCCTACCTTTGACATCCTGGCATCCCTTCGGTCTTCAGGCTGCCATCCCGTAGATCCCTTCAGCTCCTATGTAGGTCTTGTGGCTGCTACCCCTGCGGTGGGTTGGTGGAGAGCCCTACCCAATGCTCTTCCACTGGAACCAGGATCCAGTATTGCCACACACCTCGGAGCCGAACGATCTCCCTGAGATGGCAATCATGCTGTCACGACTGGAGCCATTTTTTCCCCTTTTTTCTTCCCCCGTGGACGTCTGTGGTGTGCAGTGACGCCAAGAGACAGGAGTGCGCACGCTACCGCACGCGCCCCTTCCCAGCATCAGTCACAGCACATCCCACCAAGTCTGTCAATGGCCTGCCGTCGCCCCAAGCCACTGCTAGAGGCCACTAGGCCACCGAGGTGTCCCGCCCCCCTTCCCAGTGAAGGAGAGCAGTCCTGTGGATGCTCGATCCTTCTCCTCCCCTGCTGACCCCCAGTGACCCAGGCTCATTTCCGAACCCGGGTCGTTGGCATGGAGTGAGGTGTGGCGTCCAGCGCCTCAACCCTCAGCGCCACTGGGCCGGCTGCACAGCTCGAGTCTTAAGTAGAAAAGGATGTAGATGAAAAATGTCCAATGAGAGCATCAGTCCTGGTAAAAAAAAAAAATATATATACACACTGTGAGTTAAAATGAAAATTAACTGTTATTATTATTGAATTCCAAGTAGCAGTACTTGAGTTGGCGCTAAAGTGTTGTTTACAGTTGCTAGTAAAACAGTGCATTGCTGACTGTGGACAGAAACCTTGATTTTATTAGCTACTGTGGCTTTAAAAAAACAGTTGGGCTGGCCTTATGGGGGGGAGTGGGGATCAGTCTGGCATGCTGTTGACCTGGGTTTGTGCCCCAAGCCCAGGATGTCCAGGGCAAGGACCGGCAGGAAGGACAAAAAGTGGTCATGTGGATGCCCTCCTGCTGCGGGTGGGAGATGACGTGCACTCCTTTGAGAGCGGTATGTGGAAGATGCATGGGGTCATTGCTGGCGTAGGTAACAATGCTCCAGTGGGTCCCACCCCCAGGAAGCCAACATAAGTATGTTCTACGTGGGCGGGGGGGATGGGCAGGGAGAACAGAGGAAAATACCCAGCCAAGGCAGTCTTGGTGAGGGCCTCCCCATGTGCTCACTCACGCCACCAGACCCTCATCGAGGGCATGTTCATTACCCAGACACTGGTGCCTGGCTCTTGGTTTCAGCGATTTGTACTCCCTCTCCTCCTAAAGGGATAGAACCAACCTGGGCACCAGCAGGATACCCTGGATCTGTCAGTGGACAACAAGAATGTGAGCAAGTCTGATGGGCAGAAGAGTTACTTTATGAGAGCGCCTGAAAGGGTGAGGTGACTGGGAGCATGAAAGGTGGCAAAAATCAAAACCAGATTCGTCCGATGCCAAGAAGGCTGGTCTTTTTTTATGTTCACTTTATTTTTTTATATATTTTTTTTTTTTTTTTAAGCAGGCCTTCATCTCTCACCAGTCTCTCTGTTATAATTATATTGATAGGAGGACCACATTCAATGTCTGTTTTACAGATTTGTTTGTATACAGTGCCTATATGGAGAACTTTGATGCAGTGGCACTGTTTTTTTCCAACACTCCCTGCACTGCATGCAGTGGTTCAGATCCACGCAACACAAGCAATTACAATTTCATTCATCCCTTCCAGCACCAAACTAATTTATAGCCCCCATATCACCAGATTTTGTTGTTCCCTGACAGACTGGGTTAGGCATAGCACATATCAGGGAGCTGGCAGTAGACAGGTATATTTTGTTTTTTTTTTATTATTCCCTGGTGGGTCTTTTTGGGTACTAGATCCATCAGGTAGTTTGGGGAGAAAAACGGGTCTTTTTCTTAATTCCTTCACAAGTTGGGCATTGAATTCATCAGGTTGTTGGTGCGGGGGAATAGACTTTGTTTTTTATTTTCTGATAGGCTTGGTTGCCCCCCCCCCCCCAAAAAAAAAAGGAAGTGAGAAATTATTTAAAATTGTAAAATCTTAAGAATATAGACATAGTACTGATTAATGAAATGTGTGTTGAAATGTTGCAATCTAATTGTTATATAGGAGGGATGATATGTAAGTGGTAACACGACAGGGTGTGTGGCTATGCTGTAATAGCAACATACCCTTGGTAGGGTGTAAGGCACAAGGCACAGCCAAGTGTCTTCAACGACCCAACAGATAAGGCTACTACAGCATACCAGCACAGCATGGAGTCTTATCCCAATTACAGAATGATGAAAAAGCCCCCACCCTTCCCCCCAAAAAAGGGCTGCCTGATGGCTGAGTGGATAGTGCTGCACACTCCAATGCTGGCGACCTGTGTTGGAAAGTGGTCCTGGGAAGCTGGTTGGACAGCCCTAGGGAGGGAGGGAGGGAGGATGTCGGGATCAGCTGCTCTGTTAACCTCTGGGATGGACCAGGGAGTTTGCCTGTTCTGCAGGGTTATCCTTTCAGTGTGCAAGGTCACATCAGGACACTGCCTGATGTTGGTGAGGTGCGTGTGGGGCAAGGGAGAAAAAATTAAAATACCCTGTCAGCCTGATACCGCAGCCTGCCATAGGCCTCTCCTAACCGACTCTTGACTTCAGTATCTGGATTGAGAACTGTGTGTGTGGTGCGATGGCCCTCCCTCTCCTGTCCCTGTCCCTGGCACGGGGAGGGGGAATTCATGGTAGACGTATGATGGTGGGAGATGGGGCTAGGTGGGCTGGAGGGACCAGTGGTGCTAAGGAACGTAACTACCTTCATTTAAAAAAAAATGAAACTTAAAAGAATGACAATTTAACTGACAGTGTATTAACTGCACAATTATGTGACTGGATTTTACAAATCACAATACAGGATTTTTTAAATTGCCATTTTTTTAACTCTCTGCAATGAGTTGTTTTTGTGGTTCTGAAGAATGGTAATGCCATGGGTAACTACCACTATTTTAGAATAGAAAGTGCAAGGAGATTTTTTATTCTTAGGTGTCACCATTAGCAGTGTGCACTTGTGAATTACAGAAGTGAGACAAAATATGAACTTCAGGGGCCACTCAGATGGCTGAGAGGTAGAGCAGTACTCTGACATGCAGGGAACCCATGCTCCCTTCTGACCATGGGCTCACCCCAGTGGCAGGGAGCCCATACTGACTTCTGATTGTGGGCTCCCTGCCACTGGAGGGGCGGTCTGATGGAGCACCTCCTAGGGTGAGGATGTGGGAGGGCTGCACACTGTGCTGTAGAGGCCTCCTGTGGCTTGGTCTTTGATGTCTTTCACTTCTTCATCTGCAGGGAGCAGAGGCATGGGCAAAGAAATGGATTCAGTGGGGGGGGGGGATCACATAAGAGGTGAGTATCAGGACATAGGACTTCATGACCTCTCTTACAGCTTGATGTAGACTGTTTGGAGGAACAGAAAGTGTGAGGTATCCTTCCATAGCCTGAGCTACCCAAGTGTCCTCCAGCGGGACCATGAACCCTGTCTAGGCTAACCAGCACTGTGCTCATCATCTAGCCTCCAGGAGGTGGACCCCACCATGGGTGGGGGGGAAGCCACAGAGGAGCAAGAAGCACACTGTGTTCCGTGGAATGTAAAGTTTGACTGAAACAAGCACTCTGTGGAGTGTCAAAACCTCCTCCCCAAAAAACAAAACAAAATGGGAACAAATAAAATTACCTACGCAGGAGATTGTGGGTCAGTTATTGGGATTCCTTAATATGTGACAGGCGATCTACAGGAGTAACTGTACCGATAGAATGGTTGTAAGGGTGTGGATAACATTTAGCTATCCACACTTTGACAGATCCACTGGAACAGGCTGATTCATTGGATGTCTTCAAACTAAGCTCCTCCCACCACCTGTGTGGTATGTCCTCCATCTCTGCCTCATGATGTCAGATCTTTCTTTCTGCTGAAAGGGACAGGTCTCCTCAGTCTGCAGCTTTGGAGTATTCTTTCAAGTTTAGTGCTTTTTGGCAAACAGTTTTACTACTTTGATTGTATTTCATCATCAGCTCATTCCAGCTCTGCCTTCAGTGTCCTCGACCTTGGCGTGGAAGAGGGGAAGCAGCAACGCGACTTCAAGTCCTGTGTTCAGAGTTGACAAAAATGTTGAACACCAACCCCCACGCATCCTGTTTTTACTGTCTGTGAGCGCAGCATGACATGGAGGGCTGTGGCCTTTGCTAAATAATGTTTCCAACATTACTGAAAGATAAGCAAGCCAGATTTTTCCTAAGTCGCCCCTCTGACCCCGGTGCTTCCAATCCTCAATCAAGAGGACGTGGCTACATTTCGTGTCCTCGATGAGGTCATCCCAGGATCAGCCGCAGCCAATGGATGTGTTCCAAAGCCATTGCTACCGAATGTACCTCAGCGTGTGGTCTACCATGACTTCTGGAAGACTCTCCTTGACATTGGCCCTTGGGTCGACAGTCAAGGTTGAGATCAAGGTGTCGCTCACATTTGTAATCCTGCTTGACCAGGAGGCATTGGCATTGATGCTCCTTGTCCTCGGGTGAGGAGAGACACCAGTGCAAGATGCAGTGCTGCTACAAGCAGCAACTCTTGCAGTGGTGGATCATGGCAGCACAAGGTAGTGCTCTGCCCTCTGGGCTTTTGGCCACCTGACATCTGCCAGTCATGCCTACACTGTTTCACCTGCAGCAGATGTCCCCAGCATCTGCTTCTCCACCCCTGAAGTTGGAGTCTCCACCACTGCATCCCTTGGTGGGAGTGCCCACAAAGGACTTCATGCTGCTGCCAGCTTGCCAGGCCAGCTGTTGGTAGAGATCTTCCAGTTAGAAGACACCCAGGTGGTTCATAATGGCAAACAGTCAAGGACTGTTTTTGAAGAGTCCTCGAACAGCTCTGAGGGGTCATCCATGCTTTCCTAGAGGACCCACACTTTTGACCACGACTCGGTCAATGAAGTGTGTACCAACCATGGGCTGGTTTCTTTTGGGGCTTTACTCCACCTCATGTCAGAGTCTGTGAGTGTGCCCTTGGAGCCAAATCAGAAAAGGGCTGAATATCCCTTCACTGACATCCTGGACAGGGGTGAATCCCCATGGGTTGCCTCTCCTTTGGTTAAGGCAATTTTGGGACCAGCTCTGGAGCTTTGGGAGCATCCAGCATCCTGCCCAGCACCCTCCTCCTACAAGTATAGTCCCACAAGTATGGTTCTGTATGGTCTCTACAGGGTCTCTCTTGGGATTGTTGGCCCACCCTTTGGCCAAAGGGCTGGTCTTGACCTTCCGGAGGTCAGATGGCCAGTGGGACATGGACAAGCCCCCAGACAAGGAGTCTAAAAAGCCTGACTGCATAGCAGAAAAGGTCTGCAACACCTCATTTCTTTGTGTCTGCCAGGCAAGCTGTGCCACCATGATGGGCAGCTTTGGTCACTCCCTGTTGGGAGTGCTGGATGATGTCCTCCATCTTCTTCCTGCAGACCAGCAACTTGCGGTGAAGTTGTTCAGGGACAAGGGTCGGGCGCTGGCTAAACACTAGCTCTGGATGGCTCTGGACAAGGGCAACTTTTATGCCCATGGCATGGCTTCAGCCGTCACAGTGTGTTGCGGGCCTAACTGTGGTTTTTCACCTTCATGGCAGATACTCAGAACAAACTGGCCGGTGTCCGATTCTTGGGCACTGACGTCTTTGGGCCTGGGGAAGAGGGACATCACACTTAGATTGAGATGTCTAGTGTCACCCTAGACTTGTGGCATCATCCCAAAAGGATCCTAAGGCCCAGAAGCCCAACAAGAACATGAACTCTGAACATGTGCTTGCTGGAGGTCAGACTAGAGAGGGGAAATATGATAGAAACCTTCAAGTTCCTAAAAGGAATGAACAGAGTAAACTGTGAGGAGCTGTTTAGTGTAAGTAGCGGATCAAGAACACGTGGTCATGAGTGGAAACTGATGGGGGGGTGATTCAAGAGGGATGTGAGAAATTTTATTTTACAGAAAGGGTGGTGGAGCCATGGAACAGTCTGCCAGCTGATGTTGTGGGCACCAAACTATCAATGGTTTCAAACATGGCTGGGACAGAGTGAAGAGCTTAGTGGTTGCTCAGGGTGATAGCTGTAGGGCGGGGAGCATGGGGGTGGATAGTGTGGAATTAGAACCCTGTATGGACAGTAGGTCCCCAGTTTGTTAGTTTATGGGCAGACTGGATGGGCTTGTGATCTTTTTCTGTCACTGTCTATGTTTCTAAGAAGACCTTACACTGTAGGTCCTTTCAGCCAAAGCAACCTCAATAGTTGCAATACCAAGCCTGGAGCCCGGAACCCAAGTTTAGTGTCCAGGGGCCAAAACGAGATGAAGGTAAGGGAAGTGGTGCCCTTCTGGCATCAGCAGCCTGTGCCCCCTCCAAAGCTGCACAGGGACTGGTCGGGGAGGGGCATTGTCATGCCTGTTCAGTCCTTGACCTATCTCCCATTCAGGGGTCTGTTGCACCACTTCTGACCACATTAGTCCTTCATTACATTGGACAAGTGTGTACTGGATGTGGTTGGCAGAGGGTTGCCTCTAGAATTTGAGGCTCTCCTGTCATACTGACTCACCTGTCATACTGACTCACCCCTGGGCTGTCCTCAGTGTTGCAGTGTCGCAGGACACACTGTCTTCCCTCAGGGAGGTCATTGCTCAGCTCCTTACAAAAGGAACGATAGCTCATGTCACAGACGCCATGGCAAGTCATGAGTACATGTCCAGGGTACTTCCTGGTCCAAAAGTGGATGGTGGTCTGTTGCCCCATACTAGATCTGCATGTCCTAAACCATTCCACGTAGAAACGTAAGTTCTGAATGGCCACTTTCTGGAGCAGGGCAAGTGGTTCTGTTCCCTGTATCTTCAGGACATGTTCTTCCATGTCCTAGTCCATCTGTCCCACTGGTGGTACCTCTGGTTCCACACAGGGGGTTCTCTGTCAGTTCCAGGTCATGCCCTTTGGCCTCTTATCTGTGCCAGGATCTTCACCAAGTGCATGACAGTGGTGGCAGCCTTCCTGAGGCACAAGACATCAGGGTGTACCCCTGCCTGGATGACTGGCTGATAGCTGGGTTGTCCAGAGAGGCCATTGAGATGTCAAGAGATCTGGCCCTCAGGCCGGCCCGGTGGCGCTGAGGGCTGAGGCATTGAATGCCACACCTCGCACCATGCCGGTGACCTATGTTCAGGAACGAGCACGGGTTGCCGTGGGTCAGCTGGGAGGAAATAGATTGAGCATCCTATGGACTGCTCTCCATCTCCGGGGAAGGGGTATTACAGCAGCTGGTGCTCGCCTGACCCCTAGCAGAGGCTGGGTCTCGATGGCTCAGAGCTGCATCACAAGGTGCGGGGGGTCGACAGATGTGTGGCTGGTTCGCTCATGGGAGCGTTCGCGGTCCCAGTCGCTGGCATCATTGCTCCACGCACTCCCACAAGAGGGAGAAAAAAACAGGAAATCAAGGCTCCTGGAGGATGATGAGGGGGAGCTCGCAGGTCCCACACCTGGATAGTCACGGCGCTCACAATGGATCTGGTTTCGGTGGGGGAAGGGCCCCCTCTGCAGACCCCGCCAGGGCGGGTAATCCCTAGGGTACTTGTGCTGGCTGGTGGATGCCTGGGTGATGGGGCTGTGGCTCCCCTCCCCCCAGATTGAGAGGAACAGGAGCACGGATAATTAAAAAAAAAAAAAAAGAGATCTGGCCCTTCAGACTTGCAGAGACTTGGGCATGTTGGTCAACCCAGACAAATCCGAATTGATTGCCTTGCCTTCCCAGGCCCCACACTTGGATAGCCATGGCGCACAATGGATCTGGTTTCTGTGGGGTCAACCCAGACAAGTCCGAATTGATTCCCTTGCCTTCCCAGGCCCCACACCTGGATAGCCATGGCACACAATGGATCTGGTTTCGGTGGGGGAGGGCCCCCTCTGCCGACCCCGCCAAGGCGGGTAATCCCTAGGGTACTTGCTTCCCAGGCCCCACACCTGGATAGCCAAGTCTGAATTGATTCCCTTGCCTTCCCAGGCCCCACACCTGGATAGCCACAGCGCACAATGGATCTGGTTTCGGTGGGGGAAGGGCCCCCTTTGCTGACCATGCCAGGGTGGGTAATCCCTAGGGTACTTGTGCTGGCTGGCGGATGCCAGGGTGATGGGGCTGGGGCTCCCCCCCAGATTGAGAGGAACAGGAGCATGGATAATTAAAAAAAAATATATATCTGGCCCTTCAGACTTGCAGAGACTTCGGCCTGTTGGTCAACGCAGACAAGTCCGAATTGATTCCCTTGCAGGTAATCAAATTCATCAGGACAGAGCTAGGCTCCCTGTGGCCCATTGACCCATCCTCCTGCGGACCAAGTTCAGGACCTTGCCTCCTTTGTCCGATAATTTCAGTTTCGGCTGTCATGCCCTGCTCAGAGTTTCCTGAGGTAGCTGGGGGTTCATGGCTTCCACCACCATTGTGGTCCATTGGGCATGCTGACAGATGGGCTATCTGCAGTGGGAGCTGGGCCATCAGTTGTCTCAGTGCCTAGGCCACCTGGACCAGTCTTTGTGACCCAGCTGATATGGAATGCAATCCACTGATGGTTGGTCCCTCGACATCTGGAGAAGGAGTTCCATTTGTCTGCCCATAGCCGACCATCATGCTCATCTGGACACATCGCTGGGTTTCATGACTTCCACCACCAGTGTGGTCCATTGGGCATGCTGGCGGATGCGCCGCCTGCAGTGGGAGCTGGACCACCAGTGATCCGAGCACTTAGGTCACCTGGGCCAGCTGGTCGTTGTGACCCAGCCGATGTGGGATCCATTTAGTGATGACTGGTCCCGCAACATCTGGAAGAAGGAATTCTACTTGTCTTCCCAGAGCCGCCTGTCATGCTCACAGCAGACATGTCTCTGGTGGGAAGGGGCGCACACCTGGGAGACCAAAGAGCCCATGGTTTATGGTCACCCTGGGAGTCCCATCACCACATCAGCCTGCTGGAACCCTGTGCAGTGTGGCTGGCTCTCACAGAATTTGCTTCTGTGATCAGGGGTCACTTCATGCAGGTCCAGAAGACAATATCATGACTATGTTCTACCTGAAGAGGTAGGGCAGAACACACTTACTTTCTCAGCGTCTGGAGGCCCTCCACACCCGGACACTCGTCCATAGCCTGGGTGTCAGTCTTCTGGCAGTTCAAGTTGCAGGAGTGAACAGTCAGTTGGCAGATGTTCTTAGTCAGGAGGGAGAGTCATCACACGAGTGGTCCATGCATTAGGAGGTGGCACACCACCTTTTCTCCCAGTGGGCACCCCTATGGTGGACCTGTTTATCTCCTGGGAGAACAGAAAGCTGAGGCTGTTTTGTGCCCACCCCCAACAATCTGGTACACTTTTGGGGGATGCCTTTACAAAGCCTTGGACCCCAGGTCTTGTGTATGCCTTCTTTCCCTTCCTGGCATGGATGATCCTGATATCCCCAAACTGGCCCAAAGAGTTCTGGTGCGTGGATCTCCTCAGCCTCAGCAGCAGGCCTCTGTGGCGGTTGCCTCTTTGCCTAGACCTGCTGACCAGATAACAGTGGACGATCCTTCCCCTCGTAACTTCAGTCCTTGCACCTTTCAGCCTGATTCCTGAGTGGCTAGAATTCCAGGCCTTGTGGCTCTCAGAAGATGTGCTCCACACTGTGGAGGCCTAAAAGGAGTCGACTTGCAAATGCTGTGCATTTAAATGGAAGAAGTTCTCATCTGGTGCCAAAGCAAGGAGCTTGATCTCCTTGCCTGCCCTGTGGCGAGCATTTTGTAGTACCCCAGTCCCTTTCTAGTTGGGCCTGTGAGCTATGACCCTTTAAGGTGCACCTAGCAGCCATCTCTGTTTACTGGGTGCAGGCTGGTAAGCCAACGGTGGCCCAGGAGGTTGTTAGGCACTTTTTTAAAAGCCTTGGTGACTTGTCCCCTCTGGTACATGAGCCACCACCACCTTGGATCCTCCGGTTGGTGGTGGTTGTGCTCATGGGCAAGCAATTCAAGCTTCTGCTCAGGTGTGATATGTCACCCCTGTTATGGAAGATGGCCTTGGTGGCTATCGTGTCAGCCAGAAGGATCAGTGAGCTCCAGGTGTTCTAGGTGGAGTCTCCTTATCTCGCCTTCCACAAGGACAAGGTTTGTCCTTCACCCCCACCCAAAGTTCCTCTCGAAGGTTGTATTGGAATTTCACCTTAACCAGGTGATTTAATCTTCCAGTATATTTTAACAACCCAGCTTTGGAAGCCAACTGCAGACTTTGTGCTCCGGACTTTCAGAGAGTGCTCACTTATTATAAGGAGTGCATGTCTGGAGTTCAGTGTGAGGAGCGCTAGGTGTTTGAAGTTGCGCTGAAGCCTCACCTGGCAGACCAGCAGCAGAGTAGATGATTAGCAGGTGAATAATATCATGCATCAGCCTCTGCTATAGGCTGGCTGGTAGGCATCTTCTCAAAGGGCTTAAGGCTCATTCCACCAGACATACCACTGCCTTGGTGACTGATTCCAGGGACATTCCTATACTGGAGAATTGTAGGGCTGCTACCTGAGGGAAAGGGACATAAGACATCCACCCACGCTACCTTTAGGAAAGCACACACCTTCCTCTCCCTTTGTAGCATTAACATTATGGTTGTTGGGATGCTTCTTTTGGGGCCTTGGTTTTGCAGTCTCTGTTCACCAAATAGGAGTATGTGCCCTTCCTCTCCTTCTGAAGAACTGTGAACTGTATCCATGTCCATAGACGTATAATGATATATGAGCAACGTGTTGAATATCATTAACTTCTCTCTGCCCCGTCCTGCTCCTGTCCTTCCCTCTACTGACTTCCACTTTCTCCTGATCCTGACCAATGTTCAGACAGTTTTTGTATTTTTAATATGGTTGCCTCTCATTCATAAATTAAAGCTTTTTTGCATTAACTGTAATGTGATTTTCTGGGGACATGGAAATGGTGCACTTATTCACGCTGTGACAGTCTTCCTTTCCCTTTAAATGTAGTCAGAACATCTTCCAGTTAAGCTCCTCCCACCCAACCAGATGGTATCCTCCTCAGCTTCGCCTCGTGACATCAGATCTTCTTTTCTGCTGGAAGAGTCGGTTCTCATCATTCGCAGCTGCATGTGCGCAGTGTAGGCCAGTGTTTCTACTCATACTGAAGCATTTTTTGAAGTGTTTTTTTAAAGCAACTTTTCTCGCCATATTCTCGAGATGGAACGTGATGAACGGACCTGCACACTTCCTGTATCTCTGCCTTGGAGCAGAGCACGACCCACAGGCTTGCGGGCTGTGCAAAACCTTTTTGCCTTCCCTCGCTCAACAATGGTACACCTACCTCCTTCTCAGTCAGTCAAATGAATGGGCCCCTGCGCCCCAGTTCGCTCTAAGGATGCCCATGAAGCGGTTTCAGCAGCTTCAGATTTGGCCTCCCGGCCCTGGACGAGGCAGCAGCACAGGCTGTGGCAGTTTCGCCAGCAGCACCTGTGCTGCTTCTGGTTGGCACCAGTGTTGGGGCTTTCTTCTCTAGCACCTTTCAGGATGTGTGCCAATCCCTGCAGACCCTTGGGGAGGGCCATTCCTGGGGTGACAAATCGAAGAAAACCAAGAGAACCTGCCCTCGGTCATGAGACCAGGAACGAGCACACACTTCCTGCTCCCGCGATTCCCTCAAATGCTCCACGGCTGTTGAGCTCTCTGCCTCAGCCGAGCCTTCCCTGGTCAAGGGTCAGGCTGCTTGCTTCACGGTACCCCCATCAAGCTTGTTTGCTATGATGCAAGCCTATCAGCTAGTTGAGATTTTACTTGACTCAGTCAACCCACTGTCGGAAGACATTGAGGATGACTTGATTTCTAGGACTCCGGTCTTTTCAGCCCTCTCTCAGAAGGGGCAGGAGAAGCTAGCTGAGCAGACTGCCTCCTCCCAAGGGATACCCCCTTCGAGGGTTCAGTGAATGCAGACCCTCCTCCCATATCTCCTTGCCATTGATGCTCTAGTCATCTGTTGAGATCAAGGTGCCGGTCTCAGCTGAGATTGCAATCTCGGGAATCTTTGTGTTCCTGCACTCAGCCTTCGACCAGGACATGCTATCGATGCTCCTCATCCTCTTTGTCCTCGGATGAAGTGAGACTCCATTGCAAATTGCGTTGGTGCTACGAGGAGCTGATGTGGCAGTAGTGGGTCTTTGGCCATGGCAGACACCTGCTTCAGATCCCAGTGCTTCCCTGGCCTCCCCGGTCTAGCCTACTCCAGTCTTGCTGAGTCCAGTCATGCCTACGCTGGCTTCTCCACCGATTCTGGTGGGGCCACCACTCAAGCAGCCCTTGCAGGGGGCTCCCACCAGGGCCACTCATCTAGCTAGCAGTCTTCCCAGTCAGTTGTCCATCCATATCACCCACTTGGATGAGTCTAGAGTGGTTCATGAAGAAAAACTGCTGAGGATGGTATTCAAAGAGTCATTGGACTTTGACGGGTCCTCTGTGCAGTCCTCCAGGACCCCGGGCTTTGACCGCGAGTCGATCGAAGAGCTCTCTCCTGAACATTGTTCTGTCTCCTTCGGGGCTTTGCTCCAGCTGATCTCCGGGTCAGTGGAGATCCCCTTCAAGCCAGCTCAGAAACAGGCCAAGTACCCCCCTTACGGAGATCCTGTACTGAGATGATTCCCCAGGGGTTGTCTTCCCTGTGGCAGAGGCTATTTTGAGTCCTGTGCTGGAGCTTTGGCAGCATCCGGTTTCATGCGCGGCACCTTTGGCCTGCATGGTCTACAAGTACGTGGTTCCAACTGGCTCTCTTCCTGGTTTTTCGGACCACCCCATCGCGGAGGGATTGCTGGTGTAGGTCACAGTCATGAACAAGTCCCTCTGACAAGGAATCCAAGAAGCTGGACCATGCAGCAAAAAAGGTCTATGCTGCATCCTCCCTGGGTCTCCAGGCAAGCTCCACCTTGATGATGGCCAACTTTGGACATGCCCTCATGGGCGTCCTGGACCATGTCCTACACCGCCTCCCTGCAGACATGCATTTGATGGTCAAGATGGTCAGAGACCAGGGTCACTTTCTAGCCAAGCACCAGCTTAAGACGGCCTGGGACATTGGTGACTCCTGCGTCTGGTATGTGGCGGCAGTGTTCACTATGCGCCATCATGCCTGGTTGTTGATTTCCACCTTTATGTTGGATACCCAGCACAAACTGGCCAGTGTCACCTTTTGGGCACCAACCTGTTTGGTCTGGGAGTGGATGGGCTCCTCACTAGGATTGAGAAGTCCAGTGCCATCCTAGATTTGGTGACATCGTTACAAAAGGATCTCAAGGGACAGAAGCCAAAGAAGAAGGCATTTCAGTTTCAGTTTTTTCTGTCCCCGCATCCAAATCACAGCAGCCCCAGCCAGAGCCATCCCAGGTCTATCAGTTTAAGTCCAAGTTCACCAGCCAAGACTCCCAAGAACCTGGAGGCCAGGGCGGTGCTGTCCCCTCCCCTCCCCGTGGCAGCTTGCACCAGGCCTCCAAGGCTGCTCTGTGATGGGTCAGGGTGTGTGTGCCTCTTGCCCATCAGGTCCATGTCTCAGCTTCCCGTGGGGTGTCAGCTTTGCCATTTCTAGCACACCCGGTCCGCCGTCACTTTGGACGAGTGAATGCTAGAAATGGTGGGGCGAGGACTGTCTCTTGACTTAGAGGCTCTGCAGCCCTACCGAGCCCATGCTACATGGGACTCCCTGGTGTCTTGGGACATGCTGTCTGCCCTCAGGGAGGACACTGCTCTGCTCCTGGAGAAAGGATCCGTAGCCCATGTCTTGGATACCATGGCTGGCCAGGGCTTCATATCCAGGTACTTCCTGGTCTCTAAACAGACCAGGGGTTGGCGCCCCAATGTGGATCTTCATGATCTGAACCAGTTCCTGAGGAGGCGCAATTTCAGGATGGTCACTCTAAACCAGATAATACTGTCTCTGCAGCAGGGCATGTGGTTCTGCTCTCTGGACCTCCAAGATGCCTTCTTCCACATTCCAGTCCATCTGCCCCACTGGCGGTACCTTCGAGTCTGCTTAGAAGGGGTTCTTTATGAGTTCTGGGTCATGCCTTTTGGCCTCTCTTCGGCCCCCAAGGTCTTCACCAAGTGCATTGCAGTGGTGGCAGCCTTCCTGAGGTGAAGAGGGGTTCGGGTCTATCTGTACCTGGATGGATGGCTGATTGCCAGTGTGTCTCAGAAAGCAGTAGAGTAGTCCAGGGGCCTGGACCTCCAGACTTGCTTGGCCTTGGGTCTTCTGATCAACCTAGCCAAGTCAAAACTTGACCCCTGCCAGGTCATTCACTTTATCAGGGTGGAGCTTGACTCCCTCCAGGCCAAGGCCCGACTCCCAGCAGACCAGGCAGCAGATCTTACCTCCTTTGCCTGATCATTTCATGTTCAGTGGTTGCACCCTGCTTTGGACTTCATGTGGCTGCTGGAATACGTGGCATCCTGCACCAGCATGGTCCGGTGGGCCTGCTGGCAGATGCACTACCTGCATTGGGAGCTGGCCCGCCAGTGGTGTCAGCGCCTGGGTCACCTGGACCAACTGGTTATGGTGATGTAGCTGATGTGGGATGCCATCCAGTGGTGACTTATCCTGGAACATCTCAAGGAAGGAGTCCTTTTCATCCACTCAGAGAGGACTGTCACTCTGACGACTGACACGTCTCTGGCGTAGCATACCTGGGGGACCACAGGATGCACAAGCTCTGGACCCCCAGGTAGTCTCGTTACCACATCAACCTGCTGGAGCTTTGTGCAGTGTGCCTTGCTCTGATGGTATTCACTCCATTTGTCCAGGGTCAGGTTGTGCAGGTCCAGACGGACAATACCGTGACTGTTGTACTACCTCAACAGACATGGGCATAACATATTCCCTCCGTTTGTGTTGGGAGGACCTCTGCACCTGGACCCTCATGTGCGGTTTGGCTGCCAATCCCCTAGTGATTCAGTGATTCATGTAGCTGGAGCCACCAACCAGCTTACGGACACCCTCAGTCAAGTGGGTGAGGCATCAGGAGGTGGTGGGCCACCTGTTCTCCCACTGGGGCACTTCCCTGGTTGACCATTTTGCCTCCAGGGAGAGCGCAAAGCTGAGGCTGTTCTGTGCCCACCCCCACAGTGCTGGACACTGTTGGGGGATGCCTTTGCAAGGCCCTGGACCCTAGGCCTCCTTTACGCCTGCCCTCCTTTTCCCCTGATCCACACAGTGTGGGTCAAGGTGCGGTGGGACAAGGCGCAGATGATCCTGGTAGTCTCACATGCCAGTTCTGGTACACAGATCTCCTCAGCCTCAGCAGCAGGCTATATCCAGATTTGCTCTCCTGTCACAAGGGGAAGGTCTTGCACCTGGACCTTCAGTCCCTACACCTGACTGCCTGATTCCTGAGCAGCTAAGGTTCCAGGTAATGGAAAGGTTCTCTGTGTTGTGGAAGCCTACCGGAAAGAGTAGACTTGCCAGTGCTATGCCTTTAGATGGAAGCACTTTTCCATTTGGTGCCAGGGAAGATAGCTAGACCCCCGTCCTGCCCCTTGGCTAGCTTTCTGGACTACCTGCCATCCCTCTCCCAGTTGGGCCTGAGGTCAGTGATCCTAAAGGTACACCTGGCAGCCATTTCTGCATACCAGGCGCTGGCTGGTACGCTGACGGTGGCACAGGAGAAGGTGGTCAGGCACTTCTTTAAAGGCCTTGACCACTTGTTCCCATTGGTGCGTGAACCACCACCACCACCACCTTAGGACTTGTTGCTGGTACTGGCAGAGGTTGTTGGCAAGCCAATTGAACCAGTGCACAGGTGTGATATCTCTCACCTGTCATGGAAGATTGCCATATTGGTGGCTATCACCTCTGCCAGAAGGATCAGTGACTTCCAGGCGCTCTCGGGGGAGTCGATCTGAGGAAAGAGCTGGCTTGTTGTGCAGATTGCATGGCTGGAGTTTGGGGAGAGGTTCGACAACAATTTGCCACCTACACTGAAGTTGCACCTGGCGGACCAGCAGTTAAGTAGACGACTGTTAGGTGGATTGTCTCCTGCATTGAACTCTGCTATGGGTTGACTGATAGGCAGCCTCCTGTAGGACTTAGGGCTTATTCCACTGGAAATACCGCTGCCTAGGTGGCTGCTTCCAGGGACATCCTTATCCAGGAAATCTGCAGTCCTGCTACCTGGAAGTCAGCAAACACCTTAATTTCCCACTATCACATTGACGTTAAGTCTCACACTGAGATGCTGGTTTTGGGATCTCAGTTCTCTAATCCCTGTTTCTGAAGTAGGGGTGTGCACCTTGCCCCCTTCTTCTGGAGAACTGCTAGGAGTATGCCTAAGTGTAGATAGTGCGCCATATCCACGTCCTTAGAAATGAGGGCTACTCACCTGTAACTCACCAGGCCCGGACAGAGTACATCCAAGGGTATTAAAGGAACTGGCTAAGGAGCTGGCAGGGCCACTGGCAGACCTATTTAATAGTTCATTAGAGTTAGGAGTGGTACTGCAAGACTAGAGAACAGCACATGTAGTGCCCCTCCACAAAAGCGGTCCCAAGGATGACCCAGGGAATTACAGACCAGTCAGTCTGACCTCCATTGTGGGAAAGCTCATGGAGACCATACTGAAGGAAAGGTTGGTGGAATATCTAGAGGAGCATGGTCTTCAGGATGCGAGGCAGCATGGGTTCATGGAGGGCAGATCGTGTCAAAGAAATCTGATTGACCTCTTTGACTGTGTCACTAAGACAGTAGACTGAGCCAAGCAGTAGACATCCTCTATCTTGATTTCAGCAAGGCCTTTTGACTCTGTGCCCCACAAAAGGTTGATCAGGAAGTTGATGGATCTTGGGGTTGGGGAAAAGATGGCCAGATGGGTGGAAAACTGGCTGAGGGACAGAACCCAGTGGGTGGTTGTGGGGGGAAGAGTTATTTGGCACTAGAGAGGTAACCAGTGGGGTCCCGCAGGGCTTGGTGGTGTTCAGTGTCTTCATCAATGACATTGGAGATGGCATTAAGGGTAAAATGTGCCTATTTGCAGATGACACCAAGCTCTGTGGGAGAGTGGACACAGCTGAAGGGATACAGGACCTACAGAAAGATCTGGAAAAGCTGAGGAAGTGGTCCAGGATCTGGCAGCTTGGCTTCAGTGCCAAGAAATGCAAAGTTATGCATATTGTAGCCAAGAATCCCAGGACAGAGTACTACCTGGGTGGAGTTTGAGTATCTGCATCAGAGGAGGAGAAGGACCTGGGAGTGATGATCACTAGTGACCAGAAGCACTCCATGCAGTGCAAGACAGCAGCAGCAAAGGCAAACAAGATGCTGGAATGCATAGCTAGGGGGATCAGTAGTATGAGAGAGGAAGCTATACTGCCCTTGTACAGGTCACTGATAAGGCCGCATATAGAGTATAGAGTTCAGTACTGGTGCCCACACCTCAAAAAGGACATTAACCTGCTGGAGAAGGTCCAGAGGAGGGCTACAAAGATGATGGTGGGTCAGGGTAAGGCATATGAGGAGAGATTTGGGACACTGAACATGTACTCCCTGGAAGACAGGAGAGAGAGAGAGAGAGAGGGCGTGATTGGGATCTTCAAGTACTTGAAAGGATTAAATAAGGTTGATACGGAGAGTCTCTTTAAGCTGAGTGGCAACCATAACACAAGGGGGCACAGTCTTAAGCTGGAGGGTGGGAGGTTTAGAAGGGAGGTCAGAAAGCACTTCTTCACAGAGAGGGTGGTTGACACTTGGAATGCGCTGCCGGAAGAGGTCGTCTCGTTGAAGACAGTGGGCAGCTTTAAGAGAAGCTGGGATAGGCATGGGGGAGAAGGTAAGGATCATGGGTAGAGAGGATGGGAGGAGTGGGAAGGGAGGGCAGGGACATTAGCTCAAGCTGTGGACCATGCAGTACGAGCAGACTTGATGGACCAAATGGCCTTCTTCTGCTGGCTTCTTTGTATGTTCGTATGTAACCATAATTCTAGGAATGGTATATGGTGCACATCCATATGACCCACCTGACCTCCCCTGGCAAGTGGCTCGTGAATCCCTGCTTCCGGCATGCAAGATCTGATGTCAGGGGCCAGAGCCAAGGAGGATATGACCTGGGTAGGTGGGAGGAGCTTAGGTTGAAGATGTTCCAGCTAGATTTAGAGAGTTACTGATGCCACAAGGAAAACGAAAAACAATAATTACGTACAATTCCGCTTGTATTCCATACATAGTCAATATATTTCTATTTCCATTATTCATAACTGAGTCAGTTTGCATATATATATATATATATGATCTTTGTGCTGTAGAGTTCCCTTACAGTTCATGTGCCTCTGTAGCTTATTCCCTTCTTCAAGTCATAGACCTCTGTTGTGACATCAGTCTGTTGCCATGAGAGAAACTGTGATGTCACAAGCAGTGCATTATGACCTCAGGTAGGGAGAAAGCAGTAAGAATAGATGAACTGTTCAGGAGCAAATACCCTGAGCAGTAAGAATAGATGAACTGTTCAGGAGCAAATTCCCTGTTTTTTGTCTGCAGTTTATATACTGTACCACTGTTTATGGTTTTTGTCACCTGTACTCTTGCTCGCTGTCTGCACTTTACATTGCACCAATCTGTTCACTTTTTGCTTTGTATGTTATCTCCTCTCCCCGTCCCTCCAGGTTGCACCTAGAAAAGAGCTTTGGCTCAGTGTGCCCTTCCTGGTCACCAGATTTCAAATAAATAAATACAGTTTTGCTGCCAGGTAAACTGACACCTAGTTAACCACATGTTCCATTTGATCCATGCAAATAAAGCCAGCATGGCATTAGGATCCTACCTGGAACACAGGCTGTCTGTACCGTACGTCCCAGAATCAATGTCTTATAATCCATATTTTCCAGGGGGCTCTTTCCCCAAACATCAGCAGTGTAAGTCCAGAACCTTTGAACAAAAGAACAGGTAAAAAATAAATGGTGTACAGTCCTGGTCCTTTATCATGTTAACAGTTTAAAAGGGTTCCTGGTCACCTTGTCATCAGTGATTCGGCGATGAGACCAAGAACCCCTTGAAAATGTTAAAATAATGGAATGAAGACCAAGTAAGGAAATGGAATTAACTTCAGTGAATTGCAGGATTTCATGCAGCTTTTTGGAGTGGGGGGAAGCACAGGTACTGTCTGTGTACCTTAGTCAGCCTTAAGGTGAGATAATTGATTGTGGTTTTATAAAATTTACTGAGTAAGCTGTCACATCCTGGAGCGGACCTAGTTTTGAGTGTGCTGCTTCAATGACTTCTACTTCCTATGTCTGACTTTGTAAAGCTAAATTGACCTCTAGAGGGAAGCGAGAGATGTCCCGATCGTGACCCTGATCCTAAAGCATGGGGACAGGGGTCGCAAATGTGCTATGGACATAGGCATCAATAAACTGCTTCATAGCTATACCAGGTGCATGAGATGTACGTTGCAACTAAAGTATCTATTATACGTTTTTCATTTCTTTATGTTACAAACTTCAAAAGGGTTAGTTTGGTGTCTTTTTCCCTTGTGTACCAAACCATCATTTAGCTATTAGAGAAAACATTCTGTTATATTGGATACTATACATTTGTTCCTTAATTTTCCTGATTTGAGGAGAAAATTAGATTTAATGCCCTCTGCTAAGAAAAGAAGTCTTTGCAGTTGATTTTTCTAAGAGTTAGGTAATGCAGACACTTGGTGCGGTGTAGTTTGTTTGCCTGGGTCCTAAAAAAATTTTTCAGATCAGTGTTGCAGTCCCCCACCATTCCACTGGGTCATTGTACATTTTGAAAAGAGTGGTTCTGTGAAAAATTAGAGATTTTAGTTTTGCAGCAGTACCAGTATTTTGCAGCAAAGTAGTGTTTAGTCTCCATATGTGTGATTTATTGGGAAGTGGGTGGTAGGGGGAGGGGTTACATACAGAAACTGTAACTACCTTGTGGTCAGAAGTCTCAACCAGGATGCCAAAATAACAATCCCAGATGAAATATGACAATAGTATATAACTACATAAGAACAGCAAACCATGGTGCCGGCTTGCTGACACAGTGGTAGCACCACTGCTTGCGATGCCAATGACCGGAGTTTGGGAATGGGCCTGAGGAGTCAGAGGGCTGGATGGCGGGGCGGGGGGAGTATTGTACATCCTATAGACTGCTTTCCCCTTCAGAAAAGGGGGGGGGTGAGCATCCGGCATGTGATTGGCTCTTGGTGGAGGCCAGAGGTGGCGCAGCTGCTGGTGCTGAGATGATGGGGAGGCGTGCCGGACGTCAGCGATATGGCGCACTGAGTTAATTGTGTGCCATGCTGGTACACCAGTAGACGGGGGGTCTGCCGGGAACTGATGCCAGTCTCTGTCAGGCCATGTCTACTATGCCTGGGAGGAACATCACTGAGTTAAGTCTCGGGGTGGGGTGGGGTGGGGGTGGAGACCAGAGAGAGCGGTGGCTGAGCTACTGGGACCAGGCACCAAAAAGAATAGGGGGAAAAAAAAAAACGGCAAACCACAAACATACCCATTAGATCCTCATCTCACCACTATGAGTTAATCTCATTTCTAGGACATGGATATGTTGTTCATCCACACTGTCTGGCAGGTATCCTTGCCGCTTTAAATCTTGCCGGAAGGTCTTCAAGCTGGCTCCTCCCACCCACCCGGGTGGTAAAACTCTCGGCTCCGCCCCATGACGCCAGATCTTCCTTACCGCTTGGAAGCTCAGGTTCCCTCCTTAACACTCTGCGTATAAGACTGGTTCCTAATTCTTCGGTTTTGCGAATTTAAAAAGTTTTTGCACTTCTAGACTTCGGTCTTCTATCCCTCGCGGCTGCGATGGATAAATCGACTCCCGGTTTTGGAGATGCCCTTGCGAGATAGAAGATGTCTATCTCGGACCTATTCGGCCTGACACGACCCGCAGGCTTGCGACCTGTGCTCTTCCTTCTCAGCCTACGTCCTCGAAGACCGTGCTGCCCATTTACATCTGGAGCGTCCCGAGAAACGTTTTCCTCCGGTAAAGTCAAAAGAGGCCCGGTCGGCGGTCTCTGGCGGCAGATCAGCTAGAGCAGATGATCGCCCTCGAAGAGGAGGCGGCGCGGGCCGCATCTTCCTTGGCCGCAGCATTTATCCCGCTCTCCCTGGGTTCCTCTTATACAGCTTCTTTTAAGGAGCTTTGTCTGTCCCTCTCCACTAAGGGAGAGGGACCAACATCTGCAGGACCTTCTTCCCGGTCCAAAAAGAAAGACAAGGGTAAGTCCCTCCGTCGACGCTCTTGGGAGCGGGAAAGGTCCCTCTCCCTGAGTTGTCGGCCATCGACTTCGGTCGATCGTTGGCTTCGCTACTGGTCTCACGGTGTCCCCGCCAGGCCAGTTGACCGAGACTCCTGTCGACGCATGATCGAGATTTTCTTGACCCGTTGGACCGGTTGTTGCCAGCAAGCCGAGAATCCTCTCTCCCTGCTCTCCGGGTGGGAGTTGAGGATCCGTGGGCTTGCCAGTGCCTCCGTTCCGGAGCCTCGGGTGAACCCTCCGAGCCGAGGAGGACGGTTCCCCGTCCCCTCCCGCACCGCCTCGGAAAAGCCGAGGTTCTCGGTCTCGGACTTCGCCATGTCCAGCCCGATCCCGCGCCATAGGCGGTCTCGCACCGTGGTGGTGGCGCGTGCCGCTCGCCCTCCTCCTCAGACAGTGGAGGCTTCGACGTAGTTACGCCGACGGCACGAGGGACCTTATGTGGCAACAGCTCCTTCTGACGGGAACAAGCCGCGCTGCCGCCTTCCCCGGCCATTAAGTGGCTGTCACCGGAGCAGCCGAAACAATCCCTCGACTTACCCGAGGAGCCTGTTCCCAGGCCGGTTGTTCGGCCAAACCCAGCTGCTCCACCAATTCCGGTGGAACCTCCACCTCCACAGCCGTTATTTGGGGCTCCGACCAAGAACTCTCGGTCGGCTCAGGGACTGCCCCATAGGCTGTCTGTTACCCTCACTCTCAATCGACCTCGGCAGGTGGAGGGTGGCTCAGGCCCGAGGCAGCTCTTTGCGGACTCTTCAGAGTCTGAAGGCGATTCCTCCCTTTTCTCCAGGTGAGTAGACTTGGAGTCCTCTGGAGGTCAGTCGATGGACGATAGCCCTTCGTCCTATCTAGGATTGCTTCGGCTCATCTCGGAGTCTACCGGGATGAAGCTTGAACCTGTGTCTAAGCGGGCCAGGTTTCCCCTCACAGAGATACTGGACCGAGGGGATTCCCCTACGGAGGCCTTTCCGGTGGCCGAGGCCATAGTGGGCCTGGCCTTGGAGCTCTGGCAGCGCCCTGCTTCCTGTTCTGTGCCCTCGGCCAGGATGGCCAGGAAGTGTGCAGTCCCTACCGGTTCCTTGTCTGGTTTTTCGGAACGCCCCTCAGCCAAGGGGCTAGTTACCGACAGCGTTTTCCGGCGTGCCGGGAACGCTAGGGACATGGACAAACCTCCCGACAAGGAGTCCAAGAAATTGGACTATGCCGGGCGCAAAGTCTACGCTGCCTCCTCCCTCGGCCTTCGTCAGACCAGTTCGGCCGTACTCAAGGCACATTTCTCTCATGCTCTGTTGGGCTCCATGGACGAGGTAGTTCCTCATCTTCCGGCGGACCTGCAGACCACGGTCAGGCAGGTGCGGGACCAGGGCAGGCAGTGGCCAAACAGCAGCTTCAGACTGCTCTGGACATTGGAGACTCATGTGCCAGGTCAGTAGCGGCTGCAGTGGCTATGCGCCGTCGGGCATGGCTGAGGATATCCACCTTCACTTCGGATACCCAGCACAAGTTGGCGGATGTCCCCTTCCTGGGGACCGACCTCTTCGGCCCTGGGGTGGAAGGTCACCTGCAGAGGATCGAGAAGTCCAATGCTGCCTTGGACTCGGTCTCATCCACTCAGAAGGACAAAAGCCACAGCCTAAGCCCTTTCGTCCCTCGGCGCCCGCGACACGTCCGGCCCAGCAACGTCAGGGCCAGCAGGCTCGAGCTTGGCATCCCAAACCCAAGCCCTCGGCTTTCTCCTCCAGGAAGCAGGGAGGTAAAGGCCCTGGAGGTCCCTCGGCCGGTCCTTCCTCCAAGCCTGCCCAGTGACGGGTTGAGGGTGTCGCCCCCAAACCCGTCGCCTCACCCCGTGGGGGGGGCGGCTTCGCCACTTTCCTTTCGCCTGGTCCATTATCACCACAGACCAGTGGGTGTTGGAGGTGGTGGGAAAGGGCCTGCCTCTGGAGTTCGAGAAGGCCCCACCCTTCAGAGCCGTCGCACCTCTGGGGGCCTCAGGGTCCGAAGCCTCACTGTCGGCTCACCGAGCCGACATCGCTCTCCTCCTCGAGAAGGAGGTGATAAGAGAGGTGGCGGACCCTCCCTCAGACCCGGGGTTCGTGTCCAGGTACTTCCTGGTTCCGAAACGGACGGGGGGCTGGCGCCCCATTCTCGACCTACACGACCTAAACAAGTTCCTAAGGTCTCGAACCTTCAGGATGGTCACTCTGGCTCAGATAATACCATCCTTGGAACACGGCGTGTGGTTCTGCTCTCTGGACCTGCAGGATGCGTTCTTTCATGTCCCTATCCGTCCGTCACATCAGAGGTTCCTTTGCTTTCGAGCGGAGGGATCCCTTTTCGAGTTCCAAGCCATGCCCTTCGGCTTATCTCCAGCTCCCAGGGTCTTCACCAAATGCATGGCAGTGGTGACAGCATTCCTGCGGCGCCGAGGGGTCCGGGTTTACCCTTACCTGGACGATTGGCTGATAGCAGCCCCCCTCCAGACAGGAGGTGGAGCGGTCCAGAGATCTGGCCCTCCGGGTTTGCTCTCAGGTCGGCCTCCTCATCAACGAGGCCAAGTCGGAACTCAAGCCAAAGCAGGTGATTCTTTTCATCGGGGCAGAGCTCGACTCTCTTCGAGCCAGAGCACAGCTCCCGGCGGACAGGGCCGAGGTTCTTTCCTCCTTTGCCCAATCATTTCTGGTTGGGCAGTTGCGCCCTGCCCGGGACTTCATGCACCTCCTGGGTCTCATGGCGGCCTGTACCAGCGTGGTCCATTGGGCCCGCTGGAACATGCGCCCCCTTCAGTGGGGGCTGGCCAGCCAGTGGTCGAGCAGCTGCGATCCATTGGACCAGCTAGTGACAGTGACCCAGGGGATGTGGAACACTCTCCAGTGGTGGACCGTTCCAGTTCATCTGCAGGAGGGCATCCCGTTTGTCCGCCCGAGCCGACAGTCTCTCTATCGACCGATGCCTCTCTGATGGGTTGGGTGCCCATCTGGGGAACACCGGCGCCGCGGCCTCTGGTCCCAGCGAGGTCGATGCCACATCAACCTGCTGGAGCTCCGGGGTCCGCCTGGCTCTCACCGCCTTTGCTCCGTTTCTTCGGGTCAAGTGGTCCAGGTCCAGACGGACAATACCACGACCATGTACTATCTAAACCGCCCAGGGCGGAGCGCTCCAGCTTCTATGCAAGGAAGCTCCCGCATCTGGTCACTCGTTCGCAGCCTGGAGGCAGATGATCTAGCGATTCATGGCAGGAGCTCCAACACCCTGGCCGATGCCCTAAGCCGGATAGGGGCTGCGTCCCACGAGTGGTCTTTCCTGCTGGAGGTAGTACAAGATCTATTCTCCCATTGGGGCACACCTCAGGTGGACCTGTTTGCCTCTAGGGAGAATGCGAAGCTGAGGCTGTTCCATGCCCACCCCTCAGTAGGGTTCGCTGCAGGGGGATGCCTTCTTGAGGCCGTGGACCCCAGGCCTCTTCTACGCCTTTCCCCCGTTCCCCTTGATGCACAAGGCGCTGCTCAAAGCAAGGAGGGACAAGGCGCAGGTGATTCTGATAGCCCCAGACTGGCCCTGCCAGTACTGGTACCCAGATCTCCTCAGCCTCAGCTCCAGGCTCCCGAGGCAGCTTCCAGCTCACCCGGACCTGCTCTCAGTTAATCAGGGGAAGGTATTCCATCCGGGCCTTCAATCCCTGCACCTGACGGCCTGGTTCCTGAGCGGCTAGAGTTCCAGGCCTTGGGTCTTTCCGACGAGGTCCTCAACGTAGTTGAGGCGTCCCGTAAGGAGTCGACCAGAAAATGCTACGCCTTCAAATGGAAAAGATTTTCCATTTGGTGCCAGGGCAAGGGCCTGGACCCTTCCTCCTGTTCCTTGGCATGCATATTGGACTACCTTTGGTCCCTTTCTCAGCAAGGGCTTAGGTCGGCTGACCCTTAAAGGTGCACCTGGCAGCCATCTCTGCTTACCGGGCGTGGGCCGGGAAGCAGTCGGTGGCGAAGGAGAAGGTGGTCTGGCGCTTTTTCAAAGGCCTTGATCACATTTCCCCTCCGGTGCGAGAACCTCCGCCTCCGTGGGATCTACTGCTGGTACTGGCAAAGCTTATGGGCAAGCCATTCGAACCAATGCACAGGTGTGAACTCTCTCACCTGTCGTGGAAGACTGCCTTCTTGGTGGCTATTACGTCAGCCAGAAGGATGGGAGAGCTTCAGGCGCTTTCCATCGAGTCTCCTTACCTGGTCTTCCACAGGGACAAGGTTGTCCTGCGCCTCCACCCGAAATTCCTTCCGAAGGTGGTGTCGGAGTTTCACCTTAACCAGATGTTGACTCTGCCGGTGTTCTACCCCAGTCACACCTCGGAGGCCAAATATAGGCTCCATACTCTGGACCCAAGAAGGGGGGCTCGCTTACTATAAGGAGTGCACGGCTGAAATTCGGGGAGAGGTTCGCCAGCTGTTTGTCACCTACGCTGAAGCCGCACCTGGCAGACCTGCAGCCAGAGCAGACGATAGGCAGGTGGGTCACCTCCTGCATAGATCTCTGCTATAAGTTGGCGGGCATGGAGCCTCCCAGAGGGATAAGAGCTCATTCTACCCGCCATACTGCTGCATCGGTGGCTGCTTCCAGGGACGTCCCTATCCAGGAAATCTGCAGGGCTGCTACCTGGAAGTCAGCACACACCTTCATCACCCATTACCACATCGACCTTGAGTCACGCCGGGATGCTGGTTTTGGGGCCTCGGTTCTCCAGTTTCTATTCCCTAAGTAGGGTGTGTGCGCCTTGCCTCCCTCCTCCCGGAAAACTGCTAGGAGTCTGCCAGACAGTGTGGATGAACAACATATCCATGTCCCTAGAAATACAGGTTACTCACCTGTAACAGGAGTTCTAGGAATGGTATATGTTCATCCACCACGACCCTGTTTTATCTCCGGCCGACGCACAACCTGAGCTTCCAGCGGGCCAGATCTGGCATCATGGGCGGGCCGAGAGTTTTACCACCCGGGTGCGTGGGAGGAGCCAGCTTGAAGACCTTCTGGCAAGATTTAAAGCGGCAAGGATACCTGCCAGACAGTGTGGATGAACAACATATTCTATTCCTAGAACTCCTGTTACAGGTGAGTAACCTGTATTTTCCCACCCATAGTTCAGGTTAAATGATACCCAGAATAGCCGTCAACGAAGATAAATACCTTGAAATAGCCAGTATCCTAGGTTATTATACCCTAGGAATAACAAGAAAGGTGAAAGTTAAAAGGTGAAAGATAGTTAATATGGTGTAAACCCCTTAAACACAAGAAGTTATTGGAATCTTATAATGGTCTGAAGATGTCTGGTATACGTTATGTCTAGTGTAGGTTATATGTAAATGAAATGTATGTATTGAACCACCACAATTACCAAGCATGGTCTAAGAAGACAGTAGAATAATTGGAACAAGCCTAAATGATAGGCCACATTTATTGGCTTCAAATGTATGTTATAAAAAGTGAAAATGTAAAGGTGGTGAGTGTGTATAAATATTGTTATATATGTTTTCTGCTAAAAGTTAATTGAAAAAGTCTCTACCAGGATCGTAGAGGAGGATTACGGGGATGATGGTGCTGGCAGTGTAGCCTAGAGGTTAGAGTAATGAGCTGTAGTTAGCTTGGTACATTCAGCAGACCTGAGTTTGAGTCCTGTATTGTACCTAGTGAGCCTTTCCTAGTTACCAAAGAACAAAAAAAAAGAAACGGGGAGGAGGCCATTGAGGTTTGTTTTTAGGTTTTTGGTATTTTGCCCAGAAACGATCTAACCCAGCTTGTGCTTTGAAACTTACATCATAGTAACTACTCGGTGTGTGAATAAGGGCGTACTACTCTGTTGCATAAAACATAAGCAGTCCTTTAAGAGTGTGTCTAGGACATATATTACACTATCAGGTATTCTTCCAACCCCAATGTATTTGTGTATATTTGATTCCAATAGCGTTACCTCATTTAGCAGGTTCTCCTGCTTGCTGGAAAAAGTCTGCTTATCTTTTCTGTCCTGCAGGGCCTTGAGAATCATCAGCTGGGGCAGATCTTGAGGAGGGACCGTGGAGGAAACAGGCCCAGCAGAAGATGAAGGACCAGTGTCTTGAGGCAGTTTATCATCAGCAGGCTTATTCATAAGTTCATGGTCTGGAAACTTCTCGGGGGTCTGTTTGCTACCATCATTTTGAGTATCAGATTGCTGGGGGTGGGGGATGCATGGTGTCCTCTGATTCTGATACGCCTGTATCAGGACCCTATTATTCATGCTTTCTCAAGACCTTTTGCGTGATCTTTCTCAGGACATTTTGCTTGATCTAGTACCCCCTCAGGTTCCTCCTCGTTGGGGGACCACATTCTGGTTAGTGTGTTTGAACAATATAGGGTTGGTGTTTTAAGATAAATTAAAGCTGGCTGGTGTTTTGGGTGATAGGGATGGGATCCCAGTTGTGGGCTGTGCATTTAAGTCTATAATAGGTTTGCAGGGGAGGGCTGTTGTCTCTTTTGGCTTCAAGTTGTGAGAGGCCCCAGGAATGGGGCGGATGAATTTGGTACAGAAATATTATTAGTGCCGAGCTGTTTGGTGTCACTCTCTGTTACATTCTTAAACAGCTTGTCTTTTTCAAGCAGATCAGGGGTTTCCACCCTTGCTGACGTGTCTGACTATAACATTTCTGAGGATATTGGTGAACCAGCCTCATCCCCTTTCCCCCATATAATCCCTCTGAGGTTTAGGCCCTGGCATCCAGGCTGATTCATCAGCTGTCTTGCCCAACCATACCTTTTCCAATGCCTCTTCTATGTTTAGTGTACGTATCTGAGGTTCAGAGAGCTCTCGGGACATACCCAGTTTCTGTGCGGCTGCTTACATGCATCTCGCAGCTGAGCAGCGCCATGGTGTCCTGTTTTGTCTCAACCCAGCTAGCTGGATTTCTCCTGTGAAGACAACCCTGGTAAAACTGGGGTGTTTGGTGTGGCTGCCATGGTCACTGGTTTTCCTGATTGCAGGTTCTGAGACGTGCAAGGTTTGATGTGCAATGAAAGGGATTTTCTTTCTTGACTTTTTCCTCTTCATCTTCTGTTAAGCGCAGTAAGGCTCAGTTTCGATAAATCCAGTGTAGGCAGCTGACATCTCAACACCAACAGTTTCAGAGGCACCAGTAATTTTAGAGGCACCAGAAGCAGGAATCAAGCTGCTAGCAGCTGCTGTAACAGCACTCGGACTACTCTGATCAGGATCCGCCATTTTGATCACCATCAGCATATGCTCAGGTACTGTGGAATCAGTGTTGGTCACAAAATCCTTTGCAGCTGCAGAAATATCCATGCTTGAAATGGCTGTAATAGCTTCCTGGCTGTGCTGGGTGGGGAGGGAAGCAAACTCCACCACCTGGGACTCGGTGTCAGCCTCCCAGCCTCCTCTCTGGCATCCACTGTCTCTCCCAACAGGAAAAGCAAGTTGCCCATTGAGGGAAGAGTAGTAGAATTTCCCCAGTGTCCGAGCCAAATAACACCCATTCCACTTACCCACCTGCTAATTAACCCAGTTTCATACATTTAGTACTTCCCGTGTAATTCCCCACTACACCTGAAGCGGCTCAAAAAAAAATATTTCTTAGTCCACCTTTCCCAGTCAACAAAAACAAACCAGATCACATTTTCTTTTTTATTGCAGAGACCATATGTTGAAATGTTTGTTTTAGAACAAGAAAACTTTCTTTGAGCCGGAGTCAGGTACTATTTATTTATTTAACAGACTTTAGGATTTACAACCTTTGAGACAGGGACTCATTTACAAAGGCTCCGCGTCAGAAAAACAAACATAAACACTTAATACATATAGACATAGAATGGCAGCTAAAGGTTACAGTTTTTTTAGTTATACAATATTGCAGAATCAAGATCAGCTATACATTGCATTGAGCGTGTTACCGAGAGCTGTATTTTACAGTTTTCAAGAGAACAATAAGTTTGCTGATAGAAGGAGGAACAGGTTTGATATTTACAGTAAAGTAGAGAATTAGATACCTTGTGAGTGCAGCCAAAGGAGGCATTGTTAATAGGTAATGTTTGGTAGCCCTATCAGTAGGAGCTCAGTGGTGGGGTGGTCCCGTAAGATGATAGATAGATGACCCAGCACTAGCAGGTACATTGGCAGCGCCGTGACGCGAGAATGTGCTCTTTGAGGGCTGACTTGAAAGGTCCTAATTTGGAGATGGAGGAGACGTCAGAGGGGAGTTCATTGTACCAGGCTGGGGCCCTGTGTGGGAATGACCTTTGGGCTAAGGAGGTTCTAACATGCTGGATGGATCACACCTGTCGGTTGGCAGTGCGAGTGTCCACCGAGGCGTGGGAGAGAGAGAGGCAGAAACCCCCAAGGAGGTAAGTCCCAGGTGTATTTTCTTTGTGAGGAGGCATGTTTGATAAAATAGCCTTTCATCCAGGGTAAAGAGATTTGTTAGGGCATATAGGGTAGTGGTATGGGTATGCTTCTCTGCCCCGGTGAGGAGTCTGCATGCTTTGTTTATGGCAAGGTGGATTTATATGTATGGACCTGTTCTAGAGGAAGGAGAGAGTGGGAGAGGATTGTTAGCTGCGCATTCTTGGCCTTATTCTGTCGATGGACAAAGAGCATAGTCTTTGTCTTTTTTAAATTGACCACAAGTCTTTGGTCTATTGGTTAAATGCGTGTTGGAGGGAGGAATGTAATACTGTGGGATCTGGGTGTGAGACAAAAAGAACCGCGTCATTCGCATAGAGTAGTAGGTTGCCAGAGCAGGAATTGGGTAAGGTGTTTAGGTAGATGCTGAATAATAGAGGGCTGAGGATGGAGCCCTGGGGAACCCCAGAGTGGACTGGCAGGGTGGTTGAGAGGGTATTGTTTATTTTGACACATTGTGATCTAGCTGTGAGGTAACTGGTAGACCAGGGTATGGGTCCTTGGGATAGACCCATGTGGCGGAGTGTGCTTAAAAGTAAAGGGTGGGAGACTGTATCAAAGGCCTTTGACAGGTCGATGAAGACCACTGCAGCTAGGTGTTTTCTATCCAGGGCAGAGTGAATAAAATTAGAGAACTCAGTGAGAGCCGTAGTTGTACTTTGCCCAGATCTGAAGCCATGCTGCTCCCTGCAAAGTAGGTTATGAGCAAGTAGGTACTCAGTGAGTTGGGTGGCTATAATTTTTTCGAGGTCTTTCGAGAGTGGTGGGAGAATGGATATGGGACGGTAGTTATTGGGGAGGTGCTGTCACCACTCTTCAGTATTGGGGTGACTGTGCCAGTCTTCCAGGCTGCTGGCAACTACCCCAGACTTGGGGAGTGGTTAATGAGGTCAGTCAGTGGGGAGAGGACTGTATCTAGTACTAGATGTAGGATTCTCATATCAAAAGAATCTTTGCAATAGCAAGAGCCACTGAGTGCTTTCATGAGAAAATGTTGAACTATATTGAATTGCTTCCACCAGGCAGTTCATTCTTTCTCTCTCTCTCTTTCTTTCTTGCTTGTTTGAAATATGCTTCACGTTACACCTTTAAACTGTAAGAGCACACAGTTGGTCCACATACCGAAATTTAGAGTAGCAAATGATTTTTCATCTTGGTAAGGATAAAACAGATTAGCATTATGTTTTGAATGGGGATTTGGGTAGTGGGTGAATCAAGAAATATATATATTTTTTTTTTGTTCAGCAGTCACTGTATTTTGTTTCCAGTACTCCTACTCGCCCCTCTATCCTTCAACTTGCCCCCATGCTCTCCTCCATGAGCTCCCGTTGCCTTGCGCTCATGCACATACATTGCCTCTCTCACACTTACCCAGTCTGTTGCCACTCAGGACCAATTCCATTGCCTCTCCCACTGCCACTTCTGGTTGCTGCCTCCCAGCATTAATTATACACTGCCTGCTCTGCCTTCCACGTGGTCTGCTCATTTCCTGTGTCTTCCGCACATTGCAGCCTCTGGCCTATCTAGCAAGTATCAGAATAAACATCGTAGCACTGCTGGCTGACCGGTCCAGGGAGAGCTGGAATAAAATGATTTGGATGCAACATCAACAGAGGGGTCAGTCAGGTAACCAGAAGCAAACAGATTTTTTGGTGCTCAAGTAATTCTGTTGTTACTACAGGTAGAACTGACAGAACTCTGAACTGACAGCTGCTACTCTTCTTACGGCAAAGTGGAATTCGGTTAGTTGAGTCTGTCATGCTGTTAATTAGTGTAGCTCTTAGTGATTTTGAAGGGGTATGCAGCTGCAAATACTGGATGGTGAGACTGGCTGGCCTGGTGCTGCAGCTTCTTTTGCAACTTATCAAATCTGAGTCCTTTGCACAACTCCAAACAGCTTAGTTCAGGCTATGGCTGGCAGAGCACGAGGGAAGGTGGTGCACTGACAGTTTACATTGACCTGCTGGGCTGTTTTCTCCCCTCAGCTTATTAACGGGCTGTCTGATTTCTGCTTGCATCACCTGGTGGTTTTGTTTACGCAGTAGATTTCACAGGCACAGTGGCATTCTGTTAGAAGGTACTGCACTTGCTTGCTACTGCGAGCTAACAACTTCTGGAATCCATTTGAGGAGGAAAAATTTCATAGATGTATTGCAGTAAGGTGGGGGGCAGCCGTATACCCTGTTATACTGAGAGGGTGAATTGCCATCCTTTGGAGCTGGCTATAGCAAGAGCCTTGGTGATAATTGCAAAAAAGTCTCCAGAGCAGATACTGAATTCACCAAGTTGAGCTGGATATTTGCCGAACTGCATGTCCATTGTAGTGTTGTTTTACTGAAGCACCGTAGCACCTTAGTAGATGTGGCTGTTAAACTGTACAGAAGGGTGGAGTGGTGTAAGATTTTGGCCACTTGAGTCTGTCCTCTTGGTCATGGTGCAGGTGGTCTCTGTGCTTTCATGGAACAAGCCCTCATGCCAGCCTACAGAAAGAGGAAGCGTAGGCTCAGTGGCCTAGCCCTGGCTCACAAAACCAAACAGCAGGCAGCAGCAGTTTATGGTTCACTCCAGAGGATGTTTTTCATGGTAAGTTTTCTAGCCTCTTTTATTTTGGGGTAACGTGCCTGCTCGAAGAGATACACAGGATGTCAAAACAGGAGTATGTGAGATGATGCAAATGATCAAGCTTTGCATAGCGATTCAGCACAAAGAAAGGGAAAGTGCATTTTTGTTTTGTCTTGTCACTGACTATGTGCAGGCTGTGAAATTCAAGGAAGCTAAGAATGCTCTTGTGTTAGTTGGTCCTTTCTGATTTTCATTTCAGACTGACACAGTGCTGCTTTTGGTGTGGGGTTTAGTCTTCAGACTATGTTGCATTACATGAAACAGAATCAGTACTGTAATCGGAAAATGTGTCCTTGTTGTTCATTCTGAACTATTATCATATATAACATGGGTTCGTACATCTCTATATATAGCAGTATTGATGTGCAGTTACCCTCTGCCTCCCCCCCAACCCCAGCTAGTAGGATCAGGCACTTGTTCAGGTTTAGTAACTTGTTCATATTTACTAGTCTGTGTTCACACACACACACACACACATTTTGAGTCATTTTTGACTTCACTGCTAGAGAAATGCAGCACATTTGTTAGAAACATAAAGGAAGCTGTAGATCAGCTTCCTGAAGTCCACTTTATCTTGTCAGATACAGTCATGGCGGGAAACGGTCAAGCCCGGTGCGCAGCACAAATGAGGAGCATTATTTGTTTAACTTTGTGATGGACCATTATCAGGGCAGCAGAAGCTGACGAGCTCTAACAAGAGAATGAAAAGTTGGTCCATCCTCTGACCCTCTGTCCTCATGGAATCTGTCACATCTGCAGACATGATAAAGCATTTTACTTTCTTTCTCAAGAACAGTAAGCTTGGAAAAGGACTGTAATGAAAAGGTAATATTGTGTGAATGTTATGTTCTTGCAGGTAGCAAGTGTTCTTTCTCTCCATTTGTAGATCACTTGAAACTAAATAAATCTACATTTAAAATAACGGACTATGTATTTAATAAGAATAAAAATCACCTAAGGTGCAAGTCTAGGACCCCACGTATTTAACCTGTTAATATTTTATATAGATGTAATGTAATATAAAAGAACCTGTCTTGCAAGCAGGTGATGATGTACAGTACTTTGATTATACAGACAGTGGACACCCTGTCAAAAGCATTACCCCCCTTCACACACACAATGTGTTATGGTACTTCACCGTTTTTGTGCCATTGTCTTGTCATTCCTTTCAAAGGAGTTTATCATTATTTATATCACAGTTAGAATACACTGTGCCAGATAAGTACCTGTAGTCTTGCTTTGTAGATGAGAAAGCTGTTATCAAGATAAAAACAGGCATCTTGATAGTAGGTATGTTACAAACAAAATAACATTGTGTCGATATTTCATAATGCTATAGTTAACCAGTAAGGGAAAAGCTAAAGCAATGCTTCATGACCTCACAGTGGAACTATGTAGCCTTCTAACCAGAGCAATAAGCCATCCTGAAAAGAACTGTTTGAAAGGTATACGTTTGAAAATGTGTGGTATAAACTTGGCACGTGGTGAGAGAAGTAGGTCATTGTGTGCATACGTACATACAAAGTCACCAGCAGATTAGGTGTAATGGTCTATCTAGTCTGCCCATGATGCAGCTCACATTTAAGTTTTTGCTGCTGTCCCCCCTTCCTTCCTGTTTCCCTTGCACTCTGGGACCCCCCCCCAGTACCCCCTACTCTACACTCCCCCCCAAGCCTGTACTTTGCCCATGTACCTGTCCCATCCCTTCTTGAATCCTCCCACTGATTCCATTTTCATCAGCTCATCGGGTAGTGCATTCCATGGTGTCACCACCCTCTCTGTGAAATAATTCTTCCTCACCTCCCATCTGTACCTCTCCCAACTAGTTTAAGGCTATGGCCTCTCATATTCCCCTCCCCCTTCAATTTGAACAGACCCTCCATGCTTACCCTATTGATCCCTTTCAAATATCTGAAGGCCTCAATCATGTCCCCCCCATCCCTTCTGTCTTCCAGGGAGTACATGTTCAGCTCTCTAACTCTCTCTTTGTAGGACATTTCCCCCAGATCGTAGATAATCTTTGTTGCTCTCCTCTGGACTGTCTCCAATAGGGTAACATCCTTCCTTAAGTGTGGGTGCCAGAACCGCATGCAGCACTCCAGGTGTGGCCTCACCAAGGAATTATACAGTGGCAGTATAACCTCCCTTCTCCTCAATGTTATCCCCCTAGCATTATACCCAAACATCTTATTTGCCTTTGCAGCCGCTCTCCTCCATTGTTCCAAGTTGTTCATTCTGGTGTCTATTACCACTCCCAGATCTTTTTCCTCCTTGGAGATCTTCAGTTGTTCTCCCCCCAAATGATAGCTATACCTGGGGTTTCCAACACCCAGATGCGGTATGCTACACTTTCATGCGTTAAAACCCTGCTGCCAATATTGTGCCCATCTCTCCATTCTCACTAAGTCTTCCTGTAGTGCCCTCCTCCCCATCTCACTGTCCACCACTGCTTCATTTTGAATCATCAGTAAACAGGCTCATTTTGCTCCTAACTCCCTTCCCTATATCTGCTATGAAAGCATTGAACAGGATTGGGCCCAACACCGATCCTTGAGGGACCCCACTAATAACCCTTCTGTGAGACGAGGCCTCTCTCCCTACCCACTACTCTCTGCTGCCGGTTACTAAGCCAGCTTGCAAGCCATCCCACCAATTTATCCCCCACCCCTAGGTTCCTTAACTTACATATCAGCCTTCCATGCGGGACTGAGTCGAAGGCCTTGCTGAAGTCCAGGTACAGGAAGGACATCAACGGGCCTTCCACCATCCAGGGATCTTGTCACCCAGTTGAAGAATTCAACTAGACTAGTTTGACACCATCTTCCCCGGAAGAACCCACATTGGCATTCGTCCTGAAAGCCATTTGCCTCCAGAAACTCCACCACTTTTTCCTTCAGGATGGTCTCCATCAGTTTCTCTACTATGGACGTCAGGTTGACCAATCTGTAACTTCCTGGTTCATCCCGAGGTCCATTGTTGTGAAGTGAGACAACGTGTGCCGACCTCCAGTCCAGGGGAACACAACCTGATTGGAGGGAAGAATTGAATAATTCCGTCACTGGAGCAGCCAGGGCATCCGCCAGTTCCTTCAGAACCCTGGGGTGGATCCCGTATGGGCCTGGGGCCTTATCAGTCCTTAGGGGCTTGAGAGCCTCCCTTACCCTCCCCACCTGAATCTCCCATCTGTGAGGACCCCCATCCCCAGCCCAAATCCTGCCACACACCCCCATGAAAAAGGTCCATCCCTTTCCCTTTAAAGACGGAGCAGAAGTGCTCATTAAGTACTTCAGCCTGCTCTACCACTCCCTCTGCCCAATCCTCCTACTTTTTTAACTTGTTTATCTGCTCCCTTCCTTCCTCCTGTCTCTGATATGTCTAAACAAATTCCTTCTCCCCCTCCCTGATTCTCTGTGCTAACCTAAGCTCCTTAGCTGATTTGGCCACTCTTATCACCCTACTGACTTCCTTGGAGATCCTGTGATACTCTTCTGTGTCCATCTCCCTGCGAGAGCACTTGCACCTTCTAAAGGCTATCCTTTTTTTCCATCACCCCCTCCTGCACCTCCCTGATCCACCAACAAGGTTTTCTAGCCCTAGTGCTCTTATGGTGGGATTTTGTGCAAGCTTTGGTAGCCACCAGTATGCCCAGCTTCAGCATCTACCACTGACTTTACGTGCATATCCCCAGGCTGATTTTCTGTAAATGTTCCTTGAGGACTGCAGCCATCTCCCTGAAATCTGCTCCCATAAAGTCCACTACTGTAGTCTTTGTCTAGTTCCAGTCCTTCCCCAGGTTTATTTAAGGTGAACCATAGTGCGGAGTGATCACTCCCCACCCAAGGGTCCTCCACTACCAAGTTTTCAACCTGGTCTCCATCTGTTAATACCAAGCCCAGGATGCTTCCATCTCTGGTTGACTCCCCCACCAGTTGAGTCAGAAATTCATCCTGGAAGGTGTTCAGCAACCTTTGCTCACTAGTAAATGGTGATGTTATAGTACCTCAATCCACCCCCAGCATGTTAAAATCCCCCATTACCACAGTCCTGCCCCTACCCCTGCTACAGTGTTTTCTAAGGTTGTCCACCAGTTCATTGTCGGTGTCCTCTTATTGGGATGGTGGCCTGTATACAACCACCAGGTTGATCCTCCTTCCCTTAGCATCTTCTAAATTGGCCCATATCACCTCCACGTTCCCATCCGCATCTTCCTCTCTGCTGCTTGCTATCTCTTCCCTAATGGACACTGCCACCCCTGCCCCCCCTTGCCAAGTTTTCTCTCTCTCCTATATGTGGTGTAATCTGGAAGCTTCGGGTCCCATTCATGGTGCTGTGTGGACCAAGTCTCTGTGACTGCCGCAACATCTACCATCCCCTCAGTCAACATTACCTGTAACCCGGGCATCTTGTTCCCCAGGCTCCTTGCATTAGCTAAGACCACCCTTCAACCTGGCCCGCTATCCTTATCTATCCTCCCTAGCCGCTTACCCCTGGCCCAGTATGGTTCTAACTTCTCTTTGATTACTCCAATAAGGGGGAGAGGCGTTTGCCCTCCAAAACTGTGCTTAACTGTCGGTCCCATGCTTTTGAGCCCCCCCCCAATTAGTTTAAATCCCACCAATTACCTATAAATTCCCCCAATTTATTCTTCAAGACATCCTTGCCCTCTTTACTCAGGTGAAACCTGTACCTAGCGAATAACTCTTTGTTTTCCCACTTGACTCCCCAGTTCCCCACCAAGCCATACCCCGTAACTGGACACCATTCCCTCAACCAATTATTAAATTCACTAATTTTCTGCTTCCTTTCTAAAGTACCCTTTGGCACCAGCAGGACTTTTGAGAAGGAGACAGTGTTCCCCTCTGCTGTACAAATTCTGTACAACTCTTTGTACCTATTTTGCACTTCCTTTACGCTATTCCCCTCCAAATCATTGATGCCTGTGTGCACCACAATGTGTGGCACCCCCCCCATGTTTCCTCACTATAGAGTGCACAATGGGTATGACCCTGAGCACCGACATTCCTGGCATACACTCTGCTCTAATAGAACTCCTCCTCCCACTGCATTTACCCCACCATTTGATTCCCCTGATTATGGAATCCCCCAATAATAAGACCCTGTTTTCAACTTTTCTTGTATATTGTATACTATTGCCAACTGTCAGCTCCCTATTTGATATTTCTGCCCCCCCCAACCTTGTCCCCACCTCCTTCAGTACCCACCTGCCCGTGTCTCTCACTTGCACCAGCTCCCACCTTATTGTCTGGGGTGCCCAGCCTGTCTCCTACTGTCACCCTGACCACACTTGGGACCCCCATTCCCTGTACAGATACCCTCCCTCATTCCCTTGATATCACTCATCCTGTCCACTTCATTAAGACTCTCAAGAGATCCTCTTTCCAATTTCTCCTTCCCCCATGTCGATCTCAACTAGTCCTCAAGCCTGTCCCCTCCTCAGCCTCATCCCTAATTAATCCCTCCCAGACAAATTAGACCCCCATCTCCTCTCTCCCCTAGCTCTTCCCCGCTTCCCCTACTTTTTCCTTCACAACTTCACTAACCCCCTCTCCCCAACTAACTCCCTTTGCCTCCTCTCTCATCGATGATTTCCTCTGCCTCCACCAGATCTCCTGAGTCCCTAATATTTTGTAGTGGGGTATACCTATTCTTTACTATAATCCTGCCTACATTTTTGTTGTTCCACATCTTGGCACTACCATAACTGGCCTCAGCTAATCCTTTTTCCATACCCCAGATATCCCCCCCCCCCGACCACTTCCTGCCAACCCCTGTTCTCCCCCCCTTTCTTCTTGCACTATTCTGCCCTCCCATGTATTTCCAACAGTCCAGCTTGTTTCCCACCCCCTTTGTCCCCCAGTTGCCTCATGTTTGACCTCTCATCCCCTTCCCCATGATTTGCAAAACCGATGCTGAAACCCCTTCCATGTCCCACTCCCATAACTAGTCTTTCCATCTCTCTCTTCAGCTTCCAAATTTAATTTTCCAGGTGCGACACCCTCCTGTTCTCCACAGTGTGTCCATATGCACGACTGCTCCGCATCCATTGCACCTCACTATCCTCCTAGGACCATTTTCTACCCCAAAGCCTGGTCTCCCCCACTCTGCACCCCCACTCTCCTCTACTTCCCTGGTACTCCCTCATCATCTCCTATTACTTTTCTATAAGGTTGCCCTTCTCTCACCCACCCCTGGGTCCTCAGTCCAGCTGTGTTAGGTTCTGCTTTTCCCTGCCTATACCAGCAGATGGAACAGCTGTATTACATACATCCACCAGTAGATGGCTGTACTCAATTATGACTCAAACCTTCCAGAATATTTGGGGGTGGGGGGGGGGTGGTGGTGTTGGAGCTTGAGGTACAAGTATATCCTACCTACTGCAACCAATACAATAGTGTGGTCTAGTGGTCAGATCTGCAGTCTGTTAGTGGGTCAGGCTATAGCAGCTGGGGTTTGACTGGGGCTGGCAGTATAGCCTAGAGGTTAGAGGAACGAGGTGTGAATGAGCTTGGTACATCCAGTAGACCAGACCTGAGTTTGATTCTCACAACCTCCACTTGTGTACTGTGTGACTCTGAAAAAGTCACTTAACCGCCCAGTGCAACCAGGTCGCTCCTGAAAACAGGCACTTGTGCCTAGTGGGCCTTACCCGGTTACCAAAGACTAAAATAAAAATCCCTCAGCTGGTGACGCACTGTAAAGAGAAGAGGAAGGTGATTGTAGGAGGGGATTGCGGTGACCAAACAGTGATGTGCTGAGCAGTAAATCCTGTACACCAGGGTATAAAGGGATGTGCAAGATCTATTCTGTTATTACTCAGGGAAGAATTTAAATAGTGCAGCAGCGACCCCTGGTGGAGAATAGGTATGACATGCTGGTGGGAATTGAGGGAGATAGGGTATCACATGACAAAATGCAACTATAAATCAAATGCCTGCCCAGGGTAGGGCAGTCGTCACAGAAGTGGCGGCAGGTAAGCACTGCTCCTGATGCTGTATCTGCTAGAGATCTGTGGGTTCCGGTGTGGCTCCGCTGGCGGTCAGAAGCAGGGACCACATTTGGGTGAGAGCCACTGCCTGTGGGCCCTGATGAACTGCTTGCAACAAGATGGAGGAGAGAGCCATGAGTAAGGGCGGGCCCAAAGGACAAGGGGCAGGAAAAGGGAATAAGGGAGGGGGATGAACACTCTAAGCACTATCCCCAATAACCGGACTGAAACACAAGCTACAAAGCAGAATAAGGGAAGGGGATGAACATTCTAAGCACTATCCCCAATACCCGGCCTGAAATACTGTAACTTTGGTTCAACTTCAGGTTGTGCCCCATAAATTCGGTCCGGCTTCAATAATTCAACCAAACCGCTTTGGCTGCCAGTGCAGTAACTGGCGTGGAGTAAAGCAGTATACAAATAGGGGAATACAATAAGCACTGAGGTCAGCAATGAATATTTATTTCTGAAGCTGACTTGCTGCAGGCGGTGTTGACATGCCGCTGCCGGGGAGTTGTGTGTTTGTGGTGCTGTGGCAGAGTCTGCAACCCAAGAAGGCCACTGTGGCCTAGTGCTGAGCTACAGTAAGAGTTAAACAGGAACTCCCAGCTCCCCAGATGGAAATCAGTGGGACCTATAGGTCCTGATTAGCAAAATCCCAAGCCAAGGCGCAGAGGCTGGGAAGGCCGAGGCGCTGGGTGCCTTACCTCCTGCTGTGCCAGCGACCTGAGTTCTGGAATGAGCTTAGGTTCCTGAGTTGGGAGAGGATCAAGCATCCGTAGGACTGCACTCCTCTCCCTGGGAGGGGAGGCATGCTGTCTCGGCCCTTGAGTGCCACCAGGTGGAGGCCTGGTGGTAGTGCAGGCACGAGAGACACTGATAAGGAAGGTGGCCATGGTTCCATAGTACGTGTGCACCATCATGTGTACTTACTTATCTGCCGCCAGAGGCATGGGACAGAAAAGCCAGAAAAAGTACTCCAGGGCTACATAAAGCCTTGCGCATGTCCCCTAACCCACACCACCACCTGAGCCTCTGGAGCCTTCTGGAAATGCGGCTCGTGGGGGGGCTCTCCCAACTGGCCCTGCCACGGTAGCAAACTTTGGGGGAATCAGCTTCAGGTGGGTGCTGGAGATGTGTGGGCTGGCAGGGAGGAGGTAGGGACAGGACTGATAAACCACCCAGCAGGGTAAAAAGCTATATAGAAGAAGAAAAAAAAAAAAAAATTGCAAGCCACATGAGCTTTTTAAGTAACTTACATGTCAGCTATATTTATATTTATCTGGTTAGTCCTGCGACACCCCCCCCCCAAGCTGCCATTACCAGCAGCTACTTCTCCCAGAGTCCTCTGTGTCCAATGACACGCACAATGCACTAAGCCGTGAACGACACCTATATATCTGTAAACATATAAAATGCCATCCACTTATACAGCACATTATTGTGCTTACCAATTAGCCAAGGAATGCGCTTTCCTTGGCTGATCAAAACCGGCAATCTAAGTGCAATAATGGACATAGTTCAGCGGGGGCATGCACTGGAGTTATCATTCCCGCCCAGTTGGTACCCTCTGAGGTTACCTTTCTGTCCTGCTGGAAAAAGTTCATACGCTGTTGCACAAATGGTAGAACCTGTTCATGCCACATACCTGAACCAGAGATAATTACTCCTGATATCTTCTGGTTGCAAAATGTATAGACAGTCTATAGCTTATCTTGTCCTGCACCTCAGACTTGCACCTGTATCTAATACAAAAGATTTCTTTTGGTATCACTCTAGTCCTTGCCCCTCTACTACTCCAGGGGGGTTGGATATGCACCCTGGATATGAAGGATGCTTACCTTCATATAAAAGTGCTTCATAGTCACTGACAATACCTCCACTTTATGCTGGAGGGCTCTTTACCAGTTTCATGGCTTGCTATTTGACTTATCTTCAGCGCTGTGTGTCTTTACCAAATGCTTTGCGACAGTGGCTGCGGCGCTTCTGAGGGAAGGTCTGTATTTGTTCCTGTATCTGAAGTATTGATTGTTGAAAGCCCCATCCCGGGGCACCATCATATGCACTCTGCTGTGGATGTACCAGCTCTTCGAGCAGCTAAGCATCCCTGTCAGCGAACCAAAATCAGTTCAGACCCCTTGTCAGTACCTTCAGTACATCTGCATTGTACTCAACACATCTGCGAGTCAGGCCTTCCTCCCAGAGGACCATGCCATTTCCCTGATTGCCCAGGCTCAGCTGGTATCATCCAATCATTATATCTCAGCAACATGTCTTCTCAGACTGTTGGGCTGATGTCTGCAGCTGTCCTTACTATCCATCAGGCATGCCTAAGCATGAGGATTCCTCAGCGGTTCTTCCATCTACAGTGGTTTCTGCATTTTGATGACCTGGCATGTCTAATCCTCTTCATTGTGCCCTCCTGTGGCAATTGGAATGCTCCAGCTACGACACAGGGTCTCCTTTTCTCCATCCCACACTCCTGATGGTCACGATGATAGATGCCTCAGGCTCTGGTTGTGGTGCTCATCTTGGTTCATTCTGGATGCAAGACCTTTGGCCCTCCCTAAGTCACTCTCTCCACAGCAACGCTCTGGAGATGAGGGCTGTTCTTCTAGGCCTGCAGGCCTTTGTTGTCCTTCTTCAGAATCGAGCCCTGTTCGTTTGGACAGGCAGTGTGTCAGTGATGCATTAAATCAACAAGCAAGGGGTTTTTACTCCTACCCCTGCAGGGACGCAAAGAGGGTCTGGTATTGGGCAATGGAGTATAACATGTTTTTCATGGTCATCTTTTGCCTAGCACCCTCAGCAGGTCCTGGCATTGTCTTACAAATGGGAACTTCTGAACTATATTATATAGACAACTTCTTTGTCAGATGGAGTCATCCGGAGCAACATTTTTGCACCATCGCTTTAGGGCCTGAAGTGTTCTGGCAAGTTCCTGTACTCATTTTCTCCATTCTCTGTGATGCAGAAGGTTCTGGTCAAGTTGTAAGTGGAATCGGCCAGCTTGGTTCTGGTGTCCCTTTTCTGGCCCAGACAAATTTGGTTTCCTTTGCTGCCAACAGTTTATTTCGAGCATGACTCCTGTCACAGGAGTGGGGCTCTTTGGTGCACCTGGATCTTCAATCCCTGCACCTCCATGCTGGGCTTCTGGCGATGTAGAACTCTCCCACTTTAGGGTTTCCATTGCGGTTTCTGAGGTTCTTGTTGCAGCTCCTAAACCATCCATGAGGTGTGCCTATTCCCAGACATGGAAACGTTTCACAATATGCTGTACTTCTTGTGGCCTGGACCCTTTTTTGTGTACAGTGGAGTTCCTTTCTTTTTTGGAATCTGGCCTATAGTACTTCTCAGTTAAGAAACACTTGGCTGCTGTCCCGCAGGTTCCTGATAGGTATCCTGCATATTCATCCCTCAGTCCATAGACCAGCTCCAGTATGGGACTGTAACATGGTTCTGGAGACCCTTACTGCACCTCCTTTTGAACTGGCTGTGAACTGTGTAATGCATTTCTTATCCTGGAAGACACTGTTTCGGGGGGCCATTACTTTGGCACAAAGAATCTTTGAATTACAAGCTTTGGTTGTAGAGCCCTTTATCTTATTTTTCACAATCCAGCCAATCAGGAGATTGCATTTGAACTTGGGGGAGGACTCTGAAAGCCCGTGTTTGTGGACCTGTTGTTCCTGTTCACCTGGAGCCAGCACTCCATCCCTGCATGCCACTGGAGCTAGTCACAGGGGTCAGGAGAGTAGTCTGGGTCCCTCAACTCACTTTCCTCCTCTCTGATCACCGAAAATCCTCCACTACAGCATCAGAACCTGAAGTTGAAGCCCCACTTCTGTTCCAAACATAAATCAATTGGGAAACTCCATTTGACATTGGGGAGGGCTCTGAAAGCCCACATTTGTGGATATTTTGTTCCTGCTCACCTGGAGCCAGCACTCCATCCCTGCACACCACTGGAGCCAGATACATGGGTCGAGAGAGTATCCTGGGTCCCCCAATTCACTCTCTTCCCGCTCTCTGATCACCAGAAATCCTCCACTACAGTATCGAGACCTGAGATTGAAGCTTCACGGAGGCAGTATAATGCAGTGGGTTAAGGCTGTGAGCTGCAGATCTGGAGACCTTGGTTTGAATCCCGCAGCCGCCTACATGCAGACTGTGTGATCCTGAGCAAGCCACTTAACTTTCTTGTGCTCCTGGGTCGCTTCTGAAAACCAGCTTCGGCTTAGTGTGCTGCTCCTGGTTAAACAATGTTCCTTTTCCCCACCTTCCTCCTAAACATTCAGCCAATCGGGAGACAGCATTTGAAGTTGGTGGAGGGCTCTGAAAGCCCACATTTGTGGACCTTTTGTTCTTGCTCACCTGGAGCCAGCACTCGATTCCTGGATCTCACCAGAGCCAGCTACAGGGGTTGGGAGAGTAGCCTGGGTCCCCCAACTCACTCTCCCCCTCTCAGCTCACTGAAAATCCTCCACTACAGCATCAGGACTTGGGGTTGAAGCCCCACCTCCATCCTAAATATCCAGCCAATCGGGAGACTGCATTTGAACTTGGGGAAGAGCTTCTCCTTATTTAAGTGTTGACTCCCCAAGCGGTCCTTTGCGCTGTGGTCCTCCACTCAAAGGACCGCAGCACAAAGGACAATGTGGGAGACAGCTGACAGGTAGTTACTCTACTCGAGCTAGTGGACACACTATTGATAAGATAAAACTTTAAGGGTAGGCTTGATTATCACACCTGCCTGTTGGCTAAGAAGCTTACCACCTCACTCTCCCCTCCCTTCATCCAGCAGGTCATCTCCCCGGCTCTTCCCCTCGTTCTGCTAGGAGCTGTGATAAGGCCCTTTACCTAGTCCCTTTCTGTAAGACATCCCTAGGGCAGCAAGCGTTCTTCCACAGGGCCTCTGTCCTGCTCAGTGGCCTGCCTCCTCTGGTTTCCTCCACAGTTAAATTGGGCCCCTTAAAACTAAACTTCGACAGCACCAACTCTCTGTGAGTAGCCATGCCTGCTTCTAGCTTTTACTGGTCAGTCTGGGACTGCTCATGGCTTGTCCCTCAATTTGCCCCTGCTCCTTCCCACCTTATCTTGGTCTAATTTCTCCCTCATCACTCTGTTCCTCTCCTGCCCTTTACTCATCCTTTACCTGCACTCTTTCCTACTCCTTCTCTACACCTTACACCCCTCTACTCGACTTTTCTCCCTACCTCTCCCCCCCCTTCCCCCACTGTCTCACAACTCTCCTTAACTGACTTCCTTCTGGTCTCCCTTTCTTTTCTTTAATTTCTTATATGTTTACACAGTTAGCTACAACTGCCTGCACCATGTTTGTTTCATTATCATGTACTCCACCCTCAGTTATGATGCGCTTATGTATAATACACTGCATTACTTGTATACTCTTATCCTATGTATTATGTACTGTATTAATCTCCTGTAAATTTTTTTTGTAACCTGTCTGTAAATCTGATGTGGAGCCTTTGCAAAAGAGTCTTTGACTCAGAGGGTTGTAGTTCCATGACTTCAATAAATAAATAAAGGTATATAAGAACCCATTAGTGCTAAGTTTCCAACCAACAGAACAATGGACACAGTTCAGCTTCTAGTGCTGTGGTAGCCATTCATTTATTTTATTTGCCTTTCGTAACCGGGTAGGTGCACTGATCCATCGGACCGTTTTCGGTCACAACCTGAGCCACAAACATGGCACATTAAGCAATGCAAATACAGGTAAACACACAATAGTACAGTCTTCAAACATGAGTATAGGAATTACAGTACAAGGGGCATTTATGTAAAGAAGTTACATAAGATACATGGTGCCATTTAAGGCCAGCAGACAGGTAAACTACATAGTCGCAAAAACACAGAAATTGTACATATGGTGTCAGATTATCAGATAAAATAAAAATAAAGTGTAATTGCCATACCCAGCAATACACCAAGATAGTTGAGACAACAGTTCACATGTGTGCTTGCTGTTATATGTATACATTCAAAGCTGCGAATCATGCTTGTACCTAATTCAACTATACTACTAGATCTCGACAAATTTCTCCAATCCTAGATGCACCCTATCTGGGTAATCCTCACAAAGGTGTTGCTTTATAAAAGGTTGACTTATCTGGAGTTCAGCTATATTCCTATACATATACATAATCTCCTTATTAGCCTCCCCAAAAGAAAGATCTTACTTCAAGAGGGTTCCTGCAGTAGGTTATAGCATGTAGGACTAGCGCCATTTGGTGTCTCGACCGCACTGCAGACTTTTTTAGCAATGCCTGATGGGGACCGCCCACCGACGTTACATGACCAATGTCAGCATGACCATATAGTGGGGCGGTCCCATGCCCCCATCTAGTTCTTTCCGCCGTCACCTTGTGCACATTACCTCAGGTAGACTTACAAGCGACCACCGTGGTTCTTCTGGTTTTGACTGCTTTTTTTCATCCCGTCGGGTCATCTGTCAGCCCCTCTGACGTCTGGACGAGACCGAGGGAGACTGCCCCTCCCCCCTTCCCTGCTGGTAGCCCACTCTTCACCTGCGGCTACCACGCGCGAAGACAGTGCGGGTCCCCTGGATGTAGAACATACTTCCAGGTTTAACCCCCGCTCACCCTCTGGGTTCTCAGGGATGGAGGTCCCTCCTCAACTGTCTGGTCCAACACTGGAGGCACCTCCGGTCCCATCCGGGAGAAAAGCACCTGTTCTGACTTTGGTTCCTACGCCGGACACTCTTCCTCCGTCAGAGCCAGCGAAACCCTCCCTGACACCGGACTTTTTGACATCTGTCTCCATGCTGGAACCTTCTCGTCTGCCTCTGCTGCTGGCTTCTTTGGCAGACCAGGTTCCATCATCGGCTCCCCTGCGTTGGATCCTGATGGCAGCCTATCCGATGCCAGATCTGGCAGCACCGGTTCTGACTACTGCGCTCCCGACACGGCTGTCCTTTGCCAGACCAGCAGCTAGTATACACATGCGGCGGGTCCTTTGTGGGCTTCCCCAATGTCAGGCCCTCTGATGATGGGTCTTTATTCTAGACCCCGCTCTGTTCCGCAGTACCCCTCAGGGTATCCTGTGGACCATCCCCTGGCAGGTCCACCTCCTGATAGGAGCGCTGCGGGACACTGTTTTCCGAGCTACTCTCTGTACCCGGGATATTCTTGTCCGGGATATCATGGGTACCGCTACCCTCCTCCCCATGCTATCTCCCCTCCTCCTCCACCCCCTCCAACTACCCAGCTGGACTTTGAGACTTTTATTCAGTCCTGGTGGAAGGAGGCACGTTTGGAGTTGGTGATGGGCCTGGAGAGCTAACTCTCAGTTCCTCACTCTCCTCCCAGGTCCTTATCCCCTGTGAGCTCACCGCCGTCCACAGTTTACATTACAGGGACTACCCCTTGGGAAATTACCCTTCTGGATCTTGGTTCTGGAGACAAACCAGACTCGGGGGATGACTCATCGGAGGAGCCATCGGATATAGAGCCCCAGGTTCCCTAAGGGTAAGATTCATCCCCAACTCCCTAAGGATCCTTCCTTTTCGGACCTATGAGGTCATCCAACAACACTATAATTGGGAGTCTGAGGAGCAGGATCCCATGTGACAGAGACTCACCGAGCACCTCGATTTGGAATCTCTGTCCCCGATTCCTGTTCCTCCGTAGATTGGACCTCACGAAGACCTCACCACCACGTTCTGGCAACTGCCTCATTCAATTCCAGCTGTCCCCAAGCAGGCGGACAGGACTTACCGGGCACCTAAGGATGCTCCTTTTCTCAGTGCGCACCCGAAGGCTGACTCCGTGGTAACATCGGCTGCTCATGACTGCTCTTCAGCTCCTAAGCACATGAGCACCTCTCCTCCGGACAAGGGATCAAGGCAAATGGACCAGTAGGGGAAGAAAGTTTACTCCTCAGCTACATGTGCGTTACAGTCCCTTAATTGTATAGCCCACATGGTGCACAAAAAGCCACCCTGGCCAGGCTCAAGGCCTGGGTCCAATCCATGGATCCCTCAGATCTCAAGGAGGAGCTCGCTAAGGACATTCGCCTGTCCAAGATTTCTTGTTGGCATGTTTTGTGAGCCACTTATGACACTGTTGATTCAGTGGTCCATACCTCGGCGACCGCCGTCTCCCTTCAGCGGCATGCATGGCTTCGCATCTGTGGCCTCGCCAATGAGGTACAGACAGTGATTCATGATGCCCCCTTTAGGGGTTCGGTGCCTTTCGGTGGCGATACCAAAGATACTATTATGGACCTTCAGGACCGCAGTCAGGCTCTTAGGTCCGTATGGTCTATGTACCGATCAGGCATCCAACCCCAGCAGCCCTTTCAGAAAAGGACCTGGAGGCAGCGTAAGCAAGCCCAGTCTCGACGTCTGGGCAGGCGCAAGTCCATGGGCACCCTTCCTTCCCCCGCCTGCCTCCAGATCCCAGAGATGTTCCGGGGGTCCTCCCTCGGCCTGTCTAGCCACTTCCTGACTCCTCTGCCCCACCCCCTCCTCAGCCTCTGAGCGAGAAGCCGTGTTGGGGGGGGGGTTGCTTGCCACATGTAGGAGTGGCGAAACATCACCTCCATTGCTTGGGTCCTGCAGTTGGTGTCTCAAGGACACACCTTGGAGTTTTTGGAACTTCCTCCAGAGTCTCCTCCAAGAAGGTCAGCCTACTCTCAAGACCAGTCTGTACTCGTAAAGGAGGAAATACAGGCTCTATTGCTCAGAGAAGCGATAGAACCGGTAACTCTTCGGCTCAGGGGATGGGGGTTTTACTCCCACTTTTTCTTGGTCCCAAAGAAGACGGGTGACCTACGACCCATTCTCGACCTCAGCAGTCTAAATCTGTTTGTCGAGTACAAAAAAATTCAGGACGTTAACCCTCCAGAGCCTCCTCCCTCTTTTGCAGGAGACTCACTGGCTCTGTGCCCTGGATATGCAGGATGCCTATCTGCACATCCCGATTTTCCCCAGTCACCACCGATTCCTGTGATTCCTTTTCAAAGGGGAGCACTTTCAATTTCGAGCTCTCCCCGTTGGCCTTTCCTCGGCACCTTGGGTTTTTACCAAGTGCCTAGCGATGGTGGCTGTAGCCCTTCGTCATCAGGGCATAGCGGTCTTCCACATCTGGATGATTGGCTGATTTCAGCCCCATCCAGGGAGTCTCTCTCTGAGGCCCTGGCCACTACTCTGGACTTGTTCACCAGACTGGGGATTACGATCAGTATCCCCAAGTCATCCCTTACTCCTTCCCAGAGATTACAGTTTATTGGGGAGGTTTTGGATACAGTCCAGGGCAGAGCTTTCCTTCCTTTAGACAGGATGGAAACACTGATCCAGCAAGCTACTTTGGTTGCCTCCTCCAGGACCCTCCCGGCCCAGGAGGTCATCTGTTTGCTGGGTTTGATGGTGCCTCCATCTCCATGGTCCCCCTGGCAAGGCTTCACATAAGGATTACACAGTGGTCCTTGCAGGTTCAGTGGGATCAACTTCAGGATGATCTGGACCATCCAGTCCTAGTTTCCTCCGCCCTTCAGAAGGACATGATTTGGTGGAAAGATCCCTGGAACCTGTCAATGGGTTTCCCCTTCAGAGGCCCATCCCCTCAGGCATCCCTGACCATGGATGCTTCCAACCTAGGTTGGGGGGCTCATTTAGGGGAACACCAAGCCCAGGGACTCTGGTCCCACTTGGAGATGTCCTTACACATCAGTGTCTTGGAGAGGAGAGCGGTCTTGTACATGCTACAAGCATTCCAGCCACTTCTTCCTCATGGATTACTGCCCATCCAGACGGACAACATGTCAGTAGTCTGGTATATCAACACACAAGGAGGAACTCACTCATACCCCCTTTGCAGGGAGGCGGTGAGAGTGTGGAACTGGGCAGTCCTGCACGGTCTGTCACCGACAGCTGTGCACGTTCCAAGGGTGCAAAACGTCCTGGCGGACAGTCTCAGCAGGTCTCAGACCCTCAGTCATCAATGGGAACTAAATCAGGAAGTGGCCGATTCTCTATTTCAAAGATGGGGGCGACCAGAACTCGACATCTTTGCCTCCCCATCCAATGCAAAACTTCACAGGTTTTGCTCACTCGTTCCAGGGCATGGTGCTTTCTGGCACAACGCATTGTCTTTCTCTCTCTTGGACAGGGAGATTCTTGTACGCCTTCCCTCTATTTTCCATTCTTCAGAGAGTTCTCCTCAAACTTCAGGCAGAGAGAGAGCACGAATAATCCTCATCGCTCCTCTCTGGCCGAGACAAATCTGGTTCCCACTTCTGCAACAGCTGGCTAGGGAACCTCCAGTTCTGCTTCCATTCATGCACAACCTCTAGACACAGAATCAAGGCTGGCTTGTGCATCTGGGGCTCAGGACCCTGCACTTGCATGCGTGGCTCCTGCAGACATAGTGAGATCTCACTTTGGGGTTTCCGACAGAGTAGCCCAAGTCCTGGTGGAGGCTAGAAAGCCTTCCACCCAGTCCACTTATGCTATGAAGCAGAAACACTTTTCCATTTGTGCAGTGTCCAAAGGTTGGAACCCTTTTACTTGTTCTGCCCCGCAGGTCATGGAATCCCTCCTTCATCTTTCAGATTCGGGTCTTTCCTATTCCTTGTTGAAGGTACATTTATCAGCCATTTCGGCATACCACGTGCTAGTGGATGGCAAGCCCGTGGCTCAGTTGGAGATCTTCAAAACCTTTCTGAAAGGGATTCTCCATCTGAAACCCAGCATTCGCAGCCCTACACCACCTTGGGATTTAAATTTTATGTTGGAGAAGCTCACTCTCCTTTTGAACCAGCGATGAGCTGTGACTTGCGCTATGTCTCTTGGAAAGCGTTATTTTTAGTTGTGATTACTTCTGCTCGAAGAATTTCCAAGCTTCATGCTCTTGAGTGCAAGGAGCCTTATTTGATTTTTCACAGGGACCGGGCGGTCCTCAGGACAAATCCCAAGTTTTTGCCTAAGGTGATATCGGAGTTCACGCTGAACCAGTTAGTGGAACTTATGGTCTATTTTCCGACTCCCGCAAATAGGGGTGAGGCGCTCCTGCACACCTTGGATGTGTACCGTATCCTCAGGTGCTATACCCATCGATCCAGAGATTTCCGGAAGAAAGACCAGCTCTTTGTTTCATTTGCCCCCACGTCTTTGGGGAAAGCTGTCTCCGAGCAGTGCCTGTCCAAGTGGTTAGCCAATTGCATTCACTTCTGTTACCAGAAGCATGACAAACCTCTGCCGGGGTCTGTTAGAGGTCATGCCACTAGGGGCGTGGCTGCATCCACAGCTTTTCTGAGTAACGTTTCTGCAGCAGACATTTGTGCAGCAGCAACCTGGAGTTCTGTCCATACTTTTACTAAGCATTACAGTCTGGACATTGCTTCTAGGTGGAGGGTCTGCTTTGGCCTTACTGTTCTGCAGGGCCTTCTGTCCTAGGCTGGTCCAGCTGTGTTATATTTTTTTTTCATTTCGGGCTTCCCCTCCTCCTGTGTTTCTCTTGGTCTCTTTTCGGAGGGACTGCTTGGGATTCAGTCCTACATGTTATGACCTACTGCAGAAACCCTCTCGAAGTAAGATAGTACAGTTATGTAAGAACTTACCATAACAGTAGATCTCCGAGAGAGGTTCCTGCAGTAGGTCATGTTTTCTCTCCCTCCTTCCCCCAGATTTCTTTTGGGACTCCAGACTCCATTTCCTTCTCCTGCCATTCCTTTTTTTTTTTTTTTTTTGAACTTGCTGGTTTTCCCCCCAGCTCTGGTCTCCTCGGGAGCACCAGGAGGGCAGCAGCAAATCGAGGGCAAGCTCCGGTGATCCATCTCCACCAGAGCTGGAAGGGCTTTTTCTCCTGTTCTAGGGAGTGGCTAGTGCCCTGATGTCAAGGCATTGCCACCGATGTCTGCCACTCCCAACCCACTTTTCTATGCTCCAGTGCTTGCTATGCCTCTGGCTTCTGCCAGAGGCCAGCCAAGCGCTGAGCAGGAACCCCCCTCCCCCCCGGGAGAGGAGAGCTGTCCTCCAGACGCCGATCCTCTTCCCTCCCTGCTGACCCCCGACAACCTGGGCTCGTTCCCGAACCCGGGTCGCCGACGTGGCACGAGGTGTTGAGTCCAGCGCCTCAACCCTCAGCGCAACTGGGCTGGCCCTGTCATTCCTTTTAAGTCTCCGGTGGGAGAACTGGAGGCCGGGTGTGGGGACTGCCCACTATCTAGGATCACACTAACTTTGGTCAGGTGACATCGGGTGTGCGGTCCCCCATCAGGCATTGCTGGAAAAATCTGCCGTGCAGTCCAGATGCCAGGTAGCGCTAGTTCTACATATTATGACCTACTGCAGGAACCTCTCTAGAAGATCTACTGTTACGGTAAGTTCTTACGTAACTGTACTTTACCGTAGGAAGGGATACCATTTTCATATTAAATCTAACTAGAGTTGCAATATGGAGACGTTGTTATTTGGAGCACTGTTGTTAGTTATTTATATAGGAGTTCCCCTACCCAAGCCCCTCAGACAACAAAACTTTTACAGCGGACACGTCGATGCCGACAACATCAACAGTTTGCTGTAAAAGTCTACCCAGGATCCCGGTACTCTTTCTCCTGATTCTGCACCCTCTCCCTGAATCAACTCCGACTCTGAGCTGATTATCCCCAAGTCCGGGGCAGAGCCCCCGCATGGGGTGTTCTGTTGGCAAAGCTCCCGATGAAAAGCAGCTGTTTCTCCAATGGATTTATGTCGACTGCAAATTGCGGTCAACATAATCCTTCACTATAATGTTGGTCAACAAAATATTTGTCGAACCGGCATCGTAGAGCCCCTCTCAGCAAACTGCTCAGCAGACACTCCTTATGGGGCCTGTCTCCCAGTGGTCTATAAATACCACAAAATTGTTAATCCATTTGATTTCTGTAAAGCTGCTGATCATGAATTCACTGCTAATAATTCAGGCCCATTATGTAAAATATGTATTTGCCTGCAACCACAGTCCTATCCTGAGTACTGAAACTAAATCAGGCCCACATGAACAGATCTTACGTAGAAAATTCCATATGTTTAAAAGGTTGATTTTGTTATTGCTTCTCCGCTCGGGCAACATAGAAATTAATCCTGGTGTGCCCTTCCCAGTCACATCACCTGCTGAACTGGTTTCGCTTAAGGGGCTGGCATTTATGCTAATTTTAATGTATGCAGTCAGCCCCAAAAATTGGATGTCATAAAGGTTTGGGTTTCACACAGCAACCTAGACGTTCTGGTCCTCACTGAAACATGGCTGAATGAATCGGAGTCCCATCATGAAATTGCTTTACCCGCTTACACCCATTTCCTTCTGGACAGACCGACCATAGGGGGCGGCCTAGTCATCTACATTAATAATAAACTCAAGGCTGACAAATTTTGTTCACTGTCTATGCCAAGTGAATTTGAATGTTTGGCAGTTAAAATCTCATTATCAGGCCTGGTGCTGCAGAGAATTGAGGTGCTAGATGTCACACCGATGACCAGGGTTTGGGAGTAAGCTCAGGCCTCCAAGGGTTGGCCGGAGGGGGTGGGGGCGAGGAGCCAGGATTGAGCAGCCGCTAGGCAGCTCTCTTCTCCAGGGAGGGTCATGAGTTTTCTCCGACTCTTGGCTGCCACCCGATGGAGACTAGGTGGCAATGCCAGGCCGGAGGAAGCTAGTCACTAGGCCAGGAGGGCGGATGGGGCAGTCACTGGAGCCATGGGGAGCGTGCGCGCCTCCGCACGCATGCACGATTGTGTTCTGGCATCCCGGGAATAAAGGGGAGAAAATACAAAATGCCATGTCTCCCCCATTGCCGTAAGGCAGGAGGGCTAATGGAGGAGCACCAGGCTAAGTAAAAAAAAAAAAAAATCTCATTATCAGATACTGAGTTTATTAATGTCATAGGGTGCTATGAAGACCACCCAAAGGTGGTTTAGAACTTTTGAACCTTATCCATAGCAATCTAAATAAGTACCCAAATGAAGCAATAATATTAGGATATCTAAACCTAGACTGGTATTCCCAAAAATCTAGTAAACTGAAAAGCCTTTGTGATGATTTAGGGCTAATACAACTACTTGACGAACCCAAAAGGCCAAACACAAAAAAACCCTGTTAAAAACTCCACCTTAGACCTTATATTGACCAATAAATAAGCCCTATAAGTTTACCCATGTTGCAGTCTTCCACAGTTATATCAGCGATCACAACGTTGTAGCTTGTGTCTGAGGTTCAATAAAATGAGAATCCCCATCAAAATTCTTCACCAAATGGAAGTTCACGAAATTTAATGCACTAAACTTTCTAGTGGATTTAGATGCAATAAACTGGCAACAATTCTATCTTGCCTCTACAATCCATTAAGCAACTGCTCACTTCAACCATTACTGGGTATCATTAATAGGGAACCAAAAAAAAGTCTCAGAAACATAGAAGTTGACGGCAGATAAGGACCGCAAGGCCCATCCAGTCTGCCCATTTCTTTTTCTACCTTATAAATGTGCCATCAGCCTTTGCTCTGTCAGTGGCCTATCTGTTCATACTCAGCTGTATTGCTCCCTTATGCCTATTTGAAGCCCTGCACTGTGTTCATATCCATCACTTCCTCTCATTACCCCTTAATCAGCCTCCTCCTAATTTCATGCTGTGTCCTCTTATCCTGCTATTTTTCTTATATTGAAACATGTTAGACTCTTTCACCTTGTTAATGCCCTTAAGGTGTTTGTATGTTTCGATCATATCTCCTCTCTCCCTCCTTTGCTCTAGGGTATACATGTTGAGCTCCGTTAATCTGTCCTCATACGTTTTCTGATGCAGTCCCTGCACCATTTTGGTTGCCCTTCTCTGGACTGCCTCAGTTTGGTTAATGTCCTTGTGAAGGTGTGGCCTCCAGTACTGCACGCAGTACTCCAGATGGGGCCTAACCAGTGTCTTGTAAAGAGGGATTATTACCTCCCTCTTCCGACTTGTGATATCCCTATTAATGCACCCTAACATCCCCTAGCCTTACCTACTGCTTTAGTGGTCTGCTTGGATGATTTCAGGTTATCGGTGATGATGATGCCCAAGTCTCTTTCTTCTCTTGTGACTGCCAGCAACTCCCCTTCCAGCCTATAGGTGGCTTCAGGGTTTCTCTTCCTTATGTGCATGATTTTGCACTTCTTTGCATTAAACCCCAGTTGCCACTCTTCCGACCATTTTGCTAGTTTATCCTGATCTCTTCTCATTCTGCCCACCCCATCTGGATCATCTACTCTGTTGCAAATCTTGGTGTCTTAAGAGAAAGGGATGGCCTATGGGCTGCTGCTAGGTGCTCAAAATCAGAATACGATTAGGTCGCTTTTAAAAAAATTAGAAATGTATGTACCAAACTTATAAGAGACATCAAAGCTAATTTCTATCAGAATGCTCTGGATAATTCTAAAAACAACACAGCCAAATTCTGGAGGTTAGTCAAAAATATAGATGGTCAAACATCAACCTCCTCACTCCCACTTAAAATTGAGTCGCAAGGCAAATCAGTAACGGACAGACAGTTGATTCTGGAAGAACTAAGCTCAAACTTTGCCACAGCTGGGCTCACCTTTGACAACTCTCCAGCAGCGTCTTACCTCATCTCGCACTCGGAGAGCTCCGGTAACCTCCGTCAATCGACCAATCTATTTTCATTCCAGCCCATCACATATAAACAGGTGGAAGACTTACTGTTAAGCCTGGATACGAAATAAAAGTGCTGGAGCTGATGGTTTAGACCATCTGTTTCTAAAAATCGGCCACCATCAACTTTCAGCACCAATAACTCACATATTTAATCTCTCACTCTCTAGCACTTAACTTCCTACAGTTGGGAAGATGGAGCACATCATACCTCTCTTCAGATCAGGTGATGTATGTAATCTGAATAATTACCAACTCATATCTGTTCTATCCATTGTAGCCAAGCTCCTTGTAAAACTAATTAACTCAGCTAAGGGATTGTCTAGAACAATCAAACCTCATAACTAACCCCTATGCAATCTGGCTTCAGATCCAAATATAGCACTACATTGGCACTAGCCAAAGTTACCGAATGGTTAACAGCCCTTGATCATGGGCACATTACAGGAGCTGTATTCCCTTGATCTTAGCAAAGCCTTCGATACAGTCAACCACAGTATACTACTAAGCAAGTTAAATGATGTAGTCTTGGACTCATCCACACTTTCTTGGTGCTCCAACTATCTAACTGGCAGACAACAAATTAAAACGGAGGGCTCCTTTTTATTTATAACACTACCTAGAGGAGTTCCACAAGGATGAATCCTGGGCCCCCTACTTTTTATGATTTACATCAGAGACCTTAATAGAAATATCAACATGGCCAACATGCATTTCTTCACAGATGACAGTACCGTATATCTCTAGACCCACCCTACCCAGTGTATGTGCAGACCTTCAAACAGAGTTCAACCAACTGCAATTAAACCTATTCCAATCAGAACCACTACTAAATGCAAACAAGACAAAGGTAATGTTTTTTTCACCAGCTTATGCTGCATTCCCTACCTCATCTGATCTCGCCATAACCACACTCCAAGAAGATACACTTGACGTGGTGGACAACATAAAATACTTTAGGATTTGTCTCGGTAAGTGCCTGCCCTTTACCACACACACAGAAGCACTATGCAAAAAACTAAGGAGTAGACTAGGCTTCTTTTTATAGAAATAAAAGCTGCTTCCCACTGGATGTCAGAAAGCGGTTAGTACAAATCACCTTCCTCCCACTACTGGACTACGCCAGACTTGATCTAGCTGATGCTCTTCCACCTGCCTAAACAAATTAGATGTACTCTATCACAGGGCTCTTCGGTTTATCACTAATTCTGCACCTAGAATGCATCATCATGCACTGAACACTTCTGTAGGGTGGAGATCCATAAATACAAGAAGGCTAAAAAAATCTATACATATGGGCTTACAAAGTAATAAGTAAAAAAACCTACCAGAGAACATTTCTGATCTTGTTAATAGGTCTCATTAAGGAAAAATAATGTTATCTTCTTGGCTACTTTGAGATATGCTACCCAGTACGGCAAAACAGCAATCAGCAGTGTCATCCCCACAGTCTGGAATAACCTGCAAAATTCCCTTAAACTCACCAGCATAGTTAGTCCAAGAGTTTTTAAATCACTCACATACAACTTATGCAATGAACCATGTACATGTAACAGCCTAAATGTTTGACTGCCAGTGCATTCAACATTTATTTTGATTCTCTGTGAAAAATCTATATTACCCCTGTAACGCATGTATGTATGTCATGGTCCTATGTTAGTGACAGTTTTTCTGCACAAATTGTATAATTTCTAATGGTATACACATTGTTAATTATTCATCGTGTTTTACTCTACTCTCTGACCAATACTGCTGTGTATACCTTGTCGAATAGTTCTTGTGCTATGTTCAATGCTTCTTTACTTTCGTAAGTTGCTGTAAATTGTTTCTTGTTGTATGCTGTCCTACCCAGGACCTCCTTGAAAATTAGCTTGCACAACAGAGCCTTTAGCGGTAACATAAATAAAATAAACTAAAACTAAACAAAGATAAGGTCAGTTTATGGACCAGTCCTCATTTTCTCCCAAAGGATATCTCTAACTTCACACTGAATCAGACTATTTAATTTATTGTTTGTCCCCCACGAATAAAGAGGAATAATTGTTGCATACGCTGAATGTCTGCAGAACTCTACGTTGGTACCTGAATTATACTAAGGATTGTAGGAAATACTCTCAACTCTTTGTGTGGTTGCTCTATTTGCTTTTCAGGCAGCAGAACCTCAAGGTGCTATTCCTCTTGCTTTCTTTTGCCAGCTGTAGTATTTAGCTGGTGTTAGTAAGCCTTTTAATTTGCTTTCTCTAGCTGTCTCCAGGCCTGTCAAAGTGCTCCTGGCTGGGAGCCCTGTGCGCTCTACTGGCAGATGGGTTACCAGTTTTTGTTTTCTTTTTTTGTCTCCCTGTGGGGTACCCACCAGAGAAGGAGCAATATTGGACCTGGTACTCACTAATGGGGACAGAGTCACCGATGTGGTGGTGAGTGGCCACCTGGGGTCTAGTGATAACTGTATGGTGTGGTTCAGTGTGAGAACAGTGGAGGAGTCAAACCACATGAAAGCAAGGGTCCTGGATTTCAGACGGGTTGACTTTGCAAAAATGGGGGAATGTCTCAAGGGAGCCCTGGGAGGGGAAGAAGAAGGGAAGGGGAGATATAGAGAAACTTAGACAACTAAGCAAAACAAAGACAAAGAAAAAAACACTGTGGTTCTCAAAGAACATGGCCAGGAAGGTAAGAGAGAAAAGGCTAGCTTTCAGGAGGTACAAGGAAACACAGAGGGGGGAAGACAGGGAACTGTATCTGGAAAAGCAGAGGGAGGCGGGGAAAGCAGTTAAGAGCGCAAAGGCACAAACAGAGGAAAAAACAGCCCAGGCAATTAAGAAAAGAGACGCAATCTTTTTCAGGTACATTAGTGAAAGAAAAAAGACCAAGGGTGGGATTGTGAAGTTAAAAAGGGAGGGAGGGGTATGTGCGGAGGGGGAGCTAGAAAAAGCAACAGTCCTGAACAAATATTTTTGTTCAGTATTCACAGAAGAAGGAGAAGGACCACTGTTGGATGATGGTGGGAGAGAGGTGGACACTAGCCAGTTTATGGAGGAAAGAGTCCTAAAGAATTTGAATCTGAAAGGGGACAAGGCTATGGGGCTGGATGGGCTACATCCCAGAATATTAAAAGAACTTAGAGAGGTGCTGGCAGCACCACTAACAGCCCTATTCAGCAAACTGGTAGACACAGGGGTGGTTCCAGAGGACTGGAGAGGGTGAATGTAGTCCCTCTCCACAAAAGTGGGAACAGAGAGGAGGCTGGCAACTACAGGCCAGTCAGCCTGACCTCAGTGGTGGGGCAATTAATGGAATCACTGCCAAAGGAAAGGATTGTGATATTTCTTAAATCTAGCAGAGCACAGGATCCAGAGCAGCATGGATTCACAGCGGGAAGGTCTTGTCAAAGAAATCTGATAGATTTCTTTGACTGGGTGATCAGGGAGGGGTGGTGAATGTGGCCTACCTAGATTTCAGCAAGGACTTCGACACCATCCCATATAGGAGGTTGATAAATAAGTTGGACAGACTGGGAGTGGGCCCCATAGAAACATAGACTTTGACGGCAGATAAGGACCGCTTGGCCCACCTAGTCTGCCCATTACCCTACCTACTGGATAAGCTGCAGATCCTAGTTAACCAACAGCCTATTTCTTCCTACCCCCCAGAAGAATAGCCTTATGTCTGTCCATGCATTCTTGAATTCTCCCACAGTTTTAGACCCCACAACCTCCTCAGGAAGGCGGTTCCATGTGTCCACCACCCTCTCTGTGAAAAAATACTTCCTCACATTGCCCCTGAGCCGTTCCCCCTCTGTCTTCAAATTGTGTCCCCTTGTTTCTTGCACATCTCTTTTTCTGAAAGATGCTACCCTCTTGGACTTTGTTGATTCCACTGAGGTACTTAAAAGTTTCTATCATGTCCCCTCTCCCTCCTTTCCTCAAGGGTATACATATTAAGCTCCTTTAGTCTCTCCTCATATGGCTTCTCTTGCAGACCCTGCACCATTTTAGCTGCCCTCCTCTGGACTGCCTCCATCTTGTCTATGTCTTTGCGGAGATGGGGTCTCCAGAACTGGACGCAGTTCTCCAGATGGGGTCTCACCAACTGTCTGTACAGAGGAATAACAACTTCCTGTTTTCTGCTGGTGATGCCTCTCCCTATACATCCCAGTATCCCCCAGCCCTCCCTACTGCTTCTGACATTGCTTGCCCACCTTAAGGTCATCTGATATGATTACCCCCAGGTCCCTTTCCATTTTTGTTATTGTTACTACCCCCCTGTGTACTCTTCCCTTGGGTTTTTGTTTCCCAGGTGCATTATTTTGCACTTCTTTGCATCGAATCCAAGCTGCCATACTTCTGACCATTCCTCCAATCTTGCCAAGTCCCTTCTCCTCCTTTCCAAGCCCCCTTGTGTATCAGCCCTGTTGCAGATCTTTGTGTCATCTGCAAAGAGGCAGACTTTTCCTTCCAGTCCTTCTGCAATGTCACTTATAAAGACATTAAAAATGACTGGACCCAGTACTGAACCCTGCGGTACCCCACTAGTAACCCCCCTTTCTTCAGAGTGGACTCCGTTTACTATTACCTTTTGTGTCCTGTTGTCCAGCCAATGTTTTACCCAGGCTACCACCCTGGGACCCACTCCCAGGCTGGCTAATTCATTTATTACTCTTTTGTGTGAGACTGTGTCAAATGCATTGCTAAAGTCTAGGTAGGCCATATCCACAGCCCCTCCCTGGTCTACTACTTTGGTCACCCAGTCAAAGAAATTGATTAGATTCGTCTGTCATGACTTTCCTGCTGTAAATCCATGGTGCCTTGGGTCCTGTGCCCCACTGGATTCTTAAGTACTCAACAATTCTTTCCTTCAGAAGTGATTCCATCATTTTCCCTACCACAGAGGTCAAACTACAGGTCTGTAGTTTCCTGCCTCTCTCTTGCTCCCACTTTTGTGAAGGGAATCACATCCACCTGCCTCCAGTCCTCAGGTACCACATCATCCTCCCATGATTTGTTAAAAAGGGTAGTCAGTGGTGTCACTAGCTCTCCCCTTAATTCTTTTAGAATTCTGGGGTGACTCCCGTCAGGCCCTATTGCTTTGTCCACCTTCAGTTTTAGGAGTTCTTTCAGCACTCCTCCTTCTGTGAAAGAACTGGGATCGACCCCTCTATCCAGAGCGCTTCTCTTAATTGGATTAAGTACCTCCCCCTCCTCCTCTTTTGTGAATACTGAACAGATGTATTCATTCAGTATCCCTGCTTTTTCACTGTCCCTCTCTGCCCACCCACTATCCATTCTGTTCAGCCTCAGTATCCCTCCCTTTGTCTTTCTACACTCCCTAATGTACCTATAAAAGATTTATTCCCCCTTCTTAACCAAGTTGGCTATCTTTTCCTCAATTTGGGCCTTTGCTATTTTGACTGCCTTCCCTGCTTCCTTCTGCCTTAACTGGTACAATTCTCTGTCCTGCTCCTTCTGTGTTTCCTTATACTTCCTAAATGAGGTGGAAAACCGGGTTAGAAACTGGTTCAGTGACACACACAGGGTCGTGGTGAATGGCGTTCAACCCGAGGAGAGGGAAGTGACCAGCAGGGTGCCACAGGGATCCGTGCTGGGGCCAGTCCTCTTTAATGTCTTCATAAGTGACATTACAGAGGGACTGGAGGGGAAAGTATGCCTCTTTGCAGATGACACTAAGATCTGCAACAGGGTCGACACTCCAGGGGGGTGTGTGTGGGGGAGAAAAATGAGAAAGGATCTAAACATGCTTGAGGAGTGGTCGAGAGTGTGGCAGCTAAGATTCAGTGCAAAGAAGTGCAGAATCATACATTTGGGGCACAGAAATACAAGGGAGGAGTACAAGATGTGGGGAGAGGTACTGACGGCCACCAGTCAAGAAAGGGATCTGGGGGGAGTTATATCTGATTCCCTAAAGGTAACCAAAAAACGTGAGAAGGCTGTGGGGAGAATGAGTGGAATGCTGGGGTGCATAGGGAGAGATATCACTAGCAGAAAAAAGGAGGTGGTCATGCCACTATACAGATCACTAGTGAGACCTCATATGGAGTACTACGTGCAGTTCTGGTGTCCGCATCTCTGGAAGGGCATAGACAAAATAGAGGCAGTCCAGAGAAGGGCAGCAAAAATGGTGCAAGAACTGCACCAAAAGTCATATGAGGAAAGACTAGAGGACCTCAATATGTATTCCCTGGAGGAGAGGAGAGAGGGAGGAGGGTTATGACAGAAACATTTAAGTACATCATGGGTATAAACAAGGCACAGGAGGGTAGCATCTGTCAGAAGAGAACGTGTTCAAGAACAAGGGAGCATGATATGAGGCTAAAGGGGGGTAGGCTCGGGGGCAATGTGAGGAAGTACTTTTCCACAAAAAGAGTAGTGGATGCTTGGAACAGCCTCCCTGCGGAAGTGGTGGGGGCAAAAACGGTAGGGGAATTCAAGAATGCATGGGAAAGACATAAGAGTAGTCTCACAATAGGGAAGAGAGGGTAAGCTGCAGATCAGCTAGGGTCTGCGGTAATGCATTAGGTAGGGGAAAGGGGCAGACTAGGTGGGCCACATGGCCCTTATCTGCTATCATCTTCTATGCATCTATGTCTCCTTGGGTGCCAGACATGACTTCTGTTTTACAGAGGAGGGCTTCGCAGCTTTTTCTGTCCCCTTGAGTGCCAGAGTGCTGCAGAGAAGAGGAGCCTTTGGAAACATACTTTATACATTTAAGGGTACTTTTCTCCATATACACAGGCTGTTTTACAGGAGAGCACTCTCATGAACCTGTTGTAGAAGCTGGTGCAGACAAAGATTCACATTTAGCTGGCCTTTTAATCTTTATTTTATACCAGAAAACTTTGCAGAACTCATAATTTTAAAAATCGTGATCTGGGCCCAAACAGTCAAAGCAAAGTTTGTGGCCACCTGCTTTTGCCAACCTGTTGCTCATGGGATACACATATACAGTACACTGTTTAAATCGGTGGTGCAGATTGGTGTGGGGGGGGGGGGACTCGATTCCAAGAGCAAAACTAAGAGCCTGTCTCAGTTCCAGGAGCAAAATGGGGAAGGACTGCTCCTCTGTAGTATTTACTCACCAAAAGAAGTTTGTGGAATTGGGGAGGGGCCTTAGTCAAGTAGCACGCACGGTAACCTTCTCAGAGGTGCTACCCATCTATGGCATAGGAGAGGCTAGGGTGTTCCGTACCATGGGATTCAATCAGTGGTTGAAAAACTGGTGTGGAGCTCAGGGATTTGGCTTCATTGGGGACTGGGGTCCACCTGGAGTGATGCAAGCCTATACTGGCATGATGGGCTGCATCTGTCCGGGAGGGGAACCAGGATCCTAGGTGATAGGTTTAAATGCTTCATTGGCAAGCTTTTAAACTAGCCAAGGGGGGAGGCACTGGAAAGGAGCAGGAAAATCCTAGCCCCCCCAAACAATCACGGTAGTAAGTGTGGCAAACACCAACATGGAGGTGTCGATAGGGAGAAGGGCAGGGTAAATGGAGAAAGTGACAAAGGCAAGAAGGACAGGGATGGGGCAAAAGGGGTAAGGCCATCAGGAAATGGAGGGTAATGAGTACCAATGCCAGTAGTCTGGGGCAACAAGCCCCTGAGCTGGTGGCCTTAATGGAAGAGGGATGCCTGGATATCGTAGCAGTCACAGAAACATGGTACACAGAGAACCATGACTGGGATGTTAGAATACCAGGGTACATAACCTACAGGAGAGACAGGCAGGGGAGAAGAGGGGGAGGAGTAGCTCTCTATGTAAAGGAAGGGATAAAAGCAACTGAACAAAAGAGTAAACAGGGAGGAGAGGAGGCACTGTGGGTCACCTTGGAGACTGGAAAGGGCACCACAATCCGCACAGGGGTTGTGTACAGACCCCCATGTCAGGGGGAAGGAATGGACAAGGATATGATGGAAGGCATTCTTAGAATGGCAGAGAAAGGGGAGATACTGTTGATGGGAGACCTGAATATGCCAGATGTTAACTGGAGCACATTTGCTGCAGCGACATCCAAGAGCAGGGCCATTCTTGGACGCCCTACAGGTGGCAGGCATTAGACAGCTAGTTTCGAACCCACTCGTGAGGGAGCAATCTTAGACCAGACTCTCAAACGGGGCAGGAGAGGATCTCAGATCTAGAAGTGGGTTGCCATCTGGGGACAAGTGACCATCAAACAGTGTGGTTCACGTTAAACTCAGCTACAGAGTCAAGCCATACAAAAGTGAGGGTACTGGACTTTAGGAGGGCTGACTTTGGCAAGATGGGAAAGTGCCTCAGAAAAGCACTAGCAAACAGGCTAGAAGGAGGTGTGGAGCAATGGGGAATTATCAAACTACCATCACAGAGGCAACAAGCCTTTGTGTGAAGCAAATAAACAAATCAAACGAAAGAAAAAGCCACTATGGTTCTCAAGAGGGTGGCTGTGAAAGTCAGGAAGAAAAAGATAGCATTCCAGAAGTATAAGGAAACACAGAAGGAGCAGGACAGAGAGCTGTAACAGTTAAGGCAGAAAGAAGCAGGAGGAAGTCAGAATAGCAAAGGCCCAAACTGAGGAAAAGATAGCCAACTCAGTTAAGAAGGGGATAAAACCTTTATAGGTACATCAGCGAGAGAGAAAGACAAAGGAGGATAATGAGGCTGAATAGAATAAACGTTGGGTGGGCAGAGGGGACAGTGAAAAGCAGGAATACTGAACAAATATTTCTGCTCAGTATTCACAAAAGAGGAGGGGGAAGTGCCTAATCCAATTAACAGAAGCACTCTTGATAGGGGGGTCGATCCCAGTCCTTTCACAGAAGAAAGGGTTCTGCAAGAACTCCTAAAACTGAAGGTGGACAAAGCAATGGGTCCTGATGGAATTCACCCCAGAATTCTAAAAGAATTAAGGAAGGAACTAGTGAAACCACTGGCTACTCTGTTTAATAAATCATGGGAGGATGGTGTGGTACCCGAGGACTGGAGGAAGGCGGATGTGATTCCCCTTCACAAAAGTGGGACCAAGACAGAGGCAGGAAACTACAGACCTGTCAGTCTGACCTCTGTGGTAGGGAAAGTGATGGAGTCACTTCTGAAGGAAAGCATAGTCGAGTACCTAGAGGTCAGTGGAGCACAGGATCCAAGGCAGCATGGGTTCACAGCGGAAGGTCATGTCAGACGACCTAATAGATTTCTTTGACTGGGTGACCAAAGTAGTAGACCAGGGAGGGCTGTGGACATGGCCTACCTAGACTTTAGCAAGGCATTTGACACAGTCCCACACAAAAGATTATTATCAAATTAACCAGCCTGGGAGTGGGTCCCAGGGTGGTAGCCTGGGTAAAACATTGGCTGGACAACAGGACACAGAAGGTAATTGTAAATGGAGTCCACTCTGAAGAAAGGGCGGTTACTAGTGGGTACCGCATGAGGTTCAGGTATTGGGTCCAGTCCTTTTAATGTCTTCATCAGTGGCATTGCAGAGGGACTGGAAGGAAAAGTAATGCCTTTTGCAGATGACACAAAGATCTGCAACAGGGTTGATACACAAGGAGGCGTGGAAAGGATGAAAAGGACTTGGCAAGGTTGGAGGAATGGTCTGACATATGGCAGCTAGGATTCAATGCAAAAAATGCAAAATAATGCACCTGGGAAACAAGAACCAGGGAAGAATACACAATGGGTGGGAGGTAGTAACAACAACAAAACAGGAAAGGGACCTGGGGTAATCATATCAGATGACCTTAAGGTTAGCAAGCAATGTGAGAAGGCAGTAGGGAGGGCCGGGGTATACTGGGATGTATAGGAGAGGCATCAGCAGCAGAAAACAGGAAGTTGTTTTCCTCTGTACAGACAGTTGGTAAGACCCCATCTGGAATACTGTGTCCAGTTCTGGAGACCCCATCTCCAGAAAGACATAGACAGGATAGAGGCAGTCCAGAGGAGGGCAACTAAAATGGTGCAGGGTCTGCAAGAGCCGTATGAGAGGAGACTAAAGGAGCTTAATATGTATACCCTTGAGGAAAGAAGGAGGGGGACATGATAGAAACTTTCAAGTACCTCAAGGGAATCAACAAAGTTCAAGAGGGTAGCATGTTTCAGAAAAAGAGACTTGCAAGAACAAGGGACACAATTTAAAGATAGAAGGAGGGCTGTTCAGGGTAATGTGAGAAGTATTATTTCACAGAGAGGGTAGTGGATGCTTGGAACAGCCTTCCTGAGGAAGTTGTGGAGTCTAAAACTGTGGGAGAATTCAAGAATGCATGGGACAGACATAAGGCAATTCTTGTGGGGGGCAGGAAGATATAGGCTGTTGGTTAAATAGGATCTGCGGCCTATCCTGTAGGTAGGGAAATGGGTAGACTAGATGGGCCTAGCGGTCCTTATCTGCCGTCAAAGTCTATGTAAAAGACATAAAACTAAATAAATAAGGTGTTGCAGTGCAACATATAATGAGAAAGTGTCTCTCCAGATCTCTGTCAGGAATGTTCAGTCCTACATGAAAGGTGTGATGGGTTCCCCAGTGAATATTTTCCATTTTTGGCACTGGTTTAAGTCTTGTAGTCCCTGTTTTATCTTTAGGTTTTTCCTGTCATGCTATTTTTTTAAACCTTAGCTCTGTTGAGGTACAGCACAATACAGGAGATACAGATATACAGTGCTTGCCACATTTACACAGTTCTGCTGCCTTCCCTAACTGACTGCATCTAAAGTCAGTTTACTGCTTGAAGGTCATGTCAGTTCTGGGTGAGCGTTAAGGTCTTAAAACGTAGGCATTGTGGCTGAAATGCACCAATTTTTTGTCGTTGTTTTTTTAGCCGCATGTGAACTGGATTAGCCACTGTATCAGGTTAACTGGATAGTAAAAAAAATTCCTAATGCCTTAGCAAAAGTGGCAACAAGGAACAACAGTGTAATAGCCCTTTGACTCACCTAGGCTGGACTGGGGCCCTCGGGGTAATTCAGCACACACCTCCGAGGGGGCCGGCCTGCGTTCCACGGTGGTAGCAAATGTGGTTCAGTGCCTCCACCTGGGGTATAGTGGCAGGGAGCTCCTGTGGATAAAGAACAGTATACCACCCCCCAGGAAATAAGTAAGCTGCCCCGGTAATACTTCTCCCCACACAGTAGCCGCCCACACCCCCGGTAGCACTCTTTCAATAACGCAGTGACAGTGGACAAAATGCAAACAGTAAACTTATTTGGTGAGGGGGAACACAAGGAGGAGAATATCAACCACCATTTACTTTAGTTAGACAATAACTTTCCCCGTAGCAACCACTCCTCCCACCACTGGGTGCGCACATAATGTCCCTGTACATTGGGTACCTCACCGCTCGGTGATGCAGGCCTGGGATCTTTCATCGGGGCCCAGATAAACACAGTTTCAGACTTGCAGTCCTGGGCTTGCCAGACTTGTATGTCATTAAAAATCCTGTTTGGAGATTATCCCCAGAATTCTAACTGGCTAGTTAACTAATAGACTCCCCAGAACTGCAGTTTGGGGTACTCGCAGGTTTTGCAGTTCATACAGGGGGCTCACAGTCAGATGAATTGCACAGTACCGTGGAGGGCCTCCGTTGGTGGTGCACCACAGGTGGGGAAACCTTGAACTGGACAAACTCAAGGAGTGATGATCTTCGCCTGCCTGGCCTTGCCAACTTCACCTACTGGCCTTTATAGACAGACTTCACTCAGGCAGGCCTGTTCCATCCTTCAACACCGGGGGGTGTTGTTCTCTTCAGTCAGGGGAACAAGGGTTGACGAGGTTCCCCAGATTCCTCTGCTGCACGTCTAGTCATCCTACAGGGCCTGCACAGGGCAGCAGGGCTTCCACAGTCTCTCCCCTCACAGCCCCTATCTCAGGAGTTGCCTCCACATGTAGTACGGGGTCCTGTAGCAGAGGCTTGCCTCAACACTTAATCTGTCCCCTGGCCAAATGTTCCCTTCTCCAACCAATTTCTCCACCAAGGGGATCCGTGGCTCACTCAGCATCAGCAGCCCAACTCTTTTTCCAGTTCAGAATATTGTCTAACTGCTGGGGCTGATATGGAAAATTATTTTTCCTGTTTCAATCAAACCACACAACTACTATTCCTACTGCACTCAACTTAGTAGTTTTTGTAGAGTCCGGGGTTAAAAAACAGCAAGGCAAAACTTGAGACCTTTGCCCAGGAGCCCACACAGTCTCTCTCCTCACAGCTACATTGCAGCTCCTCTTGACAACAACTCTTCTTTCTAGCAGTAAAACAGTCTTGTATCTCCCCCTGGCAGCCTCCCTCTAATTGACTGCAGCTTACCAAGTGATCTCAGGGCTGGCTCTGTATTTTACCCAGCATCCCCATTTTGAAGTTTTTATGGGGGCTGCCATTTTATCTCCCTTAGGGTTCTCTGTAGTCCAGCCCTGATTTATGCAATTGAGCCCTGTAACAGGGCTAACACTATGTTTTCTTTTGACCGGAGGCCTTCCGGTCACTATTTCTATAGTTCCCTGGCTCCTCTGCTCATCCTACAGCCGGGATATAATTTTTTTTTTCCAACAGCTGTGTGGCCAAACTGGAATTGGAGCACAGCTCCTTAAAGTTTTTTTGATGGTCACATGCTCAGAAGGATGCCAGCATTTCGCTTTACTCCAATATGGTCCCAGATTTTCAAAACATCAGGACCGCAGTTATCCCCCTTTTTCCTTAGTGTCTGCAGGCACAGAAACTGTGTTCTCGTTCCTCAACCTTTTACAGCGGAATCCCACGGGCTGGAGTGACAGTGGTGGTGTCGTCGGCCGCAGCCGCAAGGTGACGGGAACCGCCAGGGTCCGGATCCCACCTGGGACCCCTTGGAACGGCATCAGTGCTGGGTCGGGGCCAGAGCCCACAAGGTAAGCCCAATTTGGAGGGCTTATAACAACAAAAACAAGTTAGCCAAATTCAGTTTACTGTAGCCATTGGTGATGGTGCGATCCTTGGCACACACCCAGGAATTTGTGAATGGATGTGGCTGTTTGGCATATGCCATGTTCATGTTTTAAATGATTGGCCAGAACACTGGTTCCAGAGTTCGAGTAGACTGATCCCTACAACCCTGTAGCACACTCACCGCCACTAGTTGGTGCTGTAACTGATGGTTGTTTTCAGGCAGGCCAGTTGAACTGTATACTTCTACAGAAGAGAGAGTGCCATGTGCTTGCTACATGTCTGTGTAGTCCCTGCAACAGGGCAGTGAACAAATTTAGCAGATTGGGAAATCTGCAAGGGGGGGAATTTTGAAGAATTTGACAGTTTTACTAACTGCTGGTGGTAAAGAGTACAGAAATCCATCTTTTTTTTTTGCCTGTGTAATGCATGGTGTGAGAGCCTGCCTGCCTGTCAGTGAGTGACAAATGAAGTAGGCTACTGTGTGAGACACAAGGTCTCTTAATGGGGTGGTGTGAGAGCCTGTCAGTGGGGTCAGGGTGTGGCCTGGTGGTGTCACTCTTGCTCATCTCCTACAAGTCCCTGTCACCTCGTGAGTTGTACAGCACTGCGGCATGTGCTTGAGCATCATGCAGGCATCAAAAACTGTCGCCGACTGTGGTGAGTCATCATAGTTAGCATACGGTAGCAGCTGCACCATACATAGATACATAGATACATAGACAGTGTCGGCAGATAAGGGTCTATGGCCCACCCAGTCTGCCCATTTGAACTTGTAAGTTCAGTTTGTTTTCCTAGAAGTCTGTTGCCCCTTACCCCTGACCTCCAGAATTCCTTTATGTCTATCCCATGCATTCTTAAATCCCGTGATTGTTTCAGCCCCCACCACTTCCTCTGGCAGGGTGTTTCACTTGTCCACCACCCGCTCTGTGAAGAAATTCTTCCTCACGCTTCTCTGAATCGTCCCTCCCTCCAACTTCATCCCATGCCCTCAGTCCTGGAACATCTTTTTCGCTAAAAATAGTGCATTCCTGCACCCTGTTCCTCCCTGTAAGATACTTGTATGTTTCTATCATATCCCTCCCCTCCTCTCCTCCAGGGAGTACATGTTCAGTTCCTTCAGCCTGTCTTCATAGGACTTGTGATGCAATCCATGCACCATCTTTGTTGCCCTCCTCTGAACCTTCTCTACCCTGTCTATGTCCTACGTAGGTATGGTCTCCAGAACTGTACACTGTACTCCAGGTGGGGCCTCACTAGTGTCTTGTATAGGAATTATGACCTCCCTTTTCCTGCTGGTGATGCCCCTGCCTATACATCCCAGCATCCTATTTGCTTTACCTGCTGCCTTGTCACACTGTTTCCCTACCTTGAGGTCCATCAGAGATGACAACCCCAAGATCCTTTCCTGCTTGGTGCATGCTATATCCTCACCCCCAACTGATATATTATGCCAGGGTTTTTGTGCCCCATATGCATTATCTTGCACTTCTTTGCATTGAATTTCAACTGCCAAACCCTGACCATTCTTCAAGTTTCTGCAGGTCGCTTCTCATTCTGTCTACACCCTCTGGTGTGTCTACTCTGTTACAGAGCTTTGTGTCATCAGCGAACAGTGAAATTCTGCCTTCTAGGTCCTGCTAATGTCACTGATGAAGATGTTGAATAGGACCGGTCCCAGCACGATCCCTGTGGTACCCCACTGGTCACTCTTCCTCTGTGGAGTGACAGCCATTTACCACCACCCTCTGTGTCCTGCCACCCAGCCAGTTACCTACCCACCACACTACTGTCCTGCCCACACCCATATTCCCCAGTTTGTGTAATAGTCTTCTATGTGGCACAGTGTCAAAGGCCTTGCTGAAGTCCAGATAGGCCATGTCCACTGCCCTCCCCGATCCACCTCCCTAGTCACCCAGTCAAAAAATTCAACGAGGTTGGTCTGACATGACCTCCCCCTTTTGAAACCATGCTGCCTTGGGTCCTGTAGTCCATTGACAACCAGATGTTCCACCAACCTCTCCTTCAGTAGTGCTTCCATGATCTTCCCCACTACCGAGGTGAGGCTGACTGGTCTGTAGTTCCCTGCTTCCTCTTTGTTCCACTTTTGTATAAGGGGACTACATCTGCTGTCCTCCAGTCCTTTGGTACCTCCTGTTTCCAGTGATCGGCTTAAACAGGATAGCCAGAGGTTCAGCCACCACCTCTCTTAGTTCTTTAAGGACCCTGGGTGCACCCCATCTGGCCCCATTGCTTTATCAACTCTTATTACTTCCAGTTCCTTCAGGACCCTTTCGTGTAAAGGACTTGTGTCCATTTCTGCACCATTCTCACCTTGTACTCCTTCAGACCCATTACCCTCCTCTTCCTCAGTAAAGACTGAGCAGAAATACCTGTTCAATATGTCAGCTTTACTGTTGTCATCCTCCACGGCCCCATCCTCCCCTTCAGTCTCACTATCCCTCCTTTGTCATTCTTTTTTCACTTGTACCTGTAAAAGGTTTTGTCCCTCTACCCACTGATTTTGCGATGTGTTCTTCTCTCTGAGCTTTGGCTTCCTTACTGACCTCCCTGCCTCCCTTTGCTTCTCCTGGTACTTCTCCCTGTCCCTTCTGCCTGTGTCTTTTGTATTGCCTGAATGCAATCTTTTTGGCTTTCACTTTCTTTGCTACCTCTTTGGAAAACCATAATGGTCTCCTCTTCCTTTTCCTCTTGCTAACCTGCTTAATGCATAATTTGTTGTTCTTGTAATCCCCATTTTAAATACTGCCCACTGTTCCTCAACCCCTGATTCCTGTCCCATTCCCCTTAATGCCTCTTTCAAGTATCTCCCCATTTTCCCAAAGTCTAAAATCCAGGATACATGTTTTTGTGTGGTTTGGTTCTGCTCTTTCTGTGATTTCAAACCACAATGACAGGTGGTCACTGTTTCCCAGGTGCTCCCCCACTGTTACCCCCATCACACTGTCATCATTGTGACATGCGGGTGTCTGTCATCAACATGTGCATTAAATATAAGGAAAAGAACAGGAAGTGAAAAAGGTGGGGGAGCAGATCAAGTTTCCATTGTGGCATTTCTACTGAGTACAAGTTCTGCAAGTGTCAATTTAGGCATTGTGGAGGGTGGGTGCTGCATTTCCTTGTACAGATAAAGCATTAGTGAATCGTATATTACTATTTTAGTTAGCTAGTAAATAACATTTGCAGTTAAATGTTATCTACTTAACTAAAACAGTTATACTAGGATTCGTACTAGGATCTGTTAGGAGCTAGAGAGTCATAAGGCCCATAATTGCTCCTGTTGACTAATAATAGCTAGAGATTGAACCAGAAAGAATAAACTTATCAAGCCTTGCTTTAAATGTTGATTTGGAACTACTGACTATCACTTCTATTGTTAGAGCGTTCCATGGCTTGATAATACGTAATGTATAGAAAAACTTCCAAGGAACAAGATTACATTTCTTTAACTGCAACTGTAGTGGATGTCCTCTAAAATTATAGGTTTCTTCCTTGAAGTGGAAACCTAAAATTGTTATTAAATACGGATCATTTATAATATCATACATAAGAAGCAGATCACCTTTTAAATGCCTAATAGAAAGAGGCATCAGATTTAATAAGGTTAGTCTGGTTTCGTACGGGACATCTCCTAGACCTCTTACCATTTTGGTGTATCCCCTTTGTACTTTTTCTAATTGTGCAATGTCCTGTTTCTTAAACGGACACTACAACTGAGATGAGAAGTCCAGATGAGGTATGACATAGGCTCTATAAAGGGGCATCAAAACTCTACTATCCCTAGATTTAATATTTTGTTTGGACCAAATGACCTGTTTTGCTCTAAGGATAACCTCATTTATCTGTAAGTTTGGAAGGAAATCGTCAGATATCAGAACTCCCAAATCCTTTTCAGTATCTGTAGTGACTAATGTCCGGTTATCTAATGTATATACACGGATGGGATTTCTTGCCCCAAAATGCATGATTCTGCACTTGGTGTGATTTAATTTCATCCCCCAAGTGGTGATCCATTGAGACAGTTTATCAAAGTCATTTTGGATTAAAGCTGTTTGATCTAGGTTAGTACATGGTCCACCGATTTTTATATCATCGGCATATTTGAGCAACTATGTTTTGTGACATCAGCTATAAAAAAAACTGAAAAAGACAGGGTCCCAAAACAGAACCCTGAGGTACCCCGCTGGTAACTAAACCCCTCCTAGAGAACTGACCATTAATCAGAACTTGTTGAGAATGTTCATCAGCCAATTTGCTACCCACCTGACAATATTTGGACTGATGTTAATACAGTAAAGTTTTTGTAATAATGCCCAATGTGGAAGAAAGTCAAAAGCCTTACTAAAATTAATACAGATTACATCATGTGGAAGTCTATTACCTAACTGTAAACTTAGATCTTCATAAAAACACAAGTTAGTCAGACAACTCCTCCCCTTTTTAAAGCCGTGCTGTTCTGTATCAATCTGTTCAAGTGATGAAGTAATCAGATCTTTAATTAGGCTTTTCAAGATTTTACCCATAGGGGAGGAAAGGCTTATTGGTCTGTAGTTTTCCCAAAGGTTTCTGGGACCTTTTTTTATACATTGGGATTACATACGTGGTTTTCCACGATTCAGACACATAGTTGTAGTTCAAACAATGCTCACATAATAATTTCAGTGGCATAAACAAAATGTCGGCTAATAAATACAAAAAGTGGCCTGGTATGTCATCAGGAGACGCACTAATTTTACCTTTAAGATTAACTAATTTGGCGTGAACATAGGGTTCTGAAATACATACATAAACACTAATATTTTAGTACACTAATAGTTTAGAAGTATTTAACAGATCTCGTAACATGATATATACTTTATAAATTGCATTCTGAAAGTCATGTTTTGAGATGAGGGAAAAAATGTGGTACTGTACTTATCACATATTTTCATCTTCTAGATTTCCACCACACTTGTTTTGTGTATGCTTGTCTTCATAGTTTCTTTTTTTTAATTAAAACTTTATTTCTATTATTAATATGGTATAAGGGAGACATTTTTCCAGCATATGCACAAATAATTCTGTGTCAGACAAGAGCATAGCATATAGCGCCTAAATTGTAGAAATCATATTTAGGCTTTTCTATTACATGATCTGAGCCTTTATCCTAAATGGGGTTACTTATCTTCCATATTTCAAGTCCATTTATGTTTGTTCCTCACTATAGCTTTAGTCTAAAAGATTATAAAGGATATTAAGCAGTCTTACATATTCCCCCGGAGAGGAGTTGTAATGGAACAGGTCGACTGGCCTTTTCTTCACCTAGGTCAGGCCCTGAATAGGTTCATGTGGATTGGGGTAGATAATATCATCTGATCAAGGTACTTAATCAGAGCGGTATTGGGCTATGTATAAGAACCGAGGTGTCCATCTATTCATCAGCACCGGCGTTTTATTTTGTAGCTGAGCCATTAGGCTTTTCATTTTGTATATTTCATGTACCGTATTCTCCCAGTTTGTTATACAGTGCTTGGAGAATCTGGTTTGAGCCATAATCTGTTTATTACTTTTTTGACTGCCCCCAATAATATTCTGATCAGGTATATTTGGTGAGAATTCCTGATTTGTCTTGGGAGATGCTATAAGAGGACCACTTCGGGGTAAGAGGTCCAAGATTAGGGAAGAGATCCAAGATTAGGGAAGAGATCTTCCAGCTGTCTTCCTACCTCCTGCCAGAAGGAGGTAAAGATCTGGTAGCACCAAAAACATGGGAATGTGTAGCCACTTCCTCCCCGCATCCTCTCCAGCATGAGGAATCTCCAGATATGGAATAGTTGACAATGATTTGTGGGGTACGGAAGTACTGTGCTACTATTTTCCAGGATAATTCTCTCCAAATGTAGGAATTGGTAATTTTATGTTGGCGACACCATATGTAGAGCCAGTCTCTTGGTGTTAAATTTAAAAAATCAACTCTGCTTCCCAGTTAAGTTGTATATTATCCATGTTGTGTGGGGAATTAGTATTCAACACTTTGTAAAATCTTGATATGAGGTGTTGATGCATGAAAGGGTTCTTTGATTGTATAAGTAATGTGCAAAGTGGGGGAGGGGAGACTGATCAAGGGCGTCTGTTCTCAATTCTACCCCTAGGAAATGCCTGATTTCTAAGTAGCAGAAGTCACCCCTTTGTGGCAGGGAGAATTCTGTGTAGTTGGGCAAAGGATTTAAAAATATCATAGAACTGGTAGGTGTGTGTTAGCCCTTGGTCACGTCATCTTCGGAAAGTCAGATCCGTCAGAGATGGGGAGAAAGTTGAAATCCAGGCTGGGATGCCCATACATCTTGCTATAAAATGATTTTCGGGGTGTCTTGAGATATCTCTCCCATTTCCGAAGCATGGCCTTAGTAAAGAAAGATCCCTGCATCGTCCGGGTAGATGTTGGAGGTTGAAATACTGGTACATTATTTAATGGGAAATTAGAACTCTTTCTATAAAAAGCCACTTCGGGGCTTGATTTTGAGGGATTAGCCATTTTGTAAAGTGAGTAAGCACCGTTGGAAATTGGGTAGGGCCAATCCTCCTTTATCTTTTGGTAATTGTAGTTTATTTAGAGAGATACTGGGCCTACCCCCCACACACACACACATAGGTTCTTGTTATCTTGTCCCATCTTATCTCTCTCTCTGTTTTGGTGGGAAAGGTATACTCTGCATTAAGTAAAGCAATTTTGGTAATACATTCATTTGTATAGATTGTACTCTATTCAAAATGGAGATACGTAGATGGGTTCACCGTTTTAGGTTGGAATTTACCTCTAAGTAAAGAGGGTCATAGTTCAGTGTTTGGATGTTGGACAGGGCAGGAGATATCTTAACCCCTAGATATGTAATACATGGACGGTTCCATTTGTAAGGATGTTTATCTATTAGAGAGTGGCAGGAGAGTAATGCATCAGTAGGACCTCTGATTTATCCTGATTAATTTTATATCTAATTTGCTCTGTCTTGGGCAGGATCTTATCAAAAAAGCTAGGGAGGTTTCTGGGTGTATTATATATAATAATAGAAGATCATCAGTGTAGTATGCTAATTTATGCTGGGTCCCATTGACCTCATATCCCGTATTTGGGTAGTTTGTCTCAACAGTTGTGCTATTGGTTCGGCGTATAGGGCAAATAAATAAGGAGACAAGGGGCAGCCCTGGGGAGTACCTCTGTGGAGCTGGAAATGTGGGGAATAAGATCCATTTATTTTAACCACCACCTGGGGGGACTGGTAAATTCCTTCTATGATATCCAATAATTTCTGTGGAAAATCAAATTTCACTAGGGTGGAGGTCTTCGTACAGTTTAATTTCCATTTGATGCTGTTTGTGAGCGGAAATTCTGGGAAAGCCATGAAAATCAGACACTGTGAATAAGTCAATAGAAAGAAATGGACACAGTGTGACTAACTAGAAGAGATCACAGAAACTATATAATTACTGTGACCACCATTATCACACTGTTCTACAGTAGTTTCAAAAGCTCTAATAACCTGCAAACACTGTAATAACTGGTTATTACATCTTTTGAAAGCTTGCGCTCCTCTGTTCACAAACTCCGCAGTGGGTAGTAATGGTCACAAGCCCTTGACAGACTGTAAACACTTTTACTGCTCATATATTCTGTCGTGGTCAGCCAGTACAGCAAGTACACTCCATGAACTTGGCAGGTTCCTCACAGAAAATAAAAAAAAAAACAAAAAACCTGCCGCCTTTGTGTTCTGTGTGTGCTTTTTTTTACTAGAACAAAAAAAATCCAGCTTCACTCTTGAGGTTTATGGCTCACCACTCACCTCGAGTGTGTAAAGAAACAGACAAAAAACATTGTACCACACACACCTGCCTAGGCATTATTCTCTGTATGATATACAAGCAGCTCTTCAGTATGAAATTAATAGATGCTACAAAATGCAGGCTCTAAGCAAATGCCTAAACAGTCTGTATATATTAATAGTCTGTATAAAAGATTGTGTCCAAGCGGTCATTGCACAGTTCAAACCTTCAGTTCACCTGACTTGCAGGTAACTGTTCTAACCACTAGACCATGACACCAGAAGGAGAAAGCTGAGAATAGATATCAACAGTAATATGTTGTCATGAATGAAAATTATAAAGAAATTTGCTATTATACATGTCAGATACACAAGCAATAAGTCATGACAGGGTGTGTGCATTAAAGTATATTAATGCACAACCTAGGGGAATGAGGCGCAAGGCCAAAGGCCAGGTGTCCTTAAGCCCCTAGGAAGTGCATTCAAATCCTTTATTGCTCATCCTGGAGTTCATTATTGTGCTTACAAAAATGGGTTGCTGCTCTTTGTATTTGTGTAAAGTGAAACATTTTTATATGATTATTTTTTGGTACATAAATTACTTGTTTAAATATATTTTAAATAGCAAAATATATAGATGAAATAATCCAAGATTTTATAGATAATGAGGCCTTTTTTGCCTTGCTAATGAGATCCAGCACCTGACTGTGCAGTGCTAGACATTTAATGCAGTCAGGCAATTTCAGTTAGACAATGACATTTCTAGATTTTTCTTGCCATTTATGAAGGGTAAATACATTTTAACAATATAGGCAAAATCATTTATTAAAATTACATCTGTGTGGTAATGAATTTAAGGCAAGAAAATCATACAAAACCTACTTAAATTTACCGGAGTTTTGGAAGTTGCACTGTGTAGAGAACATTTTTTGTTATATGTAAAACTTTTTCCTGTGGTAGGATGTGAACCTGAGATCACCTGACCTACAGGTTACTGCATTAATCACTAGACCACACTGCCATAGTGGAAATGTTGACAACACAGAGCTGTCAGCAGTTTATCTTGCACAACAAATGGACACACTCAAATTAATTTAAGAACAGGATATGAACATGCTTTTAATCTGATTATACATTTTGTCTCTGTTTGACTAACCACTCTTTCTAAGTTTCCAGCCCTAGGGCCCAGAATAGCTTAGTCTATATAAAAAAAAAAAGTTCTCCTTTTTATCTTTATTTTCAAAATGTTTACCAGTTGCAAACTTCTTATTTTCTTCTTGCCATGCTATTATATACTCTTTTATTTTCACCGTAAATTTTCTAACTGTATGGCCAACGTAGAAGGCCCCCCATTTGCACATCAAGATATAAACTACCCCCTCACTGTCAAAGGTTATAAATTGTGTGCATTTGATAGGGGGACCACCTCTTGGGTGAGCAATTCTGTTACCTTCTATTGTAAACTTACAGAAATAGCATTTTCCACATTTTCGGTTACCTAGACTGCGTGGGGGATGAGGGGGCCAGGTATTAAAACATGATTTAACTGGCTGATGTAAGGAGCTGATAATGATATCTTTCATATTTTTAGCTCTCATGTATGTAATCTGTGGGCATTCTGGGACAATGTGACATAACTTCTCATTGTTTTTTAACACATTCCAGTGTCTACGTAGTATATTCGGATCTTGCTGGCAGTCACTGGAGTAATGGATATAAACCTGGAAAAGTGGAATGTTTTTCCATTGCCATTTTTTTATCCTTGTTTTAGAAACTCAGTCAAACAGGTATTTCTGATTTAGTTGCCCTTCCTCTATAATAGAAACATAAAAACATAGAAGTTGACAGCAGGTAAGGACCGCAAGGCCCATCCAGTTTGCCCATTTTTCCTACCTTATGAATGTGCCATTAGGTCTTTACTCTGTCAATGGCCTATCTATTCATACTCATCTGTATTGCTCCCTTATGCCTATCCCATGTCTGTTTGAAGCCCTGCACTGAATTTCTATCCATCACTACCTGAAGAAGGCCATTCCATGCATCCACCACCCTTTCTGTGAAAAAGAACTTCCTCACATTACCCCTTAATCGGCCTCCCTCTAATCTCATGCTGTGTCCTCTTGTTCTGCTATTTTTCTTATATTGAAACATGTTAGACTCTTTCACCTTGTTAATGCCCTTAAGATATTTGAATGTTTCGATCATATCACCTCTCGCCCTCCCTTGCTCTAGGGTATACATGTTGAGCTCCATTAATCTGTCCTCATATGTTTTCTGATGCAATCTCTGCACCATTTTGGTTGCCCTTCTCTGGACTGCCTCCATTTTGTTACTGTCCTTGTGCAGGTGCGGCCCCCAGTACTGCATGCAGTACTCCAGATGGGGCCTAACCAGTGTCTTGAAAGAGGGATTCTAGGATCGTGGATATGTTGTTCATCCACACTTATTGGCATGTCCCTTTAACCTTTAAATCTGGCCAGAAGTCTTCAAGCTGGCTCCTCCCACCAACCCGGGTGGTATATACCTCGGCTCCGCCCCATGACGCCAGATCTTCCTTTCTGCTGGAAGATGCAGGATGCTTCCCTCGTGCTCACGCATTTCGTAGGCCCTGGCTTTCAAAACTTCAGTTTTACCGAAATTAAAACTCATCCGAGTTATTGATCGCGCTTTTGCGTCCTCGATCATGGAAGAGAAATCTTCTCCAGGATTTCATTGGTGTCCTTGCGGCCAAAAAAATGTCACGCACCGATCCCCATCTCACGTGGGTCTATTGCCTAGGTGTCGGCCATGACACCTCATCTTGCAGCTGTTGCTTGGCCTTCCATCCCAACGTCCTGGACAACTGCCTGGCACGTTTAAAGTTGGGGAGACCGGAGAAAAGGAATCCTCCGGTAAAGTCCAAGGAGGCTAGGTGGGCAGTTACCGCATCAGTGGGTTCCGCCGAGCAGCTGAAACGCATGAAAGTGTTCGAAGAAGAAGCCGCCCGCGCTTTGGACAGTCTAAGCGTTTTCGTTCCACTCAACCTAGGCTCCACCTTCTCAGGTTCCTTCAGTGAGTTGTGCCAGTCTCTCCCCAGAGAGGTGTTCGCAGGCTCGCACTCCTCCTGATCCCGAAAGCGGGATAAGGAACCAAGCACGTCTTTGTCTCGGCGAAGGCGCTCTTGGGACCAAGAGAGGTCTCAGTCCCAGGAGCATGTGGTCTCGATCTCTGTCCAGATTGCATCCTCGGCCGCAGGCTTCACGGATCTTCCATCTGGCCAGACGACTGAGGATATGGCCCATGAGGTCGAGATCTTTCTCGATCCAATTGACCTGCTGTCGCCGGCCATGGCTGATGACTCCTTGGAGAGGACTCCGGTCCTTGTGTTCCCCGATGATGAGACCCAGCCCGCTGGTATTCCCATTGAGGTCCCAGTTCTGGACCCACGGGTATCACCGATTCCTCCGGTGTCTCCCGGGCGACAAAGTCGGCCTGCCCAATCTTGGTTGAGGTCCAGAACTCCTTTAGCCGAACGGCAGGAAGAACATAGCGCTCTAAAGAAGCGGCGCACAGGTCGTCCCTCATCCTCCTCGGAAGAGGAGATGCTCGGCGGAAACTCTGGTGCTATGAGGACCTTATGTGGCAACAGCTGATTTTGTCCAGGCCTAAGCCCGGCTTTGCCACCTACCCCGGCCTAAGCTGGCTTTCCTCCCAGGCCGAAGCGACCCCTTGAACCGGAGCCTTCGGTTCCACCGCCCGCGGGCCTGGCCCGTCCTCCGGTTCGGCCTGTACCGGTCTCTCCACTGATAGTGGTGGAATCGCCGCCTAAGCAGCCTGTGGGAGGGGATCCTTCCAAAGAGGACTGACCAGATACCGGGCTTCCCTGACATCTGTCGGTCACAGTCACCTGGACCACCCTCGGCGGGTCGAGGGTGGTTTAGGCGGCAGGCTGCTGTATCATAGAAACATAGAAACATAGAATTTGACGGCAGATAAGGACCGCTTGGCCCACCTAATCTGCCCATTTTCCTACCTAACAGATAAGCTGCAGATCCTAGTTAACCAACAGCTTACTTCCTCCTACCCCCCACTAGGACTGCCTTATGCCTGTCCCATGCATTCTTGAATTCCCCCACTGTTCTTGACCCAATACCTCCTCAGGAGGCTGTTCCATGCATCCACAACCTCTCTGTGAAAAAATACTTCCTCACATTACCTCTGAGCCGTCCCCTCTATCTTCAAATTGTGCCCCTTGTTCTTGCACATCTCTTTTCTGGAAGATGCTACCCTCTTGACTTTGTTAATTCCTTGAGGTACTTAAAAGTTTCTATCATGTCCCTCTCTCCTTCTTTCCTCAAGGGTATACATATTAAGCTCCTTTAGTCTTTTTCAGATGTCTTCTGGTGCAGACCCTGCACCATTTTGGTTGTCCTCCTGGACAGCCTCCACTCTATGTCTTTGTGGAGATGAGGTCTCTAGAACTGCACACAGTCTGAAGGCTGCTTGAGACTAGAACCATCTGGTCCATGTCGAAGCAGTGATCCCATTACACTCATGGAGACCACTGGGTCACCCTCATGTGCAGTCTGGACAATGGAACTGTGGGTATGGCAGTCGCCATCAGACCCAGCAGTCGTAAGACCAAGCGCACTGTGGTCCAACGAGAGGAGGCCACCAGAGCAGCTTGGGAGATAAGGGTCTCCGCTGTCGACCAGAAGGAAGGCCCTGCCTTGGACCATGTCCAGCACTGCTCCTGTGAATTGAAGGCGCTGGGAGGGTGCCAACGGAGACTTGGGGTAATTGACAGTGATCCCAAGTCTGAAGAAAAGGTCCAGAGTGAAGGAAAGGGAATCCTTCAAACTGGCTGCTTTCAGCCCCATCCCAGGACAATCGTCCAGGTATGGGAACATGTAGATGCCCTTGCGACGTAGGATTGCCACTACCACCGCTAGCCACTCGGTTAAAACCCGAGGTGCCTAAGAGGCCAAAGGGAAGGGCTCTGAATTGAAAATGCTCCTCCTGGAAGAAGAATCTCAGAACGCAGCAGTGGGCTGGAAGAACTGGGATATGTAGGTAGGCATCCTGTATATTCAGGGAACACAGCCAATTGTTTAGTTGTAGCAGGGGAAAGAGTCCTTGGAGTGTCAACATGCAAAACCTCTTGTATTCCACGAAGAAGCTGAGCATGCAAAGATCTAGAATTGGTCTGAGATCTCCCATCTTTTGGGTACTAGAAAAGAAGTGGGAGTAGAATCCCCTCCCTATCTTCTGTGGTGGAACCCGCTCTATGGCTGATTTTTGCAATACAGCTTGGATTTCCTGCAGGACCAAAGGTTGTTGGCCTGATGGGTAATGAGACCTGCCAGGAGGGCTGGTGGATGGTCTCTCCAAAAACTCTAGAGTGACCTCTTGCAATTAGTTGTAGGACCCACGCATCTGCAGTTACGGTTTTCCACCCTTCCAAGTGGAGGCCGAATTGTCCCCCCACTGGTTCCTCCACAAGAAGGGGAGGTAACCGGGAAAAGGCGCAAGTCAGGATGCTGAGGGGTGCCTTGCCCCTAGCAGCTGTTTCTGTGAATTTAGCCAGGGGGGTTTGAGCGCCAGAGGTGCAACGCTTATTCTGACATTTGCCCTGGTTCTGTTTGTTCCATTTCCATTGGGGGCGATGAAAATTCTGCTTGGGTTTCTGACCCGAGCAGTACAAACAGCGGACATCTTTCAAAGATTTGCCGCTTTCTCGCAGTTCTGTGATAATATCTTTAGTGTCGCTGACAAACAGAACTGGACCCCTGAAGGGAGCGTCCAGAAGAGTGCTCTGGCAGCAAACAGAGGTAGCCCTTGCATATCTCCGGCAGAGATATGGCGAGATTGGCCCTCGAGAATCCCGGCTGCTGGTGTACCGACTCCGTCAACACCGTAAACTATCTACAATCACAATGATAAAGGACCCCGAGACAGGAGAATGTCATACTAAATTTAAAAATATATCTCAAGTTTTCTGTCAATATTACAAAACCTTGTATACACCGGACCATATGGCGGACCCAGTGCGCACTGAGTCCTTTCTAGCGGCCCTAAAGTTACCTACACTTGGTCTTGAACAGCAGAACCTCCCGATGAGGCCAATTTCATTGGAGGAACTGATGTTGGTCATTTCTAAGTCCAAGACCCAGAAAGCCCCAGGCCCAGATGGTTATGGGTCCGAGTTTTATAAAAACTCGACTCAGTCACTCGGTAAGCTACTTCTGGCAGCGTTCAACGAGGTCCTCTCTGGTGAATCCCCCCCACCCAGCTGGGCATATGCCACAATCTCCGTCACTCCCAAACCAGGTATCCCGACTCTTCGGACTCTGGTGTCACCGGGCTCCACTCTCATCCTGGATATGATGAGTCATCAGTTGGCACAGGGATGGAGGGGGGTCCTAACTCCTTCCAAGGGATTCTTCGTCTCATCTTCGAGTCTACAGGAATGCCCCTGGAACCCATCCAGAAAAAGGTGGAGTATCCTCTCACGGACATCCTGAAGAGAGGGCATACCCCGATGGATGTTTTTCCTGTGGTCGAGGCCATTGTTGGTCCTGCACTTGAACTGTGGCAGTATCCTGCCTCATGTCCAGCACTGTCTGCCTGCATGGCCCGTAAGTATGAGGTACCCATGGGGTCCCTTGTGGGGTTCACAGAGTACTCTTCGGCACAGAGCCTGATGACTGCCTCTGTGTTCAGGTGTACTGGCAGTTCTGCCGACACTGACCGACCCCCCGATAGAGTCCAAGCTTTTGGACCATTCGGCACAGAAAGTCTATGCGGCTTCCTCCTTGGGTCTTCGTCAGGCAAATTTGGCCGTCATCATGGCACACTTCTCTCATGCCCTTCTCAGGTCATTAGATGAGGTCCTCCCACATCTCCCCGCAGACATGCAGACCACGGTTAAGCAAGTCTGGGATCAGGTCCGTGCTGTTGCCAAACAGCAGCTCCAGATGGCCCTGGACATTGGAGATTCTTGTGCCCACTCTATGGCCACCGCAGTTGCCTCTCGCCGCAGGGCTTGACTGAGGCTCTCCTTCTTCCCGGCGGATACTCAGCACAGGTTAGCTGATGTGCCTTTCCTAGGTACCGAGTTGTTCAGCCCAGGAGTGGCCTGTCACCTACAGTGCATAGAGTAGTCCAGTGCCACCTTGGACGCCACTTCTGTCAAGAGTTCTTCGGGCAAGAACCAGCAGAAGAAAAAGAAGAAGCCTTTTTGGCACTCTTCTCCTGCGGTTCAACAGTCCTCCAACCAAGGAGGACAACAGCATCAGCAGCAGGCTCAAGCTTGGCACCCTCGGCCCAAGCCTGGACTCCAACAGGCCTGCAAAGGAGGCCGAGGCTCAGGTCCTGTAGCCTCGTCCTCCTCCAAGCTTGCCCAGTGATGGGGTGAGGGCAGCCACCCCTATTCCCATCACGCCAGCTCTGGGTCTTCCCGTGGGAGGCCAGCTCCACCACTTCCTTTCCACCTGGTCTGCTATTTCTATGGACAGGTGGGTTCTCAAAGTGGTTGGTCAGGGACTGCATCTAGAATTTGAGCAGTGCCCTGCCAGCCAAGCCCACACCCCTCAGGAAGAATGGATTTCGGCATGCACCCAGTCGGCTCTTCAAGACAACATTGCTCAACTCCTCCTCAAGGAGGCAGTAGCTCTCAGAGCAGATCCATCTGCAGACCCAGGCTTTGTCTCCAGGTACTTCCTGGTGCCCAAGCGGATGGGGGGCTGGCGCCACATTCTAGATCTCCATGATCTGAATCAATATCTCAGGTCATGCACCTTTTGGATGGTCACTCTGTCCCAGATCATACCATCCTTGGAGCGAAACGTGGTTCTGTTCACTGGATCTGCAGGACACGTTCTTTCATGTCCCAATCCGTCCGTCCCATCAGCGGTTCCTCTGCTTCAGGGTCGTAGGGACCCTGTACGAGTTCCAAGCCATGCCATTAGGCCTGTCATTGGCCCCACAGGTCTTCACATAATGCATTGCAGAGTTAGCGGCCCATCTCCAGCATCGGGGGTCAGGATTTACTCCTACCTCGACGATTAGCTCCTGGCAGGTTACACCCAACAGGAGGTGGAGAGGTCCAGAGATCTGGTCCTCCAGACTTGCTCCTAGCTCGGCCTCCTAATCAACGAGGCCAAGTCGGAACTCATGCCTTCTCAAATGATGGGCTTCATCGGGGCAGAGCTCATCTCTTGTCAAGCCAGAGCTCGGCTCTCGGCAGACAGGGTGGAGGGTCTCTCCTCCTTTGCTCAGTCATTTCTGGTTGGGCACTTGCGCCCTTCCTGGGACTTTCTGCCCCTTCTGGGTTACATGGCGTTGTGCACCTCAGTGGTTCGGTGGGCCCGGTTGCATATGCGCCCCCTCCAGTGGGAGTTGACTGCCCAGTGGACTTAGTGACACGGTCATTTCGACCAGCTGATCACTGTAACCCAGAAGATGTGGCACGCTCTCCAGTGGTGGACTGCCCCAGACCAGTTCCAGGAAGGGATCCCGTTTGTTCGCCCCGAGCTGATGGTCATCCTTACGACCAATGCCTCTCTCGTGGGCTGGGGAGCCCGCATGGGGGACAACAGGGTCCATGGGTTCTGGACCCCTGAGGAGTCCCGATGCCATATCCACCTGTTGGAGCTCAGAGCAGTCAGACTGGCACTGTCAGCTTTCGCTCCTCAGCTCAGGGGTCAAGTGGTTCAAGTCCAGACAGACAATACCACGACCATGTACTACCTCAACAAACAGGGTGGCACACATTCTCGTCTGCTATGCAAGGAGGCGCTCCGCATCTGGACCCTTGTAGGCCGGTTGGAGGTGGATCTCTTAGCCATCCATATGGCAGGAGCTTCGAACCAGCTGGCGGATGCTCTCAGCCCAGACATCCCACGAATGGTCTCTCCATCCAGAGGTAGCTTACAGCCTGTTCTCCCATTGGGGCAAACCGATGGTGGACCTGTTGCCTCCAAGGAAGACACCAAGCTGAGGCTGTTTCATGCCCGCCCCCCTCAGCAGGACTTGCTGCACGGGGATGCCTTCTTGAGGCCATGGAACCCAGGCCTCCTTTACGCCTTCCCTCCATTTCCCTTGATCCACAAGGTGTTACTCAAGGTGAGGAGGGACAAGGCGAAGGTGATTCTGGTAGTGCCAGACTGGCCTCGCCAGTTCTGGAATCCTGATCTCCTCAGCCTCAGCTGCAGGCCCCCGAGGCGGCTTTGTACATGCCCGGACCTGATATCTCTGAACCAGGGGAAGGTCTTCCATTCGGACCTTCAGTCCCTGCACCTCACAGCCTGGTACCTGAGTGGCTAGAGTTCCAGGCTTTGGGTCTTCCCGAAGATGTCTGTCACAAACCCACTCAGCTGGTCAGGCCCTCTACTCCCAAAGCGCCAACCTCCGAACGCAGTCATGTGAACAGTTGTAACAGAACAAGGTAATCCTCTTGTCTGTTTTGTGAGTTTTGGATCAACCTTTGGCCTCAAGTCTTGGAGGGATTCAAACTGTTAACCTCTTGCTGGCATACCCAATGCACAGGCTCGGATACAATAGGGGGCCAGCTATCTTTGCCTACGGGCACCTAACCAGGTATACAGAGATGACCTCTTAAAAACTTTAATAAAGACCTTAGATTTAAAACGCTTCTCTTTCCAGTTTGGTACCACCATTCAAGCTTATGCCAGTGTCTGCTATAATCATGTATACTTTTCTTACAAATAAAAAAATTTCAAAGACAGACCAAGTGTGCTCTAAAAAGAATTTTACTACAATAGATAAAAATATATTAAACACAAAATACAGAACTGTTATATCACAAGACGTACAACTCTTTTAAAAGAACAAGGTTTAAACAGTGTAAATTCCTACTTACATTACTTAGATTTGACACTCTTTCTAAATGCTTGTTTACAAGTGCTCACAGATCTTTCCTTGTCAGAGTCTAGGTAAAAGTCTCGGTAAAACAGACTTATTCCTTAAAGTAAACTGTGTTTGCCAGCCCCTTTTATGTGAGGTCATCTAGCTCCTCCTCTGTCAGATTATATATAAAAAATATATATCTTATACAAAAACAGGATGTCTTTTCAAAGTATTACATTCTGCAACTTCAGCATAATTCATGTCCTCCAAATGACACTTCTTTTGATCTCATAATAAGCTTCCTCCTTACAGGACATGACAGCATCTTTATGATTTCACACTTCTATGTAATAACCTGAGTTGTTTCCTCCGTCATAAAATGGATATGATATAGCACTATGGCTGTAGTTAACTCAGACAAACAGGACCCTTGATTAAATCTTTCCATGTAACACATTGTCTCTAAAAACTGTGTGTGTGTGATACACATGCTGTTTTCAGCAGTTTCTCATGGCTTGCATCTTTCAGCTGAAACCTTGGGGGGATGAGTGAGGTCACTCCTAGAGCATCAGATTTTCAGCAGAGACATTCAGTAATACATTTTGTATTAAAAAAAAATGATACAGCACTGGAAACTGGCTGTCCACGTCACAGTCTACACCGTGGTGGAGGCATTTAGAAAGGAATCGACCAGGAAATCCTGTGTTCAAATGGAAAAGGTTTTCCATTTGGTGTCAGGATAAGGGTCTGGACCCCTTATCCTGTTCTGTGGCTAACATTCTCGACTACCTTTGGTCTCTCTCCTAAGGGGGTCTTCGGTCATCGACCCTTAGGGTGCACCTGGCATCCATTTCTGCTTACCGGGCATGGGCCGGTCAGCTGACATTGGTGCAGGAGACAGTGACTGGGTGCTTTTTTTAAAGGCCTGGATCACATATCCCCTCCAGTGCGTGAACCTCCACCTTCATGTGATCTACTGCTGGTATTGGCAAAGCTCATGGGCAAGCCATTCGAACCAATGCACAAGTGTGAGCTGTCACACTTGTCATGGAAGATGGCCTTCCTGGTGGCTATCACGTCTGCCAGAGGGACAGGAGAGCTCCAGGCACTTTTGGTGGACTCCCCTCATCTGGTTTTCCACAGGGACAAAGTTGTACTGTGCCCCCACCCAAAATTCCTTCCTAAGGTGGTGTCAGAGTTTCACCTTAACCAGGTGTTGACTCTGCTGTTATACTACCCTAATTACACCTCGGACGCAGAGTACAGGCTCCATACTTTGGACCTGAAACGTGCTTTCTCCTATTATAAGGAAAAGATGGTGGAAATTCGTGGAGAGGTTCACCAGCTGTTTGTCACCTATGCTGAAGCTGCTTCTGGCAGACCTGCAGCAAAGTGGACTATTGCAAGATGGATTACATCATGCGTAAGTCTGTGCTTTGAGTTGGCGGGCAAGGAGCCTCCCAGAGGGATAAAAGCTCATTCTACCCACCATACTGCTGCATCAGTGGCTGCTTCCAGGGACATCCCTATCCAGGAAATCTGTCGGGCTGCTACCTGGAAGTCAGCAAACACCTTCAGCACCCCCTACCACATCGACCTTGAGCTCACGCCAGGATGCTGGTTTGGGGACCTCAGTTCTCCAATCTCTGTTCCCTTAGTAGGGGGTGTGCGCCTTGCCTCCCTCCTCCTGGAGAACTGCTAGGAGTCTGCCAATAAGTGTGGATGAACAACATATCCATGATCCTAGAAAAACAGGTTACTCACCTGTAACAGTATTTCTACGAGTGGTATATGTTGTTCATCCACACGGACCCACCTGACCTCCTCAGCAGCAGACGCACACAACCTGGCTTCCAGCGGGCTAAGATCTGGCGTCATGGGGCAGAGCTGAGGTATATACCACCCGGGTGGGTGGGAGGAGCCAGCTTGAAGACCTTCGGCAAGATTTAAAGGGGAAAGGGACATGCCAATAAGTGTGGATGAACAACATATACCACTCCTAGAACTACTGTTACAGGTGAGTAACTTGTTTTTATTACCTCTCTCTTATGACTTGTGATACCCTTCTAATACAACCCAACATCCCTCTAGCTTTACCTACTGCTTTAGTGGTCTGCTTGGATGATTTCAGGTCATCTGTGATGATGATGCCCAAGTCTCTTTCTTCCCTTGTGATTGCCAGCAACTCCACTCCCAACCTATAGGTAGCTTCATGGTTTCTCTTCCCCATGTGCATGATCTTGCACTTCTTTGCGTTAAAACCCAGTTGCCACTCTTCAGCCCATTTTGCCAGTTTTTTCCAGATCTCTTCTCATTCTCCCACCCCATCTGGATCATCTACTCTGTTGCAGATCTTGGTGTCATCTACAAACAGACAAACCTTAATCTCCAGTCCATCTGCAATGTCACTGAAGATACTGAAGAGGACTGACACCAAGACCGATCCCTGAGGTACCCCACTTGTGACTTGCATCTCTTCTGACTGACTGTATACCGTTTACCACCACTTTCTGTTTTCTGCCTGCCAACCAGTTTGCCACTCAGCTGACCAACTTCTGACCCACCCCGAGCCTCCCCAGCTTATTAATCAGTCTTCTATGTGGAATAGTATCGAAAGCTTTGCTGAAGTCAAGGTAGGCAACATCAACTGCACCCCCTTGGTCCACCACACTGTTTACCTAGTCAGAGAAATCTGAGATTAGTTTGACAGGGCCTTCCTATTGTAAATCCATGCTGTCTTGGATCCTGTGTGCCTATGGATTCCAGGTGTTGCACTATCTTTTCTTTAAGGAGCGCCTCCATAATCTTGCCCACTACTGAGGTAAGACTGACTGGTCTATAGTTCCCTGCCTCCTCCCTGCTGCCACTCTTGTGGAGGGAGATCACATGAGCCTTTAAGATAATAAGTTATCTATACTCAGAGCAGTTCTTCTGTAATACGTTATCTATACTCAAAGCAGCATACCTTCTGTAATACGTTATCTGTACTCAAAGCAGCATACTTTCTGTAATACGTTATCTGTACTCAAAGCAGCACACCTTCTGTGATAAGTTATCTGTACTCAAAGCAGCACACCTTCTGTGATAAGTTATCTGTACTCAAAGCAGCACACCTCCTGTGATACGTTATCTGTACTCAAAGCAGCACACCTCCTGTGATACGTTATCTGTACTCAAAGCAGCACACCTCCTGTGATACGTTATCTGTACTCAAAGCAGCACATCTCCTGTGATACGTTATCTGTACTCAAAGCAGCACATCTCCTGTGATACGTTATCTGTACTCAAAAAGCAGCACACCTCCTGTGAGACATTATCTGTACTCAAAGCAGCACATCTCCTGTGATACGTTATCTGTACTCAAAGCAGCACACCTCCTGTGATACGTTATCTGTACTCAAAGCAGCACACCTATTGTGATACGTTATGTGTACTCAAAGCAGCACACCTCCTGTGATACGTTATGTGTACTCAAAGCAGCACACCTTCTGTGATACGTTATGTGTACTCAAAGCAGCACACCTTCTGTGATCGTTATCTGTACTCAAAGCAGCACACCTTAAAGATCGTTATCTGTACTCAAAGCAGCACATCTCCTGTGATACGTTATCTGTTCTCAAAGCAGCACACCTATTGTGATACGTTGTGTACTCAAAGCAGCACACCTTCTGTGATACGTTGTGTACTCAAAGCAGCACACCTTCTGTGATACGTTATGTGTACTCAAAGCAGCACACCTTCTGTGATACGTTATCTGTACTTAAAGCAGCTCTTCTGTAATATGTTATCTGTACTCAAAGCAGCATACCTTCTGTGAGTGAAACATGGAACCTGTTGATCTTCCAAGAATCATTCTTTATTAGTTTCCACTTATGGGCAGCACCGAAGGCACTAGGACACCGTGGGAGCCAAGTTTTAGCAAAGAGGCTGGCCACGGCTAGTGGCCATGGTATCTGTACTCACCCTACGTGGTACCTTGCGCCAGCCAGTAACCATTGCAGACTCCCTGACTAACCTTAGTTCTGTCCTTGCCATCGAGATCACATCATGGGAGTGCAGCACCTCAGTTCACCTTTTAAATGCCTTTTCTATCTGTGTCACTGTGATTTTTCTGTATTTGCAGTGTCACCTGTGTTTTTCTTTTCCCCCTGCAATGCTGAATTCTGATAAAAAAAAAAAAAAAGGGAGCCAGGTCATCGAGGAACGTCTGACAGCTGCCCATTATGTGTTGTTGCCCCTGTGGGAAACCGATGGCTGTTCCTGACTGGCATCAGTCCTGTGCAGCTATTAAAGGATTGGAGTATGATATGGATGCATGCAGTGCCTGCTTCTCCATGGACTTCCATATCCTCGAGAACCATGCATTGAGGTGGAGTGGTCCGATCCCAATCTTTGGAGGCAGGCCTCACATGCATGCATGCATCTAAGAACAGATTGCTAGGCCTTTCCTCTGGGCCTCTTTCTGGGACCTCTGATTCCGTGGAAGTACAGAGTTCTCAACTACCTGCTCAAAGTACAGAGTTCTCAACCACCTGCGCTGAGGCGTTGGAGACTCTGGTGAACAGCCAGCTCCTTCTGGGTGATTGCGCAAACCCACTGCAGTCTGCATGCCCTGAGAAGCTGACGTCCCCAGTGGCAATGCTGCAGCCATACTCTCGGTCTACAATGGTGGATACCTCAACATTACCCTCTTCCATTGCCTGTCCTGTAGTCACTGTTCGCAGTGATGACATGGTGGGTGGCACCGAGGACAATGCTGGGCCACTCCTGGCTCTGTTCGCAGTGTCGGGAGAGGGACTGGCACTGAGGCTGTTGGCCACACTGTTGCCAGTTTGGATGTTGTCACTGTCCATGGTGTCACTAGCGACACCGAAGAGGGTGACTACTCCAGACAGGAGAATGAGATGGCTGTAGTGCCAGTTCTGGCTCCAGCCAAGGTGTAGATGACAATTTCACTTCAAGGACATCACCAACTCCAGTGTCACCCATGACACTGAGGAGGATGGTGATGGAGTTGCTGACTACAGTGTTGTCCTAGTATCTGGTGTCGCCTGTGACACTGAGGAGGATGGGTGATGGAGTTGCTGACTACAGTGTTGTCCTAGTATCTGTTGTCGCCTGTGACACTGAGGAGGATGGGTGATGGAGTTGCTGACTACAGTGTTGTCCTAGTATCTGGTGTCGCCTGTGACACTGAGGAGGATGGTGATGGAGTTGCTGACTACAGTGTTGTCCTAGTATCTGGTGTCGCCTGTGACACTGAGGAGGATGGTGATGGAGTTGCTGACTACAGTGTTGTCCTAGTATCTGGTGTGCCTGTGACACTGGGAGGATGGTGATGGGTTGCTGACTACAGTGTTGTCCTAGTATCTGGTGTCGCCTGTGACACTGAGGAGGATGGGTGATGGAGTTGCTGACTACAGTGTTGTCCTAGTATCTGGTGTCGCCTGTGACACTGAGGAGGATGGGTGATGGAGTTGCTGACTACAGTGTTGTCCTAGTATCTGGTGTCGCCTGTGACACTGAGGAGGATGGGTGATGGCTCTGGGCATGATAAGGGTGGTGCTGCCCATGGTGATGAGGATGACATTGTCTCTGAAGTTGTTGCTGATTCTGAACATGATGCCAGAGGTAGCACCGACTGTGGGTCAGATGGCAGCGTGGTGATGGAGTTTTCTCTGGAACCTTCGGACATCACTGCCACCGATGTGGACTGGGGTCATCCTGTGGGACCTGTACTGTTCCATTCTTCTCACCTAGGCATTCCCTCCATTGGCAACGATTGGGTTCTTTGAATGTAGGACACCCTTTAGCGAGGCCCCCTATGTAGTTCTGCAGCCCAGAACAAGGCCCCAGAGACCTGAAGTCTCAACTCCTTCTAGAGTGGCCTCGTCAATTTCTGAAAAGGATGCCCTCATTCGTAGGACCTGAGGGGTCTCTCTAATGTGGGAATAATGTCAGGCATGGGTTGGTGCCTTAGATTATTGGTATAGGGAGTCAGGCATGGCCCAGGAGGCAGCACCTCATCTCCATCAACGTTCTCCAGTGAGGACAGTGAATCATCTGTGCTCCTTCCTTCTGCTGCTGAGTATGCTCTGTACCAGCGATTCCTAGTTGAAATTCAGGTGCCTTACTCTGAAGCTCATACAAGCTGCAGTCTGGTAGCCCTGCCATTGGGACTTTTTGGAATTCCCAACATCAGCACAGTCATCCCTCCTTGGTCTTGGGCTATTTAAGAGGCATCTAGGGCAGTGTGAAGGTGTACCCTCTTTAATCTGGCTATCCCCAGGGATCTTCTCATGTGGTATTAGCACTCACAGGTTCCACAGGTGAGGTACTTCATCCCTCCTTCGGGTTTGAAGTACTGTAGACTCCCCATTGGGGCCACAGCGCCTCACACGTTACCAACCTCCAATGGCAGATTCCCCTTAGATGGATGTTCATGGGAGTAAGGCATTTTCCTCGGCATGCATCCTAATGTGCATCTCTGCACATCAGGCACATATTGTGACCTATAACCATTGCATATGGTTGCAGCAGCACAGCCTGTCAGCTGCACTGCCACCAAGCAAGACAGCCAGGCAGGCCATTGGCCTTTCTACCTGCAGTCTGGAGGTAGCATTGCACCTGTCGAGGGCATCTTTAGGGCATCTTGCAGTGCCAGTGAGATGGCCTTCAGACTGGTAGGAACCGCAGTCTGCATTAAGCAGATGGCATGTCTTCGCCTCTCTCTCAACTAGCCACATTGGCCCCAGGATAAGGTGCTTAACTCACATTTCCAAGGTGCTCCTTCTCCCATAGGGTCAAGTAAGAACTTTCGGGGAACTCTTCTGCTTCTGTGCTACAGGAGCCCCACCTGTCCTGACCAGTCACAGGTCTTGCCAGACCGGTACGGTGCCCCTACCGTTGGATGCTCTCCCCATGCAAAGAGCTGAAGGTATCTGTTCCCCTCAGATAAGAAGGGAAGCTTTGTACTAGCACCCATCAGTTGGAATCCGTGGTTAAGACTGATTCTTGGAAGATATGAAGGTTACAAACTTAACTGACTGCTGATCTTTCTGAATATCTTCCCCATAGATTACCACAGCCACCACCATCCCACAGAACCAAGACCTCTGGTCAGCTCACCCTACTAGTGCAGACTGGCACCAGCTAGTACCATGGCATCTCCCCAGTTGTAATTCCTATTGAGTATTTGATTTAATAAAAAGAATATGGCCCAGTGGCGCAGAGGGCAGAGGCATCCATGCCTCACCTGCTGCCACGCCAGCGGCTAGGGTTCGGCGACTGACTCGGTTCACCAGGAGGAGGTGGATTGAGTGTCCAGAGGGTGGCTGTCCTCCTCTGGGGCTGGTCTGACCCCTGGCAGTGGCGGGGGGTTATCAGTGCGACCGCAGGGTTGGGGGACCAGTGGCTATCTACACCTTACGTGCGGCAGCGTGTGTGGGTGTGTCTCTGATGGTAGTGCACATCTGGTCCTCCTCTAGGAAAAAGGAAAAATGGCCGGGTGCTGCTTGAATGATACTGGCCATCCTGTGAGCTCCGTACCAGACTTTGGGGACCCTCTCCCATACTGAATCTGTTTCATCGGTAGGCAGTGCCTGCCGTCGGACCCCCAGCATGGTGGGAGGGGGGTTTGTGGCGGAAGTTTGGGCCAAGGGCCCACACCAGATCCATGTCTCTAGTGGTAGAGTGCTGCCGAGGAACCCTGCCATGCGGGGTAAGCCATGGGGGATGCCTGGGAGGAGGTAAGTCCTTGAGTTCCAGGTGCTGGGGAGGTTGGCGGAGGTTTCAGCAGCCCCGCGGCAAGGGAGAATAAACAACTTAACTAAAAAAAAAAAAGAAAAACTTGAAACTTGGGTAAAGGTTAACTTTTAGGGTCCTGATAGCAACAAAAAAAAAAAAAAAAAGTGAGAGAAGGCAGCTGCCTTCGTCCTTTTTCACAACACTGCCATCTTTTAACATTATCACAATCCTTCATCTTTTTGTCATTTTCTAAAACACAGCCAAACCCCACTGGAGACACCATGCAAGCAAACATTTGGAACTGACAAATTAATCAGTCTTCACCATTTATTACCACATCTGGGTCAAGACCTTGCAGAAGCCAACGCTTTCAGAGCTCGGCGCTTGGGGGTGGACATCGGTGACGGCACTGACCACGAGGCAGATGTATGACGTGGCACTTGTGGACTGGTCAGTAACCAACACCGGCCCCCTGCACACCTGAATTCTGTTTTTCCCGCTGTCAAGGTGGCTTCATGGGAGCCACAGCTGCGAGCAGTTTTTTTCTAAGTGCTTCATACCTCAATTCCACCATTTTTCTGCTTGGCGCCATCTGTCTATTGCCTTTTTTCAGTGCCGCTTCCCTTCTCTTTTCTCTCCCATGGTGCCAGGTGTCTGTGCGGATTTTTATTATTTTCCATTTCCAGTCATGGCCGATTTCAAAGGACATAAGAGAAGAAGAAGAAGAATAGGCCCCCATGCGTCAGTGCCCCTGCTGTGGGGGGCCTATGTCCATTCAGGACTGGCATCACTGTTGTTGGACCTGTCTTGGAGCTGACCATGATTTGGAGCACTGTGACACCTGCTTCTCCATGGACTTCTACACCCAAGAGATTCGCGCGATGAAGAGGAGCCATTGGTCCCCCACTTTTGGAGGCAGACCACACACACAGGACTTAAAGGTAAGGTCCCTAGGCTTTTCCCCTGAGACCCTCCCCAGTATTATACATACTGAAGGAGACCAGGCTGCTCCTAGTCCTTGCCCCACCAAGACGGAGTGCCTGGGGGATGGGTCGGGTGGACAGTCGGCCTCCCCCTGAGGGGCCAGCTGAGCACCCTCTCAGTCCGTAGCCCTTTCAGGGCAAAGGATGCCCCTGTTACTGAGGTCAAAGCTATAAGCTGGGCCTACACTGGCGGGCTCTTTGGCATTGCAGCCTGGCGATGCCTAGGATCCTGGCACTAAGGCTGGTGCCACGGGTGGCTGCTTTGCCCCTTATGGTGCCAGGGGAGGGTGCTGGTCAGGGGTTGGTGCTGTCTGCAGTACTGGAGTGGATTCTGGTCCCATTCATGGTGACATTTTCCCTCTTCCCTCAGTGATCGATGAAAGGCCTAGCCCAAGGGGCAGGGCACTGTCTGGTGAGGTGAGTGCAGTGACTGCAACTTTGCTTCCACGGGGGTCTTGATTCCTAAAATAATACTTACAGCAACACCTGGACAGGCATAAGGACCCCTGTGGGAAGCAATAAAATAAGTATTCCAAGTTCCAGCCAATGCTGTATATTCACAACAGCAGTGGTATAATTTATGTCACTAAATGGGTGGAATGTCCATCAGACCTTGTGTGCGCTCGATCGGGACCAGCATGGCACTTCCAAGTTCGGAGATCAATTTCAGCAATGATTTAAAATAAAACTATTGCTCCAATAATGTTAATCATAGCAGCCACTCATACCCATGGCAGCATGGAAAGGTATGTGGGTGTGGGGACAGGGATGGGCTGCAGTTTAAGTTTGCAGGTCACCTTTTTTTTTTTTTTTTGCTCCTCCCAAGCCCTTGGCTGGTCACTCCTTCAGGCCGCCTATGCTGCCACTCCACCCCCATGTCCCTTCGCCATCCGCTGCCCCATTATTCCCACAACCTGGGTAACCTGATGTATCCAGGAGAGGAGAGTCGCCCGAGGGCATTCCAACTGTATCCCAGGTGCGACAGGAGTTGGCACGGACACCTAGGGGCTTTGTGGCGAGCGGGGACTGGCAACTGTTGGCTGAGCAGCTAGTTTTCCTGTTTTCTCCCCAGCCCCCCACAACGAAATGGTTTGGCCATGACAACATCTTGGGGGTTGGGGCGTTCTGCAGTGTGTCGAGGCCACATGCCGACAAGAACAACTGTTATTAGCCACCACCAGTAGCTGTCAAATAGCAGTCCAGGCCTTGCGCGCCCCCCCCCCCAAAGAGGGAAGCTTGCAATGGACTCTGTAAACTCCCTCCCTACTGGACTCCGCTCCTGATGTCCGGGGTCAGGGCATGAACCCGGGTTGACAGCGTGCTGAGTGAACATCATCGCTGAGCGCCACGGAGCCGACATGCAGGTCACCTTTAATCATCACTGACTGTGTTACTGTAGGCGACACTCAGTTTGAATTGATGCAGTTTTACATTGGTATACATGTGTATGCACATTACCCCGTTGTGGTTTAAAAGTTACACATTTGCATTTTTGTTTTGTTCCAGATGCAGCAAATGATACCAGGTGTCCCATTCACAGTTGCAGTGTGTGGTTGCACAAAATAGGGAACGTACAGTGGCCCCGTTTTATGCTGCTATCCATTTGCACGATACACTAAAATTTGTCTTGGGCACAGTGGGAAGAGGCCCCCTGTGACAAATTCCCAATTTACATAAGCTGGCTGGGCGTTCAAGGGGCAAACAGTGTTATCACCTGCTGATAAGCTGTCAGTGTTGCAGCATGGCATAACACCGGTTATATGTTGGTATACTGTGAGCCAGCTTGTGTACTCAGAGGGTGCTCCCAAAGAGTGTCTTTCAGGCTTCACCCTCATACCTCCCCTTCCTTTGTCTATTTCTAGGCCAGTTGCTTTTAATACAGTATGGCCCGTGAGTCGTTCCCTGGGGTTCAGAGGCACTATCATACACTCCCCATTCCCAGTGTACTCCACGGTTTCTAGTGGAACCCTCCTCTCAAGTCCCATCCTGCCGTGAATGTCAACTGATGTCAAATATGCCTTCTGTTCCCCCTTCCTTCCTGGCACTTAAGATTTTTTGTGACATGCCCACCTTCTATTGTAGTGGTTCTACAGGCATGGGGGTATCACAGATGTCTGCTGTGGAGCTTACGGGGATCATTATGCATTTTGCATTACCCCACCTCCCCACAATGTGTTGATTAACTGCGCGGGGAAGGGGTGGCAGAGTCAGGACTGTCAGTAAGTGATCTTATAACCACTTTACTAACAGTCCCTTGTGTATCAGGCCCTGATTTCTTCCTGTTAATTTACTTTTCTCGCACAATTTTAAAGAAGTGAGCCTTCATAATTTTTACATCTATGTGTTGTAACACTAACCGAAGATGAATGACATGGACTAGCGCACGTTTACTGGAGTACACAGGGTTCTCTGTGATGTAGGTACATTTCTTTTACACATTTACAGGACATGATGTTTGAGATACGTAGTATTGATTTTCTACTGGCACTACCTGTTGCTGTGAGGTACTCCACTTAGTGCATTACTGCTGGCCTGCTATATTGATTTGTGTTTTCCAAGGGGTAGGTGTATAATGAAGCGGAAAAGTGCTTTAAGTCCAGGATCTGCAATTTATTTGGTGAGGAGTCTGGAACTTCGAACCATAAAAATTACAGAGAGCCTTATAAAAATACAAGTTGTGTATGAAATGCAAGATACTACCTGTATAACAAATATTTAAATAGACCCAAATTCCCAGTCTGCCTCCTTGCTTATGAAATGCTTGTGAGTTTGTTAGCTCCACTGCTTCTTTAGAGAGAAAGCTAGCTGGGAACTTAATGACCCACTGCGAAGGACTGGGGAGTTGTTTTATTAAAACATTGTCACCACCAGCTGTACTTTGACACATTCAAGCATGAACCATTCTGGCTCCAACATTTGCCAATTGTTGCACACGGTGTCCTTCTATTTACATCCCTAACCAGGACTTTACACTAATCAGGAAATACCTGCAAAGCTGACTGGAACACTGAACATTCAGTGTGCAAATGTAACCCAGAAGTCAACAGTGTCATTGACTAAAACAAGGAGGAACTGAAGACAGTGGTGACATTGATAACATTTTCCAGTGAAGCTCGCCGTCTGGAAATAAATGCACATTCCACAATCCGGTTCTTGCAGATAAGGCAACATGCTGCCATTTCACAGCATGCCAGGGCTGAACTACAGGAAGGATAGCAGGACTCCTGCCTTGCTCGCTGTCGGCATACATTTTTATAGGAAATGTTTTGTCTGGCCACTGAATGTCATTATGAAGTGGGACCTACAGTCTTGTTTTAGGACTTCTGATCCAGTGGCAAAATTCTAGGCTACTTGCATTATTGTTTTCCCCTCTTGGCTACTGTATTTATGCTTTTAGAGTATTATTTATGTTGTTTTTTATTTATTGCCTATCGTTTCTGTACAGCACCCCGAGCCCTTCGGGAAGGGCACCTTATAAATAAAGCTACTGCTACTACTAGTCTATTCTAGATGGGTTTTTTCCTCTCTGTCTGCAGTAAAAGACAGATCCAGCTGTATTATCTCACATTTACCTTCCAGTGCCTTAGGTAAAGAGGAAAGTAGTAAAGGGGTCATGGGAAAGGTCACCCTATAACACACTACTGCATAGCATGTTTATACCAAAAGCCTCAAACTAACAGCAACGGTCAGATCTGGTTTCATTTTTACATTTTCTTATCTCTCCCTTCCTCCCCTTACACGGTGGACCATGCTGTCCTTCAGCCTCTCCAAACGCCCGCAATCTCATGCTTGCTGGAGTTGTCATCACTGGCCTCCAGTTAACCATGGCCTGTTACCTTGTATAGTCTTCTGGACTTACCCTCTAGGTTGCAGGCTGATGAGGAGAGCCGACAGGAACCCTTGACCTGTGGCTACACACCAGGGACCTAGAGGTCTGGGTGACGCAACTGGGTCAGGAGAGCTTAGCAGCAGAGTGGCTGTATGTTTTCCAACTTTTTTTAATCCCCCTGTATTCCCACCTCAACCCCACAGGAGTCATTTCTGGCCAGCAAGAAGTGGGGTGGGACCAAACCTATTTTGGGAGAATTTTTAGCTTTTATGAAGCCCTGTCACTTGCCCCCCCCCCCCAAAAAAAAAACACACACACACACACACACACACACGTGATTTCTATAGTGGTGCCCACAGTGCTTTGCCTCTGGGCTTTCCTTTGCCAAAGCTTCAACATTTAGTCCACAGTGGCCAAGAGCAGTAACCCCTCGCATGCATGATCCTGTTGGGACCCATCAGTGAGGTGCAGTTGTAGACTCTGCAAGCGATGGGATATGCCAGATTTTTTTCTTGGCTTCCTAACTCATGCAAGCTCTCTGCAGGGAAGTACATTTGCAGTCATTCTTCACCAGCACATTTATTTTTAACTAAATCTGGGTAATTCGTCAGAACCGTGTAAACATGGCAATTCAAACTACTCCCCCCCCCCCAAAGGAAAGCTGTCCCATAAAAGATCAGAGAGTGACGTAGCTGGTAGATGACAAACATGTCACTCACGTTTTCCTAGTTTCTTGATCCTGGGCCTGGGGTGGCACCTTATGTACCTGCCTTATTTTCAGTCCTGGCACTACATACACACTCCGGCCCTGACCACCTCCTGGCACTGCTCCCTTCATTCCTACCACTCGTTCACTGCAGTGTTGCTCCTTCCTTTCAGTCACCAGGAGCCAGTGAATGAGTGGGGATCCCCCAGTTGATCTGTGGGCCCTGTGAATGTGAGAGAGGCAACAGGCATCATACTGCCTTGTCACCAGCCTCTGCCCACACTATTCCCCTATAGACTGTCTCTCCTGCCCTACCCTGCCTGTCTCTTGCTGGGAAGAGCTGGATTTCATGTTGTCACCGTGTGCGAACTTCTTTACTGGGGCCCCATATCAGAAGTTGGGAAGCCCTCAAGAAACATCCTCACCCCTACCATGGCCTCACTATATGTTCATTTTTTGGCCAGTTTTGTGTCATTTTTGCATTGTGTATGTGCAACAATTGATGATGTTACCTGCATAGTCGGATGGAGTTGTCAGTGACTTCCACTTATGCACCAGAAGTCCCATGGGAGAATGAAAGAAGTAACCAGCATGAGGACCCTTTTTGGCCACGTGGAATTGAAATAAAATAGAATTTAGAAAATATACCATCTATAAATATGATGGACATTTATGAGTGTAACCCCTAGATGGCGCTATCCCAGGGGCTACTACCCCTGCCTGATTTACCACTAACAGGTTGAGGGGCCTGGATCCAATGGCGGGTGCCTCCACCCAGAGGTCAGGGTTTGCAATAGTTAAACTTACTTGGTCACAGCCCTCTGGGACACTGCAACCCCCCTTTCTTCCCACTAGTGGCCCACACAATATATCAGAATTACCTTCACAGTATACACTTACCCCAGGGCTGGTTCAGGCACTGGGACCTCCTGTAAAATAAGATACAGTGCAACAATCACAGTACAATACTTTAACATAGACAAATACCTCAGGCAGTATAACTTTGCTGAAACAAGCAGCTCTGATTTATTTAGGGGGAATATAACAAGGACAGGGGAAATCAGGTTAATTAGCTTATACTTTACTCATCTACCTATGGCTCTGTGCACAGGCCTATCCCTACCAGTTACTGTCCCTGGGTACCCAAGCTCTAGTGGCTAGTCCAACCGTGGCAGCTGGTAGGGGCCCTTTCACACAGGAAAAGAAAAAATTAGTTTAAACAGTCAGCAGTACAGTGATTCCATTTGGATTCAATGTGGCAATTCAACAGGGCGACCTGAATTAGTACTCACGACCTCCAAACAAGATAGGGTCCTTCAATGTCAGCAGGGCTACTCTTGAGCTCCACGAGACTCCTCAACATTTATATGGCAAACTGCAACAGGCAAAAGTCCTTTAATGGCAGCAGGATTCACTTGAGGTACACAAGCCTCTTCACACATTTATATGGTAAAACAGAAAGTACTATACCAGGCAGGCTGCTTCTCTATCCCGATCGCAATTACTGCACAATACCCGGGAGAACACACAGCAGATTCAGTTCCTGACAGACCGAGTGCAATTCAGCAATTTCTCCCAATCTTCTACAGGGTGAGCCTGGTTTCTACTCTTCAGATATCCTTTGATTCTCTTCACAGGACGGATTCAGTCCTCCTAACAAGCAGTTACACAAGCTGCAGACCGGAACTCTGGGCCTTACACACGTTTCCCGACTAAAACTGCACACTGAAAAAGCACAGGGCTCCTTCCTTCTTCACTGCCAGAGCTCAACTGAAACCCCAACAGACAAAACCGGCACTTCCTTTGAGTTCCTCCCAGTTCTTGACTGGATTGGCTGTCACTCACAATAGACTGCTCCTGTTGGTCCAAAAAGGCGCCGAAGTCTAAACTACATCTCCCAGAGTCGCTGCCCATACAATAATCTTGTGGCTGGCTCAGATTATGAGTCCAAGTTCTGATTCGTCCAAGGCACCATTTTAGAGCTAGCTTACCCCACACTGATTAGTCCAGTTCAGCAGTTCAAAACCAGAATGGGGAACTAGGCAGACACAGTTCTGACTGCAAAGAAACAGGTTAGACAAACTGTAATTTCATTATTACTCTAAATGGTTTCTGGCAAACAGTTACATCTTTCAGATAGGTTCCCTTTGCACTCCTAGTGACTGCAAAAATGGAGTGAATTGGCAGCAGCTTGAGTGGTACTCAATCAAAGAAACACACAGTCCCCCATACAAACTAATTATGTCTGCAAGCAGACAGCTCATAAAGAGACAGTACCAGAGGTTCTAAAAAACACTCACTGATAAATGGCTTAAACGCCAAACACCATTCAGGCTTGGAGCATTCAAGCAAGCTCCTGGAAGTCTTTTGGGAACCCCCATTTGCAGGGGGGTTACATGAGAATGGTAGCAATTCCGTTAACAGCTGACAGTCTAGTTAAAACTTAAGTAAGGTGTAGTCTGTCTGTGCGTGAATATTGTATATGGTTTTAATATTGTGGCATTCATATTTTTCTCTTTTGTAAATGCATCCTTTCTTGTACTCAGCAAGCTCCTTCCTCACCACCCACACACACACACCTCATGGTAACCGTACTGTTAACCGCAGCTGTATTTGCACCCACTTGCCATGTATTAAGTATTTGTCTGTTAGGCTGCATTTTAGAAACTTGCAACTTCTGGCAAGTTCACTGCTTTTGATTTTTCTGTGTGGCAAGTGGATGCAACTGTAGCTGCAGTTAACAGTACAGTTGCCATGAGGTGTGTGTTTTGGGGGGGGGGGGAGAGAGGAAGGGCCTTGCTGAGTACAAGAAGAGATGCATTTACAGAAGTTTCTTTCTTTCTTATACCTGAGCAGATTATCTGGCACTATTAGCTTAATAAAGATATAAAGAAAGAAGTCAAACTACGTTTAATACACTTAAGACTGTTCACTACGTTCTGATGGATGCTGTACCTATGCTGTTCTTCACTTGCGAGTAACTTAGCAGCTGTAACAAGCAGTGCAGTCTGCACTGTGTAGTGTGACGTTTGAAATTTCTGTGCACCGTGGGGTACACCTGAGATCTTAGTTACAGGAACCTCATTAACAGATCACATATCATATTACATTTTTTAATTCTTTTTATAAGAAAATACTGTTGAACTCTGTTATTAAGAATGCCCTTATGGCAGATTACACAGTCTTAAGCTGCTTGACATCTGACAGCTCCCCTTAATGTGAACCTGTATATTAAAGCCTTCACCCGCTAGGACAAAAGACATCACTCTTTCTGTGACATGAAGTCTGACCGAGATTAGCGAGGAGCGGAGAGCAAATGCTGTTCAAATTATGCTGGAAGGACCATAAGGAGGGGTGGGATGGCAGTCTGTGTGAGGGACGGGATCAAATGTACAAGGGACTGGGGGAGGAAAGGAGAACAGAGGCAATCTGGCTGCAGCTCCAAGACTCAAGGGGTAGGAAACTGAGGTTTGGGGTGGTATACAGGCCGCCATCCCAGTCTGAGGAGCTTGACAGGGAATTATAGTAATAGTAATAATAATAAACTTTATTTGTAAAGCGCCTTTCAGGCACCAAGGTGCTGGACAATAAACATATAAAAACAATAAAATACATAGTACTGTAACCAAACAGCAGAATAAATGGCAAGATAAAATCAGTCTGGGTAGGCTTTCAGCCATGTGTGTCTTCAAAGCCTTCTTAAAGCCCTCCATGATCCTGCACTCACGTATCTGACGGGGTAGAGAATTCTACAGGGCTGGGGCCACATACATAAATGCACGAGTCCCAGATAACTTAAGGCTCACCTTGGGAATCTCTAGCAACCCCTCATCAGCTGAGCAGAGTGGTCGCCTGGGGCAGCAGGGGGACAGGAGCTCTTACAGATAGTCTGGGCCCAGTCCATGCAGGGCCTTGTAGATCAGAAGCACAACCTTAAAGCTGATCCACTTCTGGATAGGCAGCCAGTGCAGTTTGCGCAGCACCGGTGTGATGTGACTCGCGCAAGGAGTCCACATCAACAACCGGGCCACAGCGTTATGCACTAGCTGCAAGTGGCAGATATCGACCCTCAGAAGCCCTAGATAAGGGGAGTTGCAGTAGTCAAGGTGCGAGATCACAAAGGTGTGGATCAACGTTGGAAGGTCACTGGATGGAGCAAGGTGCTTAACCCTGGCAATGTTCCTCAGATGGTAAAAAGAGGACTTGACGACTGCTGACACCTGCGAATGCAGTGTTAGCACACCATCAAAAATCACCCCTAGGTCTCGCACCCGTTCAGAGGAAGGAAGCTGGATACCCCCTAAACAATGTCCAGTGGGTTGGCCAGCCCCTCAGCCCTGCTGTCCGGCGACCAGGATCCACTGCCATCACCTCAGTCTTTCTAGAGTTCAACTTTAACCAGCTGGAGCTCATCCAGTCCTGGATTTCAGCGAGGCAGTTGTTAAATACTAAGCAGGAATTATCCTGGTCAGGTGCAAAAGACAGGTAGAGCTGGGTATCATCAACACAGTGGTGAATCCTCAGCCCATACCATCTTACAGTGTCTCCGAGGGGCAGCATATACACCGCGAACAACATGGGGGACAACACCGAGCCCTGAGGAACCCCACATGGCAGACAGAATGAGTCAGAGGAAAAAATCCCCGACACCACCCTTTGAATTCTGCCAGTGAGGAAGGACTTAAATCATCTGAGAACTGTACCAGACAGGCCAAAGATGAACCTCAGGCACTCGAGAAGCACCCCATGGTCCACGGTGTCAAAGGCTGAGGAGAGATTAAGAAGTACCAAGACAGAATGGTGCTTCTGATCTCTCGCCATCAAGAGATCATTGAGCACCCGAACCAGAGTGGTTTCGGTACTATGCCTCTTATGAAAACCGGATTGGAGAGGTTTGTAGATGTCATGGATGGTCAAGTGGTTCTCCAGTTGCAGTGCCATAACTTCTCAATTACCTTCCCAAAAAAAGGAAGGTTTGAGATTGATCTGTAGTTTGCAAAGCAGCTTGGGTCCAGAGCAGCTTCCTTCAGGAGAGGTGTCACCACCGCCTCCTTCCGGGAGCTAGGAAACTCACAAGACTCTTAAGGAGCACCAAACTATCTTTGCTAGGACTGGGCCTACGATGTCACAACAACCCATAATCAGGGTAGTTGGGCCCGGGTCCAAGCTACAGCATGTTGGGCGCATACCCTGGGCAGTCTGCACAACATCCACGATTTCCAGCTGGTCGAATGAACTCCAGGTAAACTGAGGAGGAGGAGGAGTGACCATACACCGACCACAATCAGCTCCCATAGAGTGTGCCAGTTGGATTTCCACCCTGATGCTGGCCGCCTTATTCGCAAAGAACCAAGCAAGCTCATCACACTCAATCTGTGAAAAGGCTCTTCGAACCTGAAGGCAGGTTGGGGTGCACAACCTGTCCATGGTTCGAAAGAGCTGAGCCAGTCGATTCTGAGCAGCAGCAATCTCCCCGGACAGGAACTCTGCCTTCTTACGGGTGATTGCTGATTGATGGATTTGATAATGTTTCATCAATCTAAGGTGGTCAGCAACCAGGGCGGATTTCTGCCAGCGACGCTCTAACCTTTGTCCAAGTCACTGCAACTCCTTTAAGATCCCATCAAACCATGGGGACTGAGGGCAAAGGGAGAGAGGACGAACACGGATGGGAGCAGTGGAGTCCAGGGCCAGAGAAACAGGCTTGTTATAGGCCTGAACCAGGCTCTCTGGACTCCCGCTTGCCTCCAGAAATACCGATAGGTCTAATACCGCTGATAGACCATCGGGGCTCACATCCTGTAAAGGGCGGTATCTGACCATCTCCACAGGGGCAGGCTTATACGGGAGGGGGGCATAAAAACTGACCCCCACAGTGTGATGATCCAACTATCCGCCTTATTCCACCACCAAGTCGGAGGTTTCAATCCCCAGGAGGAAAACCAAGTCAAGAGAGTGACTGAACTTATGGGTAGCGGGACAAATCAGAAAGGTATGTAGAAAAGGGAAGGTGGTCATCGTGGGGGATTTCAAGTTGCGGAGGGTTGACTGGAGCATTCCAGTCACCTCCAGTGCTAGGGAGCAAGTGCTCCTGGATGCGATCCAGGAGGGTCTCCTGACACAGTTGGTCAGTGTACCTACTAGGCTAAAGAAAACTTTAGATTTGGTATTGTCAAATGGGGATAGGCAGTAAGGGAAATAAGGGTGGAGGACCCACTAGTCAACAGCAATCACCAAACGGTGTGATTTAGTATCACGATGTGCAGGGAGCCAGAGAAATCAGTAACCCGGGTGGTAATCTTCAGGGGGGCGGACTTTGGGAGGATGCGGGAAGTACTGAAAGGGAAACTGGAAGGCATAAGGCAGGAGATGGACACGGAGCAGAAATGGGATATTGTTAAACGGGGGATTACAGAGACAACAGAAGACTGCACCAAGACACAGAGTAAGAGGAGCAGAGCAAGGAAACCATGCTGGTTTAACAGCGAGGTAGTGGAGGTGGTGAGAGCAAAACGAGAGGCGCACCAGAGGTATAGAAGGACAGGGAGGAGTATGCAAGACGGTCCAGGGAGGTGACCAGAAAAGTGAGAGAAGCCAAGGCCCAGAGGGAGCTGGAGATTAGCAGGGAATTAATGGGGGGACTTTTACAGATACTCAGGAGAGAAAAGGAAGTGCAAGGAGACAATAGTGAGGATGAAAAAGGGTGGGGAGGACAGAAAGGGGAGGAACAGGCGGAAGCACTGAATGAATACTTTGCTCACTGTTCATGGACGGAAAGGGGGACCGCTATCACCATGGTCTGGGAGGGTGGGGACGGGGGAGAGGAGGCGACAGATGGAAGAATTGAGGGAGGTAGAGTCCTAGAGGGACTGAGGGCACTAAGGGTAGACAGGGCACCAGGGCTGGATGGTATCCACCCCCAGGGTACTGAGGGAGATGGCAGAGGTGTTGGTGGAGCCGCTGACGGATCTGTACAGCATCTCACTGCAGTCGGGATGTGTACCACTGGACTGGAGGATGGCACATATAGTGCCATTACACAAGAGCAGACCAAGGGACGAACTGGGTAATTATCATCCGGTAAGTCTCACCTCCATAGTGTGCAAACTCATGGAAATGATACTAAAGGAAAGACTGGTGGTGTACCTGGAGGACAACAGCCTCCAGGATGTGAGGCAGCATGGGTTCATTTCAGGGAAGTCTTGTCAAACCAGTCTGATACAGTATTATGACTGGGTGACAGGTGAGCTGGATATAGGTCATGCAGTGGATGTTCTTTACTTGGACTTCAGCAAGGCCTTCGATTCGGTGCCTCATGGCGGCTTGGGGGGAAGCCAAGTAGTGTTAGGGATAGGGGCCAAAAATTATGAACTGGATTACAAGCTGGCTGAGTGGGAGGCTGCAATGGGTGGTGGTGGGAGGGGAGCTCTCAACTCCGAAGCTGGTGATGAGCGGGGTGCCACAGGGCTCTGTGCTGGGACCAGTATTATTTGGGCTCTTCATATCAGACATTGTGCACAGGTTGGTGAGCAAGGTAAGTCTATTCACAGACGACACCAAAATGGGAGCAGTCGGGGATGGAAGCAACTGCAGGGGGACCTAAGCAAGCTAGAGGAGTGGTCAGAGAGTTGGCAGCTGGGGCTCATTGCAAAGAAGTGTAAGGTTATGCACTTCGGGGTGAAGAACCCAAGGAGAGAATACTGGCTGGGGGGGGGGGTTAAGCTGGGAATCACTGAGAAGGACCTAGGGGTCATGGTAACAGGGACCGTGAACAACACTGCCCAGTGCAGGAGAGTGGCTGCAAAAGCGAACAAAATGCATAGCGAGGGGTTTTCATCCAGGCAAAGAGAGGTGATCTTGCCCCTCTACAGGTCGCTGATAAGGCCGCACTTGGAGTATTGTGTGCAGTTTTGGAGGCCATACCTGAAGCGTGATATCAGGTTACTGGAGGGGGTCAGAGGAGGGCAACAAAGATGATATGTGGAATGGAGGGGAGAGCCTATGAGAGCAGGCTGGGAGACCTGAATATGTACACCCTGGAGGATAGAAGAGATGGGGGGGGGGGCATGATAGAGACATTCAGGTATCTGAAGGGAATCAGTAAGGATGGGGCAGATGGGGTCTTTAAGCTAAGGAAGGGAAGGAGGAAGGGGAAAGGGGGAGATTTAGGAGAGAAATGAGGAGACACTATTTCACAGAGAGGGTGGTAGCAAAATGGAACACACTACCAGAATGCATGGTATCATGTAAATCTATGAACAGCTTTAAACGGGCATGGGATAGGGAACGGGGGGAGAGTGAGGGTTGGGGTGGCAGTGGGATGACAAAGGGGAGGGGGTGGGGCAGCTGCAAATTAGAGGTGCTAGCTGCACACTGAGCAGACCTAGATAGACAGGGTGGTCTGTTTCTGCTGGCACATTCATAAGTTCGTATGACCTGAAAAGCTGCAACAGCCATAGTGGAAAAAATTGTAGCAAAGAAATTTTATAAAAGATACCTAAAATCACACACACACACACACACACACACACACACACTTGTTTATACATACATTTTTATTGTATAGGCTCTATTATGAAGAGAAAACTGTTAAAATAAATATCAACATTGCCATTGATCTTTAAAGAGCAGCTTCTTGGCTGCCGAGTTGTCGCTTCCCCAAACGTGTACGAAAGCTCACCTGGCCCAGAGTTTATTTCCATAAATAATTCCCTTTTTCTGTGCCTTTCAAGAGTTATATCACTTGTAATTTTGGAATTGGACATCCCAGCCAAAAATGGAGCAACTTCCTCAAGCTGCCGACATACCCACGCCCCCATGCAGCCACAAGCAGCCCCGGTTTGTGATGTCATAAAATGAACGCCACGTGTGCGCGCTTCATTCAGTTCAGTGGGGGCGAGTTTTCTATACATTTTCTTAACATTTAGAGTTGAGATTTTAATAAATCAAAGCGACTGCTCGATTAACAAGGACCCTCGATTAACAAGGACCCTGTTGCATGGTTTTCTAGATGCAGCTGTGTAACTGACAACCTGCTGCCCCCTTGAAGTTTCTAGATCAGCTGCTGAAATCATGGTATTCACATTGCAGCATTACTTCCATCTGTGCAACAGCAGGCCTTCTGGGGCCAGAAGTTGGTGTTTAGGTCTTTCACCTCTGGCTAAAGAGGCACAGGGCTCTCAGGGGCCTGTGTTTCTGTAGACAGAAGTACTGTTGTAATTTAGGTATCATGGATTTTGTGGCTCCTGCACTTTTGCAGCCAGAGTTCGGTGTATGGCTTCGACCTGCAGCTGCAGAAGTGCAGGCCCATCAACTGTGTGTGTATGTCTTACAGTGTACATGAGTACATGAGGCTACAGAAGCAAAGCACTAACCCCTAATGCGTCTGCACTTCTGCAGACAAAAAAACTCTTGTAATTTGGGTTTCATGGATTTATATCTATGGCTGCAGAGGCGTGTGCTGCTGCACACAAAAGCATTGCTGTGATTTAAGTATCCTAGGTTTCCGTCTGCAGTGCGAGTGAGTGAGTGTCTTGCGGTATGCGTGCCACAGATACAAATCCACGAAGGCAGCAGATCAGTGGCACTGCACTTGTGTCATCGGGAAGCAGTATGTTGTCTTACTTAATGATAGTCTCTGTGGCTGCTCGTGTGTTGGGAGTTAGGGCTGAAACCCTAACACCATGTTTCCTACTTTTGTTGCTTTAAGTTGAACCCCAACTGGTACAGTAATGCATTTTTTGCAAATATATATATATATTTGTACAATACAAGTAATAAAATATGTAACAGTTATAATTCACCTGAAGCACTCAAAAAGACAGTAAATTAAGTGATGCGTCAAAATTCAAATTTCATCAGAGAAACAAAATTTGAGTTTGCTGTTTAAAACATTTCTGCATTGAAACTGATGAGTTTTACACATGTTGAAATTGTTATAGAAGTATTTTAAACACATCAGTGTCGATACCAGTGCAGTTTCAGAGGACAGTACCCCTTCAGCCATAAATGAAATGGGTTTAGGCTGTGCGCTGTTGGAAAGGGAAGCATCTTAGCCTACCAGCAGTGTAGCTACTGTGCCACTACTAGCTTTTTTTTCCATCTAGTGTTTCTACGCCTTTGCCATCTGTCACACCCCCATCCGACCGGCCCCCCCAGCTCTTTCACCCAGTTCTTCCAGGGCTTGACTTAACGCCATCTTCCTCTGGCACAGGGCTGGCAGGTGCCCAGCCACTGGTGTAGCTCCTGTGAGGGGTTTGTCTTCATTCATCGACAAGGGCGTTTCTGTTTCTCTCCTTACACCCCAGAGTCTTGGTGCAAAGGCAGCGCACATGTGTTGGAGGCGTCAACACACTCCTTGGCATGAATGGCCCCATTCCGCCCACCCTGCCAAGTGCGTAACCTCCCTGGCCCGCACTAGCATCAAGCCTCCACTTGGTGTCAGGCAAGGGCCAGGGAGGTTAACCTTCCCAATCCGGGAGAGGAGAGCTGCCTAACGTCCGCTCAGTCCTCTCCCAGCCCTTCCTTCCCTCCCTGGCTGACCCCCAGTGCCCAAGCTCGTTCTGGAACTCGGTTTGCCAGCATGGGAGAGAGATAAGGTGCAAAGCACCTCAGCCCTCGACACCACCAGGCCAGCCCTATACCACTACTAGCTTTTAACAGAGATATTGGCCTCCCAAAGTTGCATTACTGCATAGTTATTGAGTGTTTTAATTATGCTGACATATGTAAAACACTTCAACAACAACAGTGACGTTTCACCACATCATCATTGTTGTACGTGTGTTTTCTACACATCTGCAGTATGTATGTGAAGCACACTGTGCATGCAGATTTAGAGAACGGTAGCTCCTCAGTGATAAATGCTGCAAGTTCTAGTTTTACACATATTGGAAAGGGAGGAGTCTCCACTTTCCAGTGATGTCTTAGGGTTACCACCTGTGCTAATCTTGTCTGGGCAGTCCTGGTTTGACCAACTGCATCCTGACCAAAAAAAAGAAAATAGCGATTTAAAATGTCCCTATCTGAAAATAAAGCAACTATTTGTTTTCATTGTTCAAGAAGTGGCAGAAAACTTAAAATTCAAGGTGAATGAACATCAATATGATAACATGAAAAATTAGAATAATTAATGTTCTAGGGACATGGATATGTTGTTCATCCACACTCATTGGCAGTATCCTTGCCGCTTTAAATCTTGCCGGAAGGTCTTCAAGCTTGCTCCTCCCACCCACCCGGGTGGTATAACTCTCGGCTCCGCCCCATGACGCCAGATCTTCCTTACCGCTTGGAAGCTCAGGTTCCCTCCTTAACGCTCTGCGTTTGTGACTGGTTCCTATTTCTCCGTTTGCGGATTTAAAAATAAAATTTTGCAAAAGACTTCAGTCTTCTATCCCTCATGACTGGGATGGACAAATCGACTCCCGGTTTCGGAGATGCCTATGCTGGCAGAAGATGTCTCTGACGGATCCTCACTCCACGGTGTATACTGCTTAGGCCTTGAGCACGACCGCGGAGCTTGCGACCTGTGCTCATCTTTCTCGCCCACGGCCCTCGAAGACCGGTGCTGCCCGATTGCAACTGGGGCTCGAGAAGCGTTTCCTCGGTGAAGTCCAAGGAGGCCAGTTGGCGGTGTGCCGGGCGGCGGTTTCGGGCGGATCGCCTCGAGCGGATGGTCGCCTCGAAGAGGAGCGGCGCGGGCATATATCTTCTCGCCGGCATTTATCCCGCTCTCTCTGGGTTCTTCCTACGGCTTCTTTTAAGGAGCTTTGTCTGTCCCTCTCCACTAAAGGAGAAGGGCCTGCGTCTGCTGGACCTTATTCTCGGTCCAAAAGAGGGACAGGGGTAAGTCCCTCGTCGACGCTCTTGGGAGCGGAAAGGTCCCTCTCCCGGCCGCCGACCGTCGGCTTCGGATCGCATCCCGGCTTCGCCACTGGCCTCACGGTGTCCCGTCCAGGTCAGTTGGACCGAGACTCCCACCGATGAAGTCGAGATTTTTCTCGACCCATTGGACGGGCTGTCGCCTTTAGCAGCCGAGATTCCCCTCTCCCCGGTTCCCCCGGGAGGAGTTGAGGATCCCGTGGGCTCGCCTGTGCCTCCGGTTCCGGAGCCCTCGGATGGACCATCCGAGCCGAAGGGAGTGCCGGTTCCGGCCGACACCTCCCCGCACCGACCTCGGAAATTCCGGGACTCTCGGTCTCGGTTCGATCTTCTTTCATAATCCAGCCGACCTATTCCGCCATAGGCGTCTCGGGTCTCGGCATCATGTGTCGGGCCGTTGCCGTCCTCGCCCCTCTCCCTCGGATGAGGGAGGTTTCGCATAAATTACGCCGACTGCACGAGGGACCTTATGTTGCAACAGTTTTCTCCTGGTTGGAATGCCGGTTCCTCGCCTTTCCCCGCCATTATGGTTGTCACCGAACGGCCGACACAACCCCCGACTTGTCCGAGGAGCTTGTACCCAGGCCGGTTGTTCGGCCAAACCAGCTGCTCCACCGATTCCGTGGAACCTCCGCCTCCACAGCCACCACTGGGGTTCACCAAGGATTCTCGGTCGGCTAAGGGTTTACCCCATCGGGTTGTCAGTTACCTTCACTCCCGACCGGCCTCGGCAGGTGAAGGGTGGCTCAGGCCAGAGGCAGTTTCTTCTAGGACTCCTTCCCGAGTCCGAAGATGATTCCCCTCTTCTCCAAGCGACTGGACTTGGGAGTCTTCAGGAGGCTGTCAATGGACGATAGCCCGTCGTCCTTCCTAGGACTGCTTCGCTCACCTCGGAGTCTACCGGGATGGAGCTCGAACCCGCTTCCAAACGGGCAGGTATCCCCTCACGGAGATTCTGGACCGAGGGATTCTCCGACGGAGGCCTTCCGTGGCCGAGGCCATAGTGGGTCCGCACTGGAACTTTGGCAGCCCTGCTTCCTGCTCCTCCGCCAGGATGGCCAGGAAGTATGCGGTCCCTACCGTTTCTTGTCCGTTTTTTGAACAACCCTCTGCTGAGGGGTTGTCATCGACAGCGCTTTTCCGCGCTACCGGCAACGCCAGGGATGTGGACAAACCTCCTGACAAGGAGTCCAAGAAATTGGACTATGTCGGGCTAAAAGTCTACGTTAAGGCCCTCTCGGGCTCTCACAGGCCAGTTCGGCCGTCCCTCATGGCACATTTTTCTCATGCCCTGTTGGGCTCCCTGGATGAGGTCATCCTCATCTTCCCGCCGATCTGCAGACTACGGTTAAGCAGGTGCGGACCAGGGCAGGGCAGTGGCCAAACAGCAGCTCCAGACTGCTTTGGATATAGGGGACCATGTGCCAGATCGGTGGCGGCCGCTGAGTAGGCTGTCAGGCCATGGCTTGGCTGAGGATATCCACCTTTACTCGGATACCCAGCACAAGTTGGCTGGATGTTCCCTTTTGGGGACTGACCTCTTCGGCCCTGGGGGTGGAAGGTCACCTGCAGAGGATCGAGAAGTCCAATGCCACCTTGGACTCGGGTTCTTCCGCTCAGAAGGACAAAGGCCTGCAAAACCACAGCCTAAGCCCTTTCGTCCTTCTGTGCCTCGGCGCACCGCCGCCCAGTAACGTTTAGGGCAGCAGGCTCGGGCCTTGGCATCCCAAACCCAACCGCCGCCTCCTCTCAACAGGAGGCAAGGAAAGTGGGCCCAGGAGGTCCCTCGGCCGTCCCTCCTCCAAGCCTGCCCAGTGACGGGTGAGGGGTGTCGCCTCATCCCCGTCACCTGACCTCTGGGTCCCCGTGGGGACGGCCCGCACTTCCGTCTCCGCCTGGTCCGGCTGTCACCACGGGACAGGTGGGTCTTGGAGGTGGTGGGAAGAGGCCTGCCTCTGGAATTCGAGCAGGCACCACCCTTCAGAGCCGTCGCCTCGGGGCTCGATCCCCAGCTCACTGGCGGCCTCGGTCGAGCCGACATCGCTTCTCCTCCAGAAGGAGGTGGTAGAGGCAGGACCCCTCCTTCAGACCCAGGGTTTCAGTCCAGGTACTCTCCTCGGTTCCGAACGGACGGGGTTGGCGCCTCATTCTCGACCCACACCACTCCAAACAAGTTCCTAAGGTCTCAACCTTCTGGTGATGGTCACTCTGGCTCAGATACTACCATCCTTGGAACGCGCGTGGTTCTGCTCCTGGACTTGCAGGACGCTGCTTTTTCACGCCCTATCCGTCTGTCCTCACCAGAGATTCCTTCGCTTCCGGCGGAAGGATCCCTCTTCGAGTTCCAAGCCATGCCCTTCGGCTTGTCTCCAGCTCCCAGGGTCTTCACCAAATGCATGGCAGTGGTGACAGCATCCCTGGGCGCGCCGAGGGGTCCGGTGTACTCTTTCACTGGACTCCACTGGCTGATAGCAGCTCCCTCCAGGAGGAGGCGGAGTGGTCCAGAGATCTGGCCCTCCAGGTCTGTCTCCTCAGCTGGGCCTCCTTATCAATCGAGAGGCCAAGTCGAACTCGAGCCAAGCAGGTGATTCTATTCATCGGGCGCAGCTCGACTCTCTTCGAGCCAGAGCGGGCTCCCCGGACAGGGCCGAGGTTCTTTCCTCCTTTCCCGATCATTTCTGGTTGGGCACTGCGCCCTGCCCGGACTCCTGCGCCTCCTGTCTCATGGCGGCCTGCACCAGCGTGGGTCCGCTGGGCTGCTGGAACATGCGTCCCCTTCAGTGGGACTGGCCAGCCAGTGGTCCTAACGCTGCGATCCTTGGACCAGCTTGTGTCGGTGACATTAGGGATGTGGAACGCTCCAGTGGTGGACCGTTCCAGATCATTTGCAGGAGGGCATCCTGCTCGTCTCCCGAGCCGGCGGTCTCTCTATCGACCGATGCCTCTCTGATGGGTTGGGGTGCCCATCTGGGGAACACCGGGCTCATGGCCTCTGGTCCTCGCGGGTCCCGATGCCACATCAACCTGCTGGAGCTCCAGGCGTCCGCCTAGCTCTCACGCCTTTGCTCCGTTCCTCCGGGGTCAAGTGGTCCGAGTCCAGGACGGACAATACCACTCACCATGTACTATCTGAACCGGCCAGGGCGGGACGCAACTCCATGCTTCTATGCAAGGAAGCTCTCCGCATTTGGTCACTGCAGCGCAGCCTGGAGGCGGATCTCCTAGCCATTCACGTGGCAGGAGCCTCCAACACCCTGGCCGATGCCCTGAGCCGGATAGCTGCATCCACGAGTGGTTCTCTCCTGCCGGGAGGTAGTACAGCATCTGTTCTCTCTTGGGGCACACCTCAGGTGGACCTGTTTGCTCCATGGAGAACGCCGAGCTGAGTCTGTTCCATGCGCCCCCTCAGCAGGGCTCGCTGCAGGGGATGCCTTCGAGGCAATGGACCCGGGCCTCTTTACGCCTTTCCCCATTTCCCTTGATCCACAAGGTGCTTCTCAAGGTGAGGAGGGACAAGGCGCAGGTGATTCTGATAGCCCCAGACTGGCCTCGCCAGTTCTGGTACCCAGATCTCCTCAGTCTCAGCTCCAGGACCTCATGGCAGCTTCCAGCTCGCCCGGACCTGCTCTCAGTCAATCAGGGAAGGTGTTCCATCCGGACCTTCAATCCCTGCACCTGACGGCCTGGTTCCTGGCTGGCTAGAGTTCCAGGCCTTGGGTCTTCCGGACGAGGTCCTCAATGTAGTTGAGGCGTCCCGTAAGGAGTCGACCAGAAAATGTTATGCCTTCAAATGGAAAAGGTTTTCCATTTGGTGTCAGGCAAGGCTTGGACCCTTCCTCCTGTTCCTTGCAAGCATCTTGGACTATTTATGGTCCCTTTCTAGTCAAGGGCTTAGGTCGGACGACCCTAGGGTGCACCTGGCAGCCATCTCTGCGCAGCGGGCGCGGTCAGCAGTCGGTGGCGCAGGAGAAGGTGGTCTGGGCGCTTTTCAAAGGCCTTGATCACATTTCCCTCCAGTGGGAACCCCACCTCCGTGGGATCTACTGCTGGTACTGGCAAAGCTCATGGGCAAGCCATTCAACCTATGCACAGGTGTGCCTCTCTCACCTGTCGTGGAAGACCGCCTTCTTGGTGGCTATCACGGTCAGCCAGAAGGATGGGAGAGCTCCAGGCGCTCCATCGAGAGTCTCCTACCTGGTCTTCCACAGGGACAAGGTTGTCCTGCGCCCCACCAAATTCCTTCCGAAGGTGGTGTGGGAGTTTCACCTTAACCAGGTGTTGACTCTGCCGGTGTTCTACCCCAATCACACCTCGGAGGCGAATATAGGCTCCATACTCTGGACCCTAGAAGGCGCTCGCTTATTATAAGGAGCGACGGCTGAAATTCGGAGAGGTTCGCCAGCTGTTTGTCACCTACGCTGAAGCCGCATCTGGCAGACCTGCAGCTAGGCCGGACGATAAGCAGGTGGGTAACCTCCTGCATAGATCTCTGTATATGTTGGCGGGCATGGAGCCTCCCAGAGGATAAGAGCTCATTCTACCCGCCATACTGCTGCAACGGTGGCTGCTTCCAGGGACGCCCCTATCCAGGAAATCTGCAGGGTCTGCTACCTGGAAGTCAGCAACACCTTCATTACCCACTACCACATCGACCTTGAGTCACGCCCGGGATGCTGGTTTTGGGGCCTCGTTCTCAGTCTCTTTCCCAAGTAAGTTTGATGGGGTGTGCGCCCCCTCCTCCCGGAGAACTGCTAGGAGTCTGCTAATGAGTGTGGATGAACAACATATCCATGTCCCTAGAAATACAGGTTACTCACCTGTAACAGGAGTTCTAGGAATGGTATATGTTGTTCATCCTACACGCATCCACCGACCACCCCCGCTCGACGCACAAATCTGAGCTTCCTCCGGTTCAGATCTGGCGCCGTGGGGTGGGAGCCGAGAGTTATACCTGCCCAGGTGGGTGGGAGGAGCAAGCTTGAAGACCTTCCGGCAAGATTTAAAGCGGCAAGGATACTGCCAATGAGTGTGGATGAACAACATATACCATTCCTAGAACTCCTGTTACAGGTGAGTAACCTGTATTTAGTTTTGATTATTTAGAGAAAAGAAGCCTGTTGCTTTAGTTTTGATTATTTAGAGAAGTCTGTTGCTTTAGTGAGAATTGCATATTATTGTCGTCCTAAAAATGTTTTGGTTTGAAATGCTTCTTGAAAGGTGGCAACCCTGTGGTGTATAGCATTTGTTCTAGGGACATGGATATGTTGTTCATCCACACTCATTGGCAGGTATCCTTGCCGCTTTAAATCTTGCCGGAAGGTCTTCAAGCTTGCTCCTCCCACCCACCCGGGTGGTATAACTCTCGGCTCCGCCCCATGACGCCAGATCTTCCTTACCGCTTGGAAGCTCAGGTTCCCTCCTTAACGCTCTGCGTTTGAGACTGGTTCTATTCTCCGTTTATGGATTAAAAATAAATTCTGCGAAAAAGACTTCAGTCTTCATCCTCATGGCTGCAATGGACAAATTGACTCCCGGATTTCGAGATGCCCATGCGGGCAGAAGATGTCTCGGACGGATCCACACCCACGTGTGTCTGATTGCTTAGGCCTTGAGCACCCACCCCAGGCTTGCGACCTGTGCTCATCTTTCTCGGCCTCGTCCTTGAAGACCCGGGTTGCCCGATTCAACTGGGCCGCCCGGAGCGCTTCCCTCGGTGAAGTCCAAGGAGGCCCGGTTGGCGTGTCCTCAGGCGGGGAGCTCGGCGGATCAGCTCGAGCGGATGGTGCGCCCTCGAGAGAGGAGGCGGCGCGGGTCGTATCTTCCTCGGCCGCGGCATTTATCCCGCTCTCTCTGGGTTCTTCCTACCGGCTTCTTTTAAGGAGCTTTGTCTGTCCCTCTCCACTAAGGGAGAAGGGCCTCGCCTGCTGGACCTTATTCTCGGTCCAAAAAGAAGGACAGGGTAGTCCCTCCGTCGCTCTTGGGAGCGGAAAGGTCCCTCTCCCCGAAGTCGCCGACCGGCCGGCTTCAGTCGACCGCCTCGGCTTGCCACTGGCCTCACGGTGTCCCGTCAGGTCAGTTGACCGAGACTCCCACCGGCGAGTCGAGATTTTCTCGACCCGGATGGCGGGCTATGCGCCTTTAGCAGCGAGATTCCCCTCTCCCCGGTTCCCCCGGGAGGAGTTGGGGATCCCGTGAGCTCGCCTGTGCCTCCGGTTCCGGAGCCCTCGGATGGACCATCCGAGCCGAAGGGAGTGCCGGTTCCGGCCGACACCTCCCCGCACCGACCTCGGAAATTCCGGGACTCTCGGTCTCGGACCTCTTCACGGTCCAGCCGATCCCACCGCCATAGGCGGTCTCGGTCTTGCACTGCTGTAGCGGCGTCGCTGGCCATCCTCGCCTCCTCCTCGGATGAGGAAGCCGGCGTAAATTACGTCGGCGGTGCGGAGATCTTATGTTGCAACAGCTCCTCCTGGCCGGGAGTAAGCCGACCCCGTCGCCTTCCCCGGCCATTAAGTGGCTGTCACCGGAGCGGCCGACACAACCCCTCGACTTATCCGAGGAGCCTATACCCAGGCCGGTTGTTCGGCCAAAACCAGCTGCTCCACCGATTCCGGTGGAACCTCCGCCTCCACAGCCACAAATTGGGGCTCCGACCAAGGATTCTCGGTCGGCTAAGGGTCTACCCCATCGGCTGTCAGTTACCCTCACTCCCGACCGACCTCGGCAGGTGAAGGGTGGCTCAGGCCAGAGGCAGCTCTTCGAGGACTCTTCCGAGTCCGAAGATGATTCCTCCTTTTCTCCAAGCGACTGGACTTGGAGTCTTCAGGAGGTCAGTCAATGGGCGATAGCCCGTCGTCCTTCCTAGGACTGCTTGGCTCATCTCGAGTCCACCGGGATGGAGCTGCAACCCGTTCCAAGCGGGCCAGGTATCCCCTCACGAGATTCTGGACCGAGGGATCTCCGATGGAGGCCTTTCCGGTGGCGAGGCCATAGTGGGTCCGGCACTGGAGCTTTGGCAGCGCCCTGCTTCCTGCCCTCGCCTTGGCCAGGATGGCCAGGAAGTGTCGCGGTCCGAGTTCCTTGTCCGTTTTGAACACCCTCTGCTGAGGGGTTGGTTACCGACAGCGTCCGCGCCGGCCGCAACGCCAGGGATGTGGACAAACCTCCTGACAAGGAGTCCAAGAAATTGGACTATGTCGGGCGAAAAGTCTACGCTATGCCGTCCTCTCTCGCGCCTTCGTCAGGCCAGTTCGGCCGTCCTCATGGCACATTTTCTCATGCCCTGTTGGGCTCCTGGATGAGGTCATCCCTCATCTTCCCGCTGATCTGCAGACTACGGTTAAGCAGGTGCGGGACCAGGGCAGGGCAGTGGCCAAACAGCAGCTCCAGACTGCTTTGGATATAGGGGACTCATGTGCCAGATCGGTGGCGGCCGCGAGTGGCTATCCGTCGGCGGGCTTGGCTGAGGATATCCACCTTTGCTCGGATACCCAGCACAAGTTGGCGGATGTTCCCTTTTTGGGGACTGACCTCTTGGCCCTGGGGTGGAAGGTCACCTGCAGAGGATCGAGAAGTCCAATGCTACCTTGGACTCGGTCTCTTCCGCTCAGAAGGACAAAAGGCCGTAAGCCACAGCCTAAGCCCTTCGTCCTTCTGTGCTCCACCTGACCCAGCAACGTCAGGGCCAGCAGGCTCGGCCTTGGCATCCCAAACCAAGCCGCCGGCTTCCTCTAACAGGAGGCAGGGAGGAAAAGGCCCAGGAGGTCCCTCGGCCGGTCCCTCCTCCAAGCCTGCCCAGTGACGGGCTGAGGGGTGTCGCCCCCATTCCCCGTCGCCTTACCCCTGGGTCCCCCCGTGGGGGGACGGCTCCGGCACTTCCGTTCCGCCTGGTCCGCTGTTACCACGGACAGGTGGGTCTTGGAGGTGGTGGGAAGAGGCCTGCCTCTGGAATTCGAGCAGGCACCACCCTTCAGAGCCGTCGGGGCTTCGGGGTCCCCAGCTCACTGGTGGCTCGTCGAGCCGACATTGCTCTCCTCCTCCAGAAGGAGGTGGTAAGAGAGGTGGTGGACCCTCCTTCAGACCCAGGGTTTGTGTCCAGGTACTTCCTGGTTCAAGCAGACGGGGGCTGGCGCCCCATTCTGGACCTACCACGACCTAAACAAGTTCCTAAGGTCTCGAACCTTCAGGATGGTCACTCTGGCTCAGATAATACCATCCTTGGAGCAGCGCGTGTGGTTCTGCTCTCTGGACTTGCAGGGCGCGTTTTTCACGTCCCTATCTGTCCGTCTCACCAGAATTCCTTCGCTTCCAGCGGAAGGATCCCTTTCGAGTTCAAGCCATGCCCTTGGCTTGTCTCCAGCTCCCAGGGTCTTCACCAAATGCATGGCAGTGGTGACAGCATTCTCTGCGCGCCGAGGTCCGGTGTACCCTTACCTGGACGACTGGCTGATAGCAGCTCCCTCCAGGAAGGAGGCGGAGTGGTCCAGAGATCTGGCCCTCCAGGTCTGCTCTCAACTGGGCCTCCTTATCCGCGAGGCCAAGTCAGACTCGAGCCAAAGCAGGGTGATTCTTTCATCCGGGCGCTCGGCTCTCTTCGAGCAGACTGGCTCCCGGCGGACAGGGCCGGGTTCTTTCCTCCTTTGCCCGATCATTTCTGGTTGGGCAATTGCGCCCTGCCGGGACTTCCTGCGCCTCCTGGGTCTCATGACGGCCTGCACCAGCGTGGTCCGTTGGGCCCGCTGGAACATGCGTCCCCTTCAGTGGGGACTGGCCAGCCAGTGGTCATAACGCTGCGATCATTTGGACCAGCTTGTGTCGCTGACTCAGGGGATATGGAACGCTCTCCAGTGGTGGACCGTTCCAGATCATTTGCAGGAGGGCATCCCGTTCGTCCACCCCGAGCCGACGGTCTCTCTATCGACCGATGCCTCTCTGATGGGTTGGGGTGCCCATCTGGGGGAACACCGGGCTCATGGCCTCTGGTCCCCGGGGGAGTCCCGATGCCACATCAACCTGCTGGAGCTCCGAGCGGTCCGCCTAGCTCTCACCGCCTTTGCTCCGTTCCTCCGGGGTCAAGTGGTCCGAGTCCGGACGGACAATACCACGACCATGTTCTATCTAAACCGCCAGGGCGGGACGCGCTCCATGCTTCTATGCAAGGAAGCTCTCCGCATTTGGTCACTCGTGCGCAGCCTGGAGGCGGATCTCCTAGCCATTCATGTGGCAGGAGCCTCCAACACCCTGGCCGATGCCCTGAGCCGGATAGGGGCTGCATCCCACGAGTGGTCTCTCCTGCCGGAGGTAGTACAGCATCTGTTCTCCCATTGGGGCACACCTCAGGTGGACCTGTTACGCCTCCAGGGAGAGCAGCGAGCTGAGACTGTTCCATGCCCGGCCCCCTCAGCAGGGCTCGCTGCAGGGGGATGCCTTCTCGAGGCAGTGGACCCCGGGCCTCTTTACGCCTTTCCCCCATTTCCCTTGATCCACAAGGTGCTTCTCAAGGCGAGGAGGGACAAGGCGCAGGTGATTCTGATAGCCCCAGACTGGCCTCGCCAGTTCTGGTACCCAGATCTCCTCAGTCTCAGCTCCAGGACTCCGCGGCAGCTTCCAGCTCGCCCGGACCTGCTCTCAGTCAATCAGGGAAGGTGTTCCATCGGACCTTCAATCCCTGCACCTGACGGCCTGGTTCCTGGAGCCTAGAGTTCCAGGCCTTGGGTCTTTCCGACGAGGTCCTCAATGTAGTTGAGGCGTCCCGTAAGGAGTCGACCAGAAAATGCTATGCCTTCAAATGGAAAAGGTTTTCCATTTGGTGTCAGGGCAAGGGCTTGGACCCTTCCTCCTGTTCCTTGGCAAGCATCTTGGACTATTTATGGTCCCTTTCTAATCAAGGGCTTAGGTCGACGACCCTAAGGGTGCACCTGGCAGCCATCTCTGCTTACCGGGCGCGGGCCGGGAAGCAGTCGGTGGCGCAGGAGAAGGTGGTCTGGCGCTTTTTCAAAGGCCTTGATCACATTTCCCCTCCAGTGCGGGAACTCCCACCTCCGTGGGATCTACTGCTGGTACTGGCAAAGCTCATGGGCAAGCCATTCGAACCTATGCACAGGTGTGCTCTCTCTCACCTGTCGTGGAAGACCGCCTTCTTGGTGACTATCACGTCAGCCAGAAGGATGGGAGGCTCCAGGCTTTCATCGAGTCTCCTTACCTGGTCTTCCACAGGGACAAGGTTGTCCTGCGCCCACCAAATTCCTTCCGAAGCGATGTGGGGTTTCACCTTAACCAGGTGTTGACTCTGCCGGTGTTCTACCCCAATCACACCTCGGAGGCCGAATACAGGCTCCATACTTTGGACCCTAGAAGGGCGCTCACTTATTATAAGGAGCGCACGGCTGAAATTCGGGGAGAGGTTCGCCAGCTGTTTGTCACCTACGCTGAAGCCGCACCTGGCAGACCTGCAGCCAAGCGGACGATAAGCAGATGGGTCACTTCCTGCATAGATCTCTGCTATAAGTTGGCGGGCATGGAGCTCCGCAGAGGATAAGGCTCATTCTACCCCCATACTGCTGCAACGGTGGCTGCTTCCAGGGCGTCCCTATCCAGGAAATCTGCAGGGCTGCTACCTGGAAGTCAGCAAACACCTTCATTACCCATTACCACATCGACCTTGAGTCACGCCGGGATGCTGGTTTTGGGGCCTCGGTTCTCCAGTCTGTCTTTCCCAAGTAAGTATTGGGGGTGTGCGTCTTGCCTCCCTCCTCCCGGAGAACTGCTAGGAGTCTGCCAATAAGTGTGGATGAACAACATATCCATGTCCCTAGAAATACAGGTTACTCACCTGTAACGAGTTCTAGGAATGGTATATGTTGTTCATCCACACGACCCACCCGACCTACCCGACCTCCCCGGCTTCGACGCACAACCTGAGCTTCCAGCGGGCCAGATCTGGCGTCATGGGGCGGAGCCGAGAGTTATACCACCCGGGTGGGTGGGAGGAGCAAGCTTGAAGACCTTCCGGCAAGATTTAAAGCGGCAAGGATACCTGCCAATGAGTGTGGATGAACAACATATACCATTCCTAGAACTCCTGTTACAGGTGAGTAACCTGTATTTTTCTGCCATCATTGTCTATGTCTCTGTTACGACCATGAAGGAACAATAGGCCCCAGGACTAAGTAGGGAACACAGGCAGACTGGATGGGCCTTTGGTCTTTTTCTGCTGTCATAGTCTGTATGTTTCTCTGTTTCTATGTATAGCTAAAGTTATTAGGTTTTACATAGTAATCAAGAGGTATTCTCCTCCAAACTTGGAAAGTTATTGTCGAAGTGTTTTAAATATATTAACAGGGTCAAAACACCTTGACAGTGATGTCAGTGTGTTTCAGATGTGCCGACATAGTCTTACCCCACTGGTAACGTGCCTGTGGCTACCATGTGGCAAGGCTCTCCCCGCAAAGAGAACTCCAGGAGAAAACGCTTAGCAAGCTTGGTGGGCCAGGAGGTGAACCAGCCTTGGGCCTAAGTGTGATGTCTTCTTGAAGGGTGGGATGCTGCACCCTATATCCCACCAAATTTTGGGAGGGGGACAAAGAAGGGAGGCTGTGCTGTGCATGACTCCCCTCTTGTGGGTCACCAGAAGGCAGCTACATAACTGTAGGTGCGGTCTGATAATCTGCGTTGTACATAGAATTTGCCACTTTTGGCAGTTGTATATTCTTCCAAGTCTGTAAATGTACCTTGCAGTGTCTGATGTACTGTATATGTCACTGCATTTGTCACCTTATTTGATACTGTACATTGCATTTGTCAGTCTTTGTTTATTGTATCTCCCGAGTCCCACTTGGAAAGAAGCTGCAGCTTAGTGTTCCTCTCCTGGTCAAAAAGTTATAAATAAATAGAGCCTCACCTGGTCAACAGATTATAAATAGAGCCTAACCTGGTCAACAGATTATAAATAGAGCCTCACCTGGTCAACAGATGATAAATAGAGCCTCACCTGGTCAACAGATGATAAATAGAGCCTCACCTGGTCAACAGATTATAAATAGAGCCTCACCTGGTCAACAGATGATAAATAGAGCCTCACCTGATCAACAGATTATAAATAGAGCCTCACCTGGTCAACAGATGATAAATAGAGCCTCACCTGGTCAACAGATGATAAATAGAGCCTCACCTAGTCAACAGATGATAAATAGAGCCTCACCTGATCAACAGATTATAAATAGAGCCTCACCTGGTCAACAGATGATAAATAGAGCCTCACCTGGTCAACAGATTATAAATAGGCCAGCCCATCGGTGCAGCCCTATTGCTAGTGATCTGGGTTCAAAGAAACGCCTGGGTCGTCAGAGTTAAAGCCAGGAGAGGAAAATGGAGCATCCTAGAAGATACTCCTTCCTCCACTTCTGCTGCAACACTGCTACTTCAGTGACCGACCACAGGCGACAGTGCAGTGGAGACGGGGGTGGGGGGCTCGGGGAGGAGGGACAAAGAAAGTAGAAAAAGACCTGTCTCGAGTGGGATGAACTTGGGCATGCTTGAACCCTTCTTCCTGCCACTGACCACCCACACTCAGGATTCTCCTGCCTGCGGGCCCTGGAGGAAGTGGGAGGTTTGAGTTTGATTCAGAAAGGCCCTTCCATGGGTGGTAAGCCTGTTAGGTTGAAAGTGAGGTGAAATAAGAGCCAGGGATTCTGGGAGATGGTGCTAAGGCTGACTGGAAGAATGTGGGCCAAAACAGAGAAAGAAAGGGAGTAAGCATAAATTTAAGAAAAAACAACCATTTGTCAATGCCAAATGTTTGCTTGCTGGCATTGGCATTGGGTAGTGCAGGAATTAGAGAGATGCATAATAGGAATGGCAGTGAATGCCAACCCCCAACCCCCACCCTGCAGAGACTGACAGGCGTTGGAGGTGTGTCATCTGCCATAACGCTCACACCATTCCACCCTGCAGACACCCACAGGTGGTGTGGTGTGCCTTGGGGTCTTCAGCCCTTACGCCCACCCCCTTCCATAAGGAAATAAGCTGAGATGGGTGTAGTATAGAAGAATGGGGTGAACGTTAGGGTCGAAGACCCCAAGGCACACCTCAATGCCTGTCACTGGCTGCAGGGTGGGAGTGGGGGTGGAAAATCGGTCTCTACAGGGTGGGGCATTATGGTTGGAAACCCTGACACCCTGGGCGTTTGTTGGTATTTTCACTCCAAATTTCAGCATGGGCTTTTTGAGACCCTACTTCATGAACAGTGGCACTATCATTTCATTACTTAAACCCAAAAAGTGATTTTGCAAAGCGACTACGCCATTCTACGCCACAGGTGGGAAAACACATTTCAGGCTGGATGTGAAAAATGATGGCTGTACTGTTCATGACGAGATGTGAAAAATGGCAATGTTGAAAATCGGGAATGAAAATATGAAAAATTGGAAGTTATGAGCATACATAGAAACTGCTCAACGCACGCCCATAGCGCAATCATTTTTTGAAATATTTTCAACAGATTTTCAACATGGGCATTTTGGGACCTCCCCTCATGGCAGTGGCACTGTGATTTTGTTAATCTGTCCCAAAAGTTGATTTCCCACAGTGACCGCGCCATTCTGAGCCACCGGTGCGACAACCCATTTGGGCAGGATGTGAAAAATGACAGCTGTACTGTTCATAAAGAGGTGTGAAAAAATGGCAATGTTGAAAATATGGAGTGAAAATATGAAAAATTGGCAAAAGGCCGGCCCAGTGGCGTAAAGGGCTGAGGCGCTGGCGCCTTACGTCAACCCACGCTGGCGACCCAGGTTCAGAAACGGACTTGGGATGCCGGAGGCTGGCAGGGAAGGAGAGGATCAGGCGTCCATAGGACTGCTTCTTCTCCTGGGGTGGAGTAGTGGAGTTGACGTAGGCGCTGTCGTGGCCCTTGGTGAGGCGGAACCCCCAACAGGCGCTTGTATGGGCACCAGAAAAGTGGAAATACTGCCCCACTTGCCGGATGATGGCTGCCCCGCTCTCTGGTGCCATTCATGTCCCTGCTGAGTCCTCTGTCCCAGCAGCACCCTGGGGCCAAGTGTAGTGCTGGCTTGCCCCTGGCTGGCACATTCTCCCTGGGAAGAGGGGGACCCATCCAGAGAAAGGTTACTCCGGGTTACCCTGGGAGTTGGCTGCTATATGGGATCGGAGGACAGATGAACCAGAGCAAGCATTGGCAAGCCTGAAGGAGAGGCTGGAATGGAGCATGTAGGGAGGAGGTAAAGATAATACAAAAACAAATTGGCGAGATTCTGGCATTATGCGTAGAAACTGCACTGTACATGCTTATGCCATGATCATTTAGTGGAATATTTTCACCAAATTTGCAACATGGGTTTTGGGATCCCACCTCATGAACCGTGGCACTGTTGTTTCATTAATTGGTCCCGAAAGGTGATTCCATGCAGTGTCCGTGAAATCACCTTTCGGGACTGAGTAATGAAATGACAGTGACATGTACATGAGATGGAGTCCCAAGAATCCCATGTTGAAAATGTGGGGCCACAGTTCCTAAAAATGGCTGATATATGAATCCAAGTTGAAAACCCCCATTGACCCCCATTATACAGCGCTTACCCAATTCCTCATTTCGCCATTTGGCTTTGAAGAGTGCAGACGTGTCCCAGTCCAGAGAAGATCACTGCTCTCCCGACCTCGGGAGGGTAAGTATGGGTGCAGGGAGGTGGTGCTCAGTGGGGGGGAGTGGGAACCAGGGAGATCACGGTGGACTGTTTTCTTTTTTACGGGGGGGGGAGACATCGGGAGACAGTTTTCTTTCCTTTACAGGTTTAAAATAAAAACATTTTGGCACACTAGAGTGGGCACCCAGTATGCCACAGTAGGGGTGGTTAGGGGGCATGCCAACACAGGGATTGGGCAACCCATTGTCGGCAGATTACAGACAGGTTTTTTGGAGGCGTATCCGACACTAGGGTGGGCATCCGGTGTTGGAAACTGTTTGGCACACTGGGGTGGGCTCCCAGTGTGCCACCTTAATGGAGGGAGAGGGGATACATGCCGATAAGGGGATTGGGCACCCCGATTTTGACTTTCCTTGGAGTGTGTGACAGGTGGCAGGATCCAGGATCCATGGCTCATTACTTGTTTCACCAGGAAAGGCACACAGAACAAACAAGTTGTTGATGGAGCAAGGGCCAGGGACAGAGTGCTGGGCGACAGGAGCCAACAGGGTTGCGAGGGAAGGGGGAGGTGCCGCTGCACTGACGAAACTGTTCGTGATTGCAGCGACAGATTCGTTTCAACTACTTGGCTCTCTTTGAAGCTGCTATCATCGGCAGCTTCCCCCTTGATTGGTGGCTGAGGGATGCGCCCAGTAAAGTGTCCGATGCATTGGCCACAACACTGACACACCTCTGAAATGTGTTACTGTCGCAAGATGTTTCTTGCACATGCGCGAAAGCAAACATAAAAGTAGATAAAATGTGCTATTCCCTGAGATGCAACCAATCTCTTTTCACTAAAACCATTTCCTGGTGATTTTTCCATTATGTTTTTATGATAAGATATTAGTATGTATACCCTTGAGGAAAGGAGGGAGAAGCGGGACATGATAGAAACGTTTAAGTACCTCAGTGGAATCAACAGTCCAAGAGGGAAGCATCTTTCGGAAAAAGAGATGTACAAGAACAAGGGGACACAATTTGAAGATGGGGGGGGGGATGGCTCAGGGGCAATGTGAGGAAGTATTTTTTCACAGTGAGGGTGGTGTACCCATGGAACCGCCTTTCTGAGGAGGTTGTAGGGTCTAAAACTGTGGGAGAATTCAAGAATGCATGGGACAAACATAAGGCGATTCTTGTTGGGGGGCGGTAGGAAGAAATAGGCTGTTGGTTAACTAGGATCTGCAGTAGGTAGGGAAATGGGCAGACTAGGTGGGCCAAGTGGTCCTTATCTGCTGTCAGTCTAGATTTCCATGTTTCTATTGTCAGTTCCATCACATTTTTTTATTGGGACTTTTCGGATGTCAGCCACAGCAAGAGACGCTTTTCTTAAACCAAAGTTGCCTCGGAGGCAGCCCTCACTTGCACTGCCTCTGAGATCAGTCTGTCTCTGAAACAGACATTATAGATAGGGCTGCCTCCCAGGAAGCCCTTTAACCTTTAGAGCTAAAGAGTGGAGCTGCGTTGCTGTGCTGGCTTTGTGGTGTAGTGGAAAGGTCTACAGCCTGATAAACAAGAGGTTGAGAGTTCAAATCTGCACATGGTCCCTTTACTTCTCTTTTGTCAGAATTTCACTTGGGTGGTGATCCATGGCTGCATGGTGTTAGAAGAGTAAATATAGAAGAGAAGGGACTTAGTGTGAGAAAGAGTAAGTGCAAAAAAACCCTAAGTTTTGCATTGCATCCAGGTCTGCCCCCAAGGCAGGGCTGCCTGGGAGGCCAGAATCCCTGCCTCTTATTTCACCACACTTTCAACCTGGCAGGCTTACAACCAATGCAAGGGCCTGGCTGAATCAAACTCGGACCTCTCACCTCCTCCAGGGCACACAGGCAGGAGAACCTTGGGTGTGGGTGGCCAGTGGCAGGATGAAGGGTTCGAGCAGTTTAAGAAAAGTGTCTCTTGCATCAGCCACACATGGTTTAGGGGGCAAGTCATTAGCGGGGAGGAGGATTGTAGTGAGGGGAGAAAGGACTAAGGAATGAGAAATGAACACAAAGAGCTTGGGCCTCTAGGGACTCGAGTAAGCAAGAAGATCTGGGGAGGATTTGTAATTAGGTACAGATTACTTTTTTACAAGGAGCAGACACGGTAGGTACACTTGCAGTGTCAGCAGAAAAGTAAGATACCACAACAGTTACTTTTTGGAACAGTAAACTGGCTGAGTGAGCTCTTGAGGACACTGTGGCTAGTAGCCTGTGTGCTCTTGTTTTAGAAGAGAATTCCAGGGGGTCAGGAGATAGTAGATGAAGTCCGATTGCCCTGCCTGTTTACTGTTTTGAGGTAGGAGGAACCTCCACCCTGAGTGGCTCTGAGGAGATAACCAGTGTTAGATGTAGTAGGGATGAGAAAGGCACCTAGGGAGTTTTCCTTGCCAGTATTTGCAGGCAAAAGTAATGGAGTGTTGAATATTCTGCCCCACCAATGATCCCCAGTTCAGCTGCTTGTATAGTGCAGTGATGGGTTTCAGTCAATCAGTCAGTCTATCTTTATTTTACCTGGCGAAACACTACTGAGAAAAACTGGACCTGGGTGAACAGTACAGTACAGTAATAAAGAATGTGATAGAGTAATAAGAAAACGCTATAGCAATAAGAACACATACAGCGTATATACCAGTACATTTTTTACAGAAGTAATGAAAAATACATATCTTTACAACAATATATACAGTTCATAGCGGTGCAGGGCAGGGGAAAAAGTGGAAACCAAAACAGGCAGAAATAGGGTTTGGAATGGACACTATACTAAAAGAAAGTAGGTGCTCAGAAGGCTGAAGCCCATATACAGTACTGTAAGTGCGTCTCCAGCCAAGATGGTTCAACGTCCCTTAGCCAATAAATATTGGTCCAATTTGTATTTAAAATCTATATGGTTAGTACAGACTACTACTGTTTCCGACACTGTGTTCCATAAGGGTATTATTCATTGAGTGAAGAAGGAACGCCTTTTATTGTTTTTTGGATATGTTAGACAGTTGATGGTTATGACTTCGAAGGTTGCAATCCCGGTTGCTAAAAGTCATTCCTAGGCATGACAGCATTTCAGTATCATTTACTAATTTCTGCATAAATCATGACATTGTTCTTAGCCAATCAGGATTGTGTATTTTTAATTTTCATTCAGAAGGGTGCAGTGCACACCAGCTGGGGGGCAACTGATTTTGCACCCCGTTGTATAAAGCTCTGTAAAGTGTGCAATGTCTACTGGAGTTCAAGCAGACACCGCACACTTTACAGAGTGCCAAATCAGTTGTAGAAAGTGTGCAATGTCTGCTAGAGTTCGGGCAGACGGAACTCCCTCTCCTTTTTCTTCCTGGAGGAATAGGTAATGAATTACCCTCTGACCATGGCCTTAATTGTGTCACAGAGGATAGACTACTTGGTCCTGGATGACAAAGGGAACTCCATTGGGTACCAGTATCATAGTTCCTCGTCTACGACCTGATTGGTGTGATGAGGCCACCACTGTTGGAAAACCCCCAGGTCTGGAATTTAGCATGCTCCGCAGCTGAGAGATGTGTCTTGTGGAGGAACACTACTTCTGGTCTGTCATAGTTAAGTTGCTGGAGGAGGCAATATTTCTTTACAGGGATGTGAATCCTGTTAATATTGAAAATTACTTTCGAGGGATTTGCCATGTAGGATGTTAAAGGGATCTAGCAGATGTGATAAGGTCAGGGCTTTTCTCCCCCCCCCAGTGGATAAAAAAAAAGCTAGGGTGGAATAGAGGATCAGGGAAGAAAAAACAGTATAGCTACAGTGGGAGCTAGACAATAAAAGACACTGAAGCAGAGTGTGGGTCACACCGTACAACCAGAAGTAAAAAACACATAATGCCTAAAAAGGCATTCAGAAGCAAACAAATCCTTCAAAACCATGAGCGGATGGGTGCCAACAAGGATCCCACTCACTAAACAGTGGGTGGAGAGATCTTGCTCCTAGTGCGCCTCCAAGGTAGGAAGAGGCGAGTCCTCTCCTGTGGGTGGGTGGGCGGGGAACTGCAACACAGTTCGGAGCCTCCATAGCATAAAATCTCTTAGTTTGAGGAAGCGTGAAGAAAGGTCTCACTGTACACCACATTATCCACCGCACTCTCCTGCCTATGAACTGACGTCGGAGATAGGTATGCAGAAGCAATTAGATATCAGTAACCAGCTTCTGTAACAGTAACTCAAAGGTAGGGGAAAGGTGATAGGTACTACTGCAGCAGCAGAGGTTCATCCATTTGGGGATGTAAATCTTATAAAGCATATCAGCAGGAGAAATACTGATCTCAGGGCTTCAAGGGGGCAGCACTCAGTCAAGGTACCCCAGCTGCAGCCACAATTGTGTAGTTGTCCATACCTCTAAGGGGTAGGTAGGCTAGGGTAACTAATCCACAGGGTGGTGTAAGGGTTCACAGTGTTCACCTCAGGCCCCACCTCCTCCTGAGATCCAGGGCCCTAGCCCAGCGGCCAAGGACAGCCAAGTAGGCACCTAGGTTATAAGTCCTGCCCGGATTTATACTGCAGCTAATACACCCGTGCAGGCAGATGAAAAAATGTGCTTGGCAGGGAGATGGCAATTAAGTGCAGTTCGATTCCATGCTCTGTGCAGATTGGCATCTTTACCCAAAGCTGTGGTGTCTGGTTGGCCCCCCTCCCCTCAGGAGGTGGAACCCAGCAGCCCCTGCCATGAGTTTGCTAGATGGTTACTACTAAGCAGAATAGCTTGGACTGTGCCTTGTGGGTTTACTATAGAGGAAGGACCTGCCATCCTGCTCCTGGGGTCCAGGAATACCAGGCCATTGATGCATACTCATCCCCAGGGCCCAGGCCCAAAGAGTCCGCCTCCGCCCAGTGTTCCGTGGCACTGTTCTGTGTGGTGGCTATGCATGGGGCAAGAATGCCCTGAGCAGGAACTGGGAAGAGTAGCTAATAATTACTGTGACCTTAGATACCCTCTGCTGAGCCGGGTCCTCCCAGGGATGACAAGGATACCCCAGGTTGAGGTGGACTGACTTCTCCTTATTAGTCTAATTATATTCCCCATATGCTCTTAAGCGGTAATATGGAGGCAGAGAGATGGTATTTGTCTTGGGTCAAAATACACCGTAGCTGCACCTCAGGTACCCGGCAAGAACACCTGTTGTTGAGATCCTGCCAGTAGACAAATGAGGCTCATATACAGTAAATATTGAACAGTTTACAGAGGCAGTAACAAATAAAGTAGCATCTCAAGCGGGGGTGGTGTTAGGGTGGCAGCTTTGGCCAGAACTCGCTGGAAGTAGAAATTGAAGCCCTTAAGTCTCTGAATAGGCAAACAAGAGGGCGGTAGAATCGGGTTGTACTGCTTATACTGAAAATTAGTTAATGCCTGGAACATATGTATACACGTTGGATTCGACACGCTAGATGAATTGTGTAAGTGGCTCAGTATTGAGCCATTGACCATTCTACCACCATGAAACCCCCCCCCCCCAGTAGATTAGCTACCAAGTCCGACACCCCATCGATGTCCCCCTTCCCCCATACCTGGAAATGAGTCCATATACATTTAAATGGCAAGCGTTCAGATTGGACTGGGTCTCTGAAAGGACTTGAGCAGCTGTTTAATGTCCTTTAGTGCAGAGAGACTGTGCTGCTTTCTCTCTGTGTGAGCTAGTGCTATTGAGCACAAAGTTCTGCGGAGGTCTTGCATGTCCTGAGGTCCAGGGCCCCATCTAGGCAAAGATATCTCTATTCCTCTTGCAGACCGGTCCTTCAGTGCTTCCTCTGAAGCTGCAAAGCTTTTTTGGCCATTAGGGAACATAAGTGTTAATCTGGGTGGGTGTGACATCTGGAATTCTGGTTGTTGAGCCTTTAATGTTTTCAGGATCGGAGAGTAAGCCTTCCCCCAGGCCACAATCACTGGGGAGTACTCATTATCAAAGTATATGCACTTTTTTTTATGTATAACTTGTTTCCTGTGCCAGGCTCATAAAAGAATGTTAGTTGGTGGCAGAGTTCAAAAACTTAAGGACTATTGAGCGTGGCCTGTCCTCTACTCCACGCAGCTTCGCACTGAGTGCCTGATGTGCTCTTTCAGTATTGAGCTGGAGCTCGGGGTCAAGCTGCAAGGCATCTCTGAGAAACGCATCCAAGCAGGCTAATATGCTACATCCTCCTTTATTTTTAGGTACGCCATAGCTCCGTAGATTGCTTCGACGGAACAGGTTTTCAAGATAGTTGCATTTTCTGAACGATGTTATTCAGTGAGGACGTGCATCACGACTCGCTTAAGTCTGTCTGTACGAGTACTTGTCTCGCTTGCATCAGCCTCCAAACTTTGTACTTTTTGCTCGACTTTTGTGAGTTCTTCCCTTAATTCCACATGGATTGTGTGGATCTCTGTTCTGAAGTCCTTCAATTCAGCTAGAATTGCTGCATTAGTAGGTTGGGTGGGAAGGAGCGAGGCCTCCTTTGCCGTCTTGTCTGCCGGTGTTGAGCATTGTGGTGTTGGGTCTGATAATCCATCTGAATCCATTATTGGAGCAGCATTGTTTTCTTTTTATGACCTCCCATCAATCCAGGGTGCTCCAGGCTATTAATGAAGGTGACTTTTGTTAAGATTTCCCTTAGTTGTGGAGTTTTGTCGAAGTGGGGAGCTAACTGTTAAGGGTTGCATCCCCAGCGGTGATGTCACTGGAAGTCCCGCCAGTTGCCATTGTCTTATATGAAAGCAGTTGCTCGCGCTGAGAAACATTATTCCCGTCTACCCCTTGTACCCCCATCTTGGCAGCACCCTGCTCCCCCGCAGCACCTAATTCTGAAGTTGGAAAGAAGGCATCCAGCACATTCTGCCGTCCTCCTCGGCTTCCTTTTGATGAATGAAAGCACTTGCATGTTTGTTCTCTGTAATAGTAAAACCTGCTCATCATGAGAGTCTGCCGTGCATACACACAGCTACCTTCTGCAGCGGAGCAAGCTCCCTGGTCCAGCCACAGGGGTCACTTCGGTGGCCGAGACAAAACAGAAATGAGACATTCCCAGAGTCCCAGTTTCAGTAAACGTATAAAATCAGTATTTGTTTCCTTTAAAAACAGGAGATGGTAGTTTAAGGCAAGACAGGAGCAGAAGGATAATATAAGGGGGAAGTCAAGCTCTTCCTTGAGGATATATCTTCCATTAGGGCCACACCTTTGGAACTACAGCTGCCAAACACTAGGACCATAAGGAAACTTCTGCAAGGTTGGGTCAGCCCATGATAATGTGTGCTCCAGCATCTACATAACTGTGGGTGGTCCCATCTCTCCTCAGTTCTTTTCTCATGGGACCTGCTGAGGAAACATCGTCAACTAGTCGTTGCCATTTATTCTTCTTTACATTAACAAATCTTTCATTTCTACTGAAGGTGGTATCTGAATTTACGCTGAATCAAGTGGTGCACCTTCCTGTTTACTATCCCAAGCATGCCAGTCAGGGAGAGGCACTGCTCCATAATTTAGATGTACATAGAATACTGAGATGTTATGTGAATCGCACCAAGGACGGCAGAAAGTCCTCGTAGCTTTTTATTTTGTTCACCCCGGGAAAGGAGATGCCCCTGTGTCTTAAGTGTCTGTACAAAGGCTGGCACATTGTATTACGTTCTGTTCTATCATATGGGGATGGGATACGGGCAGACTGGAAGGGCCAATGGGTCCATATCTGGTGTCAGATTTCTATGTTTCTAAGAAATGTGGTAAGGAACTTCCTGATGTGGTTCGTGGTCATTCCACAAGGGGGATGACAACTCTACTGCTGCTTGTTTCAGAAATGTTTGTGCTGCAGCCACATGGAGCACTGTCCACACCTTCACTAAACATTACAGTCTGGACATCCTCTGTTGTGGACGTGCTGGCTTTGGGCTTGCTGTATTGCAAGGCCTCCTGTCTTGAATGTATCAGACTGTACAGACTTCCCAGTGCCTTTTGGGACTGCTTGGGACTCGTTCCAAAGGTGTGGCCTAATGGAAGAGATACCCTTGAAGAAGATAAAACAGTTGCATACTTACTGTAACAGTAGATCTTCAAGAGAATCTCTTCCATTTGGCCATCCCTCCCTCCCTCCCCACTTCTGCTTCGGTGACAACAGCATCATATATTGTGCCTGATCCTAATCCATGGCTGTTATATCCAGCACCATATCTCACCTTGTACGCTTGGTGCTAGTCTGATGATCTGGTTTCCCACATGTGGCGGTCCTCTGAGCCTAAATTCTGGCAGGGAACTGAAGAGTGATGGGGTCACCCACATATATGTAGATGCTGACACATGACATCGTCATGGGTGGCCCCCAGGTAGCAAAAGTTTCTGCGTGGTCCTAGTGCCTGAAGGCTGTAGTTCCAAAGGTGTGGCCTAACATAAGAGGTTCTTTCGAAGATCTGCTGTTATGGTAAGTATGTAACTGTTCTTTATTTGGAGTAAGTTAATGGTTTATACATTAATGTTTAACATTCTGGCATTATTTTACTTTTTGTGACTACGTTCAAAATAATCTATTTAAGAACACCCCTCACTACTCCGCATTTTTGGATATAACATTCTGAATTGTTTGAATGACAGACGCACGGAAACCTATGCTGCTCATCTACCTCTGTACGCAGCTGTAGTAAACTAGAAGTTATCAGTTCTGCCTTTTGTCATTTGCATTTGAATTGCACACAGACTACAACTTTCCCTTTTCTGCATGCTGTAAAACAGAGCAGCATAGCTCTGCTTGGAGAAAGGTCTTTTCGAGTTTTTCTCCCCTCAGTGTTGTACTGTGTTCTTTCTCTCCAGCCTTGTACTCAGAATTGTTTGAGTCCTGAAAGGATTAGAACCCTAGAAGTATTTGAAATGTTCTAGGCCAGAAACAGAATCCAGAACTTCAGAGGGTTCTGATAACCCTGTTTGACATATTTTCTTTGTTTCCCCCCATCAGAGTACAGAACAAGTTACTACATTCTATCAAAGTTTGCATGAGGTGCCACCAAACAGTATGGAAGGACAGAAGGAAACCTCTGAGCCTCCGCTGAGGCCACTGGCTCGACATCTCTCAGATGCTGAGAGGCTCAGGAAAGTCATCCAGGAGCTTGTGGACACCGAGAAATCCTACGTGAAGGTAAGAAGGATAGAAATCAGTGTTTTGCTACCACTCCATTGTCTCACATATTTAAAGCGCACCAGTTTCACTGCAGTCCTCAAACCCCCCAAAGTTGCTGACCTCCTAAGGACTTTAGCAGTCGTTGTTTCAACTTTTTTTTTTTTTTTTTTTAATTTCTATTTCTGCTCCTCCGGTCGTAGCCCCCATTCCGACCGACTCTCCCAACCCGTCCCCGGAATAGCCGGGCGCCTACCTTGTACCCGGCCGGGAGCCGGAGCCATGGGAGTCTGTCATCTTCCTGCTGCTGCCGGCATTTTCTGCCTCGGTTATCACCCAGGAGCCCCAGGAGTAGGCGCATGCGCGTGGAGGTGCAGTGTCTCGCCCCGGTTACAACTCCTTTCCCCACCCCATAGCCTAATGGCTGGCCCCTCTAAGTCCGTGCTACCCTAGCCTCCACTAGGGGTCACCATCAGCTGAGGGGTGCCTCATCCCCTCCCCGGGGAGGAGAGCCTGCCTGTCGGCAGCTCAATCCAGCTCCGCCCCCCCCCCGCTGCCGACCTCCGATGACCCGAGCACGTTCCCGAACCCGGGTCACTGGCATGCCGCGAGGTAAGGTGTCCAGCGCCTCAGCCCTCAGCGCCACCGGGCCGGCGGACTTGTTTCAGCATTTTGATCTGCGCACTTTACTTATGGGAAGGGATCGGAAATCCTCATATTGAGGAGCCGGCTGCCAGATCCCGTCCCCTTCCAGGTCCAGTTTTGTTAAAGCACCACCCCTACACTCCATTGTTTTTGTGATGTAGTAGTTTGTGGAGCGTGGGGGGCACACTCTATTGATTGCAATAGGAGCTTGTTTTTCAGGGCTTTATTTACTTATTTTAGGGGTCGACTGCATTTACATCAGTGTCACCTCTTTGATTTAAACACAGTGGACCTCTAAAATATGGAAAAAAAAAAGCTCTGAAAAACCAACTCCCATTGCAGTCAATAAAATGTGCCCCCCACCCGCTACAAATTACTACATCACAAAACGTTGGAGCACAGGGACAGCAGTTTAACAAAACTAGACCAGGAAAGGGAAAGGACCTGGCAGTTGGCTCCTCAGTACAACGATTTATGATCCCTTCCCTTAAGAAAATTACTCGTAGCAAAATGTTGAAATAAGGACTGGTAAAATCCTTAGGAAGTCAGCAACTTCGGGGAGCTTGGGAATCGAGTTGAAAAACAGGTCGATTGTTGCTTTTTAAACCTTTGTATTTCAGCAAGGTCTTCTTTAATTACTTTTAGTAGCCCACACACATAACCTAGGTGAAGGAACTAAAATACAGGGAAAGTACTGTCTATTTATCTACAGTATCTGCCGATCTCTTTACTCTCACACATGTGCACACATCCAAGGACGGCCATGGATCAAAATTCACTGGACACCAAAAAGGCAATAAAATGGTTATTATGAAAATTAGCTCATGTGGTGCAACAAGGAGACATTCCCTGATGATTCTTGCTGCAGCTTTAACTGCAGTGAGAGATCAGTCAGATCAGGATAACTTTGTCAGAGGTATGGGTATTCAGTATATTCTGGTCCATAGGGTTTGAACTGTGATCCATAGATCTCTCTATTTTCATTTCAGTGGTCAACTTAAAAGTCATAACAATCTGTTACAAAAAGTATGAAAAAAATTAAAACGTATAATAAGTAATAATACATTATTACATTACTTACATGTCAATACAATACACATGCAATATATCAAGTATACACAGTAAACACTTGCTTTGTATTTGAATGTGCAGCATCAGAGTCTTCAGCTGCACATGCTGAATGTGATTTCTGTGGGGTGCCATCTATACAGATAGAGAACACCAACAGGAATGCCCTGCTTGATCCTCAAGAAAGCAACGTAGTGTTAGAAGTGATACTCCTCGGAGATTTTTTGGTTTTCTCAACAGGACTGGGCAGCTTAGGTTCTTTCACCTAACGGCATTCTTTACCCACTGTTTAAAGTAGTGGAAGTCTGCATAATGTTAAATCTGTGTGCATAAAGGGAGGAGAGATCGATAGTAAACAGGCTCAAACTATGAGTGAGAGGAGAATAAAGAGCAGGAGTTGCAACACAAATCAAACAGGCATGTATTAATGAAAGTCTAAAGTCAGGTAGCTGCTTCAGGGTCTGATAATAGTTTATTCAGTCCGATCACAAATGATTCCATCTGAAATAAGGGACCCTGTGGCTGTTATGTACGTTGGTGTCCCTTCTAGTCCTTCTTCCTCCAACTATTACACACACACATATATATATATATATATACACATTTTTAATGCTCTCATTTTTACAGTGAAACACAGCATTTCTGTCTCTGTGTAATACAGGAGTTGGCTTGTACCACCAATCTCAGCAAACTACTGACGGTTTATATTGTGAAATAAAAGTGATGAAGTTTAAAAGTTTTTAGTAAAATGTTTCAAGAAGGAACTACTCTTGTAAGTAAAGCAGTAATGTTATAGTAAAACTGCAGTTTGTATTGTATTTTAAATCTATCGTTAAACGATACCAGGGTTTAAGAAAAATATGTCAAGAGCCAATAAAAGCAAATACATGATTAACAACTGTAAACTCATCTCCATTGAAAGGCATGGCATGAGACAGAACAGATCATCACCAGGTTGCATTTTAACTGCATTTCATGTACAAGTTTAGTATAGCAAAGCTGGGAGGCACAAGCACTTCTTGGTTCTTAAACGAGTACAAAGGTGTTCAAGGTCTTTCATAGCTTGAGAGATCATTAAAAGCCTCCTTCAAACAACATATTGGGCTTACCTATAGGTGTCAGCAGTACAGAGATATCCATTTCTAAACCAGCCCTGTATTGCTTCAAGGCAGCAACCATTTCCATGGAACATTGGTACCACAAGTGATGTCACTGTTTGTGAAGCTGTGTTTTAAGTACACCTTCTCCAACTATTATATCACTGACTCAAGGCTCCATGACATGGCCATTGTCTGTAAACAATATAGGACACACACAGATGTAGATATGTGGATTGCTAACACCTACTGCTAGGCCCAGTACCTTATTTGAAAGATATTGTTCATGGTCTTTCAGATTTTTAGGAGCCCTGCACACTTGTTCCCCTTTAAGTTCAAATTGTCGTCTTACATTCTAAAGTGAACACAGTAACTGGGCAGATTCTAACCCAGGCATCTGTTTTTATAATAGTCCTTTTCAGTTTAAGGCCAGCAGTAAAAAAAAAAAAATCTTCAGCTAACTGATCAATGAATACATTTAGCTCCTTGTCAGTCAGTGGTCATTTGCTGATCATTGACACAAGACCTAGATGTCAGCTTTTTTAGGTAAACATTCGATGGGGGATCCTCCTGAGTGTGGTTGATAGATAGTAGCTCTACACGGTGAGTGCTTTTGCACCGGCATTTTAATAAACTTTTGTTGTCAACCTTTGTACGCTTAGCCATTTTTGTTTGCACCAAGATAGGAGTACTTTATAGGTGGCCAGACCAGACAGCCAGTGGGGACAAGGTGCTAGAAAATGAAATTAGGATAGCAGCAAGCCAGGAAAGACCTTTAATCATGGGAGATTTCAAGGCAAGGCCATTTTATGTCTTCGACACCCTCTCCAGAGGCTCAGGGCACCTTCTGGTTGTAAAAAACACATAAACAGTTAAAATACAGTTTCCCCAAATACATATTCTGAAAATAAATAAAAGAATTCATAAATGAACCCTAAATAAAATTTATTCTGAATAGGCCTGGCTAAAAGTAGATGTTTCGGAAGGCCTAGAAAGCCTGCATGGTGTGAGTGTGGATGTGATGAATGCTCGGGGGAAGTGAGTTCTGCAACGCTGGTGCAGTCACGCCAAATGCAGTAGGCTCAATTTTCAGAGGGAGATGCAGGGCTTGCATCTAGCCCTGCGTCACCCCTGTTTTTCGGTGCAGCTGCGCCAAACCCCTTTGATGCAGTTGCACCTGATTTTAGTACAGTGGGCGCAGTTGCAAAACTTTCCACACTTTACTGCAGCTTGCACCAAATATTTGGCGCTAGCCCCGTAAAAAGGGTCCCCCAAATGGCGCACGTTAGACTAGGGAACAGCTGGTCTAGCTTGTGGCATCTGGCCCTTGGGTTTGAAAAGCTGGGAGAATGCTACAAATTCCATGCGCCAAATGATTGGCGCATCAGGGGCTTTTGGCATTCTCAGGGCTCTGAAAATCAAGCCCCCTGTCTCCTGATGCTTAAGCCACAAGCGAGGGACCCAGGAGCAAGCTCATATCAAAAGAGTTGAGAATACAGGTAGGGGGTATAGGACAACAGGAGATCTTTAAAATAATCAGGACACAAACTGTTTAGGGCCTTAAATGTTACCAAGCAAACCTTAAAGGTGATGCGCCACCATATCAGTTGCCAGTGCAGATCATGTAAGACCGGAGTGATGTCGTCACTTTGAGATGTTCCCACCACCATTCTGGACCACCTGCAGGTGGCGTATCAGATTTTCAGATAACCCTAATTTATTTACTTATTTATTGAGGTTTCGGAAAGTACCTTTGAGCTGGGAGCTCTTTTGCAAAGGTTCCACATCAAAACAAGGAGAACAAGGCATACAGTTCACAGTAGGAACAGATAATTTACAGAGATTCTAGGTCAACAGGGCATACAATTCGAAAATAGGAAAATAAATTATACATAGATTCCACATCAGCAGGGCATACAATTCAAGATAAGAGACAGTTAATTCTCCATGGGTAGTATAACAGTTATCATGCATAGATTCTAGGTCAACAGAGGAAAATAAGGCATTCAGTACAACTCAGGAGTGGAGAAAACAGTAGAGTACATTGTTGTTCAGTAGAGCAGTACAGTACAAGAGTGGACAATTACAGAGGACAATTAAGTACATAGTCAACAATTAAATACAGGGATTAGAACAAAACTAGTTGAAGCAGAGTAAATATATCATTGATTGCCATGTATATGGGTGGGGGTTGGGAGGAGAGGTGGAGGAGAAATAAGTGCCACAGGAGGGATAGGAGATTATTTTTTGGGGAGTGGGGCTAGAATGGGGCTGGTGTGGAGATTTGGGAGGAGAGAGTGGAGGAGGAAATAAGTGCGATGGGAGATGATTGGGGAGGTGAGGGGGAGGGGCTAGGAGAGTGAGGGAGAAGGGGGAGAGGGATAGGTGCAGTTGGAGATAGGGCGGGGGTAGGGTGGTAAGTGAGAGTAGTGGGGCTAGCAGTCACAGCTGCTCAGTTTAGACAGGTACAGGTGGAGTTTTCTCTTAAATGGTCCTAGCCTGGTATTGTTGTTAATATCTAGGGGTAGTTCATTGAGCCATCACGGTACCCGGTATGCAAATATCTTTGCGCGTGTGACATCTGAAAGAAGGGGACAAGCAGCAATTGCTGAGATAGGCTCCTTGTGCGATGGGGGTTGGGTGCGACGGAGAGTAGGTTCTGGATGGTGGGAGGGGAAAGGCCTAGGCAGACCCCCCTTCCCCGAGATACACTTGGTAATGCACTCTTTCATGCAGTGTAAGCCAATTGGATAGTGCATAGAGGTTGCAAGTGTGGGTTAGGCAACTCACACCAAGAAGCAGCCTGCAAGACTTGTTAAGGGCAATACCCACTCTTTTGAGGGTGGCGTCAGAGGCTGCCCCGTAAATCACCAGGCCATAATCAACGATGGACAGGATGGAGATTTCTATAGCAAGTGACAAGGCTTCTTGGGTCATGCAATGATGACGCCTGTATAGCAGGCCAATTCGAGGGTTAACCTTAACAACGTGGTCTACGTGCTGCGCAAAGGATAAGGGAACAGTCTAGGGTGGTGATGCCAAGATATTTGAAAGATTGCACTTGGTCAACGGGGGAGTGTAGGCTATTTAGAATTGGCATTTAGAAGTCCCTATGTTTATTATGGGGTTAATGAATAGCATTACTTTTGTTTTTTTTTATAGTTCAGTAGGAGTTTATATTTTGGTGAACCAAGCTTCAGCTGCAGTGAAATCATGCTGTAATTGCAATTCTAAGAGGTAAAGGTCATGGCTTTTAGAGTAGATGACGGCATCATCGGCATAGAGCAGAATTCACTCTTTAAAGACTGAGAGTTTGTTGATAAAGAGGCTGAATGAAAGGGGGCCAAGAATTGACCCCTGAGGGACACCAGTGAGGACCTGGCGACTATCAGAGAAGGGTTCTTTCAATTTTTTCTTGTTGGGACCTGTTACTGAGATAGCGCTGAAACCAACCTACAGCTTCTGGTGAGAGGCCTATGGAGAGGAGCTGTTTGATTAATGTGTTATGGTTGACAGTATCAAAGGCCTTTGTGAGGTCATTGTAAATCGACCCTGCAATCTTACTACCATCAAGGGCACCATGCAGGAAGCCTGAGAACTCCAGAAGAGCGGTACAGGTGCTGTGCCCTTTATGGAACCCATGTTGCTGCGGGCATTGTAAATCGTACTTTTCCAAATGGTCAACCAGCTGGTCTGAGACGATTCTTTTTTTTTTTCTATTATCTATTTATGCTCATGAGCCTGGCAGGCGGGACTCAGTCTCCAGCTGCACCATCCCCCCCCACGCAACACCCCCTAAATCCTCAATCCCCCGTGGCAGGGTCAAGGTGAAGGGCACCGGCTTTCCCCCACCCTGGAGTGAAATCCAGACAGCGAGCTGGACAGGGCACTGGTGTGTCCATCATGGAGCCTGCCAGCTCCTTTTCCTCTTAAGTTTTCTCCTGCCCACCCACCCCCCGATGACGTACGTCAGCAACGTGCCTCCCAGCTCGCATCTCCCCTAGCTGGCGCCAGAGGTGATCGGCGAGCAGGATGGCAAACTCTCCCTCCCTGAGAGGTGAGCAGTCCTGGACGCTCAATCCTCTCTCCTGCTGACCCCATGCCCGGCCTGCCCTGAACCCGGGTCACTGAGACAATTCTTTCTAACACCTTGGGGGGGGGCAATATTGAAATTGGGCGGTAGTTTGAATGAAGGGCCCTGTCGCCACTTTTGTGGACGGGGTGACCACAGGGCTTTCCATATCTGGGGGAATTGACCAAACCTTAAAGAGAGGTTCAGGAGCTTAGTTAAAGGATGAAGCACTGCATCCAGGGTGAGGGCAAGTAACTTAAGGTCTAAAGTATCACTGCTGTGATGAGATTGCTGAGCACCTGTTAGAAGTAATTTTTGGCTTCCGAGAAGTAGAGAATGTTACAGTAATCCAGTCTGGAGGTGACAAAGGTGTGGAGTATCATCACCAAATTAACAGGTGCTAGAAGTGGCTTGATCTGGGTGATATTACAGAGAAGGTAAAAGCCATTGCATACTACCACCACCACCACCTGTTGTTCTACTGTCAACTTGCAGTCTGCAGTGACCCCAAGATCCTTCACTTCCGTCAGAGCTCAAAGTGTTTGGCCATTTATTTATTTATTGAAAAGTTTCACCAGGAAAGGCATACTGAGCTGGGAGCTCATTTCCAGAGAGGCGTCCTGGGGGGAAGGGGTAGTGGTACATAGTGAGGCTCCACAGCTCGAGAGCACAAGTACATGTAACCCCTCACCCCTGCCTTTTTACTAAAACGACAGGTGGCATGCTGTTGGCGTTGGCAGCAATACCTGGTGGGGACCTGGGTTCGGGGAGTATGAGGTTACCTGGCACAAGGGGATCTAGGTTTGGCTACTCTGCACAGGGGCACCCAAGTAAATCCGACTACAGGAAGCAATAACTGTAATGTCCAGAACCAGGATTGGGATTTTTCAGTGTGGCTTTTATTCATAACTAGCTGAACATAACAGAGCATAGATGGACCCCCAAGGGGCTACGTTTGCTGTAAATGCAGATTAGAGACTACAAGGCGGTCCACTTAAAGAATGACCCAATTTCTACTGTTTTCTGGCTCTGGACCCACCAGGCACTCAGCCCGGACTTGCATGCGCTTTGGATACACAGCCTGACTGGCCCGGCTCCCCTGCCGGCCACTTGACTGACAGTCCATTTAAAGAATGAACCCAATTTACTTGTTGTGGCTCCCATCAAACAAGGAGAATTATTTTCCCGTTGTGGCTCCACACCACTTAGAGTCTGCGACTCCTAGAGAGATTTGTTTTCTTACTTCCTTCTGACTCCCATCAAACAAGGAGAATTATTTTCCCAAGTTGTGGCTCCCTACACCACTTAGAGTCTGCGACTCCTAGAGAGTTTTTCCAATTTGCGACCCACGTCTGGGTACCTACCTCATCACTGGCCAGGCACATGAGGCAAGTAAGTAGCAATCACAGTAGAAATCCGTAGAGGTGGACCTGGTTACTAAAGATGGGGGGTGTTCCCACCTCCAGCTCCCACTGCCCATACCCGGCCATTTCTCTGGACAAACAGAAACTAAAACTTCGAAATGTAGATTAAATGGTGGATGACCTGTAGCTCCCCCTCTACAACATTACTTGAATCCATAAAGACTTTAAATTTTGACCCTACTCCATTTGTCCTAGTACAACAGGCCTCCCAAATAGTAGTTCCAATCCCAGCTTTCTTCACATTTTTCAAACTGAAGAAACATATTGTTTGCCCTCTCAAATTAGAGCAAAACACTCACCCTTTCGTTGCAGGTGCCCCACAGGCGAAGTACAACTTCTTTCACTGTTATCAGACCAAAACAGAAACTGTAGAAAAAAAAGGCAGCTTTCTTCTTGTAGTAGATATTAGAGGATTGCCCCTGGAATCCACAGAGGGACACTTTACTTTCCCCCCAGAGGGAGGAGGGCACTGAGACCTGGACAGCGGTCTCCACCACTTAAAACTGGACACTGACCTTCTCCCACAGAAGGTAAACAAAAGACACTTCCTTCCTGCTTGACAGTAAACAGGAGACTGACTTTGAAAACTCCCAAAGTTCTATCTCACTCCCTGTGCTGCAGATTCCAATGTGGCTTATGCAGCTGCGACAGTTCTATGGTGATGTCATCTCTCAGTCTCAGCTGTGACTGAGAACAGAGTGAGACAGTGTGAAACCCATTTAACTGGAGTTTCACAAGCTGCCTTCCCTGCCTACCACTAGGTCTTACTGGGATTCTAGTAACCCTGGGTAACAAGGGGGTTACATACAGTTACAAGCTAGCAATATATTTGCAGGGTAGAAATAGCACTCAAGTGCAGTATACATTGAGAACAGGTACAGTACAAGTCATGAATAACTAAAGTAAAGGAAAACAGTTACAGTCAGCTGTCAAAAATGTTGAACAGTCAGATCATAAGTGCCTATAGACAGTGGTTTACCACTTGGAACATGGGAGTCAGGAGAAGAAACGGGCGGGGGGCAGGGGTGATAAATTTAGGAGCAATTGCAGGAGGGGGAAGTGAGGCTTCTGAGGTGTTTTGAGAGGGCCCAAGGGGAAGGGGCAAGTCGGATGACATGAAGAAGGGAGTTCCATTTTAGGGAAACTGTGGCTGAAAGCAGCTTGGCCAGTGGTCATGGAGATCAGAGACTACAAGGGTATGAAAATTGGAGCTTCAGAGGGTATGGGAAGTGGGAGGGGAACGGGAGAGAGAGAGAGGCAGAGAGTTAGGGGAGCGAGCCAAACCAGAATTTACTCACAAAGTTGGAACAGTGGGCACGGCGCCCCTCCTCCAGAGGAGGACAGGTGAGAGACTGATACACAGAGTAGTGGTGAGTACGAGGGGGACAGTCAAGAGTGTAGCGACAAAGAGTGTGTCCAGTCTGGCAAGAGTAGTGCCAGGGGCAGCACTGTAGGCTGCGTCACTGTAGTCAAAGATAGGGAGGATTATTCTCTGGATGATAGCACAGCAAGCTGGCAGTGGGATGCAGTCACGGTTTCCGTGTGGCGGACCTAGCTTGGGGTGCAGTTTTTTAACTGTAGCATCCACATGGCCAGAGAAGTTTAGGTGTTGGTTAAGCCAGTTACCTAAATACCTAAAGGTGGTAACATCCTCCAGAGGGAAGCTGTCCAGGGTGCGGAAAGTGGGAAGGGAGAGAAGCCTAGAGAATCTCTGCCTTGTTCCAGAGGACATGGGATACAGTCTTCTTAGTTGAATGGATGTGGATGAGCAGACAGAGGGGAGATCATTGAGGAAGATGGAATATAGTAGAGGGCCTAGCATAGAATCTTGCAGGACCTCAGTGGTTATAGGCAAGGGAGGGGAGAGGGCGTCACCAGTTTCGACTGATTGGGCACTGCTCATGAGGTATGAGCGGAACCATCTGATGACCATATCAGAGAGTCTGGCAGCTTGGAGTCTGGATAGTAATAGGAAGTAGAAGACCATATCGAATGCCTTGGCTAGATTGACAGATATGGCCGAGGTGAAGGGGCCATGGTCCATACCAATGTGGATGGAATCATGAGGCTGAGGAGGGAGGTAGTTGTGGAGTGGTTCTTCCGGAAGCCAGACTGGTAGGGGGTGAAGAAGGAAGAGTACAAGTAGGGAGAGAGCTGGGATAAGGCAATGTGTTCTTGTATTTTGGATAAGATAGAGAGGAGGGAGATAGGGTGGTAGCTGCTAGCAGAAGATGGGTCTCCGCTATTTGGAAGAGGAATAACAGTGGCTTTCTTCCAGTCAGCAGGGATGGAGGAGCAGAAGAAGAAAAGGTTAAGGAGGTCAGTCAGAGGGGAGGAGATTGCATGGGCAGAAAGCAAGAGGTGATTGCTATCCAGGTCATCTGGACTCTTACCTGTGGATGGGTTGAGGGCAAGAAGGGCATTGAGAATGGAAGGGGGGACAGAAGAGAAAGAAAAGGGGGGATAGAAGGAGGCCGCCGTGAGGACCGGCAAGGGATGAGGCGGGGAGAAAGGGGTGGAGGAGAGAAGAGAGGAAGCACAGGTGGTAAAGAAGGAGTTAAACTCTGAGGCCACAGAGAGGGGGTCAGAAACAGAGGTGACACCCAGTTTGAGAGCTGGTAAAGTGCGTTTGAGGGGCCGGGGAGAGATTGTGGATTACCTTCCAGAATTTTGACAGGTGATCAGTGTTGGCTTCGAAGGAGGATGTGAAATAGTCAACCTTAACGAGCCTTACAGCCCTGGTGTGGGAGTTTTGGAGGTGGCGATACCTCTGGAAGGCAGTGGGGGATGGGTTGCGTTTATTATCTGACCAGGCCATATCGCGCACACGTAAGCAAGCTACGAGTTTGGCTGTGATCCAGGGGATGTGGGTTCCCCTTACTCTTGTCCAGCATTGAGGTCATGTTTATTTTGGATCTTGAGGAATGTAGTTTTGAAGTAATTCAGAGCGGAGTCAATGAAGGAAGCCGAGGAGATAGGGGACCATCATTGTGGCTTAGCTCATTGTGCAGGGTAGTGAGGTCAAGAGATTTGAAAGAGCTTATAAACCAAATTTTTTTTTTGGGGGGGGGCGCTTTAAGTCAGTGAATCTTGAGCACACACAGGGCAAGATGGTGGTCACTTAAGGTATCTGGTAGGATGCCAGCCTTGATGATTCAGTGAGAGCCCAGTCGATGAGGGAGTGATTGAGGGTTTTGGGGAGTCGGTTCATTTATTAGTTGGGTCAGGTTCATGGAGTGGATATCACAGCGGGTTTTACGGTGGGAGGTGGAGAGCCAGTTTAGGTTGAAAACTCCTAGTATGAGGGTTTCTCCGGTGGAGGTTCGAGACAAGATGGAGGAAAGGATTTCGGTAATACTTAAAGGGGTTAAACTGGGGCAGCAGTAGATACCAGCGATAAAAAAAATAGGGAACGAGTGAGGGAGGGTAAGCTGTACAAGTAACAGCTCTTGTGCAGAAGGGGAGGAAGATGACGTGATAGGGGTGAGTTGGAGGTTGGAGGAGAGGTACATGGCCACGCCACCACCCCTGCCTGGGTGGTCTTGGCAGATAAGGGAGTAGCCAGGGAGAGAGAGGCTTTTGTTAGGCATGTTAGCGGTGAGCCAGGTTTCGGTCAGTATTAGAATATCTGGTTTGAAGGTTGCCATGAGGACCTGTATTTGAGTAAATTTGGGGAGAATGCTTCTAATATTTAATTGGGCTATCTTTAGACCACAAGGGGGGTTGGGGAGCCGACATGCCTGGGTTGGATTCTATATCCCTTGCCTGTGGCAGCAGCAGAGCGATCAAGAGAAAAGTGTGTGTGAATTTTTTCTTCTTTAACATGATTGAGCAGGCCGGCCTGGTGGCACTGGATGCCACACATCAAGCCACGCCGGCAACCCGGGTTCGGGAACGGACTTGGGGTGCTGGGAGTCGGCAGGGGAAGGAGAGGATTGAACGTCTGGAGGACGGCTCTCCTCTCCCGGGGCTGGGTTGTGGGCTTCAATCGCTCGCTGGTGGCCCCCGATGAAGATCGGGGGCACTGCAGCAGTGATGTCTTTGTGATGGTGGAGTTGCAGCAGACGTCAGCACGGTCGAGGTGCGCAGACATCATTGCACGTCTGCACTCCATTGACAGCCAAAAAAAAAAAGAGAAAACCCCACCCCTCCTGGATAGGCGATGGCTCCTCCATTGCTTGCCGCAACATGCCCAATGCCAAGCTTACCTCTCTCTGGCTCTCCCGATCCCCCAGTCTGCTCAGTTCCAGCGGTGCAGGGGTCCCCCGTCGGGATGGGAAGGCAAGGGAGTGTCTGTCCCCGATTCCCCAGAGAGAAGGTGGCTTCAGGCGGGCGGCACATGTTGAAGTGAGTGAGGATGCCTGAGAGAGTTCCAGATGACGGCAGCAATAAATAGAGTTCACAAAAAAACAAACAAAAAAAAAAAAACAATGATTGAGCATGGGCGTGTCAGCAGTGCCCTGTTGTAGGGGTGGAGGGAAAGGGTAAAGCAGAGTGGCGTAGAGGCAGGAGGGGAGTAGTATTGAAGCCCCAGGGATCCGAGGACAGTGGGAAAGGGGTAGGGGGGATGTGTGAGGGTGGATGGGGGATTAGCTGATAAGAGGCAGCAGGGGGGAAAATAGGAAAGGTGGAGGAGGGGAGGTGTAGGAGAGGGGGAAGTAGACCAAGGGTAAATAATGTAGGAGCATGACAGGTGAGAGGAGGGATAGCAGGGGAGGGGGAATGTTATAGAATGTGAAATGAGGGAAGAAGAAGACAGGAGAGGAAGGGGATGTTAGTGACAGAGCACACAGTAAGTTGGCTGGTTAAGGGAGTCGAATGTTAGGGGGGTGAGTGTGAAATCTGCAGAACACTTCGAAGAGGGAGGGAGCCCGTGAAGTGAATTTAATGCAAGGGAGGGGTTGAGTCTTTCTGGGAGGGTACTAAGGATATTAGAGAGGGACTTCAGAGCTCGGTGGGGGGGATGGCATAAACCATGAGAATAGGTAGGGAGAGGTGCAAAAGTTGACTGATTGGTTCACTCACACTACACAGCCTTTAAGAGTAAGACCAGCTTAGGGTGGGCGGGATGAGTTAAATGCTGGCAGTGCAACGAAATGCTGGAATGCTGAATACCTGCTGCAGGTGTGCTGTTGCAGGCTTCGGTGGAGCAGTAAGCTGCGCCTGGTATTGCTGCTGCAGTGGGGAGGGCCAAGACTTTGCCCTCACGACCAAGGGACTGCATGGTCCCACTGTTTGCCTGCAAGGTAAAATGAAAGAGGAAAAAGAGGATTATGGGGTCCTGGAGTTAGACGATGGGATGGCAGGGGTCAAGGTGGGAAACGGGAATGGCTAGACGAGAGCAGGGGAGTGACAAATAGAGTAAGGATTACTTCAGCAGCTGCTAACACATTAGGGTTACCATTTTTGCTGAATATCACAGTTAAAGATGGAGCACTGTATTAGGCTTAAACCATAGCTAAATTAAACGAGATCTAGCAGATGTAAAAGTCTCTTAAAGTACCAGTGGAAATCATGCAAAAGTAACAGTAAAACAGCTGTAGCGGGATGGATTTTCAGTCAGAACAGTTCCGCCGACAGGAGATGCAACGAAATGCTGGAATGCTGAATACCTGCTGCTGGTGTGCTGTTGCAGGCTCCAGTGGAGCGGTAAGCTGCTCCTGGTGTTGCTCCTGCAGTGGGGAAGGCCAAGACTTTGCCCTCATGACCTAGGGACTGCGTGGTCCCACTGTTTGCCTGTTGCTGGTGTGCTGTTGCAGGCTTCAGTGTAGCGGTACGCTGCTCCTGGTGTTGCTTCTGCAGTGGGGAGGGCCTAGACCTTGCCCTCACGACTCAGGGATTTAAAGATGGTACGAAAGCATCAACACTTGTCTTCACTGACTCGCACCGAGTTCGTTCAAAAGTCAGTACTTCTGTCTTACCTGGATGGAGGCACAACCAGTTCAGCCTCCAAAAAATTGATGGGGGCACACAGGAGGCAAGAAGCCAAAAAGATCTGATGTTTGCTGAGGTTATGCATGGCTGCTTGCTCTCACAGTGGGTGCAGGAACCAATTGGTGGGTAAGCAATCATAGATCTCATAATATCCAATCAGGATATTATTATGGATATCACAGTAGAGGACCCAGTAGGACAGAGTGACCACAACACTGTGGACACCCATCGATTGAATTACTGCGCAGTGGCCCCCGATTTTTAGTTATTTATTAAATCTTGGATTCCAAATACCTTTGAGCTAAAAGCTCGTTAACAAAGGTTCCACGTCAATAAATGAAAGGAAAATACATTTGGTACACTCAAGGAGTTAGATGCATTACAATTGGTAAAGAAACGACTACAATGCTTAAGAGTAGTTAAACGACAATGTACAGCACACATATTTGTACAAACAGTTCTTGTCAAAAGTAAGTAAGTTCTTGTCATAGGTGCATCATAAATGGAGAAAGACAGGAGACATGATATGTAACCAGCTCTTGTTAAAGTGTTGTACCGGTTAAACTAATTGAGATCAAAACTGTGATTACAAGGGTGGATGGGCTGGGAGTTGAAGGAGAAAATTAAGCAGAGGTAGAGAATAATGGTCTTAGGTAGATTACACGGCAAGAATACAAGGTAGTTAAGAAGGTAGAAGTTGAGGAGATGGGAGCTGGGTAGGAATTCCAATTCAAGTTTGATTAGGCATAGTGGAAGCAACAAACTGAATGTGGAACTAGGGTAGAACGATTCAATTAGAGGGATGATTAGTGAGACAGGGTGGAGGGGGGAAGAACCTTAGATCTAGGAGTGGCAGAAACTGGATAGAGTTGGAGAGGTGGTATAAGGTAGAACGGGTAGAGTAGGGGGTATGGGGAAAACAAGTGGGAGGAAGGGAGGAGGTAGCAGAGATAGGAAACCAAGAGCAACTTGTGTTGGAGGGTGGAATTGTTGTCTGATGTTGGTGGTTAGACCCCCACATTCACAGATATAGTTAGATGCTAGAAAACCGACTTGGAAAACAAATGATAGAATTAATCAAAGGTCAACTGTTTTCCAACTAAAATTCCCTTGTGCCTGTCCCATATGTGCTTGAAGTCCATTACTGTTCTTGCCCCCACCACCCCTGCTGGAAGACCATTCCAGGCATCCACCACTCTCAGTGATGTGGTTCCTTAGATCCCTTCTAAATTTTCCCCTTCCAGCTTCATTGCATGTTCCCATTGTCCTCATGTACCTACTCCTTTGAAAAAATACTTCCCTCCTATATCTTGCTCAACCCCATGAGGTATTTATAGGTCTCTGTCATATCCCCCCTCACTCTTCTTTCTTACAGGATGTCTGTATTGAAATCCCTTAATCCCTCCTCATAGGCATCTGATGCAGCCCCTGCAGCATTTTGGTTACCCTCCTCTGTACAGCCGACACCCTGTCTTTGTCCTTCCTGAGATGTGGCCTCCAGAACTGGACACAGTATTCCAGGTGGGGTCTCACCAATGAGCTATGCAGCGGCAATACCTCTTCCCTCCATCTGCTGGTGATACCCCACCCTGTGCACCCCAGCATCTCAGTGGCCCTGCCTTCGTCTTTGTCACACTGCCTTGCCACCTTGAGGTCATTAGGTGCGACTGCTTCTAGATCTCTTTCCTGTTTGGTGGCCATCAATACCTTCCACCCCATATTATACTCTTCCTTTGGGTTTCTCTGCCCCAGGTGCATGATTTTGCACTTTTTCGCATTGAAACCCAGCTGCCATACCCTTGACACCTACTTGAGTTTTCTCAGGTCTTTGCACATTCTCTCTACCCTCTCTGGTGTGTCCAACCTATTGTAGATTTTGGTGTCATCTGCAAAGAGGCATACCTTCCCTTCCTGCTCTTCTGCACTATTACTAATAAAGACATTAAAGAGGAGTGGACCCAGTACTGAGCCCTGAGGTACCCCATTGGTCACTCTCCCTTCTCCCGAGTGAATTCTGTTTACCACCACCCTCTGTGACCTAGCCATCAGCTAATGTCGTACCCAGTTTACCACAGTAGGACCCACCTCTAAACTGCTCAGTTTCCTAATGAGCTTTCTGTGTGGTACTATATTGAAGGCCTTGCTGAAATCTTAAGTGGGCCATATCCTCCAGCCCACCCTGATCTATTTCCTTGGTCACCCAAAGAAATCTTTCATCACCCCCCCTTTCCCTCCCCGTGAATACAGGCTGCATCAGGCCTTGTAACCTGCAGGATTCATGATACTCCCCTAACCTTTCATGCAAAAGTGACTCCATTACAATGTAAAGAAGTACAAAATCATACACTTAGGGTACAGAAACCCAGAGTCTGAGTATAAAATGGAGGAGTGGTACTGGTGTCCACCAAACAGGAAAAAGACGGGGGGGTAATCATATCTGATGACCTAAAGGTGGCCAAACAGTGTGACAAGGCATTAGGGAGAGCCAGAGGGATGCTAGGTTGCATAGGGAGGGGTATCACCGGCAGAAAGAGGGAGGTGGTGATATCTCTGTATAAATATCTGGTAAGACTTTTACCTAGAGTACTGTGTCCAGTTCTGGAGACCTCATCTCCAGAAGGATATTGACAGAGTAGAGGCAGTACAAAGAAGTGCAACCAAAAGGATGCAGAGTCTACACTAAAAGCCTTACGAGGAGAGACTGAAGGATCTCAATTTGTACACTCTGGAGGAAGGGGGGGGTTAACAGAAATGTTCAAATACCTCATGGGTATAAATAATGTTCTAGAGGAAAGCCTTTTTAAGAAAAACAGATGCTCAAGGACAAGGGGTCATGCTATGAAGCTGGAGGAGGGTAGACTTGGGGGAGATGGTAAAAAAGCACGTCTTCACGGAAGGGGTGGTAGATGCCTGGAACAGCCTTCCTGAGGATATGGTAGGAGTAAAAACTGTAACAAGATTCAAGAAAGCATGGGATAGGCATAAGGGAACCTTAGTGGTAAAGCGGGGGGAGGGGAGTAAAGCAGGAGATCAAGTAGGGTCTGCAGTGTTACAGCAGGTAGGAAAAATGGGCTGACTAGTGGGCCAAGCGATCCTTATCTGCTATCAAACTCTGTGTAATCTATGTAATTGCCGTCCCCACCACTATTGTCAGACTGACTGGCCTACAGTTGCTAGTCTCCTCCCAGATACTGCTTTTATGAAGTGGGACTACATCTGTCTTGCAGTCCTCTCGTACCACTCCTGTTTCCAGTGAGTTGTTGAATAGGGCTGTCTGGTGCAGTGTATACCTCCCCAAGTTCCGTCAGCACCCTTAGGTGTACTCTGTCTGGCCTCATAGCTTTGTTCACTTTCAAATACGCAGTTCCTTCCAGTGCACTCTCCTCTGTAAATGGACTGGTGTCTATCTACCTCCCTCCCTCCAGTGTTCCTGCTGCATTTAAATGGTCCATCCCCTTCTCCTTCCGCAGTAAAAACTGAACAGAAGTATCTGTTCAGGATGTCAGCTTTTTCCTGATCCCCCTTTGCACAGTGTCCCCCATTCTTTTTAACCTCACAGTCCCTCCTCTTGTCTTGCTCTTCTCACTTATATACAGTGTTCTCTCACTATAACAAATACCTTGGGAGCCAGAATAGTCATTTGTTATAGCGGTGTGTTCGTTATATAGCGGCATGTTTGTTATACTGAGGGGTGCACTTGCGCTGTTTGGTAAACTGATGTAGACACAGTAAATACTTGTAAATTCATTAGAGCTTTATTAACAATGGCTCAATCATTAAAAATAAATAAAACTGTGCATTTATTTAATTCCACTTCATTTAACTTGTTTCAGTCATGATTAGTTCAGTGCTTTAGTTTGGGTCATCACTGTGGCTTAGGCTTTGAAGTACTCCTCGCTCTGTTTAGTGGTTTTAGCAGCTAAGTCCTTGGCTAAAGACAGTAAATGCCTAATTTGTAAAACCTTAATGGGGCGTGATCATTGTGGTTATAGCCAGTCAAGTCCACACTGTAGAGTGCGTATCGCTTCACTGTATGGTGGTGTTACAAACTCCTCCTTCTCAGAACCTTCTTCCCGATCCTCCTGGTCGTCCTGCACCTGCACTGCACATGTTACGGTGTTTACAGTTTCACAGTGAGTGAGCTGCTCCACAGTTTGTGTATTGTGTCATCGATTGTTGGCCAGTCCTCAAAGATGTTCGCTGTGTCAGTCAGCAAGTTGAAGTCTGCAGCAAAGGTAACGATCTCCCCTGTATCTGGTTCTTCCTCCTCGTCTGCCATCAGTGAATCTGCAAAGACAAGACCAAGGGTGGATAGCCAGCAGTGGTTGACAGTAGTCACACTGACATTTTCCCAAGCTTCACTAGCCAGCATTGCTACACTATTAAGGGTAAGGGATTTTAGAAAGGCAGGCACCTGCACTCCTCCTGCTGCAACTAAGTCACGTAGCACCCTTTTCCTGTAATGTTTTATGAGCATGGCTGTTATGCCACCATCCATAAGCTGAATCCGGGAGGTTGTGGTTTTAGGCAGGAACAGTGCTTTTATTCTTCTCTCTGGTCTGAAGTTTGGACTCAGGTGGGTGAGGGGGGTATTGATCAAGTAGCAGAAAAGCTTGAGTGGGAAGTTTCATTTTATTAAGGAGGGTTCTCACTGAGGGGATGAATGACTCTGTGAACCAATGTTTAAAAATGTTGGAAGTCATCCAAGCATACTGACAGTGATTGTACTTTATGGGGAGAGATGCCATGTTGACATGATGAAAGCACCTTGGATTGGCAGACTTCCCAATGCAAAGAGGCTGAATCTTGTGTGACCGTGTGGCATTGGTGCAAAACAAGAAAGATACTCTGTCCTTGGACACTTTGAAATCTTTTGAGGCATTCTCCTCATTTCTGCTCACCAGTGTTTGGTCTGGGAGGCACCGCCAGAATAAGCTGGTTTCATCGGCATTGTAAACATGTGCTTGCAGGTGCCCCAGGGCAGACAGGATTCTGTGTAGCTTGGACAGAAACTCCATGGCGGCTTTGTCATCGCAAGATCTTTATTCGTCTGTTATGCTGACTTGCCATGTTCCATGTCGGTGCTGAAACACCACAACCAACCTGAGGAATGTAGACTGAATCTGCGCCATGGATTTTTAGAGAACAGCCCATCCTTTTGTTTAAGGATAACCCCTGACACTGGGACACCCATTGAGTGCCGCTGCTCAAAGCCCAGCTGTGTAGCTTGGCCAGTCTTCCCTTCGTCGGGCTTTCTTAGTTTTCTGTGAGCCATTCCTTGAGAGTCCAAGCACTTACCAGGAAAATCCCACAAGCCATCCTCTTGCTTCTTCCACGTACAGATAGTGGATTTTGAATACCCAGTTTCTGCACAGATCTTGGATAAACTCTCGCCCGCTTTCAGTGTGTCAAAAAATACAGTTCTGTCTGCATGCTGTAACCAGGCCATTCTTTCTCTACTGTAGCTGTACTGTAGTTTGGAACAGACTAATGGTAGCTGACAGTAACAGCCTATTTGAACCTGAAGCACAGCTGACAACCATTCCATGATTGAGCTAATTGACACTGACATTTTGTGATTGAAATTGACAGATGCAACTGACGTGTGTCAGCTGATCTGTCAGTTTCAGTCTCGAGTGTCGAGAGCCAGAACCTGCATTTATTATATGCAGAGATGAGTTATAGCAAGGTTCACTATAGCAATGGAGCACTGTACCTAAAAAAAAAAAAAAAAAAAAAAAGTCTTTCCAGTTTAGTTACTCCTCTGGCTATCCTTTCCTCAGTTTGCACTTTGGCGTTCCTTACCACTTTCCCTTCTGCTTTCCCTGGTGCACTTCCCTATCCTTTTCCTTCTGCATCTTTTCGTACCTTCTGAGTGCTAACCTTTTAGCCTTAACATTTTCAGCTACTTCCCTTGAAAGCAACAACCATCTGTTTTTTTTCTTCTGGTTTTGCTCACTTCTTTTACACAGGAGTTTGTTGCCTTTACTGGGCTAGTAAGATGGAAATGCATAGGAAACCAATATGGGTGGTAAGACTCGTGAAAGACGCTATTTGGGAAACAAAAGAAACTTTTTGGGTCTACAAAGAGGAGCAAAATGAAACCACGTAGAAAAGATGAAAAAAGATGGCGAGTGTGGAGGAGGGAGAGAGGAAAGTGAAAATATTGATGAGCACTTGATACAGGGCAACTAACGAATAGTATGATAACATTTGGAGATATGGCTAGTCACAAGCCAACATAAAGCAGGATGTAGAAGGTCTGGAAAAGTGCCAGGTAATGTAAAGTAATGCACGTTGGAAGCAGAACTCTGCATATGTATTTGTGCAACAGTTCCAGTTCAGGTGGAGCACTCAAAAGAGAAAAGGGACCTGGGGGTGATAATGAGCAGTAGTCTGAAACCCTCTTCCCAGTGCAGAAAAGTTAGGGTATGGAAGGTAGACAGGATGTTAGGATGCATAAGGAGGGGCTTCACTATTCACAGAAGGGAGTAGGGTTACCGGCAGTCCTGTATTTTACGGGATGTCCCGTATTTCGCACTATTTTCCCTTGTCATGTTTGAAATTCATATGGGACGCCTATTGTCCCATATTTTTGGTTGCCCCCTGTAGTACCATAAAAAAAACTCATTCTCCCAAGATTCTAACGGGCCAGTGACTGTGGTGGAGCTTGTGCGCACGTGGGTTCCGGGGATATCACATGACCATCACATCAAGGGGGGAAGGAAGCCGCCTTGCTGCTGCTGCTCTGCGAGAAGCTCTCCTCATCTCTCAAGCTGCTTGCTGCTTTGGGGGAGACTAGAGCAGTAGTGCTGCACTGCTGCTGTGTTTGCCTCGGTGCTGCTGCTTGCCAGGAGTGAGAGTCAGAGACTTAAAGACCCAGACCAGAGGGAGTAGAAGCAGAAGAGAGTTCTTTCTTTGGTCAGGGGGATGGGGTCTGGGCATCTCTGGCCGGTGGGCAGACGCAACTGAATAAATCATCAGGAGCCAAGTTGGAGGAGTCCAAGACAAGTCAGAGTCAGTCATGATTGATTGGAGAAGGAGGAGTAGGCTCCAGGACTGATTAACAGCACCCCTAAACAAGCACCACGACATGGTGACCTCCGTGACCGACCGCCGCCGGGACCGGTTGACTCAAAATTTCTTCATTGTGGGGCGGGCCGGCTGAGTGAGTGCTGCAGTGCATGTTCTAGCTGTCTGGTCGGGTGGTAGCTGAGAGTCGCGAGGAGAAGGAGAATGGATAGAAGGAAGAACAACCCTGGGCCTGGCTAGCCTAGTACTGTGTGGGCCACTGCTGGCAAGTAAAAGTAAGTGCTCTGCTCTCTATTCTGCAGCCTCTGCAAGTGCTCAGTTTGCTCACAGTCACTTTACTGATAGAATTTGATGATGTGACACTTGTTATTTTTTGATTCTGTGTATAAGTTAAGTTACTGCCGGGGGTAGTATGCAAGGTGAGCTAGCGCCTGCCTGGGGGAGAAGAATGAGCAGCAGGGTCGTGGTGATGATGATGAACTGGCACAATGTCAGCCTCAGAAGTGGAAGGGAGGGGCAAGGCAGGGGGTGGGGGTCTGTCCATTATTTTTGAAATCCAATGTTGGCAACCCTAGAAGGGAGTTAATACTCCCACTGTACAGGTCACTGGTTCAATGACCCCTGGAGTATTTAGTACAGTTCTTGAGCCCACCTCTGAAGGAATGACAGAGATGGGTTGGAAACTTTACAGAGAAGGCCAACAAAAATGAGCCAGGTGCAGCAGGGACCATGAGCACAAGGAGAGGTTGGAGGGTCTAGGTATGTACTCTCTGGAGGATGGAAGAGAGAGGGGGATATGATAAAAACATACAAATATATACAGGGATACCACAGGGTAAACTCCAGAGACTTGTTCACGTTAAGGGACAGTTTATCCACTACAGGGCACAATCTCAAGCTGGATTTGGGGGGGGGGGGGGTTAAACATGAAGTGAGGAAGTATTTTTTCATAAAGCAGTTGGTGAAGGGGTGGAATATTCAAACTGTGTAATCATATTGGGACTATAGCTAGGTTCAAAACACAGTGGGATGCCTTTTGTGGGGCTATTACAAAGTAACTGTTCCTTTTTTTTTTCTTTTTTTGAAATTCAAGATCTTACTTCGAGAGGGCTCTTGCAGTAGGTAATTACATATAGGACTGACGTTGGCAGGACCCCACGGAAAAATTTCTAGCTAGCAGTCCCTGGCGGGGACCGACCCCACGTTAGGTGACCGGCGTCAGGCGACATTGGTATAAAGGCGGTCCCTGGCGCCTGCCTTCCAGTTCTTTCCCGCCGTCAGCTCGTGCAGCGTCTCGCGGTTAAGTTCCTGTTGCTCAGTCCTGTTACTTCGTTGGTTTTCCGAAAAAGTTTTCAGTATTGTATTTTATATTTCTATCGTCAAGCGAACATCGGTATATGTCATCCCTTCAAAAATAAGTGCGACTAAATGCGGCGCCCAACTGCCTCACAAAGATGGTCACTCCCTCTGCCTTTCTGCTTAGGCCCGACCCACGCGGTCGACAAGTGTCCGCACTGCCCTGCGTTTCAACCTTTGACCACCCACAGGCAGCGTAGCAGTCTCTCAAAGCCCATCTCCTCAAAAAAAGATGTCCGCGATGGAGAAGGAGTTGAAGGAAACTTGACGGCGTCGACCTCCCTGAAGGCCACAAAGCGGGACAAGAAGGCACGGGAGAAGGCCTCCTCCTCCGCGACTCCGGCCGGAGTCACGGGCAAGATAACATCCCCTCAGGAGATCGCCCGATGGCAGCCTCCAAGGCTTTGGAGGAGGTGTCGCCACCCGTCGGGTCGCGTTGAACCCGCGGGTGCCTCCAGGCAAAAAGGCTCCAGCCCCCAGTACCGAGCTTGCCCCCCACCTGAGTGCGGGCACCTCCCTCATGACCCGGACGTCGGAGCGCACGGCGTCCGCGAAGAAAGGCCACTAAGGCGCTCGACCCTTCGGGCGGCGCGTAGCAGTGTCCCCTCGGACGGGCCTTCTCCATCCTCGGCCCGTCTCCAGCGGGGACCCCCGAGCAGGATGCCAGCTCCTCTAGCATCCGCCGGGATTCGCCCCTAAGCCACCGTTGGCTCGTCAGTCACCTGGGCTCCCTGCAGCCTTCGCTACCGTCAGGGGCCAGAGTCCCATGCCCTTCCCGGGGATTTTTCCCCTCCGTCCCCGGACGAGGCTCGGGATCCTGGGCTACTGTCCAATCCTCTTCCTACAGAGCCGGATCTGACGTCAGCTCCCCTGACACCGGCCCCGGCTCCTCCGACGCCGGCCCCGACACCGGCCCTGCCGACCCCGGTTCTGACACCGGCCCCTCCGACGCTGACAGGGGATATTCCTGTTCCATCGGGCCCTCCACCCCACGGGCCTGTCCCGGCTGATCCGCCCGTGGAGTACCCGGCTGGGCCGTCTGCTCCGGCAGCTCCTCCAGTGCCTGGGTATCCACCGTCCTATCCGACGCCGGTTTTCCCGGGTCCGCAGTATCCGGCGACGCAGTACCCGGTGCCGACTCCTCCAACGCTGCAGTAACCGGGTCCGGTATACCCGCAGCTGGGTTACGGATACTCTCACTACGGATTTCATCCGTACAACTATCCCCCTCCTCCTCCTCCTCCACCGCCCCCTAGGCCACCGGTGGATCTCCAGGAGACTCCTGCCTCCTGGTGGGCTGAGGCCAAGGGTCAGCTCACCAAGGAAGTTGAGAGCCGTCTTATGGCGACGGTGCCACCCCCGGCTCCTGTACACCCCAGACGGCACACTCCCTCTCCACCTCCGGATTCCCGGGCTTTGCCCTCGGGATCCAGAGAGGGGCAGGACACGCGTTCTGGGATTCCCCTAAGGAACCCGTTCCTCCCCTAGGCAGCTAGGAGTCTTACTCTGCTTCAGATTCTTCTTCTTCTTCTCTCTTGGCGCCTCCGATGGGTGTTCTGAGAAGACAACGAGCCGCTCTCCGTCCAAGCCCGGCCGAGGACTCCTCCGAAGTCTCCTCCGGAGGATCCTTCCTTCATGGAGTTGCTCAGGAAGATCCAGGAAGTCCATCAGTGGCATTCCTTAGAGCCAGATCCTCAACGGGTTAAACTCGCCGAACATCTGGACTTGCCCCTTACGGCTCCTACCCTAGTGCCACCCTGGATCGAGCCTCACGCCCACCTTGCTTCCACTATTTGGAAGCAACCGTCGGCTTTAGCCCCATTTCCTAGGAAGTCGAACAGGCTATACCAGGCTCTGGAGGGTGTAGACTTCTTAGACTCTCACCCCCGTGCAGACTCGGTTGTGATTAGCGCCACTCACGGCCGGTCAGCACACCCGAAACACTTGAGCTCGTCTCCCCCGGATAAGGAATCCCGCCTTCTGGATCAGTATGGAAGGAAGATCTACACTTCTTCTGCACTGGGGATTAGGGCCCTGAATTATGTAGCACATATGGGGGATTACCAGAAGGCTGTCCTTACCCAGGCAGAATCTAAGATTGACTCCTTGCCTGACTCCCAAGTCAAGCAGGAGTTAGCCGACCTGGTCCGTTCTGCTCGTTCGGCCAGTCGTCGTATTCTGAGGACAACCTATGATGCAGTGGACACCGCAGGATGGAGCTCTACATTCGCCGTAAAGTCTTCGGCGTCATGCATGGCTCCGTGTGTCAGGTCTGGTCCGGGAGGTGCAGTCAGCAATTCAAGAAGCACCTTTCAGGGGTTCTGTGCCTTTCGGCGGTGATGTCAAGGACATCATCACTGACTTGCAGGAGAAGGGGACGGCCCTTAAATCTGTTGATTCAATGTACCGTCCCCATCCCCCACAGCGCCGTCCCTTTTGCAGATGCAGCCGGCCTCAAGCGAAACCTCAGGGAAGGCGGGCCACTAAACGTCGGGCCCCCACAGCTGCCAGGCCCCCGCCACCCAAAAACAGCTGCGGTGCTGCCTCGCACCACCTGACTCCTTCCCTCTCCCACCGCCTCCAGACGCCCTGGAGGAACCGGTAGGAGGGAGGTTCTCCCTCCACCTTCCGGGTTGGGAGAGGATAACATCGAATTCATGGGTGCTTCAGATCATAGCAGAGGGGCACTCCATAGAGTTTCTCCAGAAACCTCCACGTCACCCCGCTCTGAACTCCTCTTACTCAAGGGACCATCTTCCTTTGGTCAGGGAAGAAATCTCTGCTCTCCTTGTGAAGCAGGCTATAGAGCCCGTCCCCCTCACCTCCACGGGACGGGTTACTATTCCCATTTCTTCCTCGTACCAAAGAAGACGGGAGATCTCAGACCCATTCTCGATCTCAGCTCCCTGAACCTATATGTGGAATACAAGAGGTTCAGGATGCTGTCCCTTCAAGCTCTCTTGCCCCTGCTCCGGCCGGGCCAATGGCTTTGTGCACTGGATATGCAGGATGCATACCTGCACATCCCCATTCGCCCTTCGCACTGAAAGTACCTCAGGTTTGCGTTCCAGGGGTACCACTACCAATTCCGGGTGCTCCCTTTTGGTCTTTCCTTGGCTCCCCGAGTCTTTACCAAATGCCTGGCGGTGGTAGCGGCCCACCTGCCTACTTTGGGAGCTCAGGTTTTTCCCTACCTGGACGACTGGCTCCTGGCGGCCCCGTCCAGGGAGGAACTCCTGCATTTACTCTCCCTCACCCAGCAGGTTTTCACTGGCCTGGGTATTACCATCAACCATTCCAAGTCTCACCTGGATCCTTCACAGAGGCTCCAGTTCATCAGGGCAATCCTCGACACGACAATGTGCAAGGCCTTCCTGCCTCCGGACAGGGGCCTCCCTCAATCCAGATTTCCTCCTATCCAGACACAGGAGGGTTCCGGCAAGGTCGGTGCTCCGTCTACTGTGGCTTATGGCGGCCATCCAGCCGGTTTCTTGTGGCAGCGCCTCCACACGAGAATCTCTCAGTGGACTCTCCGATCTCAGTGGGATCAACGGGTAGACGACCTAGATCATCTGGTTCTGATCTCCTCGCCGATGGTAAGAGACTTGCAATGGTGGATGGTTCGAGAGAACCTATTCCAAGGGGTCTCCTTTTTTCTTCCTCCCCCCGATCAGACTCTGACCACGGACGCTTCAGGCGAAGGTTGGGGAGCCCATCTGGGTCCTCGCCGAACCCAGGGCCTGTGGTCAAAGTTGGAGTTAGTTCTCCACATCAACGTGCTCGAGCTTCGAGCAGTGCTGTATGCTCTCAGGCCCTTCACCAATACATCCTTCCGGTCACCTAGCTGTCCAAGCGGACAACATGTGCATGGTGTGGTACATCAACAAGCAGGGAGGACTCGGTCCTACCGCTGTGCAGGGAAGCGATGAGGGGTTTGGAATGGGCAACGCTTCACAACCTTCACCTCACGGCGATCCATGTTCCGGGAGTCGACAGTGTCCTGGCAGACAGACTAAGTTGCTCGTCGGCTCTACCACACGAGTGGGAATTGGACGAAAAAGTTCTAAAAAGCATCTTCCAAATTTAGGGGACCCCTCAGATAGACCTGTTCGCCTCCTCCCAAAATGCAAAGCTTCCAATCTTTTGCTTGCTCACTCCAGAGCGAGGCGCTTTCTGGAGCGACGCTCTATCTCTATGCTGGAAGGGCAGATTCGTCTATGCTTTTCCCCCAATTCCTCTGGTCCCTCGTGTGCTGCAGAAGCTTGCTTTGGAAGGAGTGAGAATGATTCTGATCGCTCCTTTCTGGCCCAGGCAAATTTGGTTCTCTCTTCTACAACAATACTCAGAGGATCCTCCTCTTCCTCTTCCTTTATCTCCAGGATTGCTGACCCAGGATCAGGGACCCTGGTCCATCCGGGACTCAAGTCCTTCAACTTCATGCATGGCTCCTGCAGACCTAGCTCAATCTCGTTTTGGCGTTTCTCCTAAGGTGGCCGAGATTTTGGTGGAGGCTAGAAAATCCTCCACTAGGTCCACCTATGCCATGAAATGGAAAAGATTTTCCATCTGGGCTGCGTCCAGGAGCGTGGAGCCCTTTTCTGTCCTGTGACCATTCTTCTTGAGTACACGTCATCTTTTGACCTGGGTCTCAGTCACTCCTCTTTGAAAGTCCATATGGCGCTATTTCAGCCTACCATGTCCCTTTCACTGATAAGGCATTTGCCCAGCTGGAGGTATCAAAACCTTCCTTAGAGGGTCCTTCATCTCAGGCCCCTGTCAGGACTCCAGCTCCCCTTGGGACTTGAACTTTGTTCTCGAAACTTACCCTTCCTCCTTTTTGAGCCTCTGCGGCTTCCATGAACTGAAGTTTTATCATGGAAGGCGGCTCTTCTTGGTGGCCATTACTTCTGCTACTTAATTTCGCGCTCAGGCCCTTATGTGCAAAATCCCTTATCTGATTTTCACAAAAGAGCAGTAGTTCTTTAAGCAATCCTAAGTTTCTTCCAAAGGGTGGTAGCGGAGTCTACCTTAAATCAGTCTATTGAATTACCTGCCTTTTTCACGCAGTACTCCAACCAAGGAGAATACTTGCTCCATACCATGGATGTCCACAGGATTCTGAGATACTACACCGATAGGACGAAGGATCTCAGAAAGACTGATCAGTTGTTTGCCTCTTTTGCTCACAAAAGGGAAGGCAATGCTGTCTCCAAGCAATGCCTATCAAAGTGGTTGGCTCATTGCATCACTTTCTGTTATGACAAGTACAACAAGACCCTACCGGGTCAAGTCAGAGGTCACTCAACTCGTGGAGTGGCAGCCTCTTGACTTGTTTCAAGAATGTGTCTGCGGCAGACATCTGTGCTGCCGCCACTTGGACTTCTGTCCATACCTTTACTAAACATTACAGTTTGGACATTGCCTCTCGCCGTAGAGCAGGCTTCGGGTTAGCTGTCTTGCAAGGCCTCCTATCTTGAGGTTTGCAAGGTTGTTTGCTGCTACTTGGAGTAGTTCCTCCTCCCGGTGCCTTTCATTTGTTCCAGACTGCTTGGGATTCTGTCCTATATGTAATTACCTACTGGAAGAGCCCTCTCGAAGTAAGATAGTACAGTTACGTAGAACTTACCGTAACAGTACATCTTCGAGAGAGCTTTTGCAATGGTAATGTCTCCACCCTCCATCCCCTAGGCTTTTTCAGCTCCTTTTCCATTGAGGGAAATATCTGCTTCTCTCTCGTCCGGCCTTCCGGGCCTGTGGCGGGAAAGAACTGGAAGACAGGCATCCGGGACCGCCCCTTTATACCGACGTCGTCTGACGCCGGTCACCTGACATGGGGGCAGTCCCTGCCAGGGACTGCTAGTTAGAAATTTTTCCGTGGGGTCCTGCCGACGTCAGTCGTATATGTAATTACCTACTGCAAGAGCCTCTCTCGAAGATCTACTGTTACGGTAAGTTCTTACGTAACTGTACTTTTATTGTATTTTAACCAACAAAGGCCATAACACAGACACATTATGTGAATGAAAGTAAGGTGATAAACTGCAGCCCGTGTCAGGCCCCCCTCCCTAACCCTACCCCTCCCTCCTGGCTTGGCCTCACTGTTCCTTTCTGATGGTCCAGCTTTCTGGGTGGCTGAGGGGCCGGAGTTCCTGAGAATCAGGACTCTCAGGGAATCTCATTTACATGAGTAAGGGGCCCACCACCCAAGCAACTGCAGAGATGGGTAAGCCTTGCCCCACCGGTACCTATTTCAAAGCCCCGGGGGGGCTGGTGCGGCCCTATCCATTGGGCCTGCTTGGAATGTTGGGGTGGGGGGGACTCTTCCTGCCCCCTCCAGTTCTGAGTCAGGGGTGGGAGTTTGGGATTGCCCTTCCCTCCACTTGGAATGGTAGAGGGGGGTTACACCAGTTGCTTGGGCTCTGCAGTTCACAAAACAGGCCCTTATTTTAGCCTCTCGGGAGTTACCTTCAGAACCTCCTCCAGCTCCCTCTCCTTCTCCTACCCTCCACTTCTCTGTGCTACTGGAGGACGTCTGTACACTCCTGCAGAAGAGGGCCAGAGAACCAGCTCCCTAAGATCTAAGGAACAGGGAGGTTCTGTTCTCCTTTCCTCTGGTCCTCGAGTCCATGGGGGACTCATGGCTCATCCTTTTTATTTATTTTTTTCTATTTCCATTTTTGAAATAGCCAGATGGAGCATTAATACAGGTTGACATGATACATTTCAGAAGTTGATGCAATACTAGATATGTGATATACATTCAAGGAGGTCCATTTAAGAGCATTAATAGATAAGGAACAATAAGGGAGACCGTGATACTGGTTAGATTCTATTAAAAGCAACAGTTTAAGCGTATTTTCCCTTAAAATTTTCCCTGCCCATGTAAGTGTAGGTAAATACCAAGTTCCATGGGGGTACCCTGGGAGGTTTCATTATGTAATAGGGGGGCCATTGTAAGAAAATAGTGTCCATCAATATGTGGAGGCAGTTCTGTGACTCCTTTTACGGGGTAGAGCCCTAATTTATAAATTAGACTAATGAATTAAGTTCTCCCCCATACAGCCACTGACATCGCGGGGGGTTGGGGGTCACAGGGCTGGCTGGCTCCCATCAAACAGAATCCAGAATCAGTTCCAAATTGTATCATTTTCTCAGGGGACCAGGTCTGGTCTTGATTGAGAAATGCTCATGAACCAAGGGGTCCAGCTGTTCGTCAATCTAGGGATTTTATTTTGCAGTTTGGCTGTCATGTTCCAGCTTATACATTTCATATATTGCGTCCTCCCATGAGGACATACTGGGAAGATCTGGTTGGAGCCAGAGTCTAGTGGTACACTTTTTGGCTGCTCCCAATAGAATGTTGAGCAGGTATGTTTGGTGGGATTGTTTCAATTGTTTCGGATAGTGTAATAATAACCCCATCGCTGGGGAAAGAGTTCCCAGATCTGGGAATAAATCTGAGACTCGTTTATTTACCCCATCCCTAAATAAGGATAATACTGAACAGAATCAGAATACATGCGAGCATGTAGCTATCTCACAACCGCAGAGTTTCCAACAGGTGAAGTCTGCTGATTTGGAATATTTGGCTGTAATCTGTGGAGTACGAAAGTATCGAGATGCCACTTTCCAAGAAAATTCTCTCCAAGTATACGAATTTGACGTTTTGTGCTGTCTTCTCCAGATGTGAAGCCAGTCCTCCTGAGACAGCTCCACCTGTAACTCTGCTTCCCAAAGAGACTGCACAGGTTCTATGACCTGGGTGGGGGTACCTTGCAAGGCCTTATAGATTTTGGAGATTATGTGGCTACAATCTCCACTCTCTGCAAATTGGATTAGGAGGGAGTGTATAGGGGGATCACCTGTGAGGAGGCATCACACCAATTTTAATGTTAAGAAAGTGCGAATGGCTGAGGTTGGCGCTGGGCGCCACCGTGCTTCATGGCGACCGAGTTCGGGGAGCGGACTCGGGTGGCGAGTCGGCTTTGAGGGAGAGGGAGGATTGGCGTCCCAATGGATGCTCCTCCCTCAGGGGTGGGAACCAAGAATGCACTCGCGTTCTGCATCCCCTTCGGAGCCGGTGGAAGCACCGACAATTGAAGGGGATGGAGGCGGCTCTGTTCTTCGGAGCCGGGGAGGGGGAACGTTGACGGCGCATGAGAGGTCTGGCGTGCGTCAGCACGCTACCTACTCGGGATGTACGTCCTAGCACTCAACGTCCCTGAGGGTAGGGGGAAAAACAGGGAGAAAAATGGAAAAACACCTCCCGGCAGCCTAGATGATAGCCTGTCCGGTACCATCCGAACCACCAAAGAGGACAACCCCAATGTGCAGGAGGGGGAAAGGAGGAACTCCAGGGCAGATCCCACTGAAGGTGGAACGGGGGGTTGAGAGGAAGGAAGGAGAGGTCTCTGGGAGCAGGCAAGGAGGGATAAAAAGGAAAATAAAATAAAAAAAAAAAAAAGTGCCAAATGTGTAGGTATCGAAAGAAATCCTTCCACGGTGGAGACAACTTCTGTCTGATTTGTTCAAATGTTTTAAGGATTCCCTTATCAAAAAATTGATAGGTGTTCTTGAGACCTAATTGGCACCACTTTATAAAAGTGTGGTCTGACTGAGCAGTGCCGAACACCAAGTCCATGGCTGGGATTCCCATCCATACGGATAAAAATCTGTTTTCCGGGAGGGAGAGAAATGCCATCCAGCTCTCTAGTAATAGCTTGGTAAACCAAGAACCCTGGTCAGATTGAGTTAATTTGTGTGGTTGAAAAATTAGATAGGAGTCCACAGGGCGCACCGCCATAGCCCTTTCCACTGAAAGCCAAGGGGGTGATTGAGCTGGTGGTAATAACCATGAGGTTAAGTGTGAAAGCAGGGCTGCCAACCAGTATCTATATATATATTAGTCAATGCCAGTCCGCCTTTCACCTTTGGGAACTGAAGCTTATTTAGTGCTATCCGCGATTTATCTCCTGCCCATAGGAATCTTCTTATGGAGCCTTCCCAGGGCCGTATGTCCTTCAACAAGGGAGGTGTCGGGATATTTTGCATTAGATCAAGAATTTTGGGGAGGTTATTCATTTGGATAGATTGGACTCTAGAGATTAGTGAGAGTGAAAGGGGTGTCCATTTCAGAAGATCTGACCTAATTTGTGTGAGGACAGACGTATAGTTCAGTAACTTTCTGTGGAATTTTAATTCCCAGTTATGTAATATATGGCTTATTCCATTTATAGTTATAGTTTTACACCAGACCCTGGGGGCAGGGGTGTTGAATTATTATTGTTTTTGTGGCTCATCCTGGTTCTGAGGACTCCAGACTTCCATGTTCAATACTCTGGATCCAGGATGATCATCCTGCCAGGCCTGTTGCCCCTCCTGGACCTGTGACACCTGCAGTTCCACAACCAGAAGATGATGTTCAGGTTTGTTCCCCTACAAGGCCTGCAGCCTGTACTGCACAGCTGGGGCAAGTTATGCTCCCTAGTCATGCAGGATGCATCCCTGCACATCACGGTTTGTGCTCCCCACAGGACGTCCTTTAGGTTCCTGTTCCTGGAGGATTATTACCAGTTCAGGGCCTTGCCCTCTGGCTTGTCATCTGTGTCACGGGTCTTTACCAAATGCTTGATGGTTGTGGCAGTAGCTCTCAGGAGGGAAGGACTGCATGTTTTCCCTTACCTGGATGACTGGTTGCTCCAAGCCCAACCCGAGAAGCCACTGTTCCACGCCTGGGCGTGTCGCAGACAGCTGTTCCATACCTTAGGGCTCATGGTCAGTCTGCCCAAGTCAGTCTTGAACCCCCTGTCCATGCCTGCAGGACGTAAGAGCTGTGCTGGACACTGCCCAGGGTGCGGCTTTCTTGCTTTACAGCACCTGGTATATCACAGCCAGGACATTCCTGCAGTTGCTGAGCTTGATGGCTGCAGCCCTTGTCATGGTGCCCTGGTGACACCGCACATGCAGAGTTCCCAGTTGACCCCAATAGTCCTGTGGGATCTGCACCCTGCAATCTAGGACAGTAGGTTCTAGTCACTTTGCTAGTAAGGGAAGTGCTCCGGTAGTGGATGGAACCCATCAATTTTCCCTAGGGGGTTCCTTTCCTGCATGCCTTCCCTTACCACTCCTTCAACACAGATGCTTCAGGGATGGGCTGGGGAGCGCACCTGGGCCCTCACAGGACGTGGGTACGTGGACCTCACTGGAGAGTTTCCTCCACATTAATGTCCTTGAGAGGAGAGCCAACCTATATGGCCTGCAAGCCTTCGGGGACTATCTGGCCCCAGAACCTCTTCTAGTGCAGTCGGCAAACGTCACTGTAGTGTACTACATCCACAAGCAAGGGGGCCCATTCATACCCCTTATGTAGAGAAGCGATGAGGGTCTTGTACTTGGCTCTAGATCAAGGTCGAGACCTGTTGGCAGTCCATGTGCCCGGTGTCCAACATGTCTTGGCAGACAGGTCAAGCAGGTCGCTGTCCAGGATGCATGAGTGGGACATGCTGATCTCTATTGTTGCAGACCTCTTTGACAGGTGAGATCACCCAGAGTTGGATCCTTTTGCATCCCCACTTACCGCAAAGCTGCTGCTTCTCTGCTCGTTCGCTCCAGGGCCTGGAGCTTTCTGACGAGACACGTTGTCCCTCTCTGGGACTGGGAGGTTCCTCTATACCTTTCCTCCCTTCCCTCTACTCTAAAGAGTGCCGATCAAGTACAGATGGAAGGGGCCATTCTGATCCTTATTGTCCTCTTCTGGCTTCATCGGCTCTGGTTTCCCCTGTGGCCACAGCTGGCGGTGGACCCACTTGTGCCCCTGCTCCTGTGCAAAGCCTTACTCTCACGGGAGCAGGGCACCCTAGTCCATCCAGACCTCAAGTCTCTACACCTCCATGCCTGGCTCCTGAAGACATAGCCATGGCCAGATTTGGGCTATCTCCAAAGGTAGCTGCTAGGAAACCTTCCACTAGGGCTACTTATTCCAAGAAGTGGAAGTGCTTTGCACTATGGGTGGCTTCCCATCACTTAGATCCTTTCACTTGTCCTGTGATTCAGATTCTGGAGTACCTGCTGTCCCTTTCAGATTTTGGACTGCAGTACTCCATTAAGATGCACCTGTTGGCTATATCGGCCTCCCATGTGCCTGTTGCTGGCCGTATAGTGGCACAACTAGAAGTGTTCCATATGTTTTTGAGAGACATTCTCCATCTGAAGTCTCCACTCTGCAATCCAGTCCCACCTTGGGCCTTGAATTTCATGTTGAAGAAATTTACTTTGGCTCCTTTTGAATCCGCTGCGACACGCAAGCTATGCCTTCTGTCATGGAAAGCATTATATTTAGTTGCTTTCACTTACGCTCGAAGGCTTTCTGAGCTTCAGGCTGTGATGTGTGAGCCTACTTATTTGATTTTCCACAGAGATGGGGTGTCTTTGCATACGAATACTAAGTTTCTTTCTAAGGTGGCGTCTGCGTTTCCTTAAATCAGACCTTCTGCCTCCCTGTTTTTCTGTTTACTGATTTAACAATAAATCATACAGTATGAAATCCGGATGAGGTACATGAGGATTACAACTTGCATTAAGACTGAGGGCGCCACCCCTCCTAATACGTGCAGATTAAAATAAAACGTACCCATCAATGAGATACTGTACATCTTTGGAGGGTATTACTTATATGGTATAAGTACCTTCTAAACAAATTTGTATCACCGTAATGCTGCGTTAGTGAGACCATGAGCCGCATGATTGCGAATAAATTTAGTAAATTGTAAAGCCGATCTCTGTTTCCTACCAGAGGGAATGAGAATTGTGCACTTACCAACATTTAATATCATAAAGGCATATATTCAAAGTAGACCTTTGCTCTTCAATAAAGGTAATGTGCTGCTTCAAAATGAACATTATCACTAAGAAAACGTAGTATCGCGCGATTATTGTAACCCATATATTAGAACAGGAAAAAGAAGAGCCTCATGGTTTTTCCCTAAACTTGTTGAAACAACGAGAAGCCAAATGTTTACTTCGAGGAAACTTGCTATAACAACTCACCTCAAACAGTAGATGAACACCCATTATGCACCCAAATTACCAAAAACAGAAAGTGTAGTTCGAAGTTATTCGGAAATGTTCGATCCCAAAATGGAGGGCCAGTGCGACAGGAGGCTATTCTTGACACGTTACCTCCACCAGCTAATCAAGTTTCTCATTCGTCCTCTTCATCTTCGGACTGTGAATGTTGTGCTTTGTGACGTCTTGAAGGAACATGACGCTGGGCCCACTTTAAGGCCGCTGCAGGGTCGGTAAATATATACATCTTCTCCTGGTGTATAAGCCGAAGGCGAGCAGGGAAGAGCAATAAATGGGGCACCTCGGCTTCTCTCAAGACAGCACATACACCGTCAAACCTTTTTTTCTTTTGCCTAGTGGCATAGCTGAGATCCGGATATAGAAGGATTTGTTGTCCATCAAATAATAGTTTCTTCTGCCTGTCCAGAGCCAGGATAAAGTCTCTAGTCCCTATGCCGTCCACCACCAGCACGATGGCTCGAGGTGCCTCCGGATTTTCCTGTCGGCCTCTCCATGCCATTCTGTAGGCTTTTTGAATGTAAAAGTGGCGATCCACGAGGGGTTGGCCAAGTTGCTGTTCCAACCATACCTGAATAAAGTGCCCCAGATGGTCGCCCTCACTCCTCTCCGGCATGCCTGTAACTCTCAGGTTTGTAGCATGCACTTGGTTCTCCATATTTTCAAGACATAAATGGAGGCGCATATTCTCCTTTACAAGATTTGCTGTAGCACCCAGGGCCACCTTGGAGTGCTTGGATACCTCCGTGGTTTCTGTTTCTATGAAGGTCATTTCATTCTCTATTGTAGTGACTCTATTCATGAGAGAGTCGAATTTAGTTGCCAGACCTTCCACGGAGGAGATAAGTTGGGAGATTTTTAGTCCCAGGCTCTGCAGCGTTTATTCTCCGACCTCAGCAGAATCCAAGGCTGCTTGGCCTGCTGTCACCCTTGTAGCTGGTAGCCCGGGAGCGTTTTTACTTCTGTCTCCCTCCTGTTGCACTTTATCCCACCTTGGTTTGCCAATTTGTAGAGAGCGGAGTTTCCAAATTCAAAAGATGGCTTAAGCATTGTTTCAAACACCCGAAAAAATAATTATTTAAAGTTTTAAATGGAGTAAATTGAAGAGCTGAAGTCTCTAGTGTCCATTTTGCTTGGGCTGCACAGGCCCCCCCCCACCTGCCTATTGATTATCCAGAGCAATCCAGGGTAAGCATTGCGCCACACCTTGGAGGTACATAGAATTCTGTGTTCTTGTATAAATCGTACGAAGGGCTGCAGGAAGTCCTCGCAGCTGTTTGTTTCCTTCGACCCGAAAGGGGCATACAACTGTGAACCAGTGTCTGTCCAAGTGGTTGGCCAACTGTGCTACCTTTTGTTATAGGAAGTACGATAGGGAACTTCTGTCATTGTTCGTGGCTATTCAGCTAGATGCATGGCCACTTGCTTGTTTCAAGAATGTTTCTGCTGCAGAGATCTGTGCTGCTGTGGCCTGGAGTACTGTCCACACTTTCACTAACCTCTACAGTCTGGACATTGCCTCTAGGAGGAAGGCAGGCTTGGGCCTGGCTGTACTTCAAGGCCTCCTGTCTATTAGGCCTACAGTCTCCAGCTACCCACACTGTCTCTCTCTGTAACTGCTTGGGACTCATTCCATAGGTGTGACCTAATGCAAGGGAAGATGTTACAGTTACTGAAAAACTTACCACAACAGTAGATCTTCAAGAGGATCTCTTGCATCAGGCCATGCCATCCCACCGTCCGCCCCTCTTGGCTTTTTTGCCTTCCCTGTCTCTTTCTCTTGGTCGGCTTTCTCCTGCTTTTCACATCTTTCTCTCTCTCTCTCTCTCTCTCTCTCTCTCTCTCTGGGCATTTTGTTGGACCCTTTTCCTTTGGCTTAGCCTACGGTCGTCTTTCATTGTACCTGATTGATGGCACCGTATTGTTTCCCTCGTTCTTGGGGTGTGGCCATTGGGGCCTACCTCTCCTGGAGCCTTTGAGGCTTCCAGGTCATAACTTTTCTTTTAAGGGCTTGTTTGATGGTTCCTGCCTTGACAGTGAAGCACCAGTGTTGTCTTCCCTGGTTTTCCAGCGAGAGACCCTCTGCCCCAATCCCTTTCTGGATGTTGGGGCCTTTTCAGCCGTGTTCTTTTTCTGCTATAGGGTTTCTCCCATGTGTTTCTGCCCCTGTGATGGGCAGAACCATTGTTTCCTTCTTCGTTCTCTGTACGGGGGCCCTTCGACCATGGTCTCTGGCAGGGAACTGAGGAGGGTTGGGGCCGCCCATGCTTATGTAGAGAGGGTGTCATCGGATGTTGCCATGGGTGGCCCATAGTGGCACTGCTAGAAAAATTTTCCATCTGGTCCTGGAGCCTGACGGCTTATGTTCCATAGGTGTGTCCTGATGCAAGAGATCCTCTCAAAGATCTGCTGCTACAGTAAGTTCTTGCGTAACTGTACTCTCCTCATTCAAGCACAGCTGCAGTAGCACTGCCGTATTATGGATAGGAAGGCAAACAAACAAACTATGATGGTGATAAATAAATCAACCTTGCTTCCTAGTTAGGAGGCAGTATAGCATAGTGGTTAAGGGCACTGAGCTGCAAACCTGGAGACCTGGATTTGAATCCCATCAGCTCCCACTTGCATACTGTGTGACCCTGAGCAAGTCACCTAACTTCCTTGTGCTCCCAGGTCGCTCCTGGAAACAAGCTCCAGCTTAGTGTGCCTTTCCTGGTTAAACAACTTCCACTTCCCTTCCTACTTCGTTTTTATTTATTTATTAAATTTGACCAGGGAGAGCCTGCTCAGCTGAGGACAGCTCATTTCCAAGGGGTTCCAAGGAAAAGGGCATGGTAGTATGCAATGTGGGGGGGGAGGGAACAAATACAAAAAATAATGTGGAAATAAAGCTGTTCAGCAAAGTGCAGTAGTGATAAAACAGAGCAGAGCAAAACCAGGCAGGTGTAGAGTAAGAAGTGGTGCGAAACAAGTAAATAAAGAAGCCCTGCAGCCCTCCTCCTTGATACAGAAAGCAGCAAGAAAAATTAGGGTTTTTACGGAGTGGGAGCGCAGCTCTGTAAGAGGGCTGACAGTTGAGGAATTTAGCAGAACCAACAGGAAGCTGGTGAACCACCTATTTTTTTTCATAAACTCTATCCTCATTCTAGTACAGCTCTGTCTATGTGTGTGTCAGTTATTTGGAAACCACGACTTTAATTGTGCGCATGTGTGTGTGTGTTGTGTGAGATCTGCGCTGTGGTCCTGTCTTTCAGAATAAGCTCTAATGTTAGTTGCACTGCGGTGTGTGAAACAACTGCTGTAGTTTAAAATAAATAATGTAATAACCACCCTTTTTACTATCAGCTCAAAAATCTTCAACAAGAAATATGCTGGGACCCACACACTGTAAATAACTGCTGAAGGGCTAACATTGCCAAAAAAAGCAAGTTTAACTGGTAGTGTAAACTTGTGCTGTTTTCATAGGCATTTTGTTTAGTGGTTTTGCAATTACAAGCCCTTAACTAAAAGATTTTTAGTTAACGGCCTAGAAATATTCTGATCTTAGGTTCCCAGTTTCCTTACGTTATAGTACATAGCACTGTAATATGAACATATGAAAACTGCCAGCAGCAAAAGGCCATCATGGTCTATCTAGGCTGCTTGAGATTGCAGCTAGCTCCCTATTCAGCAGCTGACCCACCCCCTTCCCTTACCCCCCTTTACCCTCCCCTTTGCCCTGCCCCACCCCTTCTTGAAGCATTCCACTGTGTTAACATGCCACCACCTCAGCTGGTAGTGTGTTCCATTTTGCCACCACCCTCTCCGTAAAGAAATGCCCTCATCTCCCTTCTGAATCTACCCCCTTCAATCTCATGTCATGGCCCCTAGTGTCTCTCCCCACCCTCCTCCTGAATTAGACCCTCTGCGTCTGTTTTGATTATCCCTTTCATGTATTTGAAGGTCTCAATCAAGTCCCCCTGTCCCTCCGCTCCTCCAGTGTGTACATGTTTAACTCTCTTAGTCTGACCTCATATGGCAATTCCCCCAGGCCCTGAATCATCTTCATTGCCCTACGCTGCACCACCTCCAGCAGCCTAATGTCTGTTCGTAGGTACGGGCGCCAGTACTGCACGTAGTATTCCAGGTAGGATCTAATCAATGAGCTGTATAATGGTAGAATAACCTCCCTTCTTTTCGAGGTAATGCCCCTTACAGTGCACCCCAGCATTTTGTTGGCCGTTGCTGCTGCCTTTCTGCATTGTGCAGAATTGTTCATTGCTCCCGTGGTGAGCACCCCCAGATCCTACTCCTCTTCTGTTACCGCCAGTTGCACCCCCCCCCCCCAAGATGGTAGCTTTTTCTTGGATTTTTTGTTCCGAAGTGCAGTGCCTTGCATTTTTTTGCGTTGAACCCCAGCTGCCATCTGTCAGATCATGCCTCCGGCCTGTCGGCGCAGCAGTTAGATTTCCGCTCGCAATGCTGACAACCGGGGAGTCAGAAGGGCTGGCTAGGGTGAAGGATTGAGCATCCTTGGGACTGTTCTTCTTCTCCGAGGGAGGGTTGAATGTCCGGTGCTCAATGGTCCCTGATGGAGGCCGGGGGCACTGCAGCCTTTTGGCGCCAGTGTGTTGGGGGGGCGGGGTGGACGCTGGTGTCATTACATGCCCCCGGCCCCAGGGCAGCAAAGCGAGGAAAAAGCTGGTTTCCCGGCATGACAGCCCATTCAGTCCCACCGCCCACTCCCTCTGATGCCTGCTTGGGGGGGGTCCCATTGTCGTGGCCCTGACCTGGGGGGGGTTAATACGGGGCTTGCCCACAATGCCCATTAGGGAGTGGAAAGCCCCTCAGTGGCCCCGCCCGGTGGGGTAAGCTTGGGCTTGAGAGTGGCGGGCAGATGGAGCCCGAGAATAGGGGGACAAGGCACAAAAACAGTAAAAAAAAAAAAAAAAATGCCTCCAGCTTTGCCAGATCCTCCTGTAGCCACCACCCACCCCCTCCCCCCGGTTGTCCACCACCGCTCCCACCTTGGTGTCGTCTGCAAACAGGCTGATTTCGCTGCTGATGCCGTCTGAGATGTCTGCAATAAATATGCCAACCAGCACTGGGCCCAACACTGACCCCTGTGGAACACCACTTGTCACAGGCTTAGGAGATGAGTATTCCCCACCTACCACCACCCTCTGCTGCCTGTCTTTTACCAGTTCTCCACCCACCCCACAAGTTTTGCTCCCACCCCTGTACCCTGTAGCTTGCTTCCAAGTTTCCCATGCGGTACTGAATCGAAGGCCTTACTGAAGTCTAGGTACAGGACATCCACCGCATGGCCTAGTCACCCAGTCATAGTATTCCACTAGGTTAGTCTGGCATGACCTGCCCTTGACAAAGCCATGCTGCCTCCTGTCCTGCACCCCCTTCATCTCCAGTAGTGCTACTAGCCTCTCCTTTAGGATTGTCTCCATTAGCTTCCCCACTATGGACGTTAGACTTCCTGGCTTGTAGCTCCCCAGTTCATCATTGGGTCCACTCTTGTGGAGGGGAACCACGTGAGCCAGTCTCCAGTCCTGTAGTATGCATCCTGTGTCTAGAGATGAATTAAATAAGTCTGCCAAGGGTCCTGCCAGGACCTCTGCCAATGTAATGGACCCATGTTTATGCTTATCCTTTTATATGTGCAGGTCTCGCCTTCCAAGAATGACTGTAGAAATTTGACTTTGGGGACTCCATTTCTGTTGCACTTATTAATGTGTTTTCCAAGGAAAGGGAAAAGGGGGACTCACAGTGTCACAGAAAGGAGGAAAATTTAAGGGGAAATAGCAGGAAGTACTGCTTCACAGAAAAAGTGAATATGTGGAACAGATTGCCAGAGCAGGTGGCATCAACCAGTACTGTAACTTTACATTTAAGATTTGACACTCACTTTGAAGAGAAGGGAGTGACAGGGTGCTGCTTAACCAGTGGGTGAGGGGGATGGGACTGGATGAACCTTCCTTCTTTCCTGAACTCTGTATGTTCATAAACTATACCGTGATGGTGGAGGTTTGACCGACCTTCCTGAACTTATTTATGTTCATACATCACTGTCCTCTGGCACCAGTCTTCTCAGGGGTGTGCCCCAACAGGTGTGCCAGTGTGATTCCCATCTTCAAGAAGGGGGCAAGGTCAACCCCAGCAACTACAGGATGGTCAGCCTGACAACAGTGCTGGGTAAGGTCCTGGAAGCCATTATCAAGGTCAGAATAATGGAGAGCTAGATTGAGGCTAAAGTTCTTTTCTCCTCTCAGCGTGGCTTTATGAGGGGCTGATCGTGCTAAACCAACCTGATCCCTTTCTTCGAGGGATAATTGGGGAGGTATATAAGGGCTAGTTTATCTGGATGTCAAGGCGTTTGACACCTTGGTACATAACAAGCTTCTGGGCGAAGTACATGAGTGCTGAATACATGAGGCATACATTAGATGGAATGCTAACTGGCTTGGGAGGAGGACGCAGAGGGTTGTGGTGGATGGACACTTTTCCGGAGTGGAGAGTGGTACTCAGCAGTGTCTGTCTGGTATTAGTGCTGGGACCACTGCAGTTCAATAGTTTTCATCAGTGATGCAGAAGCTGGGGTCTTCAGCTGGCTGTTTAAGTTCGCTGATGACACTAAGCTGGCAAGGGTTGTGGAGCAGAGCCAAATACTCACTGTGTGACCCTGGGCAGGTCACTTGACCTCCTCATGCTCCAGTCCAACCAGCTGCCGAAATGGGTAGCAGCAGAACCACACTGGAGACAAGATAATGCATCACAGCTGGGTTATCCTGGTTAAACAAACTGTAAAAGGTGCCACACCTGGGGAGGTACAACAGAGGTAGGACCTACACACACCATGTGGGGCTCGTCTTGCTGCAGTCGAGGAGGAAAAGTATCTGGGATTCATAGTAGACAAAAGGATGAAACATGAAAAAAAAAGTGCACAGCTGCTGTCAAGAGGGCCAGCAGAATGCTGGGGTGACCAGAGGGGCGCTGTTGAGCCCGAACTAATCGGATGCAAAGTGTTAGAGCTCTTACCAAAAACAGAAAAACAATTTAAATAAATATACTTTCTTGTCAGAGTTTTAGAGGTATATGACCAGATACAGCAATCGGAATACCTAAGCAACAAAAATGGGTAACCCAAAAAAAGAAAAATACCAGCAAGAAGGAACAAGAAGCAAAAGTCCCTCGGGTCCTCCAGCCACGTGGTCGACTCAAGGCCACTCTACTACTGAAGAGCCTGGTACCAGAGAGGAAACCCTACATACCCTGGGTTTTAAAATCAACCGGTTAATATCCACAGTGTCTGTTTGCCATTGTGTCAAATTTTTCTGCCATACCAGAGTGACGAATCTCGAAACAGAGATGACTACCATTAAATTGGGAAACACAGAGATGCGCAAGAGCTCTGAGGCAGCCATGGGTACGGCCTACCTGTTAGTAAAGGAAAACACGCATCTCCGCTCCAGATTAGAGGCGTTAGAAAATCAAGCCCGAGTGGTCAACATTTGTATAGTGGGTATGCTCGAGCGGGTGAAGGAGACCATCTGGGCCTATTTCTACGCAAATGACTGGAACAGCAACTGGGGGTAACTTTTTCGGAGTACCAGATGAAAATACAGAAGGCATATCGAGTGGCATCCAGGGGCAGTAATAACTCTGATACACCCGGAGCAATAGTCACGATTCTGGACGTAGTGGGTTCGAGAAATCGAGTCCTGGCATTATCACGGCAGTAGAGAATGTTGCTTCACGATGGCTCCCAGGTTACAATTTATCCAGACCTCAGTTATGCCACGAGGCAAAAGAAAACATGCTTTGATGGAGTCAGGGCCATCTTAAGGGAAGCAGGAATAGCCAGCCCACAATGTGCTGTTCCCTGCACGTCTGCGGATTTTCCATGCCAGCAAGGTCTTTATTTTCTCGGACTCTGCTGAAGCCCTGAAGTGGGCCCAGAGTCATGCAACACCACCCGCTCGAGTAGTTTCCTCTGACCAGGATGAATCTGATGAAGGAGAGACCTGATCATCAACTTTATGGATTGGCCTCAGGTTTGCTTTATTCAGGCTAGAATTATAGCCTGAATTAGTGACAGTTATGAAGATGTTGTGCTGGACACGTTTCTGGTTATGACTGTTCCCTATTTATGGGATTGTTTTTTTCCTAGTTATATCATAATGGAGATGGTGTCTTTCTAACCCCAGGCATATATAATTAAAGGGGGGAAAAATAAAAATAAAAGGTGGTTAGAAAGGATGTTTTGCCTTGGGGCTGGGAATGCATGCTCTTTGTTGCTCCTTTAAACATGTTTGGCCCCATAAAGGTTGTGATTACTCTGAACCTTGGTTGAATACTTTAAAAGCTTGAAATTAAAGACATCTACATTTAATTTTAAAAAGGATACCATTATGGTTCCTAAAAAGTGGGTTTGCATGATAATTTGTTTTTTTTGTCCTATCTAGGACATAATTCTTGAAAGTAAATTGTTTTTTCCTCTTATGGACTACTTTATCATGCAGCTCATGGACTTGTTTAAATAGCACTGAAAGCCTGTAATTAATAAAGGATTAAAATGTACCTACTGATTCCACCATATGAGGTATCTATTTGGAGCAGTTTGATAAAACTTTAACCTGCTTGTATTAAGAGGGTGTGGCGCCCTCATGTGGATTTCTTTAAGCTTTTCTCCGTATGTACTGCCTCCGGAGAATTAACTTTATGTTTACTAAATAACAATAGACAGAAAGTACAAAAAAAAAAGGTGACCAGCAGGGCATGGTAAGTAATCCTGCCACTTTACAAGGCCCTGGCTAGACACCAACTGGGGTACTGTGTGTCGTTTTGGGTGCCTCAGTACAAAAAGGGCATGGAGGTGGTCGAGAGGATGCAATGCAGAACCATCATAATGATCAGGGGTGTGAGGAACAGGATCGGTGAGGAAAGACTGGTGGTGACCCTTTCCATGTTCACCTTAGAGAAAAGGAGGCTCAAAGGGGATGTGATCTCCATTTTCTGTATACTCAAGGGTATCAACAAGATTTGAACAGAGACAGATGTTTGATCTGGTGTCCTCCAACAGGATTTGGGGACAATCCCTTAAGCTCGGTTAAATAAATGGGCTAAGAAAATCCCAGGCTCTGATTGGTTGATAGACCTGGCAACATGGTCGTCTATCAGAGAACAGAGCCCGGGTATTAAAAGTACCAGTCCCCACCAACCTCATCACCAATATCAAGCTGCCATTTGAATTTTCAATTTAAAATGCCTGCTGTTTTTTTGTCTCGCGTAGCGAGAGCTAAAACCTGACCCCAGTGCTCTGCCCATTCTCCCGATGTCTGGTATTCCTCTGATTTACAGTTTAAAGGCTCAATAAAAAATATGAAGTTTTTTTTTTTAAAAGTTAGCAGATTGCCAAACTTTGACCCAACTGACTACCATAATCTTTTCCTCCTCGACACGCTCCGGCTCCACCACCGCTTACCAAAAGCAACCCCACTAACATGCTTATTTGTTTTTGTTTTCATCAAGTGGGGAAAAAAAACCTGAAGTTGCGGTTCATTTTTGATTGCGGTAGGCTGTCACAGCACTACCACGTGCATCTCTTGTGACCTTGCTCAGTCTGCCGTGCTGGCCTCCCATCACTCTCAACTGTCATTGGTAGTGAGTGCCAGTTTTACCACACTACATCCCCCCCCCCCCCAGTTTACATTACACAGCCCCTTCTTGGGCTTGCTCATATCTGCAGTGTGTCTCTTTAATTATTTCTTCCCTCGGGGGCGCCTTCCCTTCCTTGCCTGTGTTCCTGCAGGCTTTTAAGTAATATTTTAAATTTAGCCCCTTGGGCATTCATTTAAGCAACGGTGCAGCTTATGATTTGTGGCACTCACCGCTCTCGCTGCTGCCTCCTTACTCCTCTCTTTCAAACCTCACCCCCAGGTTTTTACTTGTGCCGTGGTGCAGCTTTGCTACTGGCGGCTCCTGCCACCCGGCACACTCTTCTTTTTCCTGCTCCACTAATGCACAGGAGCGGGTTTACTGAATAGTAGCTCCTTGCTGCTCTCTGAACCCCGTAGGGCATAAACTAAACCGCTGGAGCAGTGGTTCGGGAAGGTGGGAGGAGGCACTTCATCCCATGCCTCTTCCACCTCCCGCTGGCTCCACTTGGCTTCCTGCTGGTGGGTAGGTAACTAGCTCTAAGAAAACAAAAAAAAAAAAAACAACAAATGACTATTTCTCCCAAACTGCACTCCTTCACAGTGGCAGCACTCTCCTGACTGCTCTCGTGCTGCCTTCTTCACACGCTCGCACATGACGGAATATAAAAATAACTTTAAAACAAATGAATAAATGAGTACCTGTCACCCAGTCAAAAACGGAACACAACACCAAGGGAAAGCACATAAATTTGCTTGACTTTAGCGTGCTTCCTTTTCTGCTCACCTCGCCACCCGCTACTGCCTCTTCTTGACTAGATTCTATGATGCATAGAACAACAAAAAAAGCACTGAATGAATAAAAAAAAGTATATCAAAAGCATTTGAACAATATCGAGCCCTCTGAGTGTGTGTGTTTGGGGGGGGGGGGATGTGTAAGCATGACAACGAGCTCCAACTCACATTTAGAGGTTCACAAGTCCCTAGGTTAAAAAAAAAAAAAACAGCAGACGGAGGGACTATTTTATTACAAAATACAGGAATTGGCTAAGAGTTTTATCATTTAAACTTTTTTGAAACAAATGTAATACAGTGGCCCATTTTCTAAGTGCAATAATACCCGCCAGGGTGAGCGATATGGGCAATACCAGACCTTCCAGGGGCTATAAGGCCCTCTGCCTGTGGCATCCGGCCTCATTATGCCCCTTGGCAGTCCGATATTACCCAATACCGCCCACCCTGTCGGGTATTATTGTTTGCATATGGTTAAGTTCAGGGGTAATTGTAGGAAGTTCTTTTTCTCACAAAGGGTAGTAGATCTATAGAACAGCCTACTGGCAGATGGAGACGTGGACATGAAGACAGTACAGGCCATCCTGGTAAGCCTGGACAAATCTCTGCTTACCAAGGGAATTACTGGATACCCTGCGTTGTAGAGTGTGTAAGGACCCCCGCCCCTTTCTACATGTTTGCACAGCATACTACTTCATAACTGATTACATAGCAAGGGGGAATGATGGACCTAGAGTAATTTCTAACCATAAATTACTGTGTATATTTTGTTTTCAGAGAAAGATTATAGAAGAAATAAAAAAAAAAAAAACTGCTGTTTCTGAAAATATCCATATTGATACTTGATGTGAATATCATTTTTACTACCTGGATTCAGTTCACAACCCACACTTAGTCTTCCACTGAACATACTTGGTCACTGAAACAGTCTTCAAGCTTGACTCCTTCCACCACCCAACTATGTGGTGGTTCAGCTTCACTCCCTTTGCATGCAAATCTTTTCTTCCATTGGAAGGAACAAGTCTCCTAAATTTTGCTAGTTTTCAAGCTTTAAGTGATTTTTCTCAAAGTTTATCTTCAGTTTTTATCTCAATGCTCTACCCTTACTATTGGCTTCCTGCCCTGTCATTGTGATTCCCCATGGGGTGGAAGAAGCCAAGATATAAGAGGTGCGTTTTGCGCAGTTACCCAATGTCTATGGCCGATGGACATGACGCCTGCTTGTGTTATTTAGGCCTGGGCGATGACTTGGTACAGTGCACCACATGTCAGGCTGTGCTACTAATTGACCCAGGGAATCACCAACTGTGGGTGCTCCATGGAAAACCAACAAAAGTATGCGTACTGTCCTCAGCTGCAGGGACAGTGGCACAGCTACAGTCCAATAGAGGAAGAGGCTGGCGAGGGTATTGCAGTCCTGGACCATCTGTCGGGAGGAGAGGAGGAGTTTGGGCTGGATCTACTGACTCCTCATGAAGACAAAGAGTTTAAAAACTTTCGTCTGGGGCTGGCCTGCCAGCGCAGTGGTAAGGCTTCCGCTTGCGACGCTGATGTCCCAGATTCGGAACAAACTCTGCAGTCAGAGGGCTGGCCGGGGGAGAAGGTTTGAGTGTCCAGATGATGGCTCTCCTTCTCCGGGTGGGAGGGGGGTTGTGTGTCTGGTGCAACAGTGATCTCTGGTGGAGGCTGCGGATCAGTAGCTACTGGTGTCGGTTCTGTTGGGAGAAGTGAGCGCTCGTATGTCATTGCATATCGTGCCTCCCGAGGGTTCAGCAACCAAAAATTGCTGACTGTCCCACTGATGATGCCCACCTACTGGTCCCCGCTGTGCCCACCACAACACCCAGTCACGGGGGGCAGGGGCACCTGGGGAGCTCTGCTGACAAACAGTGACACTGCCACTAATGTGGAAGAGTTTCTGTGTTGGGGGGTCGTGGCAGCCCCACCTTGGGAGGCAAGCTAAGGTGAATCTGTGGTACGTGGTTCCCGATGGATGGGCTGATCTGGGAAGGTCAGGGCTGAGCCATGGGGAAGAAGTCAGCACAAAAAACAAACTTTCTTCTGTCTTTCCACTCATACGACAAAAACATTAAGAAAAGCATCAGTCCCGACCTTGGGATCACTGTCAGTTGAGGGACCATTTTTACTCTCTCCTGCCAGAGGGTTCACATGGCCAGTTGCATGCCATGGAGGTCATTCTGCTTTTGGAGTCTGTTGCTCTGACTACATAGACCAGTTAGGGCAGCTGACTGAGTTAACGGTAGTCAGTTGGATGGCCAAACCATTTGATGTTGTGTCTTTTGGGGGAAGATTGCTCCCTATCCCCAGACCCAGTGCTGACTGCAGCCCGACCCAGGCAGGGAGGGTCATGCTGAACATAGCTTCCAATTGGGCCCTCTCCAGTTCTGCAGCCACTAAACATCCTGACCCCAGCATCACCTTCTGTATGTCTGGTGCCCAGGGTTTTCCCTTTGAGGAATCTGGAGACAGAGACCCTGGTGCCATGTTGATCTCTTTGTTTACGTACGAGATTAAGAATGTAGTCCCACGCTTCCTATGAATGCCAGCATCACTCTTTTTTTTTTTTTTTGTAAGTCTTTTACCCTCCTGGTCACGGTCCGAGGAGCCTCTTTCGGGCATCCAGACGGATCCTGCCCCTGCCTGAAGTCCCCTGACCGAACCTCCTCTTCCCCCCCATCCCCGCCTGCTTTTTAAGCTTGAACCCTCCGGTGGGGCGCCCACCTCCTCTCTGGGCGCACTTGCATACATAGACTTCAGCTGCGGGTGGGGTCCCTGACGGAGGAACCTGAAAGGGCGGACCCGCAGTGGGTACGGGTGATGGTGCCATCGCCTACCCCAAGGACTGAGTTTTTCCGTGTTCTCGATCTCTCCCCATGGAGCATGCACTGGTGCATGGCAACCCTGCCAGCATCGGCCACGCTGATATGTGTTGTGTGGCTCGCTGCAGTGCTCCCCGGTCTCCACCAGGGGCCGCTGGCTTGACGGGCCAACCCCACCCCCTCTATCCCGGGGAGGAGAGCACCATGCAGGCGCTTGATCCTCAACCATCCCCTTCCGACCTCTAACGCCCGAGTCCACTCCTGAACCTGGGTCGCCGGCGTAGCGTCCAGTGCCTCAACCCTCAATGCCACTGGGCCGGCATCCAGCATCATTCTTGATGGTCGACACTGAGTCCTTCTTCAACGCCTGGCTGCCACCACAGATGTGGAGTATCACAGGTTGGATAGAGCAGCCTGGCAGCAGTGGGCCAACGGAGCGTTTGTTCAGGGTCTAGGTCAACTGGTGATGCGGATTGGTCTTAATAGTGAACTGAATCGTGGTAGTTAGAAATAGAGTTTAATTCCTTGCAGCTTTAATTCTACTGTTAAGGTTCATTTCGCATCCACACAGCCCACCCAACCTCCCCTGGCAAGGTTTGCTTTGGATTCATGGTCTAGCATGCAGCTCTGAGTACAAAGGGGCGGAACCAGAGGAGCACCTGGATGGGCAGGGTGGTAGGAAGAGTTCATCTTGAAGGCTGTTACAGTGACTAAGCATGCTCAGTGGAAGATTGTTTAAATGTGGATAGTGAACGGACATACAGTACAAATAGCAGAACTATGATTACAAATAACCTCTTCTTTTTTTGTGTTTTCCAGGACTTGAGCTGCCTTTTTGAATTATACTTGCGACCCCTCCAGATCGAGACATTTCTCACTCAGGATGAGGTAAGAAATTACTTAAAAGCCAAACATTGCATGCGATTAACTACATGTGTGAATAATGCTGCCCTTCTATATATCCTTTAGCACGTTTGGTTTTTCATAGTGAACTGAGGTTGCCTTGCCCTGCTCTAATAATTGAGACTGCACCTATACTTCGTGACTGAGGAGTATACAGGACAGGAAGCATCCAAGCAGATACTAGCCCCTTAATCATACATAGATAATACTGCCCCCCCCCCCAAGAAATGCAGCAGAATCCTTTTAGAAGAACTTCCAAGGAAACAAACAAAAATGGTCTTACAACAAGCTCTTAGGATAGCAAACCTTTCCTAGTTTTGACAATGGAATGGCCGAACAAGAATCACTGAATTGAACATCATGATGCATGGTATGATAGAGCCACAGCCAACCCTGTTTTATCAGATATCCCTCGTTTACATTGGGATGAGAGTTTTGTTTTTTTTTTTGTTTGTTTGTTTTTATTAAACATAATTTCTTTGCAGAGGACTGCTGGTTTAACGGTCATTTTAGCGTGTTGCACTTGTTCCTGTGGCTGCAGTTTTGCTGGCCCTGTTATTTGAGTGCATTTTTTTTTTTTTGTATATGGTAGATAGGTAGGTAACGTTTTATTTTTATACAGGCATAGAAATCTAGAACAAATAATCCTAATTACAGAAATCCTCCTGTTTGACTCTACATCAACATTAGTTACACATACAATCCACTTAAAATTTTTTACTATACATCATAATATTTTACATTTGCCAGGTACAAAAGGAGAAATACTCATAGTTTGTTCCTAACTTTCGATCCTTCTCTTTACTCTAAGCATTTATATATTTACTTATGCTCTGCTAAGTCCGTGGGCTGCATAGCCCACTTACATGGTCAACTACACACACAAAAAATGTAGACAACAGTAACAAATAAGAGAAAACATACAACACAAATCAAAAACAGTCACATACACATGCTTGTTTGTTTTGGTGCTGAAACTGGTGAAAACAACTGTCATTTTTAACAGACGTGATGTTGCTGTTTGTAATCATACTGGAACTCTTGGACAGGTCGAAACTGGCACTGCTAAATGCTGGTGGATGTATCAGGCCAGTCAAATTTTCCTTTATCGAGCCCTACTGGATTGTATTAGAGGAGGTAACATTTCAATATATTGACCACTTAGGCAAGTAGGTTTTCATAGTCACTAACCCTGCTGGCTAATGGCTACTAAACTTAATTTTGACACCTTGGTTAGTGACCCTGGCTGTGCTAAATCTCTTGCCACTTTTCAATGAGACAGTTTTTATCCAAGTGATCTATGCCCACTTTATCTGGTTTTCCTGTCGAAATCCAGATTAAAGGAGGTGTGGTAGAATCCCGTGGCTGATCACATTGGTACTAATACTAGAGAGCTGCTTCTGCTTTTTCCTAGTTTTAATTGACCAGGAAAAGGCACACTGAGCTGTAACTGTTCATTTCCAGGCGGGTTGGGGTACGTGGACCTGTTTTATTGGCAGGCCAAATGTTGGCTAGGACACTTTAGGAAAATCCGCTACTCTTCCACAAAGTGCCCACTGTGGTTCAAGTTGCAGAGTCCGTTAGATGCTGTGAGTTTGGAATGTCAGTGTAATCTATTGATTAGGTCACTGAACTGTAGAACAGGAGATCTCAGTTTGGAATCCCCACTAGCTACTTGCTCACTAAGAGACCCTGACTAAGTCCCCTTGATCTCTCTGTTTGCTTCAGCCCCACCAGCAGCACAGTCAAGTAGAAACAGAGTCTCACTGAAAGCTAGATTACTTCTGACCAACTTTTTTTTTTTGCATAATATATTTATTGACTTTTCAATTACTTAATACAGTACAAACAAGACAGTACAAACAAGACAGTTAAACAACGAACAACAAATTTATCATAACTATGTACAAATGGGCCCAGTCCATTCCAGTTTTAGTTTCAAGACATAAATATAACCATTTTTCGATACATGTAGTTCGACTTGTATAAATTGAAATATCCCATAATTTTCAACTATTGCAACTGTTGCACAGTGGCTCGATTATCTACTAGAGGCCAATAGCATAGCTTTTAACCAGCTGTACCTCTATAAATGGGTAAACATCAATTCAGTATCAGTCCTCAAAACTGATAGTCCCCTTCCCTCCTGACAAGCAATGTTAAACCAATCCCATCCGCAGTATCTGGGCTTCTACAGAGATAAGGAGGTTATAAAGGGATCCCAGATAACAAAAAAAACTGTTCACCCCTCCCTTTAATCATATAGGAGAGCCGTTCCAGGGCTAAAGTCTGAATGGCTCTAAATTACGCCATTGAGGAACCATGGACCGAACCCCCGAAATCCAGGTGTTTAATATGCAGTGTTGTGCTAAGATTAGCAGCACACAGGCCCACCTCGGCAGCAGAACCCAACCCTCCATTCCTAAGTCTTCTATTCCAAAGAACATCAATAGAGGCACCACTGGGATCTAGTGCCCCATCAGAACTGAAACCTCATGTATGACTTCCCAACCAAAAGGTCTGTAGGATAGAGCGCTCCCACAAATAATGAAAGTAGGAGCCCAGCTCCACAGCGCACCTCCCACAACCAGAGAAACTGCGGGACTGAACTTGTGGACTATCAAAGGTGGGCAGTACACCATAAACGTATAAGATGATTCTTTATATCTATTACAAATCAAGATACCCAAGTGTAGACTCTGACCAACTTGTAATGCTTCACCTTCACGCCCTTTGGGACAGCTGCTACCCAGAGGAGCCCATTGTAGAGCTGGTCAGCTCTGAAGTGGTGAATGGGCAGTGCACAAGGTCAGCGCTGGATGAAAATAAGAAACTCGGGGGGGGGGTAAAGGGAGGGAGTTTGGAGAAAGTGGAGAAAATGTAAAAGGGAAAGACTTAATGGGAAGTATTACACTTGGTGCCTAAAAACCTTCTTAAAGAGCTGCACTAAGATTTGCCCCTGCACCCGATGCATAGGTACCTTACCTCCACATCAGTAGTATAATGTGATGCTGCACCCAAAAGAAGTCCTCTAATAAAAAGTTATTTCACTTGCAAAAATCACAAAACTGGGTCCCAAGGACTTCCCATTTTTTTTGGGCCGCCCACGCTCCACCCTACGCTCTCTAGCATGATGACGAAATGCTAGGTAGAGCAACGGGTGCGCATTCATTATAATCACTGGAATCAGCTCAGTCGATTTTTTTACTATTAGAGTGGCCACTTTGTAATGAAACGTGGCACCGTGGACTGACAAGGCCATTCTAATAGTAAAAGTTGATGCGAACTAACTCCCATTGACTGTAATGGAGAAATGCCCCAGCGCTCTCCCAAGCATCTCATCATCATGCGGTAGTACAGAAGGGCGGAGCGTGGCACCCAAACAAAACGGAAGTCCTTGGGACCCAGTTTTGTGATTTTTAAGTAGTAAAATAATTTTTATGAGATGCAGTCTTGGGTACAGCATCACATTATATCACTGATGTTGAGGTAAGGCACCTATTCATCAGGTGCGGGGGCAGTAGAAATTAAATTGGTAGAGTTCTTTAAGTAACACAGACTTGCACAAACATCTGTTATGCAAGGCATCATGGGTAATATATGAAAAGCACCATGAAGACATTTTAGGTTGGTTCAGCTTTAAGCAGGACTGTAAGGTTCCCAAAGGCCTCACAAACCATATGCAAAGCTGAGAACAACACAGGACAGACACAGTTTGCCCTTGTTAGGACTCGTCAGTACACTATAACTGTAGCCTCAGCCCAGAACACTGAGGCAGCCAGCCACATGATGACTGTAGTTTGGGTCATGCTGAGCCTTGCATCATGGGGATATGTGTAATTTTTTTTTAATTTTCTGTTTCTTAAACACTTGGCTTTATAGCCAATCATTTCTTAGCATAATCTGTGCTTCAGTGCATTTACATTGAAGTGCCTGTCCTTGAGATAACCTTATTATTATTATTTTTTTTTTTAACTTATTGTCTATCTCCTGGTGCTTCCTCCGGTGGCCCCCTTCTGACCGACCTCCCAAGCCCTGTCACCCAGTTCCCCCAGGACTTACCTTCACCGTGGTCTCTCTGCCATAAGACCCATGGTTGTCCCAGCCACCAGTGAGGTGCTTGCGAAGGGTCGGTCTGCCATCCTGCAGCTCAGAGGGTTTTTTCCTCCAATTTTCTCCCTGGGCCAACGGACATGCAATGGGTGCAGTGTCTGAATTCCGCCTTCACAGAGACGGCTCCAATGCCCTGTACGTGGTATCCCCCCCGGCATGCAAGTGCTACCACCCAACTACTACTGGGCGGCAGGCATGCAGCACGCCACGGCATCCCTCCTCCCCGAGGAAGGAGAATTGTCCAGGGAAGCTCCATCCTTCCTCTCCCCATACGGCCTCAGAACAACCAGAGTCTGTTCCAGACCCCAGGTTGCCAGCGTAGAGTGAGGTGTGGTGTCCAGCGCCTCAACCCTCAGCGCCGGGCCAGCCCTGAGATAACTTTTTCAAGTGTCGTGCCCATCACAGTGCCAGGTGGGGGAGGGTCATCCTTCCGCATGGTTACTCATCCAGATGCTAGCAGAGCCCGGTCAGTGGTGCAGGACCTGCAGTGAGGGCACAGCTTCATCCTGTCCTCGCCGGGTTTTTCCTCTTTAGTTTCCCCCTGCCCATCTCTCCAGACATTATGTGCAGCCCCGTTCTAGACTCACAGGTTCGGCACCTCCTGCAGAGAGACAGCTTCCGGACCAACTGCAGGGGGTCACTTGAGCAGTGGAACACGATGCCCATCCCACCGCAGGCTGGGAGCACTGCTGAGAGGCAGCACCCTCCCCAGCCCCAGGCCACCATGCTTGCTTTCCAGGTTCCCTCCAGAACATGGGTCATAGGCACTGGAGCACAGTGCGCTACCTGCTGGGCCATCAGGCGGCCCCATATATTTCTGGTGTTTTATCAGCAACATGGCAGCACTGCTAGGGATGCAGTGACCTCAGACTCTCTGTATGGTGATCTGTGTTCCTTTTTTTATATTGATTATCCAGATGATCTGTAGCATTTCTGTTTGTAGGAGAAAGAGTGAAATCTGATTGGGGTGGGGTGGGGGGCTTGGTCTCTCCTGGAGGGGAACATAGTGCTAGAGCAGAAGAGATGAGAAAGTCATGATGATAAATTGCTGTCTGGCATGATGCACAGTAGTCATGCCATTGTTTTCTTACAATGAAGAATTATTCTCAGTGCAGAATATTGTGATACATTGTCATATTGAGTTATTGAGGCGTCCCGAAGTACCAACATCAAGTATTAAAGGAAAATGGCAAATATCATGGTAATGTCTTTTGCCGTCCACCTGTCTGTCTGTCTGTTTCTGTAGCACATGCATAGTCATGTCATTTTGCTTTCAACGGGACTTACAGTCCACTCTTTTTGGGAGGTTATGCACTTATCAACACAGAACAATGAAGACAGATACCGCACATTAACATACAGAATAACGTATGGGGGGAAGTGCATGGCGAGGTATATACCTACCCAAGGTATAGGATGATGTAAACCAAACAACTAGGATTACCATGTTTCCTGTTTTGTTTTTACATATTGGAAGTATTCGGAAGTAAAGTGAGCAGCTGTCTGATTAACTGACTTAGCCTACTCAAGTGAGACAGTTGTGGGGGTTTTGCGGTTAGTCAGCATGAAATAATGGAAGTATGCGCAAGCAGAACTGTGGCTTTCTAATAGACAGAGTAGTGCATGCTTGCTGTTATAACCAGCTAGTTATAACGGTAAATTGTGACTAGCTTTGTCTATGGGAAAAAACGGACACCAGTTATGATACATAAATAATAAGCAAAGATGCAGGTCCTGCAGAGTACTGTGCTTCTAGATCAGAGTGACACTGAGTATTTTATTTTCTTTGGCATACTTTCCACCTACAGATAGAATCTCTGTTTGGAAGTTTGCCTGAAATGCTGGAATTCCAGAAGATATTCCTGCAGACTTTAGAAGATGGAATTGCTACATCTCCAGACTTCAACACATTAGAAATTCCTTCACAGTTCCGGGTAAGTGTTCAAGTGGCTGTCTTGATGGAAAAACCAAGGTTCCCCCCCAACTCGATATAAACTCCCGAATCCCAATTGAACACAGAATGCATTTTAGAGGTACACTTTGATTTGGGTTCAGGGAGTGAGTGGAGGCTACGCTGGCTGAAACCCTGTTGTAACTGAGACACACCCTCTACCACATCCAGCATCTGTTGTCTGGTACCTAATTCATCCCCAGGAAACACTTTTACAGCCTTCCTCCACTGCGTACTAACATAGACACTATATTGAAAAAGGCCTGAATGCAGCGGTCTGCCAGTCCTGCCTTCAGAGACACAGAAGGCTGGGAGGTTTGTGGACCGTTTTCCTTTTTGTAAAGCATACCCACCTTTTGTACAGGGTTTATGGCAGGCTTAGTTGGACTGTCATATCCCAGAATCTTCTGCTTGTGTGAAGCTGGTGATCTACCGTACATACGTGTGGGCTTATAGGTGGAAACCCAATGCTTGGCCCAGTTCCACTCTATTGACCGCCCTCCATTCCTGCAAAGAGCTCCATGACAGAGGACAGGATCAGCCAAGGGATGTGGATGTGCTGCCAATTGACTAGGCTCACAGAGTGGTGTTGGTGGGGTGGAGTAACATGGGTTGGCAGTGCACACATTGCCCTGTGCCTGGCCTGTCTCTTTCTTGGGCCCTTAGAGTTAGTTTCCCCAGGACAAACTCATTTGGTGGTTTCTTTTTAGATTTTTAATTAATTTCTAGTTAATACACAAAAAATAAAACTCTTAATTATGTAATGTAAAATAATGTTCATGAGGGACGAGTTCTGAGTGGCTCATTCAATGTGTAGAATCCCTTGTAGATGCACACCTGCAAGTATTGCAGTGCTTCTAGGTATGTGCCTTCCTCGCACCTCACCCAGACTTGCTCCTCGTCCAGCTGCTTTTTGGTGAACAAAGTAGCTACTTATGCGCGACATCTACAGTGGGTGTAAGAGCGGAAAGGGGTTGACAAATCTTGCTGCTGTGCTCCCTTAAGGTGACCTGCAAAACTGAGTAAAAGCAATCTGACGTAGGATTTGCCTCATCTATGGCACTTATCTCCCTAACTGCCTTGTCATCAGCAATTTCAGCAAAGTGCATCTGGCTTTTCTGTCACACTCCCAGGTAATTTCCTATTTGATGGAACACATTTTTGTCAACAAAAGAAAAATAATTTACTGAAAGTCTGAGAATAGGGTGGCTAGAAAGATCACTGCCAGAGATGATGCAGATCTTATTTAAAATAGATTTTACTCAAAAAAAGGTCACTTTTAACAGACCGAGAAAAGCATGGTATCTTGACAGGGAAACAGAACTAAGGATACTCTGGTTTATGGTCTTTACGCACTGTGGGAAAGGATTAACAATCAACCCTTCGTTTTTCTTCCTGTATGAAAAGTGTAGAGGAAAAATTATTCTTTTTGTAGGTAAATTTTTGTAGGTTCAGGAACGGAGAAACACAGAACTACTCTACATTACTGCTGCTTCACACCAGACACGATCTCTGACCATTTGCTTGTTCTTTGTTTTTGGTTTTGTTCCTCTTTCAGAAATTACTGTTTTCAGTTGGAGGCTCCTTCCTTTATTATGCGGACCACTTCAAACTTTATAGTGGTTTTTGCGCAAACCACAACAAAGTGCAGAAAGTTCTAAAAAGAGGTAATGAATGTACACAGTGCACGTTCAGTGGAATGTACCTTATGTGAACTTGTATTGGCGCTGCTGGTTTACTGTAGTAATATATGTGATAGAGATACACATTGTGTGTGTGTGTGATGATTGACACTGCAGTTTCAGTGATCAATGTTTTGCTGCTCTGCCCTTTGTATTCCTAATTATGCATGTCAACGATGATGACTCCTTTAGAGTTTCCCCATAAGCAGCCTTGTTTATTGCCAGTTGAATGTGATCAGACTTTATAAGCTCTTCTCCCAGCTAGACAAGAAATTGTTCTCAAAATGACTTTCGTGTCATTTGACTGTGGGGATGTGGTCTGTACTGCTGCCTCAGAGTCCACCCCTGCTTTAGTGGGGAACCCCACTATCACACTTTCTACCAGTTTGTTCTAAACTGCACCCCCCTCCCCCCCCATGCACTTACCACTGCTTCTTCTACAATGAGTGCTACCTTCCCTTCCTTAGTGGTGGATGCCTCTTCCACTCTGTCACCCACATATATAAATTTAGGTTTACTGTCTTCCTCTGCTGCCTTTCCCACTCTGTTCTGTCCAGCTCCCCTCCTGCTCTCTTAGGAACTCTGATCCCTACTCCTTTAAAGAGCAGCTGCTACCTTCAGGAGAACTTTAACAAAACATTACATTTAGACACAGTTTGGCTTGTATTTCACATTATTTCTGCATTCCTCCCCCCAGTTATTTATTTACTGATGTAATCTGCATGAAAACAGGATGTTTGCTCCTGAAGCGTTCATTTATTCCTGTTGCTTTTTGGCCTACCTGGAGTCATAATGCACTGCTTATGATATCGCAGTTACTCCCATGGCAACAGATTGTAATGTCACAACAAAGGATTATGACTTGAAGTAGGGAGTAAGCTATAGAGGCAGATGAACTTTGAGGTATAAAGAGCATGTATTCACGCAAATTACCTCAGTAATAAATTATGTTGAGGAGACATCTATAGAATATATATGGAATGCAAGATGAATTGCACCTAAATATTATGTTTTTCAAAGTTTTCTTTGAGATTCCTCTTTTCAAAATGTCTGCCAGACTGGACTCCCCAGCTGTGGAATAACTGTCCTTCTCCCACACACCACTCCTCCTGCTCCGATTTCTCCATGAGGGCTCTTTTTTTTTTAAGTTCAGAGTTCATTCCTGTACCTAATTCCTGACTCCTGCTTATGTCATAAGAACATAAGAATTTGACGGCAGATGGAGCCGAGTGGCCCATCTAATCTGCCCATGGATCTACTCCCTCCCCCTATATTTTGCTGTTTTTGTTTACACCGTAGTGCTGGTCCCATGTGTGTTTTTTTTTTTTTTTTTTTTTTATCATGTCCGTTTTGTCTCCCCTGCTGTGGTATGATCGGCAGGGACATCCAGCTGCCGGCTCCCCCCGCCCGGAGGGCAGCAGACTCACTCGCATGATGGGTGGTCCGGTATGGCCGTTCCCCAACCCGCTTAGAGGCCCTACTATGCCTTCCCATGCTGGGCCGAAAAAGACCCACCCCAGCGCAATTCCATGACAGACCTCCGGGCGGTATGAACGCGGCTATCAAGCTGCTCGCTCTCGCCCAGCCATTTTCCTCCTTTATTTGTGTCCCTTGGAGTGCGGATGTGCAGTGACGTCAAGGCACAACGTGCCAATGTCTGCTGCACTCCACCCCCTAAGTGCACCAGCACTGGTAGTGCCCCCAGTCATCACCGGGGCCACTACAGAGCGGTGGGATCCCTTAGCCCTCCCCAGGGATAGGAGAACAGTCTTTTGGATGCTCGATCCCATCCCTCCCCTGCTGACCCCTGGCGATCCGAGCGCGTTTCCGAACCTGGGTCGCCAGTGTGGCGCAAGGTGTGGCATCCAGCACCTCAACCCTCCGCGCCACCGTGCCGGCTTGTCCCATGCGTGTTTAAATATATTCACCGTCTTTGCTGCAACCACCTCTGGGTGCAGGCTGTTCCATGTGTCTATTACCCTCTCCATAAAAAAAGTAGTTCCTGATGTTGCCTCTGAGCCTTCCCCCTCTCAGGCATAGGTTGTGCCTTCTTATACGTGCCTCTCCGTTTGCATGGAAGAGGTTGTCTACCTGAACAGTGTTTATACCCTTGATGAATCTGAACATTTCTATCATATCTCCTCTGTCCCTTCTCTGCTCTAGGGAGTACAAGTTTAGATCTTGGAGTCTAGACTCGTATGGCTTGTGATGGAGGCCCTGCACCATCTTTGTGGCCCTTCTCTGAATTGATTCCAAATGCTCTTATGTCCACTGCACTCCCCCAGCAAACTCCTATCTCCTACACCTGTTGCCGGCCCCCTGTATCTGGTTGTGTATGTGGATCCCAGTGGTTCTGGCGAGGTTTTTACACTGCCTTCACCTATTGCACTGTTATCTTTTACACTATTTGCTGCACTTTTCAAATGGTGTGCCTATTTAAATTGTTTACTTCTGTGTTTTATATATATTATGTTTTTGCTTTCTGTATTTGGTATCCCATACTTCCTTCCCCTGGGTTGCACATGGAAACAAGATCTGGCTCAATGTGCTTCTCATGGCCAAAATTTCTAATAAAAATCAATAAAATTTATAATCCTCTGATAATTGGCCACGCCAGTTAAGTGAATTACATGCTGTTAGGAGATATGTTTTGCTGGTAGAATTTGTTCTCTTTTCAAATATTGGATGACTGTATCTTGTCTTCTATTTTGCTAAATTGAGCTATCCCTGTATTTGTTGGGTTTTTTTTGGCCCCGTCTTTAAACAAATTTAAATCTGATCGTACAAGGGCTGCCACAAGAGCCCAAAAGCAGCGCTGTGCACTGCTGAGCAAACAACCTGGATTTGTAAGTGAGGCTCGGAACCCATATTGGGAGGCAGATTAGACTGTAGTAGCAGCTACTGCTAGGCTCTGCGCTGCAGTTGGGGAGAGTTGTGGCAGTGACCTCTGCGGTGGGCCAAGAGAGTTTGCTTTCTCTGCAGAACGCTTGCTACATGTAGCCCAAGGACACCTAGAAGGCTCTGCTCATGCTAGGGGAGGAGGGAGGGAGAACAAAGGCAAGAAACCCCTATGCACTATCTTCATGATGGTTTTGGTGTCCCAGGAAAGCCTCACGTCTCTGTCACCAGGGAGTATCCCACCAGTTCCTAGTCTGCATATGGACTACGTACACTGGGGGAAGGATGGCTTCCCCATCCCAAATGGAGCCCTTGCCACAGAGGGAAAGCCATGGGGGAAGTTGGACCACAGGTGGTGACGATGAAGGAATAATGGGGATTGCAGACCTGATCAAGATATATTCCAGGAACAGGGTATATCCCTGAAGGACGGGCATGGGCTGGGAAATAAGAAGCTCTATGGGGGATAAAATACAGATCTCACATGGTGCAAAACCGTGACAGAAGACCGGATCTCTAAGTGTGTGTGTGTGTCTGTGTGTTGGGGGGTGGTTGTGCCATATACCTCCGCAACTCAATCCAAGGGCATGCCCTCCCCACCCCTCAGCTCAGTCACGGCACCCAAGCCATCTCCCTCAAACTTACCCCAATCCGTCTAGAGCCCCTTTATATCTTACTGCATCCCACATTCCTCTTAGGCACCAACACCTTGCCTTCCAATCCCCCCTTGATCCTCAAGATGGAGCAAATCTTACTTGGTGACATAAACATTAACTGGCTTGCTGACTCTGCCTCCCAGGCTAGGGATGCTGCTGCCACCCTAGACCTTACTCAACTTGTTATTCTGCCCACCAGATCTAACCTGGTTGCTGGTACCTCTACCTTACTGGATTTTGTTCTATCCAACAAACCCCAAAAGATCTCCAGCCTCACTGTGCTCCCTGATGTGCTCAGTGATCACTCCCCTATCACTTTCTCCTGGTCATGCATGATGCCTAAGCATCCACCCAAACTGTCCACTCGTTGTTTCTTATAACCCGGTAAACTTGCCCAACTAAAAGAGTACCTTGCTGGTTGTAACTGGTCCCCTATTGATCGTGCCCCTGACATTGACTCCTCCCTTCTCTGTTTTATCCAAGTTTTCAACAAGGCCTGCGACACCTTTGCGCCACTTTCCAAAGTTGTCTCCAAGGACTGTAAATCTCTCTGGGTCACTCCATCTCTGCTGGGTCTCATGCACCACAGAGACGACCTTTGGCACAGGGCTGTTGAAGCCGGTAGGACTGCGGACAGGCAAGCTTACCATAACACTAGAAATAAATGTACCTGGGTTATCCATAAAGCCAAGGCTGAACACTACAGGTCCACCCTTGCCTCCTCCTGGGGCTCGTCCTGTAATTTCTGGAATAATATCAAGGACCGCCCCCCAGCCCATCTCTTTGTTAGCGGCGTCTTGTCTACTGATCCTTTGGCTGTTGCTGACTGCTTAAATAGTTCTTTCTCTGACCTTTTGGCTGTCCTCCCTCCTCCGATCCAGTTGCTCATCCCCATTCTACTTCAAGGCCCTCTCTCCTCATGAAGCAAGGCCCTACCTGCTCAGCTCACTTAAGGGCACGGGTCATAGCAGTGACTCCCTCAACACCAAACTGTTTAAAAGGGTCCTAGATGCTGTCCTCAGCCCCCTTACCAAATTGCTGAACCGCTCCCTCTGCCTCAGTCAATTCTCCCTTGCCTGGAAAACAGCAGTGATCACCCCTCTTCATAAATCTGGTGACTGGACCTCCCCCAACAACTATCATCCAATCTCCATCCTCCCCCTCTCTCCAAGGCTCTGGAAAAAGTCATGGCCAATCAACTCTCTGACTACCTCTCCACCTATAACCTCCTTTGCAGTGAACAACACGGTTTCGTCGCACACACATCACCGCTACTACCCTTACTGAATTCTCCAATTTGCTTCACACTGCTCTTTACAAAGGTCATGTTGATGGTTCTGTCTTCATTGACTTGTCAAAAGCTTTCGACACTGTCCACCACTCCCTTCTCCTCTCTTCTCTCCAACCCCTCACCCTCTCGTAGGGTGTGTTGAATTGGTTTTCCAGCTGTTTTTCTTCTCACACCCAGTGTGTCAAAATCGGGTCTCCCATCCTGCCCCCGACAGGTTCGTTCCGGTGTTCCCCGGGGCTCCATCCTAGAGCCCATGTTTTCAGCCTCTATCTGAATTCTCTCCCCTCTGCTTGTAATGGAAACCTTCCACTTTATGTGGACGGAGCTGTCCTGTTTGACTCACACGCTGACCCCCTCCTCCTACAAAACTCTCTGCAGGACTCCTTCACCCAGACTGAATGCTGGTTGTAGGAGCATGGATATGTTGTTCATCCACACTCTTTGGCATGTCCCTTTCCCCTTCAAGGATCACCAGAAGTCTTCAAGCTGGCTCCTCCCACCAACCCGGGTGGTATATACCTTGGCTCTGCCCCATGACGCCACATCTTCCTTTCCATTGGGAGAGTCAGGTTGCCTCCCTCGTGTTCATGCATTTCGTAGGCCTTGGCTTTCAAACCCTCAGTTTTACTGAAAATTCAAATTGTTTGTTTTAGCAATCGTGAATTCGTCACTTCGACTGTGGAAGTAGAATCTTCTCCCGGATTTCGCCAATGCTCCTGCGACCAAAAGATGTCGCATACCGATCCCCACTCCACATATGTCTACTGCCTTGGTGTTGGCCGTGACACCTTGTCCTGCAGTTTCTGCTTTGCCTTCCATCCCAAAGTTCTGGATGACCGTCTTGCACGTTTGCAACTGGGGAGACCGGAGAAGAGGAATCCGGTGAAATCTAAAGAGGCTAGGTGGGCAATTTCCATGGCCGCAGGATCCACCAAGTAAGTGGAACGCATGCAAGCATTCGAGGAAGAAGCGGCTCGTGCTCCTTCCTCTTCCTGGAGTTTCTTCATTCTGCTCAACCTGGGCTCCACCTTCTCGGGTTCCTTCAGGGAATTGTGCCAGTCTTTTCCTACCAAGGGGGAGGCCCCTGCAGGCCCACACTCTTCTAGATTCTGTCATCGAGATAAGGACCTGAGCAAGTCTTTGTCCCGACGAAAGCGTTCTTGGGACCGAGAGAGGTCTCAGTCCCAGGAGCATGCGGTCGCGACCTCGGTCAAGATCGCTTCTTTAGCCGCTGGCTTCTTGGACCTTCTATAAGGCCAGCTGACCCAGGATGTGGTCGATGAGGTTGAGGTAGTCATCGACCCAGTCGATCCCGTCGCCGACTCTGGTCGACAATTCTTTAGAAAGGACCCTGGTCCTTGTCTTCCCCGATGAGGAGACCCAGCCTGCTGGAGTCCCCATCGAGGATCCAGTCCCGGACTCCGGGAGGTCATCGGCCCCGCCGGTGTCTCCTGACTGACCAAGTCAGCCTGCCTGATCTAGGTCGCGGTCTAGGACCACCTCATCAGACAGGCTGAGGAAGAGCCACAAGCGCACTAAAAAGAGGCGACGCCATTGGTCGTCCTCATCCTCCTCGGATGAGGAGAAGATCTGGCAGAAACTCCATCAGTGCTACGAGGACCTCATGTGGCAGCAGCTGATTCTGTCCAGGCATAAGCCTACCACGGTTTCCTCCCTGGCCATTACTTGGCTTTCGCCTCCCAGGCTGAAGCTGACTCCTTTGGAGCTGACCAAATCGGTTCCCCTTCCCATGGAGCCAGCAAGACCACCTGTTCGGCTCATAACGGTCTCTCTACCCATTGTGGTGGAACCACCACCCAAGCAGCCTGTGGGAGGGGCTCCTTCCAAGGAAGACAGACTGGACACCGGGCTTCCCGGTGATTGTCAGTCACAGTCACCCCGGACCGCCCTCAACGAGTTGAAGGTGTTGTGGGCGGTAGGCCATTGTATCTGGATTTGGATGTCACTGGTCTTCATTCACATCCAAGGGATGATGATTCTACCGCTGGCCTAGAGATGGAGGAAGGTCCCTCATCCTTTCAAGGGATCCTCCGCCTCATCTCTGAGTCTACATGGATGCCCCTGGAGCCTATCCAGAAAAAGGCGGAGTACCCTCTCACTGACATCCTCAAGAGAGGGGATACCCAAACGGAGGCCTTTCCTGTGGCCGAGGCCATTGTTGGACCGGCCTTAGAACTTTGGCAGCATCCTGCTTCCTGTCCAGCTCCATCTGCCCACATGGCCTGCAAGTACGCGGTGCCTATGGGGTCCCTTGCAGGGTTCAAAGAGCACCCTTCGGCCGAGAGCCTGGTGACCGCCTCTGTGTTCAGGCATACTGGAAGTTCTGCCGACACTGACCAACCTCCTGATAAAGAGACCAAACTTTTAGACCATTCAGCCGGGAAGGTCTATGCGGCTTTGTCAGGCAAGTTCTCTCATGCCCTTCTGGGGTCGTTGGATGAGGTCCTCCCACATCTCCCCGCAGACATGCAGACCACGGGTCAAGCAGGTCCGGGATCAGGGCCAAGCTGTTGCCAAACAGCAGCTCCAGACAACTCTAGATCTTGGGGATTCTTGTGCCCGTTCGATGGCAGCCGCAGTTGCCTCTCATCTCAGGGCTTGGCTGGGGCTTCCCCCTTTCTGGCGGATACCCAGCATAAATTAGCTGATGTGCCCTTCCTTTGGACCGACTTGTTCGGACCTGGAGTGGCCAGTCACCTTCAGTGCATCGAGCAGTATAGTGCCACCTTGGACACTACCTCTGCCAAGAGTTCTTTGGGCAAGAACCAGCAGAGGAAGAAGAAGAAGCCTTTTCAGCATTCTGCCTCTGCAACTCAGCAGTCCTCCTTCCAAGGCGGACACCAGCACCAGCAACAGCAGCAGGATCAAGCTTGGTGCCCTCGGCCCAAGCAGGGTTCCCAACAGGCCTATAAAGGAGGTCAAGGTTCAGGTCCTGGATCCTCCTTCTCTAAGCTCAGTGATGGGGCCGGGGCTGCCAACCCCGCTCCCGTCACACCAGCTCTGGGTCCTCCCATGGGGGGCCGGCTCCGCCACTTTATTTCTGCCTGGTCCGTTATCATCACGGACAGGTGGGTTCTGGAAGTGGTCGGTCAGGGACTGCCTCTGGAATTCGAGCAGTATCCTCCAAGCCGAGCCCACGCCCCTCAGGAGGAATGAGTATCTGCTCAGACCCAGTTGGCTCTCAGAGGCGACATCACTCAGCACCTCCTCAAGGAGGCAGTAACTCCAGTGGCGGATCCTCCAGCAGACCCAGGCTTTGTCTCCAGGTACTTCCTGGTGCCCAAGCAGATGGGGGGCTGGCGCCCCATTCTAGATCTGCATGACCTGAATCAATGTCTCAGGTCACATACCTTTTGGATGGTCACTCTGTCCCAGATCGTATCATACCATCCTTGGAGCGAAACATGTGGTTCTGTTCACTGGATCTGCAGGACATGTTCTTTCACGTCCCAATCTGTCCATCCCATCAAAGGTTCCTCCACTTCAGGGTCGAAGGGAGCCTGTATGAGTTCCAAGCTATGCTGTTCGGTCTGTCATCAGCCCCTCAGGTCTTCACCAAATGCATTGCAGTGGTGGCAGCCCATCTCAGGTATCGGGGGCAGGATTTATCCTTACCTTGATGATTGGCTCCTAGCAGGTTTCACCCGACAGGAGGTGGAGAAGTCCAGGGATCTGGCCCTACAGAACTCGTGCTGTCTAAGGTGATGGGCTTCATCGGGGCAGAGCTCGACTCTTGTCAAGCCAGAGCTCGGCTCCCGGTGGACAGAGCGGAGGTTCTTTCCTCCTTTGCCCAATCATTTCTGGTTGGGCACTTGCGCCCTGCCCAGGACTTTCTGTGCCTTCTGGGTTACATGGCGGTGTGCATCTCAGTGGTCCACTGGGCCTGGATGCACATGCGCCTCCTCCGGTGGGAGCTGACCACCCAGTGGACTCAGTGCCACGGTCATTTCGACAAGGTGATCACTGTAACCCAGAAGATGTGGGATGCTCTCCAATGGTGGACCACCCCAGACCGGGTGCAGGAAGGGATCCCATTCGTCTGCCCTAAGCCGACGGTCATCCTCATGACCGATGCCTTTCTCATGGGCTGGGGAGTCCACATGGACGAAAGGGCCCATGGACTCTGGACCCCCGAGGAGTCCCGATGCCGCATCAACCTGTTGGAGCTCAGCGCAGTAAGACTGGCACTGCCAGCTTTTGCTCCTCAACTCCGGGGTCAAGTGGTTCAAGTCCAGACGGACAATACCACGACCATGTACTACCTCAACAAACAGGGCAGCACGCACTTCCGTCTGCTGTGCAAGGAGGCACTCTGCATCTGGACCCTCGTGAGCTGGTTGGAGGCAAATCTCCTAGCCATCCATGTGGCAGGAGCCTCAAACCATCTGGTGGATGCTCTCAGCCGCTTAGGCCAGACATCCTGCGAGTGGTCCCTCCATCCAGAGGTAGCTTACGGCCTGTTCTCCCACTGGGGCAAAGTGATGGTGGACCTGTTTGCCTCCAGGGAAAACACCAAGCTGAGACTGTTTCATGCACGCCCCCCTCAGCAGGGCTCGCTGCTGGGGGGATGCCTTCTCGAGGTTGTGGACCCGAGGCCTCCTCTACGCCTTCCCTCCATTTCCCGTGATCCACAAGGTGCTCCTTAAGGTGAGGAGGGACAAGGGAAAGGTGATCCTGGTAGCCCCAGACTGGCCACGCCAGTTCTGGTATCCAGATCTCCTCAGCTGCAGGCACCTGGAGTGGCTTTGCACACACCCGGACCTGATATCACTCAATCAGGGGAAGGTATTCCATCCGGACCTTCAATCCCTGCACATCACAGCCTGGTAGCTGAGCAGCTAGAGTTCCAGGCTTTGGATCTTTCTGAAGATGTCTACACTGTGGTGGAAGCATCTAGAAAGGAATCAACCAGGAAATGTTATGCCTTCAGGTGGAAAAGATTTTCCATTTGGTGTCAGGGTAGGGGCCTGGACATTCTCGACTACCTTTGGTCTGTCTCCAAAGGGGTTCTTCGGTCATCGACCCTTAGGATGCACCTGGCAGCCATCTCTGCTTACTGGGCGTGGGCCCGTCAGCTGATGTTGGCACAGGAGATGGTGGTCGGGTGCTTTTTCCAAGGCCTGGATCACATATCCCCTCCGATGCGTGAACCTCCACCTCCGTGGGATCTGCTGCTGGCACTGGCATAGCTCATGGGCAAGCCATTCGAACCAATGCACAAGTGTGAGTTGTCACAGTTGTGGAAGACGGCCTTCCTGGTGGCTTTCATGTCTGCCAGAAGGACAGGGGAGCGCCAGGCGCTTTCGGTGGACTCCCCTTATCTGGTCTTCCACAGGGACAAGGTTGTCCTATGCCCCCACCCGAAATTCCTTCCAAAGGTGGTGTCAGAGTTTCACCTTAACCAGGTGCTGACTCTGCCGGTATACTGCCATAATTACACCTCGGAGGCCGAGTACAGGCTCCATACCTTGGACCTGAGATGTGCTCTCTCCTACTATAAGGAGAGGACGGCGGAGATTCGGGGAGAGGTTCGCCAGCTATTTGTCACCTACGCTGAAGCCACTTCTGGCAGATCTGCAGCTAAATGGACCATTGCAAGATTGATTACATCATGCATAGGTCTGTGCTATGAGTTGGTGGGCAAGGAGCCTCCCAGAGGGATAAGAGCTCATTCTACCTGCCATACTGCTGCACCAGTGGCTGCTTCCAGGGACATCCCTATCCAGGAAATCTGTCGAGCTGCTACCTGGAAGTCAGCAAACACCTTCATCACCCACTACCACATCGACCTTGAGTCACGCCAGGATGCTGGTTTTAGGGCCTCAGTTCTCCAATCTCTGTTCCCTAAGTAGGAGGGTATGCGCCTTGCCTCCCTCCTCCCAGAGAACTGCTAGGAGTCTGCCAAAGAGTGTGGATGAACAACATATCCACGCTCCTAGAAGAACAGGTTACTCATCTGTAACAGTAGTTTTAGGAGTGATATATATTGTTCATCCACATGGACCTACCTGACTGCGGACGCACACAACCTGGCTTCCAGCGGGCTAAGATCTGGCGTCATGGGCGGAACTGAGGTATATACCACCCAGGTGGGTGGGAGGAGCCAGCTTGAAGACTTCCAGTGATCCTTAAAGGGGAAAGGGACATGCCAAAGAGTGTGGATGAACAACATATACCACTCCTAGAACTGCTGTTACAGGTGAGTAACCTGTTGTTCTCTGATCACAGGCTGGTTTTAAACTTAAAGAAAACTAAAACCATGCTTTTTGCACATAACCAGAGTAAACGTAAAGATTATCTACTCTGGGTTTTATCTAGTACCCTCTTCCCCCTTGAACAAACCTCCTCCTTCAAATATCTTGGCGTTCTCTTTGATCCCTCCCTATCCTTTCACGACCACATCCGCTCCCTTTCCTCCACCATCAAATCTAGAATAGGCCTACTGTATCGCCATCGTGACTGTCTCCCCACTGAAGCACTAAGGCTGGACATCTCATCCTCAGTACTGTCCCTCGTGGATCATGGTCTGCTTATTTATGGTGCCGCTGACAACACTGCTCTGCACAAAATTAAGCTATCCCTCAAAAAGGCCTGCTGGCTGCTTACAGGTTCCCCACGTCTTACCCATACTTGCACACTGTATTCCCTCTCTAACTTCCTTAATCTGGAGGAAAGGCTTATCTATCAGTCTTGGCTCTTGACCAAAAAAATCACTGCAGATCTGACTCCACCTGGTCTGTCTTCTATCATAAGCCTATCTTCCCCCTCCCTCTCTACCCGCAACGCTGTCTGCTCCTCTGTGCAAGTCCCCAGAGTTAGGACCTCCCTTGCACAGAGGTCATTCCATTACCATGCCCCGTCCTGGTACAGTTCCCTGCCTGTTGCTATTGCTTCCCTACCAAGATTGGGGCCTTTTAAAACCGCTCTCAAGAACCACCTCCTCTCCTCCCGTCGCTGTGACTGCCCTGCTGAGTTTTCCCTGCCTTTACTCCTCTCAGTCTTGCCTATTTTTGACTCTGCCCTTCATTTGCCTCATTATAGCCCACATTATTGTTTATGTCTGTTCATTATTGCTAATTTACCTTGACGTGGGGCCTTTGTAACCAGCCCTTAATTTTGACTGTTTGCTTTTGTTTGAGCTCATTTACTTTTTCTGTTGCTTGCCATTAATGTATTTGTCTTCCTGATGAGGAGCCTTTGTAAACGAGTCCCTGACTCAAAGGGTTGTAATTCTGATTACTTCTTAAAATAAAAATAAATAAATAATTGTTTTCATCCTCTTAGAGTCATAATGGGCCTCGCTGTTTGCAATATTATTACCAAGGAGAGCCCAGCCAAGACTGATCCCATATGGACACAGACGGTACAGCCATTTTCTCCTGTGGTCTGTCCCTTCCAGATATTGAGCTGCCTCTTCAGTCTGACTTCGTTAATGTTAAAAAAACAGTTCCTCGCCAGTCAGCTAGCTATGAATAATAAGAAAACGGTTACTATGTTGCTTGGCACTACCCATTGTTTATGCTCACCTTCCTCCATTCTGAAGCTGAACTCCTTATATGGGGACTGCATTGACACTGTACGATCCTATATATGGTCCTAGATCAACAGTTAGACTATTCTCTGCACATAAACTTGTAGTGGGAAAACGTTTTGTCGAACTAGGGGCTCTCTACAGGGTTAAAAATTGTCGACCTTTTAAAACCAGAAAGATTGTGGTTGGTCGCTCGATCTTTACATTGCTGGACTATAGGGATGTAGTTACTTCTGGAGCCTCCTCCCCTGCCCTAGCTAAGCTCACCATCCTCTCCAGCCCACTCTGCAAATGTATGTTGGCCTGTCTTCCTTGTACCCATTACTGCATAATGTATGACAAACAAATTGTTTAGTTGCCGTATTGGTCCTTGTAAGAACAAATCCAGAATCGAATGGTTGGTCCTAAAGCTAAAGTACTCTGTTCTTTTTGTAACATCTTTGTTGGTCCAAATAAAGGTATCAAACCATTTGCTTCTGGATCTGCATAATGTATAAGAGGCATCCCTCCCTATGAGGTGATCTCTCCATATTGCTTTGCTAGGCGCCAAATACTTGTCCAGGGAACAACTGGGGTATCTCGGTTACATATTTACCCCTTCCTCCAGTCTCACCTACTCCTTAAGGTCAGAGAATGGAGAGACTACAAATTCCTAGGTGCGGCCTCTCTGCAGGACAAGCCTCTATCAGGTATAGACTTCCCTTCTCCCTCACCTCCGCTACCAGTTTCCAGTCTGCGAAGGCCAAGCTGAAGGAGCACTACAGGGCCCCTTTGACATGCCCAAACTGCCCTAGTGGTATTTCCTAACTTTAATAGGGCTTAGTCTTGGTTAGTTTACTCCTGTCCTGACCATGTTCTGAGTCAGGCCCTTTGTACCTGTGGTACCCAAATCTGATTTGACTATATGTATACACTCTGTAAATTGGTGTCTTTGTATATATCTGTTCTTGCACATTGGAAGTCTTTGTGTATACACTGACTTGTATATATTTACTACTGGTTTGGGAACTGGGAGGTCCCAGGTTCAAGCCCTACTAGTGTGAAATATTCACAATGTGACCTTGAGCAAGTGACTTAACCTCTTGGTGCTCCATTCCTAAGATGCTGCATCCCAGCTGGGCTATCCGGGGCACCTAAATTATAACAAAATAAAATTGTAACATGTATGTTGCTTAGTTTGACATTTTAAAAGTATGCAGTACATTAGTCATCTTGGTGTTTTTTTCATTGGCCAGTCAAAAATCTGAAACTAAGACAAATGAAGTATGATAAAATCACAAAAAAAGAGCTTCCACTTGCTGATTTCTGATAGTGATACATTCTGTTTTATTTAGCGAAGACAGACAAAGCCTTCAAAGACTTTCTGGATGCTCGGAACCCAACCAAGCAGCATTCTTCTACGCTGGAGTCTTACCTGATCAAGCCTGTTCAGAGGGTGCTGAAGTATCCACTGTTGCTGAAAGAGCTGGTTTCTTTGACTGATCCTGACAGTGAGGAACACTACCATCTGACAGGTCTGTCTCGTAACAGCAATTTTCAGTGTGTGTGTGTTCCTAGATACTGCATCTTTTAATTGCCTGTATTGTATACTTGTTTTGCTGTCCATGTTCCAGTGGCTGTTCCCCCAGCTGCACATCCACCACCTGTTACAACCCATAGTAACCCTCTCCCCCACCCATCTCAGACCCACCACTCTTCCCACCCAGTCCTTGCAAGTGCAATTGAACCACCTGGTACCTGGAAAGTTAAGTATTTTAAACAGTGCGATTCAGTGTGACAATCCTTATCCTCTTGATCTCACCACAGGGCCCAAATGCCAGTATACCATCTCAATAATGCTTTGTGTATGTGAGATTACCAGCAGTCTGGACCTGGCAGTGAGACTGGGAGGAAGAGGGTTGGCAAGCTGTGTTGGACTGTTTAAAATACTTTTCAGGTTCTGGATGGCGCAAGAGGACTCGCAAGGACTGGGTGGGGAGGGTGGTGGAACTGAGAGGGATGGGGGTGGCAGAAGTGTTGGGGGGAGAGGTCTTGGGAAGTTCCAGTATGCATCCCAACGCTCTGTACGTTGGACATTCTAGAGAGGAGAGAATGCTGCTGCCATGGGGGAGAAAAATCATGTAACACGTACCATCTGAATGACAGCTGCTGGCACTCTCTGGCCCCGTTCATGTTGATCCCCGCAGGCTGTGTCGATGGGAGCAGCAGGCAGGGATGGAAAGGTTTCCAGCAGGAAGACCAAAAGGGAGAAGCAGGTGACTGCTTTTTTTTTTTTTTTTTGGGGGATCAAACAGCTATGTTAAAAAAAATTCACAGGATTAGGGCAAAAACAGGTGTCAAGTATGAAGACTCATTGAGGACAATATTTTATAACACTGGCAGGAGGCAGACTGTAGTTGTACTTGGTAATATTAGAGCCCTTTTAGCATCCCACTATTGTACCAGTTGACTAATGGCACATTGAATTTTGTGTGGACTGGAAGATGGCCCTGCTGTGTGAAGCCCTTAATCTATTTGGACTCGTATTGCTCACACTGCACCGTCTTGCCTGTAGGTTTTGGTATGTTGCAATTATGCTTGTGTTTGAACTCGTGCTCTGAACAGCTTTGAATCCTTATTTCTATTTACAGCAGCTTGAACAGACTCCATTCATGATCTATTTGAGTTTTTCAAATGCTTGACTCATTGGTGTTGCTCCTTTAATTTAAATTATGTTACAGATTTATTGATTGTTGGGTGACTTAATACCACCATATGTTCAAATTTTCAAAATACGGTCATAAAAGTTTGTTTGTTCATTCTGCAGAGTAACATCTGTCGGGGGGTACATCTATACCAATGAGATAAAGATGCCGGGAGAGGAGCCATAACAACATTAATGCTACATTGCGTACTGCGAGACAGTGGAATGTATCTGCCTACAAACCACTGTCTGCTGGTCGATGCTGCTGCCTCTCTAATGAAGATTGGAGGAGCAGTGCTTGGGCTGGTGCTCTTTGAAATAGTTACTGCCTCTCTTAGAGAGGGTGTGTTTCCATCATCTTTAAAAGAGGCTGTGGGTTGGGCCCTTCTCAAAAAGGCCTCTTTTACACCGGTGAAATGAATTCGGGAGCGACAGAGTCCCTCAGTGGACTGGCAGGGTGGGGGAAGATAGAGCACCCGATGGCACTCTCCTTCCTCGGGGGGACAACAGCTCCTGCTGAGAGACTGCCACCTGGTGGAGGCCAGGTGGCAGCATCAGGACATCATGCAGAGGGAGGAGCTGGGTGTGACTTGCTGGCACACACGTCCTTATGCTGTGGCTCAGTGGGAGAAAAATTCAGGAGGAGAATGCTGGGCTGCTGCATGCCGGCTCCCACCTTTCGCATGACCAGCACATCTGGCCACCTACCAAATGAAGGTCCTATGCAAGTGGTGGATAAACCACTAAGTCTGTGAGAAGGTCAGTGACAAGGCTGGGGAGGGTGCCGTCAGGCAGACCCGGGTGATGGGAGTAGAAAACACTGATTGAAGAAGGTCTCTGTAGATCCTTATGATTTTGCAAGTTTTAGAAAAGCTCTTACTTGCCTTTTCTGAGCTGAGTTATTGAGAAAGTGGTTGCAGCACAGTAAGGAGCACCTGGAGGAACTTTCCACCTACGAGTCTTTCCAAGCTAGTTTTCATTCTCAGCACAGCATTGAGCTGGCCCTAGTAAGGATACTGACGATCTGGTCCTTGCAAGGGACTATGGAGAAGTTTCTTTCCTGGTCCTGTTGGATTTGACACTGCCGAACATGGGGAGCTGATGGAGCACATGAGGAGAATTGTTGGAGCAGAGAGGATAATAATAGGTTGGTTTCAGTACTTCTCAAGTAGTTGCTATCATTTGGTGATCTGGAGAAATTTGGGGAGGGCTAAGATCCTGGAGGGGACAGTAGGTCCCAAATTTAAATAGGGAACTCTGGTAGAATGGATGAACCTTTGATCTTTTTCTGTCATCATTGTCTATGTTTCTGTGTTTCAATCAATCAAGTCTTTATTTAACCAGGCGTTCATCGTTGAGCAGAAGCTCATTTGCAAGATGGACCTGGGTGGAGCATGAACAATTGTATATACAGGTCAACACAGGTATTTACAAGGCAATACAGATAATACTCTTTACAGAGAGGAAGAAAAAGAAGTTCATATGTACATAGAATTATACAGATATTGTACAGATTACACGGTATTTACATACATAGAAGTGTCTATAGGAAGATAAAGGGTTATCTAAGGTTGCAGGAGGAAGTAACGGAAGAAAAAAATAAAAATATACACCAGGTAGGGGGGGAGGGAGGGGGAGAAAGGCTAGGAGGGCACGGTGCACAGAAAGGAGTTGGTAAAACGGGATGTAGAGAAGGTGGATGGAAAAAAGGAGTATGTGTGAGCCCCGGGATTGAATGCTATAAGGTACGGGGCATGGTAGGATGTCACAACCCAGTGTAGTGAGCTCCTATCTGAGGTTGGGAAAAGGAAGAATAAGGGATGGATGGGCTTAGTGTTGATAAGACAGGGGACAAGAGAGAGAGAACAGTTAGGCTGGTGAGGAGCAAGCTGGGGGTCAGTACTAAAGAGTGGGTCTAGGCGTAGCTATATACCAGTGCAGACACCGGTACTGGGTCTGAGTGGGTGAAGCAGTTACATACTTCTCTGATTGTATGGAAATAAAGCGTCTTGAAGGCATTTATACTGATTAGAGTGCTTAATTTGAGGGTTTTTTGTAGATCGTTCCATAAGTTAGGTAGCAGGCTTATGGCTGCCCTGCCGAGCGGATTTTGCTTTGGGTACTTTAAGTATAATAGCTGAGTAACTTTATAGCGTATTTCCCAATTATACTGGGGAAGACAGCAGGAGATATAGTAAGGCAGCTTATTAGAGATGGCTCTATAGGTCCAGAAGCGGCGTTCTGTGGCACCTGAACTTTAGTGATGTTCACTTACTGCCGCATATAGGGTGCAGTGATGCGTGTGGAAAGGGGAGTCCGTTATAAACCTCAGTGCTCGATGGTAGAATGTGTCCAGTTTAGCCATGTAGAGTTGGGGCATTGGCTGTAGAGGAAGTCAGCGTAATCAACCAATGATAGGAAAATGGATTGGACCAGTTGTTTCTTGGCATCTCTGGTGAGAAGTGGTTGATTCTAAAACAATCCAAGCCTTTGCCAAAGTCGTTTAGCAAGTCCTCGATATGTTCAATGAAGGAGAGTCTTTGGTCTATCAAACTCCCAGATACTTGAATTTTGTAACAAATTCTAGTTTTCACCTAGAACTGTGGTAATTTGGGAACTGTCCCACTGGACACAGGGGTTAGCTGTACAGATAAAAGGGGAGAGGACCATCGCTTTAGTTTTTTTGGCATTAAGGAGTAGCTTTTTTTTGGAGGAGTTGGCTTTGTCAAAGGTTGAATTCTGACTGTAGGTCATTGCAGACAGCTTCAGGTGTTGGGCGACTCACGTAGAGAACTGTATCATCTGCAAACAGATGGATGTTGGCTTCTTTTATACAGTAGTCAATGTTATTAATGTAGATTGCAAAAAGTAAGGGCCCTAATATAGAACTTTGAGATACCCCTCTTTGCAGAGTTTTTAAGGGGGACAGGCCTCCTTCGGCTTTAACTTGTTGAAGGCGCCCTGTTAGATAGTCAGTAAACCAATGCAGAGAGGAGGGGTCCACACCTGTGGTTTGAAGAGAGGAGAGGAGAGGAGCAGACTATGGTCGACGGTGTCAAAAGCCTTGCTTAGATCAAGGAAAACAGCACAAATAAAGTTTCTGCTCTCAAGATTATGCTGCCAGTCATTAGTAACTTTGGCAAGGGCTGAGATAGTGCTATGTTTAGCTCTGAATCCGGACTGTATAGGATTTAGCAGTTCCCTAGACTCAAGGTGAGTCCTCAGCTGTGCATTTTACAGTTTTCTCTAGGAGCTTGGACAGGACCGGAAGAAGGGAAATTGGCCTGCAGTTATTGAAATCGCCAGGGTCACCTGATTTGAACAGTGGTATGACATGTGCTGTCTTCCATATAGGTGGTAAGGTGCCCTGAGACAGAGATAAGTTAAAAAGGTGGGTGACGGGTATTGCTAGTACGTGGTAGGCAATTTTTAGGAAGTAAGGGTCAAGGGTGTCGGCCCCAGCACTTTTTCTAGTATCCAACTGAAGCAAGAGGTCCTCTACCTCTTTCAGTGGGGCAGGTTCAAGCAAGAAAGGCGGTGAAACTATCGAAGTTTCAGGCAGTTGGCTGGCAGTCTGGGAATGAAGTATGTTTGCTGGGGAGTTATCAAATGCCATGCCTGCAGTAGCAAAGTGGTTATCGAATGCGTCAAGTATATCCATCTTTTCTGTTATAGTCAAGTTGCCAGAGGTAATCTTGGTCGAGATGAATTTCCTGGGAGTGGCCTAGCAGATCATTGATTGTGTTCCAGAGCTTGATTGGGCTCTTTTGCGAAGTCGAGTTCGGTTTGAAGAAGGTGGCCTTGATTCTCTGATTGTTTTGGTACATAAATTCGTAGTCTCCTGAACTGGTTCCAGTCCTCTGCAGTGTTCAGTCTGCATGCTTTTTTCCAGAGCTTATCTCTTTCTAGAAGCAAGGACTTGATCTGAGGGGTGAACCATTTACAGGTTTTGGTCCTAGTTCGAACTTTAATCAGGGGAGCATACTTATTAAGAGCCCTTGATAAAATGTTGTGGAAGATATTGTAAGCTGACGTAATCATTTTGGCTAGGTAGAAATCTTGCCACTCAGGGGAGTACTTAAGCTCGTTTAGGTAGGCATGTTCATTGAAGTTGCGCCTGGATCTCTTCATAGAGAACTTGCTGATGGGTGCTGGGTTGTTGGTGGATCTTACTCCTGCAATAAAACAATGGTTACTGGCGTCTGAGAAGAAGACATCAGCGTGGGAGAAGAGATGAGGTTTGCTCACCATTAGCACATCCAAAAGTGTACTTTTACTGGGGTTCTTCACGCTTGGTCGTGTTGGTTCAGTAATAAGTTGCGTCAGCCCATGTTCATCACAGAAGGATGCAAGGGGGGCAGCTCTGTTAGAGAGCCAGTCAAAATTGAGGTTTCCTAAAATAATAGTTTCTGGCAGCCCTGTCCCAACTTGTCACTTAGATATGACACAAGCTTGTAGGCCAACAGACGGTGGTCTGTAGCATCCTAATACATAGAGTGCAGAATCTGTGTAATTTCCACTTTGAGAATTAGGCATTCGAATTCGCTGGCGACAGATGCCGAGCATAAGCAGAAGGCAGAAAATTTGTCTTTAACGTAGATAGCTACCCCTCCTCCTCTGGCATGCCTATCAGCTCTGAACAAGGCGTAGTTGGGTATGTTTACTTCTCTATCAGTGGTGCTGGGTCTAAGCCAAGTTTCGGAAATCACAAGTATGTCAGGAGAGGTATGATTTACCCAGGTTTGTATTAAGGTTATCTTTTTAAGGAGGCTACATACGTTAATATGCAAGAAGCTTATTCCTTTTAAATTTGTTAGTTCTGCTGGCAAAGCAATAGCTTCTGGGGGGCCAGAGTTGAGTTCTACGTTGCCTGAACATAGCAGGAGGATAAGCAGCATTTTTCTAAGAGCTCTAATTATAAGCTTGTAATTCCTGCCTTTCTCCCATCTAGTAGAGCTGATGTTTTTAGGGACTGGAAAGTAGCCACCATAGAAGAGCTGATCTGTTGTAGCAAGAGCTAGTACCCTACCACAATAGGCGGGGAGGAGATAGAAGTCTGCGTGGTGGGAGGTGGGCCTTGTGGTGGGGGAGTGTTATAAGTACTACTGGTATGTGTGGTCCAAGAGCAGGGTTCGAGGTATTGGTACTTGGAATCACGGAGGCAATTAAAGCATAAGTTGCCATGTGGTATACAGCACAAGGTGCCGTTGTAGACCAAACATGATGGTAGTTCAGGTGTCCAATGCTGGGCAGCTGGTATCCGAAGAAGAAGGGACAGTATAAGGAGCCATTTAGGGCCCGACATGATGGTACCTCAAGAGAGGAGCCAATCAGTTAGCCCAGGGGCCAGTGGGGTTGCTGGATCAATGCAGTTTATCAGTAGCTTTCCGATCCAGGTCGACCCAAATTTGATAGCATTAAAAATATTTAGTGGTGAAGGCACAGCCAAGGAGAGCCTATGTGTTTTAGTAAGGCGAGGCCCTGAGAGTTGGATCCCGTAGGCTGGACAGAGAAGAGGAGGATCATGAGCTAAGTCTCTATTGGTGGGGCACTGCGCCAGGGGACATGGACTAATATTTTGGCAGGAGGTACTGTATTTAATAATCAGCGGAGGTGGGGGAGTGGGGGCGGTCGAAAAAGTTGCGGCAGTTGCCGTACCTTGTAGGGCCTTGGGTCCATGTCTGCGGTCTTGAGCGTCGGCTAGAGGGGCGCCGCCCGCCCGGTAGCCGGAAATCCCGCGGCTTAGGAGCTGGAAGCCTGGGCGACAGTTCCTCGGCTGAGAGAGAGAAGGAGAGTGAGGGTTAATAAAGGGGATTCACATAAAGGATTAGACAGAGCAGCAGGGAGTCCAAAATTTGCAGAACAAAAGGACGTGTATTACTTTGGCACCCAAAAGTGTCTAGGGCCAGTGCACGTATGCAGGGAAAGGGCTGTAGACACTAGATTTCTTTCCCAAACCACAATTCAAGTCCTTTCAATTACAGACTGGGTTAACACTTCGGCTTTTTAACATTTGTCCCAACATAAACATTTTTAGGGTTTAAAATCAAAGAGCAGAAGCCGGCTTCTGCCAGGGACCAATCAGAGTTTGGTCTGAGGGGGTGCTCGCAATCCGGTTGGTCGCAGCAGTTGCCGTACCTTGTAGGACCTTGGGTCCATGTCTGCAGTCTCGAGCGTCGGCTAGGGGGGCGCTGACCACCTGGTAGCCGGGAATCCCGTGGCTTAGGAGCTGGGAGCCTGGGTGGCAGTTCCTCGGCTGAATCTGTCCGGGGGTCAGTCGGGTGGTCTGTTAGCTGTGGCCTGCTCGGAGAGAGCCAAGGCCACAGGAGCAGCTTGGGAAGCCCACAGATGGGCTGTCTGAATCTGTCCGGGGGTCAGTCGGGTGGTCTGTTAGCTGTGGCCTGCTCTGAGAGAGCCAAGGCCACAGGAGCAGCTTAGGAAGCCCACAGATGGGCTGTTTCTATGTTAAATTTTCAGTCTTCGCCATTAGGCATCAATTATGGCATCTCTTGGGATTTTATTTTGTCACCACTATTGTTTGCAGTGTTTATGTTCCCACGTATTTATTTATTCATTCAAGTGTTTCACCAGGAAGGCATACTGAGCAGTGCTGCTCGTTTCCAGATGTGTCCTGGGGGGAAGGGGAGTGGGAGAAGTACAATTATGTAGTCATGTGAATACCCTGAGTGTAAGTGATCATTCACAGTAGGAAAGATGTTCTGAAGATATACTGTAGCTTGGGTTTTCATTGTTAAGCTGATGAACCTAGCTTTTTCTTTTATTTAAACCCGGACAGGACTTCTTTGTGGCTGAGACTGAGAATACATTATCTGAGCTTAGTTGGTGGATGGCTCACAGTAGGTTGAAGCGGAATCCTGGCAAAACGAAGTGCAACTGCTAGGATCAGATCGTCTGAGGTCATCCACTATGGAGAGCATTCACCTCCCTATTTTGGAGGGTGAGAGGCTCCAGGCTCGGCAGTTGGTTCACAAGCTAATGGTCACTCTTAATCAGGAGCTACTAATGGTATTTTAGGTGTTGGCTATGGTCAGGAGTGGCTTCTTTCATTTGAAAAACATAGCCGGACTGCACCCTTACGTTGATTTGGACAATATCCTAACTTTAGTGCATCTTTCTTCATCTACCACCTTGACTACTGCAATGTGCTCTACTGGGGCCTTCAGGCAGTTCAGATCCGCCATCTCCAGCTGGTTCTTAATGAAGCAGCCAGACCTATCACCGCTACTGTGAGGAGTGATCGTATCACTCTTGAGCTGTGTTCTTCGCATTGGCAACATCTGAGATGGTGGAGAGACTGTAAGAGCTTTCTTTTGATTTATAAGGCCATAAACAGACTGGAGCCCCAGTATCGTAGGGGCCCGAATATCGTAGCAAACTTCTAGTAACCCGCCCATATATCCATGAGTTGCGATCTGCTGGTGCTGGTCTCTTGGCTGTTCCAAAATTGGGATTAAAAATCTACAGAAGATAAAGTATTTTCCGTAGCTGCTCCCTTTCTTTTAAACAGCCGAACAGTCATCCCACAGATATTCAGCCATCTTCCTGTCCCCACTTTTAAAAGTATAATGAAAATTTGGCTGTTCAGGCTGACTGACGTAACTACTAGCCTCTGTACTTTATGTTATTAATTATAACATTTGTAATGTCTTGTTTTTGTCTGTTTATATTTGTTAGTTATTGTTTTAGAAGCTCCCTTTTGTACAGTTCCTTGGTTTTTAGGATGGTGTTGTTAAATACTTGTCTACCATCTATCTGTCCATTATCTATCTATCTTGGCTCTCAGTTCATGCAAGGTGTAGCATTTTCATAAACATGTTTTGCGCGGTATAAATAGAATAATAGATAGGTTCTGGTGTATTACAAGGCAGTAATTCCATCGAGAGGTTCTGGGGACACAAGAAACCTAGAGCTGTCTCGAGTTGTGTCCAGCACCTCAGATGGAATTTCGTTTGAAACACCAGAAACTGTTTGTTATTTTTTGTAACATATGGATCCGAGGAATTTTCAGCTTCTTACTTGTTTCTGCTATATGGTGCTGTGGTCTGCAGAGTTAGACTCGAATCTTGTTTCTTGCTCCTCATTCGCATTCTCCTATTCCGCCCCACTTCTTTCTCTCAGAAATAAATAAAAAAAAAACATGGTTTAGATAGTAGTCGCGTCAGTGATCCCAACGATACTATTACGAGGACCAGAAGTATAGTATTATTGGGCCGGAAGTATAGTATTACAAGGACCGGAAGTATACTATTACGGGACTAACTAGGATATTACAGGGATTTTTTCATATGCTTTTTGGGGGTATTATTTTAACAATCCATATATTACAATACACTAATACTACTACTTGTACAAGCTCTATTGATTCCTAATGTATCATTGTAGAATTCCAAATTAGTCAGTACAATGACCAGAATTTAACCAAAATGGTCATCTCACCGTACTGGCATGTATGTAACTGATTGTACTCTGCAACTAAATCCGGGTCACCCATGAAAAAGGGACCTTCTGGGCTCAGTGGGCCTACCCGGTTATCAAAATTGAATAAATAAGTAATGGATATACCCTCACATGCTGTAAATTCAGATTGTTGGCCTACAACATACTTTTTACATTGTCTGTATCCTTCCCAGTGTGAATATATGATGCCTAATATTAGATTTCTGACTGTATTGTGTTGTTTTGCATAAAACAATAAAATATACATTTAAAAAACATTGACTTATGAAAGTCAGTTAAATTTCCCCTTTTCTGTGTGCTTGTGTATGTTTCTCTTTGTTTATATGTGTGAGTTTAGGTCAGTGTCTGTAGAGTGATCATTTAAAGGAAAACTGCACCTAGAATCTAACAAAAAAATATTCATAGTGCTATTTTAACTGGGGCTATTCCTGATGTTCTTTTTCCAACGTCTGTCTGAAGCTTTTTTCCCCCTACTTTTCTCTGGCCAGTTTATGACCTGTGGGAGTCGCTATGCAGCCTTCCTTTATGACCCTTCCATTCATGGGAATGTCTCAGAATGCCTAAGGGAATGACCTCCAATAGACCACCCTGCAGTGTATGGTCTTTGTTCTCATACAGCCGTGGTAACAAATGTGTACATAATGCTCTATATAATAACTGGGTTCAGATTTTTCCCATAGGGAAACCCGTGGCACAATTTGCCGTTATAAAGGAGTGTTTATAACGGCAAACATGCGCTAGGTTTCCCTCGCTCCGCGCAGGCACCAGCCGCAGCATTTCCACTCTGACCGCTGGCCGCCTGGCTTGCCGCTGGAGTCTACATTGCCACACAGACTCTGCGGTAAGTCCTGCAATATTATTTAAAAAAAAAAATCACTTCTAAACATTTAATAAAAAAACTACATTTGGACACGCGACCTTGGCTCATGCTAAAACCCAACCAGACCGTGGCTGCACAGAAAGTCTTATTTTATATAATTGCTGTGGCCAAAAAGTTAAACCCAGCAATTATATAACATAAAATTTGGGGTGGTGTGAGATGCTTGAATTTTACATACACCCTTGGTATTGCATGCCTAGATAAACCCTTGGTTTATGTGCCATCCAACACCTCGGGTGTGTGTAAAATTCTTGTTAGACACAGCACCCTATGTATTCTATATTTTAAAATCCAACAGTGAGGAAAGCATGGCAAATTCATGGCAGTGTCCAGTCATGGTGTGAAGCATGACTGCAGTGCAATCTTGTTCCACAGAGTTGCTTTACTGGGATATGACCTGACCAGGAAACTCGGTGGCACACCATCCAAGTTAAACTTCAGACCATATCTGAAACTGTTATTAATTTGCCGTCCTGCATTGCTTATCTCCCTGTTGTATTTAAAACATAAAACATTATGTGTGTGTATAGATATTATCTGTACAGCTCTACAGTTTTTATTTGTCCTGATGTGCTGCCCTTCCTCCTGACTGCTGTGACAGCCCTCTCCAAATTCCCCAATTGGCCCCAATGTGCTGCCCCCCTTCTGACTTGTCCACAGCATTCCATGCTAGTCCTGGGGTACAAACAGTTAATTGGGGCTACCTAACCAACTTCAGCCTGCCTGATGGTTCATACGACTAACAGACCCAGCACACAACCAGCCTCAGTGTGCTGCCTTCCCTCCCAACTGCCTTCCTACCATCAGAGTGGAGCTAGATCCCTCTCCCAATGCCCCGGACAGGTCCGGTATGCTGTCCTACATCTGGACTGCCAACTTATCGGCAGCGCAAGCAGCAGGAGCGTAACAGCCCTCTCCAGCTGAATTTCAGATGCCTCACCTCAACATGAAGACGCCTCCACAAGTAAACTTCTGCAGTTATGGTAACTCGTGCAAGCACAAGTTTTTGAGTTTTTCAGTGGATAGAAAACAACGGGTTGAGCTAATAGTATGTGCTCTTCTAAGCATGAAGATGTTTATATTCATTCAGAATGAGCAGTATAACTGTGTATTTTATTCTTTAACTGGGGAAGGCCCACTAGGCACATGTGCCTGTTTTCAGGGGCAAGCCAGGAGCTTTGGGCCGGTTAAGTGACTTGCTCAGAGTCGCACAGTATGCAAGTGGAGGTTGTGGGACTCGTACCTAGGCCTACTGAATGTACCAAGCTCATTCACAGCTCGTTATTCTAACGTCTAGGCTATGCTGCCAACCCAGCTTCAGTTTTACTACTTTCACAAATCAAACTGCTATCTTGTATATGTGTGCCAGCTTCTGGTAACAGATGATGCTGACGTGCTTGCACAGGGTTGCAGTTTGATTACTGAAAGTACATAAATTCACAGTCGCAGTACTCATTTTTCATGGCGATAAACATCCTCGTGCTGAGAAGAGAAAGGACCGTTAGCTCCAGCCCTTTTTTACTATCAGTTGAAAAACGCAAAACTCGCTCTTGCATAAGTTACAGGAAGTGCAGGCAGCTTTTGCGGTGGAGGTGCATTCATGTTGAGGGGAGCACTGTCATTGACACACTAGCTCAGAAACACATTGTGGGATTAGAAGTGCTGGATATGGTTGACTGCACGGCACAATCTTGCACCAGAAAAGTAGTGCAGCGTCATGGAGCGCTAGCAGCCAGCTGGAAATGGCGTTCCTCAGCAAGAAGCCTGGCCACCTCAGAGAGACTGCAGACAGAGGTAAAAGGGATTTTTGTCTGTGGTGGGCCACGCAAGCAGTGGGATTTTTTTTTTTACTCACAATGTTTAGAGGGGCATATCAATGTGCTCTTGGGCATAGTTTTCTTTTATTGAGAGAATGAAGCCCTGCAGAAGATGGAGAATATTGGTTGGCTAAACGTGCACAACCAGCCTGTGCTGCCACCGACAGAGAGGTTCAGATTACAGCAGACCTCGACAGCGAAGCTCAAGTGGTTAGCAGGAGTCTGAACCTCGAGGTGGCAACACAGCCTGATAGAAACATAGAATTTGACGGCAGATAAGGACCGCTTGGCCCACCCAGTCTGCCCATTTCCCTACCTACTGGATAAGCTGCAGATCCTAGTTAACCAGCAGCCTACTTCTTCCTACCCCCACCCCCCAGAATTGCCTTATGACTATCCCATGCATGCTTGAATTCCACCACTGATTTTGACTCCACAACCTTCTCCGGAAGGCCATTCCATGCATCCACAACCCTCTCTGTGAAAAAACACTTCCTCAAATTACCTCTGAGCCGCCCCCCTCTATCTTCAAATTGTGCCCTCTTGTTCTTGCACACCTCTTTTTTTGAAAGATGCTACCCTCTTGGACTTTGTTGATTCCCTTGAGGTACTTGAAAGTTTCTATCATGTCCCCCTCTCCCTCCTTTCCTCGAGGCTATACATATTAAGCTCCTTAAGTCTCTCTTCATATGTCCTCCGGTGCAGACCCTGCACCATTTTAGTTGCCCTCCTCTGGACAGCTTCCATCCTGTCTATGTCTTTGCGGAGATTGGGTCTCCAGAACTGCACACAGTACTCCAGATGGGGTCTCACCAGCTGTCTGTACAGAGGGATAATATCTTCCTGTTTTCTACTGATTGGTCATGGTTTTGCCCAGCCAGTATTTTTAATGGTATATAGAGCAAAAATTAAAGATTTCAAGACAGTGATTTAAATTACAAGTCATTTTTACTGTTTAAATTCATTTAGTTTATAAGTGAACACTGAAACTCTTGTCTTGTTCACGGACGTCCTGCCACACGGAAACCATTCTAACGCTCCCGACTGAAACGGGAGTTTGTTTGTTTAACACAAATCATGTACTTTTTTTTGTAAAGTTCTCTTGTTTTCATTCTCCTTTATGAATTTCTGGCATTCACTACAGTTCTTTGAAAACACAGTCGCAGCCATCTCATTGATTCAGTTGAGATTCTTCGACGTTGATAACAGCACGGTTGTTTTCAGCTGTAATTAAGCAGCAGGTGGGCTCGTGGACATTATAAGCTCATGGAATGCTGCTGTACCCCAGAAGGGTGTAACACCATTCTGTGACCTTTGCACTGTGGTACAACAGCGTTCTGGTAAGGATTGAAATTTATACAGAACAAGCTGTCTTTATACACTATGAGGTCATTAGAACTTACCTCTCAGATTGCAGTACTGAACAAAGTCTGTAAGTGTGTGTATGTGTGTGCGTGTGCACCCCTGTGTGTATGACTTCATGCCTGAGCATATGCAGCAGTATTCCTATATATGCAGCAGTATTCCCATATATGCAGCAGTATTCCTATATATGATTGTTGCTGTGTGAGTGACTGTATCTGTGTGTATGAGTTTGCTGCTATCAGCATCCCAGAAAAAAATACACACTCACTAAAGCCAGTCCTGTTTTGGCACTGGCCATCTCTTGTTTCATTTATTGCTTCCTAGATCACACTTTCAGAGACCAGTGCCATAGTAAGTTAATCTTTTTCAAGTGAGTGTGAGGGGACCTTGATGTGGAACACAGACATACTGATGTACAAAACAGTAACCAAGGGACTGTAATTTTCTGTACAACATGTCTGAAAGCAATTTTCCCTGACCACTCGATCATCACTTGCTACTACCTCTACCACTGCTAAGTACTGCTTCTGGCATCAGCACAAGGAGCATTAAGGGGACAGAAGTGAGAGTGATGTAATGGACCGTGCTACTGCAAGGAAACTGGACTTTGGATTCATACCATGCACTGGCCTTGTGTTGTTTTAGGCAAAGTATCTATCTGATGTTTATGCAGTCCCTACAATTTTCATAAATTAAAAACTGCAGGGTTTTTCCCAGTCACAGCCCAACTTTTCATTATCCAAACAGAGAGCATTAGACCATAAAATATGGGAGAAGGTAACACTCTGAGTACTGTCCCCATGCTGGAAAATGCTATAATACAGTCACGTAGGCCAGAACCCTCTTGCATGCGAGATAGGAGGCCTTCTGGGTAGGTTTCGCTTCTGTAGTGGGTGGAATGATTGTGACAGCCAGTTTATCTTGTAAAGGGCATAAAAGACCAGCTGCCAGACAGCTGAAGCTGTCCCCGTAGCCACACTGACAGCTACTCTTGGCACAGTGAATGAGGCCCAGACGTGGTGCTGGCATCAAGCTGTGCCACAATTCTGTCCGATGGTGGCTCATCATTAAACATGGTGAACTGCCTTACTGTACAAAGCTTTACATTACTGAAGTCAATTTCTTTTATTCTTTGTTGTCTTAATTCTTACGGCCTGCCTGTTGCATCCAAGAAATAGCAATTAACATGTTTTCGCTAGTTAAGAACACCATCTGATAGCAGCAGGGAAGATCGATGGACTGACTGTGTCAGCTGCTGGATTATTTTGCCACTCGTTTCATTAGATTGCAGAAAGACACCTGCCTGAACAAAGAAATATGCTGGAGACTTAATGTGTTGTACATGTTGAAATGCGTCAAAATAAGCTACAGTATATTTATCAGTAGCAAAAGTCCCTATGTGGCATTGTATTGCCACAGGAATAGGCTTGTGGCTCCCAAACGTGATGATGTTTTTAGACAAGTTGCTGATGAGTTTTCTGAGAATGTTTTCAGGTAACATTATTTCCACTGCTTTATTAGCTGGCTGAATCAGCATACTGTGTTCTTGTATTCTGTGGGTTAGGAGTGGTGGCAAATGGTAAAACCTGTTAGTTCTTCGAGGACATCTTCCACCATGGAGACACACCTTTGGAACTGTAAGCCACTGGCATCAGGACTACTTGCAAATTTCTGTCTAGCTGGGGCAGCCCACATTGATGTACACTGGTGCCACCTATATAATGTGGACAGCTCCATACCTCCTCAGGTTTTATTTCTCCTTCCATTAACTTCACTTCAGACCGAAGAAACACCTTTGGGGAATTCCATCACTGAAGTTTTCCTTTTCTCAACACTTTTTACAGTAACATAAAAGTTGCTTTCATCACTGTAATCATAGAAGCTGTCACTTTTGCATCTCTGTTCAGGGCCCAACTGTGCTTGATGCTTTTCATCATAGCTCTTTTTGTAAACAAATAAAAAAAAATAAAAGGATGAGACATGCGGTCATTTAATGTCTTTTCGGGCCATCCTTCTGCCCCAGGGTGCATTTCTGTTTTGGAGTGGTTCTCTGTTTACTTCTGAGGCTGTTGCCATCCAGGCTGTCAGCATTCTTGCTGTTGACTTAATTCATACTGCTCCAGCTGTCCTGATGAGACCTCGGTCAGTTGCAGGCTCTGACTGGGGTCCTTAAACTATCCTGTAGCTCTCTGCGGACAGGTTGTCTTCCGGTTTGCTTAGCTGCCATTTAGTCTACTTTTTCACTTTTCTTCTCTGTGTTACTGCAGGCACTGCTGCCAGCTTTGCCATCAACGTTGCTGTCGTTGCATTTGCACCTGCTCTGTTTAATGGTACTTGTCATTGCCTGCCTTCTCCTTGCTGCTGCTACTCCTGCCATTTTATTTTATTTTTTTTACCTTCTATTTGTGGGCCTGAGCACCAACTGGCTTTTGGCCACTCAGGACCCTGCACTGTCGTAATGTCGTCCGGCCATCTGTCGGGACTTACCCCTACCCCACCCCCCCGGCTGTGTCACTTGTGGTACCTCCCACTTATGATGGAGGCTGTTGGATTGGGCCTGGTCTCTTCGGACTAGGCAGGTTGCTTCAGCCAGGAGGGAGCCCAGATCTCCAGGTGTGGGGTCTGCAGACCATGCAGGGCTGTCTTGCTGCGGCTGTTGGGGGTTTTCCTGGTGCCCCCCCCCAGTAGAGACAGAGGTTGAGAGCGAGTCGCGTGCATGTAGTACGTCAGTGTCCGCACCAACCAAATGGCTGCCTTCCCAAAACCAAACCAGCTCGTGCCTGTACTGCAACCTGTGGTCTCCCAGGTGGTAGTCCCATGGCAGAGCATTCCCCCTTCCCAGAGGAGCAGAATATCCTGTGGGATGGTCAGCCCTCCTTTTCCTGGCTGGCCCTCTCACAACCCAGGCTTGTTGCCAACTCCAGGTCGCTGGCATCACAGGCAGCAGCATTACTGGCGGGCCTGCTTACTCCTGCCATTTTGATGCGAGGAAGCCTGGGCTCCAGGTGGCTTTTTCCCCTAAGACTTCATCTGAGACCAGTTTCTGGTGTGCACTTTACACCCATTAGTGTAGATTTACTATTCCAACACCACTCCAGCATGGCTCGCTAGTGGAATTTGAGTTTAAAAGAATTTTAGGGGAATTAGGATTCAAACCCAGACTTCTGGGATCACAGCCTTCTGCACTAAACACTAGGCTGTTGCTGGTTGCTGCTTAGTACATTTGCAGTTCGACACATCTGTGACACTAACTGATCCCAGAGCAATTCCACTGGGAAAAAAGAGTCTTGGAGCAGGGGTGTCCAGCCTTTTCAGGGTCGTGAGCCACATTTCAATTTCTGAGTAAGATGTGAGCCACAACAATGTGTGGCCTGTACCATACCCATATTAAGCCTTATTTAGGAGTTAAAATAATAACATAGTCAGAGTAAATAGTCAATCGTATTTTATTAAGTTACAGTATTTTTAAAAAATAGTTGCAATTTTAAAATAATTATTCAGAGCAGCTCTGGAGCTTTAGATTTGCTTGCAGGCTTAGTAAAAGTATCTTGATGAGCACTTGGGGCACTTTTCAGCTCCTGTACTTTGACCTTTTCTCAGATTTAAAAGACTGACTAGTACTTGACACGTAATTGACAAACCCCTGGCGAGCCACATCAAACTGCTTCAAGAGCAACATGTGGCTTGCAAGCTACAGGTTGGCCACCCCTTTGTTAGAGGAACAGCCTTCCTAGACCACAGCCTGGGGTCTCATGGGTGGGAGCCTGCTCTAGCTGTCATTGGGACAACTGCAGTATCTGCTGGCCTGGTTGCCATTTGGTTAAACATGCTGTCGTTTCCGGCCCCATTCTCTGGGTTGTTTATGAGCCTGCTTGCCACCTTTGCCGTCATATGTTGTACCATCTGGCTGCCCCATCGTCACTTTTGTTGATGAATCAGGACTTCCTGGACCTTCAGTCCCTTTATATTCCCATTGCTGGCAGTACCGTTGGCCACTCTTTCAGGTAACCAGCCATTACTTGCCATACAGTTCCAGCTAGGGTACCGTTATAGGCCTGTTACACATTATTGGGCTCGTTGTCCACAGTACCATCAGTAGTGCCTTCATTTCTCAACCAGCGCATGCTGGCGTTTCCACAACCCTTAGTAGTGTGTTTTTTTGGCTCGGTTTTCTGCGTAGATCCAGAGACTCCAGTCTGCCATGACATGCCATACATTTTGTTATTGACTCAGCCCCCATCACCGATATCATCACTCCCTGACATTTAGCCATTCTGTCGCCATTTGAAGTGGAGTTTTGTTCCCTCCCTCTTTCTCATACTGAGGTTGGTATGTGGCTCCTGCACTTTCAGATGTGTCTGATTGGACCTTGCAAGTCGCATGTTCTATTACTCGTGGGTCTTAATCTTCTCCCACTACTTTTGGGGGGCCTGAGGCTACAGGGGTTTCTGTGCCACGCTCTTTTACTGTGTGTCCCTTTGCAGGCACTCCTCTGCCAAGTTTTCCATTGTGGGCTGAGATCTTACTTCTCACATGATTTCTCTCGGTACTTATAGGCTGCGATGGTTGTTCTTGCCAGCGGTTCCCAGGCTCTTGTATTTGTAATATCCTTTGTCTTCAACCTCCATTCTGCCAAGAACCGTCTCAGTAGGTCTCGTGACTGCACTTGATAGGCCTATAGCACCTCTGGGTTTTTTGTTTTGTTTTTGTGCACTGTGCCCTCTGTAAAGGCCTCTAGTGCCTTGTTGCCATAGGGTGCCTGTCCTTTCACCTCTACTGCTATATGCTGCCAGCCCTTTCACCGGTGCTGCTACAGGCTGCCAGCCCTTTCACCAGTGCTGCCATAGAATTGCATAGGGCCATTTTTTTCATGTCTTATATTTTTTCATCTTTCATGATCACCAGCAATGTTTTTTGACTCCAGCTCCATTTGTGGTTAGACTGCCTGATAGCCCTCCATGTCTGTTGCCTTGCGTGCAATGTTTTGTTACCGTGCCTTGGACACTGAAAAGCATTTCCTATGACATTGCTCCTCGCCACATTGGTTGCTTTCTTGCTGTCCTTGTGGTTTCCAGATTCTGCTCACTCATGCCCCTGGCTGCGTGTCCTTGTTTTTACTGCCATGCTCTGGCTTTCGGTGCTGTACTTTCCCTTTCTGGCCTTACACTATTTGGACTGGAGTTAGGTTTCCCTCAGACAGTGGCTATCCTATGCCCTCCTTACGCATCCTTAATACATAATACTACCTTAAAGGTGGGTGCGTCTGATTTTATGTGCCAACATGCATCCTTGGTCAGCCTTCCAGGCTGTCCTACTGGTCCCTCCATCAGTGTGGCCTGGGTGGTTGTAATCCACAAATTCCTGGTCCTGCTCAGGCTGGGTAGTCTCCAGGCTGTCGCAGCCTTATGGGCTTTGTCCATAGCTGGTGCGTGCCAGCCAGTTTCCCTGTTATCATAAGGAGTTGCCTGTGCACCCTGGTCCTTAGGTGTATTACACATTTCGCGACTGCTGTTGGATTGGCTCCATATTCTTCTGATTGGGCTGGGGCAGTCTCTGACATGGTCATCTTCTCTTCTCAGGATTTGCTACATACCAGGCGCCTGCTACTGGTCTCAGGAGCTGTTCACACTGCGGGTCTTTCTAGTTCCCAGTAGAGTGCCTCTGGCCCACATCCCTGTCAGCCCTGGCCTGTGCTATTTACAGTTTGTTACTTGACCTGTTTGTTTGTTTTTTGTGCTTACATATTTTTCCATCTCCTGGCTGGGTCTCTCATCCCCTTCTTATAGGGGGTTTCCTGCTGCTCCAAGTGGCACTGGCCACCTTAATTGTGATGGCCCTCTTCAGGTTTGGTCTGTTTTGGTTGCCTCTGCTGTGACCCCTTCCAGTCAGACCTGCTTCTCCCCTCCCTCTACAGGTGGGGCCTTTTTCCTCAGCCATATATCTGTTGCGTCCTGATGTTCCGTCTCTGCAACATCTCCCCTAGCTCCTGCTGCTGTGGCTCTGTCCTGCTCTGATATTTCTCCTGCTGTGCCATACATTCTCTTAGTAGCTTTACTGCTGTCTCCTCTGGACACTTGTTCCCTGTTGTGGCCACTTTTCATTATATGGTGTACCTTGCTCCCTAGACCCTTTTACTCTCCAGTCTAGTGAGCTGGTCTACCACTTGTACCTTTCAGGCTCTGGCATCCCAGTGCAGATACACTCTTTGGCCTTTCTTGCCCTCTCCATGAGTATGGCTGTGGCTTAGTTAAGTGGTGTCCTGCAGGTTATTTACATACTGTAGCTTCAGCTTTTGTCTCCCCCACTCCATAGACTGGGTTCTGGAGTCCCTTGCACAGGCTGTATTTGGATCTGCCGGCACATATGCATTTCCTTACCTGAGCTGCATATTGTCTGGTGGCCATCCCCTTGGCATGCCAGAATCCAGTGCTGCTTTCATTCGCTATGGATCACCCTTTTCGTATTGTTCCATAAGATTGGGTTTTCACTTCATACCCATTCTAGGTTCCTTTTTTTTTTTTTTTTTTTTTTTTAAATCAAATTGTAACACATTTTCTTCAAAAAATCCAGTTGCTACACAGGACAGCATAGTACATATCTTATGCAGCAAGAAACAGAAATATAATAGTGGATACGGAACCAGTAAGAAAAAAAAAAAATCTGTATATTCATACCAGTGAAAGTATATTTTATATGCTAATCCTGGCATCTGATGCCTTCAGGTAAGAGAACCCACAAGAAAGAGGCATGGAAAACACAGAGACCCAGAAAATCTTTGGTCCTAAGTCATGGAACGAAAGAGTCATCATAGGATATAGCATACGTGACCCAGTGTTGCCATTTGGACTGAAATTGGGGTAGTCTGGCTCGTAAGAAGGCCGTAATATATTTCATAGTATAGATATCTCTGAGGATCAGTCGCCAAGAGTCCACTGAGGGAAGGTGCAGTTGTATTCATTACCTTGTGATGGCTTAGGCTTCATGGCCGCTAAAATATGCAAAAATACCATAGGGCGGGGAGCCACCTGAAAGCCAGAGGGAGGAATGGACAGGAGGACCATCGAGGGGGAGATAAGTCCTGGAGGAAAGGACAGATCTTCATCAAGGATATCTCATCCATTAGACCACACCTTTGGAACTCTTGAGCTGTCAGTGTTAGAGCCACATGGCAATTTTGCTAGCCGGGGGCTGCGCACAGTGATATGCGTTATCGATGCTCATAGAACATGGGTGGCCCCATCACTTCTCAGTTCATTCTCCTGCTGTCGATCATCCTCATTAGACCAGCTGAAGGAAGCAATGTCGACAATGCTGTTGAGATTTTTTGTTATTTTCTACATTAGTTTGCTATTGTCCTCTCTGTATGCTGCCAAAATCTACAGAACTTTTTTTTAGATATTGTGTGTTTGGCTACAGGATCTACAAGGAAGACATACATGCTATTTGTGTGTGCTGTTTGGTCCTTTCTCACAAAGTTAGAGCTTTAGGAAGGCTCTAGAAAGCTTCCTTGCCCAAAAAATTTGAAAAGCCATGGAGAAAGATAAGGGCTCAGAGTCTGCTTCCCCCTCATCACAGACTGAGAAATGGTCCTTGAAACTGAAAGACAAGGACAACAACAGGCATTGTCTCAGGCCTCCTTGTCATCTAGCCGCAAGCATAAACATAAGGCCAAAGGCAAACCTGCTTTGCCGGCTCAGTCCGTCACTGCTGAAAGCAGGTACATCCTCATCAATGTCTGCTTCAGTGGCGTTGACAAAAGCTACCCCAAACCGTCGTTGAGACACTAAGGTTAGAGTTCTGGCCTCAAGCGTTGCCGTACCTACTATGGATGGTATGCCATCCTCGCTGGGCTCCAGTTTTTCGACACAGGTAGTCCTGGACCCTTTTTGGTGCACCATCAACTCCCAGGCTGTGCTGCATCATTCTCTGACATTATTCGACACATTCTGCCAGGGTTGCCATTGCAGACAGTTTTACCACCAATGTGATCTTCTTGTCTGAGGCCTTTTTTTCAATGGATTCCACTAGCACACTGTAAATTCCTGCCTCTGAGCCATCACTGACTCCTATCATCATTTGCGATGGCAACAAAGAAGTGGAATATTGTCCTGACCTCATGAACCTCGAGGAGGAATAAGAGAGTGAGGAGCAGTTTGAAGTGTGAACCCTGCTCTCTTGTCCTGCAGTGAGGACTCACTGATTTATACCCCGAGGTCACCTCCTGAGGATCCATCTCTCCAAGCCACGGTGCAGCAAATGCAGCCTGCCATGGGTCGTGCTGTGAAGAGGAAAATTCCACTGAAAGGAATCTCATGGAATTTTAGGAAGTGCCCTACACTCCCTCCATTATTATTACTCCTGTGTATCTTGCATTAGAGCATGCTACTTTTGCTGCATGGCACAGACCTGACTCCCCACCTGTAGTCCCTAGAAAGCAGTACCCTGCTCCATTTGTTAAGCCCTATTACAATAACCAGCCTGAAACCGACTATAGTTATTATGGCAGCTCATGATAGGTCTAAAACCCCCGAGACACCTGCACACTTTACTTCCAGATAAAGACTCTAAAAGATGTACGTCTCTGCCTCATTGGGCCTTAGGATTGCAAACTACCAGGCCCGCATGAGACCGGAACAGCTTGTGGAAAGATGCTCACACTGCTGCACAGGCTTTGCCTGATGGTTCTGCCAAAACTGCTTTACTTAAAACATTATCTGCTGGAGCTAAGATTGGCAAACATTTGCTGCGCTCAGCTTATGATGTTTCTGATGCTTCTGCCATGACTGCTGCCTCTGTCATTTGCACAAGGCATTATTCTTGGTTCAGAGTGGCTTGCTTTGCCACTAATGTATGACAGGCAGTTTTTAAAAAAATTTACTATGCTTTTTATGGCCGGTCCCCATCAGCCCATCCTAGAGTCTCGTCCTTCATACACCTCCGCCAAGTCCACTGAAGTACCTCTAGTTTGCCCCCAGAAGCGGGGCTGCAGGTGAGAACCCAACCACCCAACAGATGACGGCATATGGCCCCAGGACGCTACCATTCCGGGGTGCACCACGGCTTACCTGCCAGGGGTGGGGCCACCGGAAGGGGGTCTACCCCCCCGGCGGAAGACAGGATATGTCCCCGGGGGAACATACTACCCGAGGCGGGTGGCATTCTGCACTGTGAAGTTGTTTTCTGACACTATGTGGAGGCAGGGCGTGCAGTGGCAGTTTGGCATGCATGCCGCTGTCCATCCCACCTCCGGTTCTTGTTGCACCTCCAGCCTCCACCAGAGGTCACTCTTGCACTGGACACACAACCCTCTCCCCCCAAGAAGGAGTACAAGCCACAGGGTGCTCAGTCCTCCTTCTCCCGGCTGGCCTTCCAACTCCTGAGTTCGTTTCAGAACCCGGGATGTCGGCATCGCAGGTGGAAACCCAACTGCCGCACCGGCAGGCTGGACAAACAGGCAGTTTTGAGTGCTGTATTAAAGGACTTCAGACTGTTTGGTTATGATGTTGAAGAAACCTTGTGTGGCCTTCAGTCTTCCAAGATGACTTTACAGTATGTTAAGTCCTTTACCCTACTCGAGGATGTGGTAGGGGCTCTTTTCGTAGGCCTGCTTGCCTGAGGTAACTGTGCATACCATCAGCAGGGCTGTGACAGGGGTGGTGGTCTCTTCACCCCCCCCCCCCGGATGCCCATGCCAAAGCACCAGAAGAAATTATTTTCCAGTGGCCCTGCTGGGCCTGACTCTCTTCCCTCTCCCACAACTGTTGCCACCAGGGGTGAGCGTGGGGATCTCTTTGTATTTAAAACAGTGGCATGAAAGCACCATGAATGAGTGGGTTCTGAAAATAATGCAAGGGGGCATGCTCTGGACCTGTTAGAAATACCCCCAGATCATCCTCCACCTCTTTTCTTTTATTCTCCAGGCTGCTTATAAAGGAGGAAAATTCAGTCCCTATTTCAAAAACATGCCCTAGAACAAGGGGTTCTATTCCAGATGCTTCCTCATTCCAAAATGAATGGGGGATTTGCGTCCTCTGTTAGATCTCAGAAATTTCAACCTGTACATTGAATACCAAAACTTTTGAATGGTGTCTCTGCAGGCCCTGATTCTCTTACTTCAAAAAGGGACTGGCTCTGTTCTCTGAACAAGAAGGATGCATACCTTCATATAAAGAACAGGAAGACCCACAGACAGTACCACTGCTTTATGCTGGAGGGAAGACACTATCAGTTCAAAGTAATGCCCTTTGGCTTGTCCCCTGTGCCATGGTCATGGATCTTTACAAAATGTTTGGCAGGGGTAGCAGCAGTCTTTTGCAGGGAACGTCTGTATGTTTTCCTTTATCAAGATGATTGGCTACTGAAAGCCAGCTCCAGGGAAGTTCTTCTTCACACCCTGTCCTAAACATGTTAGTTGTTCAACGACTTTGGGGTCACAGTGAATGTACCAAAGTCTGTGCTGTCTCACTGACAACGATTGCTGTACATAGGGGCAGTTTTGGGCACAGAAAAGGGTTATGCCTTCCTGCCCCAGTGGTGCACAAGAGCCACTGTGTCTCTGCAGGAACACTGTTATATCTTCATAGCCTCATAACTGTGGCCGTGATAACTGTGCCTCTAGCCTGACTTCATGTGAGGATGCCGCAATGGATACTCGGGGTCCAGTGGGATTAGATGACGAATGAATTGGAGCAAATGGTGCTCATCATGTCTCCCCTACGCAGAGCGCAGTTATGGTGGAAGGCCTTTGAGAAGCTACTGATGGGCATTCCATTCCTTGTACCAGCTGGTGTACAGATCTTCACCATAAATGCCTTGGGCTCTGGCTGGGGTGCTCATTTTGGCCCATACCAGACACAGGGGTCATGAACCAAGGTGGAGACCGAGTTGCACATAAATGTCCTGGAAATGCAGACTGTCCCGTACAGCCTCCAGGTCTGTCAGAATCATCTCTGCCCTGGGCCTCTGCTAATTCAGATGGACAATGTCAGTGCGATGCATTATGTCAATAAACAAGGGGGCACTCACTCCTATCTCCTATGCAGGGAAGCAATGAGAGTATGGTGCTGGACTCTGTCTCTTGACCTTCAACTGTTGGCCTTGCTTCTCTCAGGTCTCCAAAACATCTTTCAGACAGGTTAAGCAGGTCCCAGTCAGTGGTTGACAAATTGGAACTGCTGACCTCCGTGGTAAACAACCTCTTCGCAAGATGCAGGGTTCGACTTTAGCAGTGGCCCGAGGCCACCAAAAATCAAATCGGGCCATTGGGTAATTGTTGGCTGCTGGCCCGATTGGCCAGCAAACATCTTAAGTTGCTTGATGATTTCCGGTACTGTACCTTTAAGATTGGAGATCAGAAGGCGTGTGCGTGTAGAGCGTCCGCTCGTTCACACCACAAGGAACGGACTCGGGAGCACAGCGGAATGCGTACCATGTAAGTGGGAGCCCTGCAGGACTTGACACGCAAAACCACATGATGGTTTAAGGGCTCCCACTTACAGATCACGTGATGACAAGCTGGGACGGTGGCAACAGTCGCGGTGGGAACAGCAGTAACCAATTGATGGGCACAGTTCTGATGGGCATGGTGGGACAGTCGGTGGAGGTGATTGAATGCAGCATGTAAGTACTGTCCCTTTCCTGCGCCTGCTCAGATGTGCCATTGATTTTGATGGAAGAGGTTGAGGTTGCGATCGGAAAGCCGTTTAAATACTTTCTCGGCCCGTCTGTCCGACCAATAAAAAAAGAAAAAGAGAGAGAAATTGTGTACACTGTTGTCCGATTACTGAACCAGAAACAATTTAAGTGTAACAGAGCAGTTGGAGCAGACGTCGTGGGGGGAGTGAAACTTTACTCAGACTAGTGCTTCTAATCTAAATCCCTTGCTGTTCTGTTGATACCTTAAAGCCAAGCAGGGTGTAAAATATTTCTGTGTGAGGGGAAAATAAAACGGCAGTTTGAACTGAGGGTAGAAGCTACTGCATTTTGCTGTCAACAAAAGTGGCAAGTCTTAGTACTAAAGAAATAAGTCTGTGGTAAACTGTTGCAGTGGCAAATTACTGCTTTAGTTGTGTATGTCCATCCATGTAAAACAAAACAAACAAAAAAAGCTTTTCCATTCACTATCTAATTTAAATTGAAGAGGAAAAGAGCATCTGTAGTTAAACTGGGTGCAGGGGCTATCAATCTACTTTGTGCAGCAGCTAATCTGATCTTTTTTGTGAAGAAAAACAACAAATACAAGTTTCCTTCCTTTCCTAAGTAGCAAGTAGTCTGAGTTACAGTCTGTGGTGCTCATGCTGGGATCAGGGGCTTGCACAAAATGAGCTTTTGCAGTGAGCTATTTTTGGACCTGGTGAAATAAAAATAAAAAAGCGTTACATTGCAAGACCCTTCATGTTTGAAAGTCCTAATACTGCCATACTCTCTGTCAGTGTCTAGCAGTCAGGGGCTGGCACACAGCTCAGGAGGCTTTGCAGGCAGCTGTCTAACCCTTGTGGAAAAAAAAAAAATCGGTCCTTAATTTCTACTGTCATACTCTCTGGAGTGTAGCGGTCTGTGGTCAAAGTCGGGGACTGGCACACATATTTAGGGACCTTGCAGCTATCCAACCTTTGTGAAAAAAAAATTACAAAAATCTGTATTTCCTAACTTCTACTGTCATACTCTTTGGTTAGTACTAGTGTAGCAGTCTGTGGTCAAAATCGGGGACTGGCACACATATTTAGGGACCTTGAAGCTATCCTACCTTTGTGAAAAAAAAATAAAATAAAAACATCGACATTGAAAATAAAACACAGAGCCAGTTTGCTTTAAAAAAGGTTTTATTGCACACCGAGGAATACATCATGTGGCGTTTTCTTTCAAATGTTGAGCCCCCTCCTGCAAAAAAAAATAAAACGAAGAGAAGTTGGAAAGTGATCGAGCTTATGAAAAAAATGTCAGGTGCAGGACATTTAAGACGGCTTGGCAAACTAACTTTCCATGGGTTAGGTATGATACAAAGAAAAACCTTATGTTCTGTACAACGTGTCAAGGGTGTGATGCTGCAGATAAAGATTCCCCTTGTGTACACAGTTGTGGAACATTTAAAGTGTACTCTTTAAAATCACACCATACAAGCAGGGGGCATGAGAGAGCTGCTAGCAAACTTAAAGCTGCAACTAGTGATCCCTCCTGTAGTGAGGCTGGTAGAGCTCTACAGAGTTTACACAATGCTCAGATTAACAGGCTTACTGCTTTAATGAGGAACAGTCATGCAATTGCCAAGCAGTCTCGTCCATTCACAGATTTTGTTTGGATGAGTAAACTGGACCAAATGAAGGGTCTGGAGACAGGAAGCACCTATGTCAATGACAAGTATTGCAGGAGATTTTGTGCTGCCATTGCAGAATATGAACGACTTAAAATTATGAATGAAGCCAAGAATTCCTCATTCTGTTCTGTTCTATGTGATGAAGCAGCTGATACCTCCATTGCAGAACAACTTATGATTTATATCCGTCATGCATACAAAGGTGTTATAAAACAGCCTTTCTAATTATGGTTACACTTGAGAAGCCAAATGCTGAAAATATATATGAAAGTCTTGTAAGTGAGTGCTCTGCAGTACTTGAAATAGCTCTTGAAGAGTTTCTAACAAAACTAGTTGGCTTTACAGCAGACGGGGCAGCGGTTCTGCAGGGCAGCAGAACAGGAGTTCTAGGGACATGGATATGTTGTTCATCCACACTTTCTGGCAGGTATCCTTGCCGCTTTAATTCTTGCCGGAAGGTCTTCAAGCTGGCTCCTCCCACCCACCTGGGTGGTAAAACTCTCGGCTCCGCCCCATGACACCAGATCTTCCTTACCGCTTGGAAGCTCAGGTTCCCTCCTTAGCGCTCTGCATTTTAGACTGGATCCTAACTCTTGATTCGTCCGAGAATTGGTTTTAGGTTTGAAGTTTTCTAAACTTGGTCTTCATCTTCCTCGCGGCTGCGATGGACAAATCTGTTCCCAGCTTTCAGAGGTGCCCTTGCGGGCAGAAAATGTCCAGGACGGATCCGCACTCCACATGCGTCTACTGCCTAGGCCTAGATCACGACCCGCAGGCCTGAGAGTTGTGCTGCTCTTTCTCGGCTAACGTTCTGGATGATCGCGCTGCCCGATTGAAGCTTGGGCGCCCTGAGAAACGTTTCCCGCCGGTAAAATCTAAAGAGGCTCGTTGGGCGGTGTCCAGCGGCTGGCTCGGCTGAGCAGCTCAAGCAGTTGATCGCCCTCGAGAAGGAGGCGGCCCGGGCCGCATCTGCCTCCTCCTCGGCCGCAGCATTTATCCTGCTCTCTCTGAGTTCCTTGTATACGGCTTCGTTCAAGGAGCTTTGTCAGTCCCTTTCCACAAAAGGAGAGGGGCCTTCGGGACATTCTTCTCGGCCCAAGAAAAAGGAGTCGAAAGGTAAGTCCCACCATCAGTGTTCGTGGGAGCGGGAGAGGTCCCCTTCCCTGGGCAGCCGACCGTCGATTTCGGTCGAGGTTGCAGCTGAGGCCACTGGCTTCACGGTGCCCCCGTCAGGCCAGCCTGCTGAGACTCCTGTCAATGAAGTCGAGATTTTTCTCGATCCGTTAGATGGGCTGTCGACTGGAGAAGCCGACAACCGTCCTTCACCGGTTCCTCCAGTGGATAACGAGGATCTGCCTGCGCCTTCTGGGCCGCAGTCCCCGGCTAAAGTGCCCAAGCCGAGGGAAGAGCGGGTGTCCCCGCCCTTCCCAGACCCACCCTCGGTCCCCCCGAAGGTCTCGGTCCAGCGGTTCCCGCCGACATCGGCGGTCTCGGTCTCGTTACCAAAGTAAATGGTGACGCCGTTCTTCCTCGTCCTCCTCGGGTGAGGAACTGCGGCGCAAGTTGCGCCGGCACTACGAGGACCTTATGTGGCAGCAGTTGCTGTTGTCTGGGCCTAAGCCGACCCCGGCCAAGACCCCGGCCATCAAGTGGCTGTCGCCTGAACGTCCGAAGCAACCACTTGTTCCAGTCGAGTTGCCCACTCCAGGGCCGGTTGCTCGGCGAAACCAGCTGCTCCACGATTGTGGTGGAACTTCCGCCTCCACAACGAGTCGGGGCACCGACCAAGAATTCTCGGTTGGGTCACGGCCTGCCCACAGGTTGTCGGTCACCCTCACTCCCGACCGTCCCGGCAGGTGGAGGGTGGCTCAGGGCGAGGCAGCTCTTCGCAGACTCTTCAGAATCGATGACGATTCCTCCCTGTTCTCCAGGCAGTTCAATCTGGAGTCCTCCGAGAGCCAGTCTGTGGATGATACCCATCGTCCTTCTTGGGTCTGCTTGACTCATCTCGAGGTCCACGGGATGCAGCTCGAGCCCGTGTCCAAAGCAGAGCCAAGTCCCCAGCGGAGATTCTGGACGGGGGATTCTCCCAGGAGGCCTTTCGGTGGCTGAGGCCATTGTTGGCTCAGCCTTGGAGCTTCAGCAATGACCTGCTTCCTCTCCCTGCGCCCTTGGCCCAGGAAGTATCTGATCCCCTCGCAGCTCTTTGCCCGGTTTCTCGGAACACCCCTCTGCCGAGGGGCTAGTTACTGACAGCGTTTTCCGACGTTCTGGTAACGCTCGGGATGTGGATAAGCCCCCCCTCAAAGAGTCCAAAAAGCTGGACTTTGCTGGGCGCAAGGTGTACGCTGCGTCCTCCCTCGGCCTCCGACAGGCCAGCTCGGCCGTGCTGATGGCACACTTCTCCCACGCCCTCATGGGCTCCCTGGATGAGGTTGTTCCTCATCTCCCGCCTAACCTGCAGACCACGGTCCAGGTCAGTAGCGGCCGTGGTGGCCATGTGACGCGGGGCATGGCTGAGGATATCCACCTTCATGGCGGATACCCAGCACAAGTTGGCGGACGTCCCCTTTTTGGGGACTGACCTCTTCGGCCCTGGAGTGGAGGGACACCTCCAGCGGATCGAAAAGTCCAATGCCACCCTGGACTCTGTCACCTCTGCCCAGAGGGACAAAGGCTGCTGTCAGCAACAGCAGAAGTCCTTTCGTCCTTCGGCCCCTGCATTTCGACCGGCCCAACAGCACCAGCAACAGGGCCAGCAGGCTCACGCTTGGCGTCCCAAACCCAAGCTGGCGGCTTCCTCTAACAGGAAGCAAGGAGGTAAAGCCCAGGAGGTCCCTCGGCCGGTTCCTCCTCCAAGCCTGCCCAGTATTAGCGGGTTGAGGGTGCCCTTCTAACCTCGTCACCTCACCCCAGGTTCCCCCATTGGGGGCAGCTCCCGTACTTCCTTTCCGCCTGGTCTGCTATTACCACAGACAGGTGGGTGTTGGAAGGTGGTAGGAAAGGGCCTGCCTCTGGAGTTCGAGCAGGCCCCACCCTTCAGAACCATTCGCACCTCGGGGACCAGTCTCGCCACTCCCCTGGGTTCCCCCATGGGGGCAGCTCCGCCACTTCCTTTCCACCTGGTCGCTATCACCACGGACCGCTGGGTGTGGAGGTGGTAGGAAGAGCCTGCCTCTGGAGTTCGAGCAGGCCCCATCTTTTCGAGCCGTCGCCCCTCGGGGGGCCATGGGGTCCGCAGCCTCGCTGTTGGCCCGCTGAGCCGATATTGCCCTGCTCCTCGAAAAAGAGGTAATCAGGAAGGTGGCGGATCCTCCTCCAGACCCGAGGTTTGTGTCCAGGTGCTTCCTGGTCCCAAGGCAGACGGGGGCTGGCGCCCATTCTTGACCTGCCGACCTGAACAAGTTCCTAAGGTCTCGAACCTTCAGGATGGTCACTCTGGCTCAGATAATCCCATCCTTGGAATGAGGCATGTGGTTCTGCTCCTGGACCTCCAGGGCCGCGTTCTTTCACGTCCCAATCCGTCCATCCATCAGAGATTCCTCCGCTTCAGAGTGGAGGATCCCTTCTGAGTTCAGGCCATGCCCTTTGGCCTCTCCCTAGCTCCAGGGTCTTCACCAAATGCATGGCAGTGGTGACAGCATTCTATAGGCCAAGGGGTCCGGGTGTACCCTTACCTGGGCGATTGGCTGATAGACCCCCTCCAGACAGGAGGTGGGGCGGTCAGAGATCTGGCCCTCCAGGTTTGCTCTCAGGTTGGCCTCCTCATCAGCGAGGCCAAGTCGGAACTCATGCCAGAGCAGGTGATACTGTTCATCGGGGCAGAGCTCGACTCTCTGCGAGCCAGAGCACGGCTCCCGGCGGACAGGGCAGAGGTTCTTTCCTCCTTTGCCCAATCATTTCTGGTTGGGCAATTGCACCCTGCCCGGGACTTCCTCGCCTCCTGGGCCTCATGGCGGCGATGCACCAGTGTGGTCCGTTAGGCCCGTTGGTACATCGTCCCCTTCAGTGAGACTGCCAGCCAATGGTCCTGGCGCTGCAATCCATTGGACCAGCCCATGACAGTGACCAGGAGATGTGGAGCAGCTCTCCAATGGTGGATCGTTCCAGCACATCTGCAGGAGGGCATCCCGTTCGTCCGCCCGAGCCGATGGTCTCTCTGTCGACCGGCGCATCTCTGATGGGTTGGAGTGCCCATCTGGGGGAACACCGAGCGCACGGCCTCTGGTCCCCTCAGGAGTCCTGATGCCACATCAACCTGCTGGAGCTCCGAGCGGTCCGTCTAGCTCTCACCGCCTTTGCTCCATTTCTGCGGGGTCAAGTGGTTCAGGTCCAGACGGACACCACCATGACCATGTACTATCTGAACCACCAGGGCGGGACGCGCTCCATGCTGTTATGCAAAGCTCTCCGCATTTGGTCCCTCGTGCGCAGCCTGGAGGCGGATCTCCTAGCCATTCATATGGCAGGAGCCTCCAACACCCTGGCCGATGCCCTAAGCCGGATAGGAGCTGCGTCTCACAAGTGGTCTCTCCTGCCGGAGGTAGTACAAGATCTGTTCTCCCACTGGGGCACACCTCAGGTGGACCTGTTTGCCTCCAAGGAGAATGCGAAGCTGAGTCTGTTCCATGCCCACCCCCCTCAGCAGGGCTCGCTGCAGGGGGATGCCTTCTCGAGGCCGTGGACCCCGGGCCTCTTCTACGCCTTTCCCCCATTTCCCTTGATCCACAAGGTGCTTCTCAAGGTGAGGAGGGACAAGGCGCAGGTGATTCTGGTAGCCCCAGACTGGCCCCGCCAGTTCTGGTATCCAGATCTCCTCAGCCTCAGCTCCAGGCTCCCGAGGCGGCTTCCAGCACACCTGGACCTGATCTCAGTCAATCAGGGGAAGGTATTCCATCCGGACCTTCAATCCCTGCACCTGACGGCCTGGTTCCTGAGCGGCTAGAGTTCCAGGCTTTGGGTCTTTCCGACGAGGTCCTCAATGTCGTTGAGGCGTCCTGTAAGGAGTCGACCAGGAAATGCTACGCCTTCAAATGGAAGAGATTCTCCATTTGGTGTCAGGGAAGGGCTTGGACCCTTCCGCCTGTCCCTTGGCAAGCATTCTGGACTACCTGTGGTCCCTTTCTCAGCAAGGGCTTTGGTCGACGACCCTTAAGGTGCACCTGGCAGCCATCTCTGCTTACCGGGCGCGGGCTGGCAAGCAGTCGGTGGCGCAGGAGAAGGTGGTCTGGCGCTTTCTCAAAGGCCTTAACCACATTTCCCCTCCGGTGCGAGAACCTCCACCTCCGTGGGATCTACTGCTGGTATTGGCCAAGCTTATGGGCAAGCCATTCAAACCAATGCACAGGTGCGATATTTCACACCTGTCATGGAAGACCGCCTTCTTGGTGGCTATCACGTCAGCCAGAAGGATGGGAGAGCTCCAGGTGCTTTCGCCGAGGTTTCCCTACCTGGTCTTCCACAGGGACAAGGTTGTCCTGCGCCACCACCGAAATTCCTTCCGAAGGTGGTGTCGGAGTTTCACCTTAACCAGGTGTTGACTCTGCCGGTGTTCTACCCCAGTCACACCTCGGAGGCCGATTATAGGCTCCATACTTTGGACCCTAGAGCAGTGCTCGCTTATTATAAGGAGCGGATGGCTGAAGTTCGGGGAGAGGTTCGCCAGCTGTTTGTCACCTACGCTGAAGCTGCACCTGGCAGACCTGCAGCAAAGCGGACGATAGGCAGGTGGATCACCTCCTGCATAGAGCTCTGCTACAGGTTGGCGGGCATGGAGCCTCCCAGAGGGATAAGAGCTCATTCTACCTGCCATACCGCTGCATCGGTAGCTGCTTCCAGGGACGTCCCTATCCAGGATATCTGCAGGGCTGCTACCTGGAAGTCGGCACATACCTTTATTACCCACTACCACATCGACCTCGAGTCACGCCGGGATGCTGGTTTTGGGGCCTCGGTTCTCCAGTCTCTCTTTCCCAAGTAAGTATCGGGGGTGTGCGCCTTGCCTCCCTCCTCCCGGAGAACTGCTAGGACTCTGCCAGAAAGTGTGGATGAACAACATATCCATGTCCCTAGAAATACAGATTACTCACCTGTAACAGGAGTTCTAGGAATGGTATATATTTGTTCATCCACATTCCCGACCTCCCGGCTGACGCTGCGGGCAGATCTAGGCGTCATGGGGGCCAAGAGTTTTACCACCCGGGTGGGTGGGAGGAGCCAGCTTGAAGACCTTCCGGCAAGAATTAACGCAGCAAGGATACCTGCCAGAAAGTGTGGATGAACAACATATACCATTCCTAGAACTCCTGTTACAGGTGAGTAACCTGTATTTGCAGCATGTTTTTGTGAAGTACAGCCTTTGATAGTTGTTACTCACTGTATGCTTCATCAGCTGGAATTGGCCTTTAAAAAAGCTGTAAAATCAATGCTCTGTTACAGTAAGGTAGAGGATGAGATGCTGCAGATTTACTTATTCTACCACAACAGCCCTCTGAACAGAACTGAGGAATTCTTGCCAGGCAACAGGGGTCCGATGTTTAGTCCCAACTAGGGTAGGAGGTACCAGATGGATCCCGCATCTAAAATGTGCCTTTGAAAATTTTTGGGAGATTTATCCTGCAATTATTTCACATCTTGAAAATACTGTTGCATCACGAAACTCAATGGTCAGTACTAGAGCTCAGGGATTTTTGAAAAAGCTGACATCAAGACACTTTGTGCAGAGTGCCTTGGAGCTTAATGACATTATTGTTGTAATAGCAAGACTTTCCCTGTTGTTGCAGGAAGAACAGGTCAATATTAGCAAAGCGATGGAGGGATTGACAGTTGTTCGTAACAGCCTTGAAAAGCTGAAAACTAAATCGGGACCAATGGCTCAAATGTTCACAAAGGATACATTTAAGAGTATTCCCTTAAAGGAAATAACCAGAGGAAAAAAGGATACCAACTCCTTTACAAGATTTATAGAAACTCTTTTGACAGAGGTTAACAGCAGGTTTTCAGACAATGACCCATCTGTTGTAAGAAAAGCTGGTGTAACACTTTTAAACCCCCCAAATGTGGCCCAATTTGACAAACAGCACTGATTTCGGTGATGGTAAAATTGAAGAACTTACTACTGAATACAGAGATGTACTTCACAAAAATGGTGTAAAACTGGAAGAAATGGAGATTGACTGGGCCTCTTAAAAAAAATTCCCTGAGTTCCTGTACCTCCAGTGTCACTAAATGGGAAGAGATAAATAAAAGGTTTTCAGATGGACACCAGAATATTTTGTCCCTTGTCGACTTCCTCTTATCCTTGCCAAGCACTTCAGTGGAGTGTGAACGTGGATTTTCACATATGAAATCTGTGAAGTCAGACTGGAGGAGTAAACTCAGAAGTGATACACTCACTGATCTGTTATGAATTAAACTTCATTCACTGGTCATTGAGGATTTTGATGCAACGGGTGTTATCAGTTTGTGGCTAGCCTCTGGGCAGCGAGTCAGAAGACCATGCAGTGGATCTCACAGGAGAAGAACAGATACAGCTGCTACTGAAACTGTAGACAGCTCTGATTCAAGCATGGACTCCGATGACAGTGTGACAGCCCTTGAGGATGTTGAAGTGTGCCAAAACACTGATTCTGATGACTGACCAAAAATGTGTCAACCTGACCCTACTCTGCTCTGATTTGATTTTGTACTTAAGCACAACTCTCTGCAGTGTCCCTCCAACCAGTTTCTCACCCCTCTACCAGTATCTTTCTTGTTATTTTGAATAAATGAGCAATATTCACCACTTGCGTGATGCCGACCACTTGTGTCCCGCTTTAAATTTTCAAAATAAGTTGCGGGCCACCATTAAGTACTGCGGGGCCACCAAATTATTGGAAGTCTCTGGCCCTATGGCCAGTAGTTATTTCCCCTTAAAGTCGACCCCTGAGATGGGATCATACAGAGCTGGGCCCTTTTGCCTCCTCACACAGTGCAAAACTACAACATTTCTGCTTGCTTGCTTCTGGGCATGGAGTTTTTTTTTTTGAGATGTGTTGTCATTCTCTTGGAAAGGGAAATTGCTATATGCATTTCCCACCATTCCTCTAACATGGAGGGTTTTGCTGTAATTACGAGTGGAGAATGTCATGCTGTCTGGATGGTGTAGGGCCAGACCCCTGAAGAACTTGGGACCAGTGATAAAACAGACAGGACACCGACAAAAGGGATCAGATAATGAATGAAGTATTTATTCTGATTACAGATATAAGCCCTGCATTGCCTTACCTTGACACAGAGAGCCAGAGTATTCCCTATACTCCAGAGCATATGATCAGACTCTGGAGTGCAAATGGTATGCAATCCCTAATATTCTAAGATTATCGTTATAGTAATGGGTAGTCCATGCGTATATTATAATTACAGCTGACATACAAAACAAGCCCTGTTGGCTGAAAGTTAGGTGGCTCCTAGTATCTAAAGATGAGACATTAAACCGAGGTCCCATCTGCCTGGATTGGTGGTAGTTCAGGTGGATGTTAAAGATCCCATGGCACTTATCGAAAAGAGTAGGGGAATTTCCCTCGTGCCCTGGCCAAATTTCCCTCATTCACTAAAAAATACCACCAACAGCTTAATCTGGTTCAAAGTCAGTTGGCATTCATCTGTATCCCCCTCCCCCTGGTCGTGCCTGAAAATAGGCAGGATTTGTCTAGTGCACTTACCCGGTCAACAAAAACTAAATAAGAAAAATAAATACACAAAGTATAGAAATATGCTGGCTAAGGCATTCCTACGCTAAACAATAGATTGGTATTACAGGCAAACACCAGTCCACTAGGTGGTGCAGTTGTATAAGGTAAAAAAAATCATAACGTCAGATAAGGCAAATCCAAATAGTCAGAAGTTATTGTAACATAATCTACCAGATGGTGGTACAGACCACACTTGGTCATACAATGGTATTGTTGCAAACAATGGAGCATAAAACAATGCTTAGTTCTTAGAAAAATACTGTAAAAATCACATTATATTTGTATCAGTAGTCATAACATTATAATTAGAAGCAAACAGTAATTGGTCCCTGTTACCACTCTTGTATGGTGGGTACTGTGCCCTACTTGGTTAGTTGTAGTCGGTGTCATTATGGTTAGCGGTAACAGAACAGTGTTATCCAAGATGCACCATGGGTAGCCAATATGGAGTGGGGGCCTAGCCTAACAGTGCTCATCCTCATTGCTCCGTTCTGGCCTCGGACAGAAAACAAGACTGCTCCGAAAATGTGCCTCATCCAAAAACAGTATGACAAACGCAAGGTAAAGGACTGTACCATTCCCCAAACATAATTAGTAAAAATATTTTTATTTACTTACACAATTACGAATCCATTTTATAGTGCCACATAGGGGAAAAGTGTAGTCCAGTTCACAAAATGGGCGGTTTTGTGTTTTCCGTTCTTGCCTTGCCAGACCTGGTTTCCACTCCTTCAACATCTGGCAGTGGAGAGTGCTGTCCCTCTGCCTCTGTATCAAGGGTTGGTTGTCACAGGGCAAGGAGTCCCTGGTCCATCCGGACCTGAAGTCCCTGCACCTGCATGCATGGCTCCTGAAAACATCGCCATTGCACGTTTTGGGGTATCCTTTAAGGTTGCTGATGTTCTGCTTGTGGTTAAGAAGCCTTCTACCATACATACTTACTCCCTGAAACAAAAGTGGTTCATTCAGTGGTCTGCTTCCTGGCATACGGACCCTTTTACATGTTCTGTGAATTCTGTACTGGAATACTTGCTTTCCCTATCTGACTCTGGCCTGCAGTATTCCTCTGTTAAGATGCATTTGGCCACTATATCAGCATTCCATGCCCCTATTGATGGTTGTACGGTTGCCCAGTCAGAGTTGTCCCACACTTTCCAGAGAAGTATAATTCATATGAAACCTCCCATCTGTAGTCCAGTCCCACTTTGAGCCCTAAATTTCATAGATCAATACTTTATTTGTATAGTGTCCTATTCCAGGGACTCAGAGCGCTGAACATTAAAAAGATTTTTAAAAACAACAATTAAAATACAATATCCAAGTGGGGTAAACAACAATAGAAATAAGATCTGTCTATCATTATAAAATTATAATTCACAGTTCAAAATTAACACTTTATAAATTAAAAGCCAGGTTATATAAAAAAGTCTTTAGACCCTTTTTAAAGGTTTCCACCGAGGGTGCCTCCGGTAGATGGCTAGGCAGGAGTTCCACAAGGTAGGCGCAGCCACAGAAAATGGATGGTCACCTGAATGGCGCAAACTAACCCTGGGAACCCCAAGGAGCCAACCCTTGGCAAAATGGAGAGCCCGGGACGGACAGTGGGGCACAAGGAGATCTTGCAGGTAGTCTGGTCCGCCTTCGTGTGGGCCTTACAGGCCAGTAACCAGACCTTGAAGACAATTCTCCACCTGACTGGCAGCCAGTACAGTCTGCGGAGGACAGGTGTAATATGATCTGATCTTCGAGTGCCCATCAGTAATCTAGCTGCTGCGTTCTGCACCAGCTGCAGTCAGCAGAGATTGCAATCAGATAGCCCTAGGTACAGGGTAATTTAGTAGTCCAGTCTGAACATGATGAAAGCATGTACCAGAGTAGGTCCTCTGTTGGTATAAGGGCTCAGATCCGGGCGATATTCCTCAGATGATAAAATCCACTTTTGACAACGGCTGACACCTGAACATCAAGTGTCAGGCCGTCGTTGAGTATCATGCCCAGATCCTTAACCCGTGTGGAGGGGATCAGTGGAACACCCCCCCGAACTAAACGGGGGAATCTCCCAACACCCCACACACACACACACACATACTGATGACCCAGATCCACCACTACTACCTCAGTCTTGTCTGGGTTGAGTTGTAACCAGTTTTGAGCCATGCAAGTCTGCGTCTCCTCCAGGCAGTTGTTGAACACACAGGCTGCCATCTGGTTACCAGGTGCACAGACAACCGTAAAAGAAAGCTGCACCGTATACTGCTGTGCAGATACAATAAGCAATACAAAAAAACAAAGAAGTACAGCACCAGCCTCCGCTCAATGCAAAAAAGATGCATTACTCACAGTTAGGAGATAAAAATCAAAGCAGTGCCACACAGTGACGGCTGTTCCCCACACATCAATGGAAGGCCCAACCGGTTTCGCACATGCGCACTTTGTCAGGGACAGCCTTCATTCATTAAACCAAATAAATAGTCTAAGTGATTTAAAGTGACAGTGCACCAATTAGAAATGAATGAAAATCTAAAAAACAATATGTCTGGTCTATTCTTTTTAATCATAACGGTTTGCTAATAGCATGACTACTTTGATGTAAGAGCACATAATTTACCAATAATAAGATAATATTATGGTAAAGCTATTCTGTACTTTTACTATTTATAGTATTTTAAGACCAAAAATGATTCTGCAGATGCTCATTCTTCACATCAGGACCAGGAAACTGAAAGTTACTGGATGTGTGTGTATAGCAAGATACCAGTTAATCAGTCAAGCAGCAACCAGCGTAAAGGTCTGTAAAGAGACTAAAAAACACAAAGGATATCAGGCAACAACAAGAACAATAAGAGCATTTTTGGTTGCTCAAAGGCATAATTAAATTTTTTTGCAGCAAAAATCTACAGTATAGTCCAAGGTTTACTTTATGCAGAAATATTTGTCTAGACTATTCCTCAGAAAAGGGGTTATATCAAAAATGTTGTTCAGTCCTGGAGTTTTTAAAGCCCCTAATTGATAAATCACTTACACTATTTATTTGGTGTTATGAATGAATGAAGGCTGTCCCTGATGAAGCGTGCATGCGCGAAACTGGTCGGGCCTTCCATTGATGTGTGGGTAACAGCTGTTACTACGTAGCACTGTTTTGATTTTTCCAGTGCACAGGACAGGTATAGCTGGGTATCATCAGCATAACAATGAAAACCCAGCCGATACCATCTGATAATGTCTCCTAATGGCAGCCTATACATCGTGAACAACAAGGGCGACAGGACTGAACCCTGTGGGACTCCATAGAGCAGAGGCTTTGGGTTAGATGAGGTTGCTACTCGCAATGCTGGCAACCAGGGGTTGGTAGCGATCTGGGGTTGTTATAGGCAGATGGGTCCCATAAGTCGCAGCCACACTGCCCCCCTGGATGCAGGAGATGGTCGGGTTCAACATAGCTAGGGGTGGGCAGAGTCGCGCTGGCTGCATATGACACCACTTTGTGATGTACATACTTGCAGCCCTAGCATGTGCGACTCTGGTGGGCTGGGGAAACCTTAGTAGGAAAAAACAGCATTTGCCCTAACCAGGAGATGATGCCCCCCCCCTCCCCGTTGCCAGCTTCATTCCCTGCCTGCAGTCTGAGTAAGGGTTCTGACGAACTCTGAAAGCTTGCGGGCTCATGTGCTAACCTCGTCCCTGCCTGGGGGTAAAACAGCAGCTCAATGGGGGACAAGCTCCTCAGCACTGGCAGGTAAGGAGGGCTGGCTAAGTGACCTTAGAGGGTTGTGAAGGGGGCATAAACAGAAATTACAAAAAAAAGTATATAAAATATAAGGTAGTATGTTCATGCTCACTGTTTCTAGTCTGGAAAAAAAAATCAGAGATGTAGCTGGCTCCATCTGGAGATGGCTTGAATTAAAGTTAAGGTGAAGGGCTGATATTTTAAAAGTTCTGAATTAGTGAGATGCTTGGGAATCTGAACACCTAAATATTTTAGTTTAATACTCCTCCATCCCAAAGGAAATTTCATACAAAGGGACTCTGAGGGACGGTAGTGAAGGAGCAGTACCTCAGTTTTATGGAGACTGAGACAAGCCAGACAGGTTACTAAATGTGTGAAGTACAGACCAAGCTGCAGGAATGGAGGTCTCGGGATCCAGATGCTGTCTTCCTTTGCACTGCGTCCAGCTCTCTACCTCCTGTGTTGTATTTCAGTTTCCCTCTGAATGCAGGGGTAGTTATTCTGCATTTTGTGGATGCCCATGGAGCCTAACACTTCTGTTTGGCTTGCATGATGAATTGCATTCGGTCCTCCCAACTTTTTGTTTCATTTGCCACCAGGATGGTGGGTGCCCCTACCTTCCCAAATGGTTGGCAGTTTGCATTTCATATGTTTCCAGAAGCCTAGTAAGGTGTTTTCCTGGTTCTGTTCATTGGTATGCCACCCAGGGTACAGCCTCTTCTGTGGTTTGTTTTTATTTCATTTCGGCAGCTAATATATGCTCTTCCATCACTTGTGATCCATCCTTTACTGAATACCTCTTGTTGAATTTGGATTTGGTGTCCCGTTGATTGACTGGCTTCAGCTTCAGACTCCTCCAAGGCCCATTGTTTCTAGGTCTTTATGTCCTTGCTGTCTGGCCTTCCTCCCATTCTGTGGTATAGCACTGCTTGGGAATTATTTCAAGGTGTGGCTGTACGGAGGGAGATGTCCTTGAAGAAGCTAGGCTAGTTACTTACCACTACCAGTAACAGTAGATTTTCAAGAGAATCTCCTCCATAGAGCTACAGTTCACCCTGCCACCTGCCCCTGCCCCCTTCTGTATGTTCAAGTGGTATAACCTAGAAGACATGCTCATTACTGCCTGCTTGGTCGTCTCCCTTTCTGTGCCCTTCCAAAATGTTTTTCCTTTCCAGAACCTCTGCCTATCCTTTTGTCTTGGTCAGAGTTCTGATCTCCCATCTCCCATTTCCCATCAGTACTGTGTGGTACAACTCCAAGGTTGTCCCTGGCGGTAGAACTGAGGAAGTATAGGGCAGCCCACTTTACATAGGTGGCACCAACATACATCGGTGTGGGCGACCTCAGCTAGGCAAAAGTTTCCAGAAGGTTCTGATACCAGCAGTTTACAGTTTTATAAGAGTGCCTCTATGGAAGAAATTCTCTCAAAAAGATCTGCTGTTACTGGTAAGTAACTAAACTTTTTTTGTGGGTGATCAGTACTGATGCTGAATCAAGCCCCACCTAGTGGACACTGTTTATTGTACGGGTCTGAAAAGGAAAATTGTATACAGACAAGCCAAACTAGAGCGCATCTGAATCACACGAGAGATTATTATATTGTTTGTTCAGGGTTTTTTGTTTTTCAGCTTTGCTATGTTTACAGCTCAGCATTTATAGTGAAGTGGAGAGAGGAGAAAGATACATCAGTTAAACAGGGTTAGGGATATACTGGGATTATTAAGAAATTAATTTTACTAATTCTTCTGTAGTGAAATACTAGCCCACTCTTATTTAAAATATACATGCACGTTTTTTAAAATTAATTTTTGTAGTTATTCCTTTTCTCTTGTGGGTCCACCTCAGGACTCCACCCTGTTCTTCTGTGGGCAAATCCCCATTCGTCTACATAGACCCCTCCCCCCACCTTCAACATAATGAAAACAGCATCCTATCTTTCAAGCAGCTGATCATTTCCTAGGGATTAATGACTGGATGAAGGAACTGCTGTGCCTGGGACTGTCTCCTTTCAGAAGACTGTTAATCTCAGGAAATGACTAACTATGAGGTTGTTATTGTGATGAGTCAGATTGCAATAACCAGCTTTCTTTTTGCTTTATGTATTTTTAAATATACACACCTTTACTGTTTTTTTTTTTCCTGGCCAAGCATACTGGAGCAAGCGGTGGGCGGGAGGGCATCTTATGTTTTACATGTTTTTGCGTCACGCAACATGTGGTTGGCAGTTGGACTGGTCATGTTTCAGAGATTAATAACCAAACCAGTAGCCAGTCACAAGCCTATTAGGCTCTTGAATATATAGACTTAAAGCTGACTGTAAGTCCGGAGTTTAGGCTCCCCTCATGTGGAAGTGGACCTAAAGGGGAGGTAATTATGCAGCAGGAAGTCAGAGAAGCAGACCAACATTGGGGCCCATCCTGGCTGTCAGCTAGAAGGGACAGGTTATGGGCCATGAAGACAGCCCATTCCAAAGCCTATGAAACACTGGAGAAGGCCAAGGGATGGGGGATTGCTGTAAAGGCCAAGGGATGTGGGGATGGCTGTGACTGCATGATGTGCCTTCACTTGACCACTAGGGGAAGTGACACACATAGCCAGTGCCACATGCCCTCTCCAGAAATGTTGCGTAGCCCCGGGGACTGGGCTCAGCCACCACTGTCCCAGTAGGAGTCAACAGCCTTAGGTACGATCCCGGGCCCCCCTGCGTGATAATAGGTGTAATTATCACCAAGCCTTCAGCCTGGCTGTTTGCAAATATTAAAGGCTGACAAAAAAGGTACAGAGTCTACAATGGCAGTCACTACAGCTGCAGTTCGAAACACAGTGACTCGGACTGCAGAGCCATACCTCAAAGCAGCCCTCAGCCACTCCTCATACAGCTCCGACTCTCTGGACATGAAGCTCCTTCATCTCATCCTAAACGAGGTTCTTTGCCCCCTTACACACATCCTAAACCGCTTCCTTTGCCTAGGTAAATTCCCCACCAAGTGGAAATCTGCCTCCATCACACCAATATTTAAAGGAGGGGATCGCTCCAATACAAATAATTACCCCCATCTCCATACTCCTTCCCCTCTCCAAGGCTCTGGAGCGGATTGTTTCTGATCAGCTCACGGAGCACCTCCACAGATACAGCCTTCTCTGCAAGCAACAACATGGTTTCCGCAAGGGACACAGCACAATCACGGCCCTTCTCGAATTTATCACACACATACACTCTGCACTGGATAAGGGGCACATCACTGGAGCTGCCTTCATTGACCTCACAAAGGCATTTGATACCGTCAACCACTCCCTCCTACTAACCACTTTGACCAATTTGGGTCTTTCTAGGGATGCCTTGGGATGGTTCTCTGACTACCTCTCGAACCGATATCAACAGGTCAAAATTGGTAGCACAGTTTCAAATACACTACCTGTCCTCTCTGGTGTCCCTCAGGGGTCCATTTTGGGACCACTGCTCTTTAGCCTCTTCCTCAACTCCTTCCCTGAGTCCTGACCTGGCAATCTACTACTATATGTGAACGATGCAGTCATTTTCTCCTCCAGCCCTGACCCTATACAACTCCACCTCTCCCTTCAGACCTCATTCAGCTGCACTGAAAACTGGTTCTCTGCGCAACGCCTTATCCTCAACTACAACAAAACCAAAGTTATGCTATTCTCTCACCCGCAGAACACTAGAAAGGTGCTATGCCCACAAGTTCTAACTTCTAACTACACCCCTCTGGAGCAGGTGGACTCCTTTAAATACCTGGGCATCACGCTGGACCCAGGTCTTAACTTCCACGAACACATCCACCAACTATCCAAGGCCCTTAATGCTAGGATGGGGCTTCTGCACCTTTTCAAGCACTGCCTCACCCCTGATGCCCTCAGGCTTGCTGTCACCTCCTCGGTCCTCTCGCTGCTAGATTATGGCCTATTGATATACGGGGCAGCAAGCACTTCATCCCTGTCTAGACTCCATATCTCCCTAAACAAAGCCAGCCGTCTTGTTTTAGGATGCGACCGTCTTACACACACCTGCTCACTTTATACTGCTACCAGCTGGCTTAATCTAGACAACAGGATTAGGTTCCACACCTGTCTGGCTAAAAAAAAAATCAACCTAGGCCTCTCCCCCGGACTCGCCCCTAATCCTCCCAAACCCCAAGGTCAAGTGCACCCGTAGCTCAGACCACCATCTCTTCTCTAATCCCTCCAGCCGTACCTCCCAATTTCAAAGGTCTTTCAGCTTTAGGGCCCCCGTGTGGATGAACAGCCTTCCCTTCACCCTGGCGCATGAACAAAGACTAGGACAATTTAAACCCCTACTTAGGGCTCACCTCCTGTCCTCCAATAATTTGTTTATAATAATTACTTAGAATTGTTTTTGGGCTATTGAGGATTTAAAACGTAGTGGTGGTGTATTCTTTGCTGTCTTTGGTTGCTGCAAATTTTTGCCCCCCTTCCCCCAACTCTTGATTATATGCCCTGTTAAATCTGATTGACAGGAGCTAAACACTTGTATAGCAGGGGTGTGGAGTAGGAGGGCATACAGAAAGGAACAGCAAGCTGAAGAGGTGACTGCTCTCTCAGTGGAAGGAAGTAAATGCAAATCTAGGAGCTTTCATTATTACTTCTTAGCATTGCTATTGCATTGGGGAAAGGAGGAGTAGGAGTTTGAAGAAGGTTGTGCAATGGCTACTTAAAGTCTGTTTTGAGGTGGATAGGAAGGATAGGAATGTAAAAGCAGTTGCTCAATATAGCTAAACGTTGCAACAAAGGAGGTAAGGAAATTAAGAAAATGTTTTGCACTGATAGAGGAGGAGAGGGAGACTTGGGGTGTTTGGTATCCTGCATCTGGAAGGGTGGGGGTCGCTGGTGAGCAACGACAGCAATGGGTAGGGTGGTAGGCTGCAACAACTGCGGTACCAATCTTTCTAAAATTGCCTGGAGTGTGGGAGGATGTTTATGTGCAACCACATAGAAAACTTAGAAAGGAGATTGAGGGTCTGCAGGAGGAACTAAGACAGGCAAGGCAGATTGGAGTGAGTTTAGCCCAATACTGGAGGGAGGAAGAAGGGGAGATGAGGAGGCGATTTAAGCCAACAGTGGTGAGAGAGGGTCAGAAGAGGAAGCAGAGACAAAGGGGCCAGGCCAGGAAGAACAATCGCGGGAGAAACCAGGTCAGGAGACAAAAGACAAATGGAAGGAGGAGATAGGGACTTGTGAGGGGAGGCGAAGAAGTGGCAAAAGTCATGGAGTGGAAAGGAGAGAACAGGTTACTATGAAGAGAGAGGGAGCGGGCATTTGTGAAGGGCCTTCAGAAAATAGTTGTGCTCTGCTAGAGAGGAGGAAAGAAGGTGGAGGAGGAAATGATGAAATTAGAGGAGTAATTGATAAATGCCTGGACCAAACTGGAGCAGGGGAAGTTCTGCTGGGAGAATTGCAACAGGGGTGAAGGGAAATAATGTGCAGAAGGAAAAGAGGAGCTGGAAATGAGAGGGGAGATGAATGGAAGCAAACAGGGAGTAAGAGTGGTGGAATTTTAGTGTTGGGCAACTCAATACTAAGAGGAGTTAGGTGGGGTAGCAAGGGGGAGAGGCACAGTCGCATTTGGGTGGAGGCCATGCCAGGAATGACAGCGGAAAGGGTGGGACAGTCTGTTCTGAAATATGCTAGAAGGGGTAGGGACAAGCCTCATTTAATTATACATCTTGGGACAAACGACCTGGCTGACAAGACAGTAGATACAGTCCAGAGGAGGTTTGAGGAACTAGCACAATTATGTGAGGGGGCAGGAAGATCAGTAACTTTTTCAGAGATACTTCCGGTGCCAAAGGCAAGCACAACAAGAAAGCTGAGAATAGAGGAATTTAACGGATGGCTAAGAACCTGGTGTTGTGCTAAAGGATATGGGCTGTTGGGGAGGGTGGGTAGGGACCTGGGAGGACAGTAGTCTCTATGCCAGGACAGACTACACTTGAGTGAGGAAGGAAAGAAAGTGTTGAAACAGAGGATGGAGCAGTACAAAGAGGAAGTTGGGAATTTAAACTAGGAGTGGGGGGTGGCAGTTGGGGAAGAGAGATGCAGAGACCACAGATTGGGAAACCATATGAGCTTACCCCCCATAACAGTGACAAAGGACAAATGGCAAGTACTGTTGGTGATGCTAGGAAAGGAGGACAGGATGGGAGGGGGAGAAAAGGGTGGAACGTGGTTATCGTTAATGCTAGGAACCTTGGGAGGAAAACTGCAGAGTTACAGGTTCTCATGGCAGAGGAGAGGTGGACATTGCAGCCATCACACGGAAACATGGGCCACCAATAAACAACTGGGACCTGTCTGTACCAGGGTACAGGTTATTTCGTAGAGACAGGGTGATTGGGAAAGGAGGGGTGGCACTATATGTGAAGGAAGGACTGAAGTGTGTAAGGGAGGAAGGGAGGAGGGTAGAGAGTCACTTTGGATGCAAATCCAGGATTCCAAGAATAGGATTCTTAGAATGGGAGTGGTACAGGCCACCATCTCAGATGGAGGAGTTAGACAGGGAACTAGCGGGACAGATCAGGAGGACCTCAGGAAGGGTAGTGTGGTGATTGTGGGGACTTCAACATGCCAGGAGTGGACTGGAGCACCCCAACAATCAGGAACAGAAGGGAGCAGGTACTGCTGGATGCCTTCCAGGACAGTTTTCTGCTGCAAATGGTCAGTGAACCAACCAGGTTAGGGAATACCCTTGACCTTGTGCTGGCAAATGGGGACTTTGTGAGAGAACTTACAGTGGAGGAACCGCTGTCAGGGAGTGACCACCACTCAGTATGGCTCACATTGGATATGGGCAAGGAAGGAGTGGAATCTGGCACAGTAGTGCTGGACTTCAGGGGCTGACTTTGGGAGGATGGGGAAGTGGTAAAAGGGTACCTTGCCAGAATTCAACCCAGTATGGACACTAACCAGAGGTGGGAGCTCATAAAGCTGGGGATAGTGGAGGCAACCAAAACCTGCTGCAAAGCCCAGAGCAAGAAGGCTAGGGCTAAGAAACCGATCTGGTTGAGCAAGGAGGTCATGGAAAAGGTAAGGAGGAAAAGAGCTGCCTTTAGGAAGTACAAGAAAACAGGGGGGAGGACAGGGAGGAGTACTTGACAGAATCGAAGGAGGTGACAAGGGCAGTAAGGGGAGCCAAGCATCTACGAACTAAGGCTGGCAACAAGGCATTAAGAAGGGGAGAAGGACTTCTTTAAGTACATCAGGGAGAAAAGGAGCTTGTAAGGACCATAGTAAGGATTAGGAAGGAGGGGTTGGTGGAAGCAGGGTGCGAGTAAGGCAGAAGCACTAAATAGTACTTCTGCTCAGTATTTACTAAAGAGAATAGGGTGTGACACCCACAGGAGAAATGGCAGAAGCAGGGGAAGTGGTGACAGATGGGAAATCATGGAGAGCAGAGTTCAGAGGGTTTGAAGGCACTGAGGGTGGACAAGGCGCCAGGCCCAGATGGCATCCACCAGGGTACTGAAGGAGCTGGCAGAGGTCCTTGCAGGACCTTTGGCAGACCCATTTAATGCCTCACTACATCTGGGTGTGTACCTCAGGACTGGAGGATGGCTCATGTGGTGCCCCTCCACAAGAGTGGCCCTAAGGATGAACCGGGAAACTACAGACCAGTGAGCCTCACATCCATCGTGGGTAAGTTAATGGAGACTATCCTGAAGGAGAGGCTGGTGGCCCTCCTAGAGGCCAAAGGACTACAGTACAGCAGACAGCATGGCTTCATACGTGGCAGATCCTGCCAAACCAACCTGGTCAAGTTCTATGACTGGGTAACTAGGCAACTGGACAGGGGCCATGCAGTGGATGTCCTGTATCTGGACTTCAGTAAGGCATTGACTCAGTGCCACATGGAAGGCTGGGAAGGAAGTTGGTAGGCACAGGGGCGGGTGCAAAGCTGGTGAGATGGGTAGGAAACTGGCTGCAGGGAAGGCAACAGAGGGTGGTGGTGGTGGGAGCTCTCACACCCAAGGGCAGTGACGAGCGGTGTTCCACAGGACTCGGTGTTGGGACCAGTGTTGTTTGGGATATTCATTGCAGACATATCATGGGACATCAAGAGCAAGATCAGTCTGTTTGCTGATGATACCAAGGTAGGCGCGGTGGTGGATGACCTAGGGGGATGGCAGGGGTTGCAGGATGATCTGGCAAAGCTTGAAACCTAGTCAGACACCTGGCAACTGCTTTAATGCCACAAAAGTGCAGCTGCATTTTGGGATGAAGAACCCAAGGAGGAGTTACCAGCTAGGGGAGTGCAGCTAGCCCAGACAGAGGAGGAGAAGGATCTGGGTGTGTCTCATTAAGGGTCAATGAACAACTCGGCACAATGTAGGAAGGCAGCTGCAAGACCAACAAAATGCTGGGTTGTTGCAGGGGTATATCCTCGGGGAGGAGGAGGTGATTCTGCCACTGTATAGGTCATTAGTTAGACCACACCTGGTACTATGCAGTACTGGCGTCTGTATCTGAAGAGGGACATTAAGTTACTGGAGGTCAGTGCAGAGCGACAAAGATGATCAAGGGGCTGGGGACTTATCATACGAGAGGAGATTGAAGGAGTTGAACATGTACTCACTGGAGGATTAGAGACAGGGGTGACATGCTTGAAACCTTTAAATACATGAAAGGAATAAACAAGACAGGTACAGAGGGGCTGTTCAAAGTAAGGGAGGGGAGGGACACCAGGGCCATGATATGAGACTGGAGCGAGGAAGGTTCAGGAGGAGATGAGGAGACACTTTTACAGAGGGTGGTGGCTGGGTGGAATGCGCTACCTGCTGAAGTGGTATGCAGTAGAACAGTGGACTGCTTCAAACGAGGATGGGCAGGACAAGGGGGAAGGTTAATAAAGGGGAAGGGTGGAAGGGAGGGGCAGCTGCAGAATAAGGGGTGCTAGCTGCACATTCGACCTGACTTGATAGACCTCTAGGCCTTTATCTGCTGGCAAATTTTGTATGTTCGTAACTGCACCTGATTCCCTGTCCTCCACCTCCTTCTTTATATATGACAATGGCCACTGGCCTGCCTCTTCTCTTAGTGTCCATCCACTGTTGCTCATGACAATTTCATATGTGTACAATGTAATTTACTTAATAAGTAACCCAAGTATTTCGAATGTTAGCTTGATTGATTCTTTGTAAACAATCTGTATCTGAGCTCACTTGCTGTAATGTCTGCCTGTATACAATCTATGTGACGTGAAACCTTTGTAAATGAGTCTGTGACTCAAAGGTACTCTCCGAATATGTAATAAATAAATAAATAAAATAAATATTTCATCATTCTTTTTCCTTTTTAAACTCTAGAAGCACTGAAGGCGATGGAAAAGGTAGCCAGTCACATCAATGAAATGCAGAAAATCTATGAAGATTATGGTGCTGTGTTTGACCAGCTGGTTGCTGAACAAAGTGGAACTGAGAAAGAGGTACAAACAGAAAAAAAGAGAGAATCAGGCATTTACTACACTCATAGGTAACAAAGAGGCAGGTTGCAAGAACAGCAGTGTTTAGCAACCAGAATAATACATTAAGAGAGAAGAAATTTCCATATTGGTTTCTGTAGATCTCTCCAGACCACCTGTATGCAATCCAGTGCAAGGCATCATGGGTATGCAAATTCTTGTATGGCTGCCACGCCCCTCATCAGAACAGAAGTCACCTTCTGGAGAGGCTCATATCCGAACCAGTGTCAGCTGAGAATGACAAACTACAGACACTTGTTTCCTCCCATTGGGACTCATCAGTACAGTACTGTTACTGTCTCAGCCAAGTACCATATCTGCCCCAGAGGAAATCATATAGAACCAACACAGAGAAAAAATGCATCTGTAAGATGTCTAAAAGCAGAATCCCTAACCTACAGGCTCATTATCCCATTGTTCCACTACTGAAGCCTGTTATTTCCTGCATTCCTCCGAGTCTACATTGTAAACAAAATAATATTTTTAGTTCAAGTCCCTTCAGGATGCACTGTAATTGCAAGTAGGAGTTATGATTTGCGAACTGTTTGAGTGGCTGAACTCTGTCATATATATTGCAGAGAAATGAACACAACATTTTGTACTTTTTTGTGAATGCAAGGAGTAATGCTTAAAATTAAAAGTAGAGAGATGTACTTTTCGAAGTTCTTAATTGCTTGGGTTTCAGTTAGTTGTGGTGTTCCCATCCGAACCTAAATTTAGCGGTGAATGTTTTTGCATGTGTTGCAGGTGACTGAGCTTTCAATGGGAGAACTTCTGATGTACTCGACAGTTACCTGGCTAAACCCTTTTCCATTACTGGGCCGGATGAAAAAGGACCCTGAGCTCACAGTCTTTGGTAAGCACATGGGACTTAACTGGAGCATCAAGAGTTTACATTCTTGGATGTTATTTATATGACCTTACATGTCCACCTTCATAACACCCTAATCTCCAGCCCCCACCTTAATTCCTTACTTAGCCCCTCTCCTCCATACACGGCTAATCGTTTAGTCAATAACCTTTGTCCTTTGGAACAAACCTCTCCAACCCAGGGATTGGTGACTTCCTCCCTCACTTCAGAATTCTTCCTACCCTTTTTTGCACTGGTTCATTAATTCTGAGCTTTCATTTGCTCCAATTTTGTACCTAAACTGTGTTCTGCATTCCTTTGACTCTCCCCCCCCACACTCATAATGAAATTATTGTAAAGCTTTTTGCAATAACTGTGTGAAAGATTCTGCATAACAAAATAAATCATAATGAACTCCTGAAGACTAGAAAGAAACATTTATTTGATGACACCAGACAGAATACCATATTAGGGTGTCTTAGGAGGCAGTTTGGTCTAGTGGTTAGAGAATCAGCTTGGAAGTCAGAAGATACCAGGTTCAAACCTCAGTAGAGCCAAAAACTCATTGTGTGACCTTGAGCAAGTCATTTAACCTGCCAGTGCTCCAGTCCTTCCAGCAGTCGAGATGGGTTCAGACAGAGTGGTTAGTTGGGACCCAAGAAAACATTTCTTTCTTAGAAAGTAAAAAATGAACATGTGTATGAGTATATTCACTCAGCATGTTCAAAGCTGTATGTTTTTTAAATTGAATATTTTTGCACCTCTGGTCTGCCTCTTCCAACTTGTACCTTTAGTCCATACTGAGGACAACTCCCATCCGGGAGCACTGGCCGCCACCTCAAGCTTCTCTCCCGACTGCCTGCTGGAACCACTCCCTCAGCCCAATACATTGAGAACTGGCACTAGAAGTAATGTCTTTCAGTCGGCCTCCAGGTGCAACTCAAGTTAGCCAGGAGGGCAGACCAGATGACAGTGATGTGGGTGCCTCAGCAGCTGTCATTACTGGCAGTCAGAAAAGTTTCTTCCTAGACTACATGTGGAACTAATTGAACAAAGGGGCACTCCAGGAGAAAATCTCTGCTCCGTGTGCAATTAAAAACAGCCACCACAAACATACATGGCATCAGGAACTCCACAAAAATGCTGATAAAGCTACTTTATTGATAACAGGTTAGTACTGTGCATAAATTGTAAGCCACAAAAAAAATATAGGTAGAGATAGACCAGACAAAACACACCAGCATTTCACTTGATAAGCTTCCCAAGTTGAGCTGCTGGTATCATGTCCTTTTTGTATTGGCTATATATGGAAATGGGGGGGAGGGTGGCTTGACAACACCAATGCCAAGACCGCATCAAGACAGGATTCCCTCCCTCCTCACACACTCCCTGAACTCCTCCACCTTCCTGGGGTATGGAGTCAGGACAGAGTCATGAACCGAAGTCTCACATAGACACCTCTGGCTATTGCTTTCATACACAGTGTGTCCCAAAGTGCTTTACAAGTAATGAGAAACTGGTAGTGAAATGACTAATGTAGTGGTAGCCATTTCACACACCAGCATCCAACACAGCCTTGGACAAATGTATGAACCGGTTTTATGGGAAGGGGAAAATTGGCCAGGACAAGGGGTTAAATCCTTTACTTTTGCGAAAAATGCCATGGATTCTTTTACTTCCGCCTGGACACCCACCAGGACAGCACCAGAGATGGGCAGAAGGGACCTCAGTTTAATGTTTCATCCGAAGGACAGTATACCCCAACAGTATAGCACCCCCTAGTGCTGTACTTGCATGGCAGCATTTCCAGGTATGAGTCTAGTCCCTATTTGGGACTAGAACCTATGACTTTCTGGCCTAGAAGTGGATGTGCTACCAACTTAGCCATGCTGACATCTGTTTATTTATTTTTTGGGGGGACTCCCCTCTGCTCCGTTGCCGCCTCGCCTCCATCCCCTGGGACCACAACCACCACCACCACCGGCGTTCACCCGGGATTGCCCCCCAGGGCAGGGTTGCTGGGAGAGTCCCCCTCGTAACCCTCTGAATGGTGCCACATTGTGTAGTCCAGTGGCAGCGAGTCCACAGGCTAGGTTTTGTGGGGCTTGGCAACAACGGGCGTCTGTGTCTGTTTTTTTCTCCCCTGTAATGGGAGGTGTGGTGTGCAATGACATAAGGGCACATACACCCACATCTGACACACACCTCGGAACTGTCAAGCCTCAGCTGCGCCAGCTGCTGGCCTCCGCCAGGGGTCCAGCTTACATGGGACTGCCTTGCCAGGCACATGCCCTGGGGCAGGACAGGATATCATGTGGTCAACCATGATGTTCAGCACTGCTCCCTTACCCTGCTGAAGAGGCAGTCTGCCTCTCCCCCCAAGTCTGAGCATGCTCCCTTTGCAGCGCACCCTAGACCCCTATGGCTGTTTGACAGCAAGCAGACTGAAGCAGTAAGATTTATTCTGTTTTGGGAAGCAAACTCAGTTCTCCTGTTAGGCAGTGCAACCACAGAGTTCAAATATAAAAAGAGGGCTAGAGGATGGACCCCAGTGGCTCAGTTGAAGCCACGTGTCCGCCATAGTAGAGGAGGGTTGAGGTGCTGGCAGATAACGGGAACCCTTCTTGAAACTTACGATAATGGCACCGGCATGCTGTTTTGATAGAAATCTGCTGATTCGGGTGGGTAACATGCACCACTGACAGCAGGGAAGTGATGAAGCAGACGCACATTGTGGTGACAAAAGCAAGGTATGGTTGTTTGTATAAGCAGTGCATTACTTGATTTTTTGTAAAAAAAAAACAGTGTGCTGGTGCCGTTATCGTAAGTTTCAAGAAGGGTTCCCGTTATCTGCCAGCACCTCAATTCCTCCTCTGCCATGGCGGATGCGCGGCTTCAACTGAGCCATTGCAGTCCACCCTCTAGCCCTCTCTATTTTATATTTGAACTCTATGGGTGCACCCCCCACCCTCAGAATCACCTGGCTGGGCTTATTGGCTGTCACTGCATGTTTAGCCTTGACAAAGCACCTTCACCTCCTTTTTGGTTTCTCCAAGTATGAATACACTAAGATGCTGTTTTTTTTTTTTTTAATTGCAGTTTTTAAGAGAGCTGTCATACTGGTGTACAAAGAAAGCTGCAAACTTAAGAAAAAAATGGTAGGTTTCAGCTTAAGAATTTCTTTCACTTGCATCTACTGTGTCATTTTACATGTGCATTCTTGCAGCATCCAGACACAGATACTAAGGAATACTGGTTTGCTGTGTTGTTCCAGCTGCACATAGTTTAATGAAAGGAAAGCGCAGTAACAGTTCATTTTGTTGGTGCTGTTGCACATTGAATGCGTCACTTTGCTGTATAATGAGGTTGTATTTTAGGCTGAAATGACACACCTGCTTAATTGCATGATAAACAAATGAAAACTCTTTTTGTCTCTCTTAATTTGAAGCCCACAAATCCCCGCTCTGCACATTGCCATGGCGATATGGATCCATTTAAATTCAGATGGTTGATTCCTTTATCTGCTCTTCAAGTCAGGCTTGGAAATGCAGCAGGTAATCATTATGCTGTTGTGTATATATAGCAGTTACAAAGTTTGGTCTCAGTCCTCCTGCCTGTCAGTTGCATATACATTTGAGGTTTCTAAGATGGGTTTTTGTATGTAGCTACAGGCACACACGCTCTTGTAAGACTTTGCTTTTTATCCATCCACTTCAGTGTGAAGTGCAGTCTTCAAGGTATCTGGTTCTCAAAGAGGTAACTTGTTGAGGAGAACAAAGGAAACGTGATGGGTATGGTTCCATGACAATTAGTAGAAAGATATTTAGCCTAATACCATTTCGCCTAATCCATTCATTCTAACGACATTTTGCCTACAGCAACAACAGGCAAAAACTACCTCTACACCCACCAGCAATGGGATGGTTAGCGTGCTACAAGGCAGTGGAGTGATAATGAGGCTACATTGTAGTCATTAGCTGTGCGTTACAGCAAACGTCTTTTAGGCCAGATGAGTATTAGGCCAGTGTCGTAGGCTAAATGTCTGTCTCCTAAATGTTGTGCTACCTATGGGTATAACAGCAGAACATCAAGTTATGAGGAGCAAAGGGAAACGGACTTGTGAAGTGGTTTCAGTCTGTAATCTTTTCACCTTCCAAGCAGACGGGGGTTAAATCATTTCATTTACTCACTTTTCGGAGACTTCTGTTGCAGATCTCGTTCCTCACACACACAAAAAAACACACACCAAGAGGTGGCTAGAACCTTCAAGGCCATCTGTTAGACATGACCCTTACCAAGATCACAGTGTTCTTTTTAACTCCATATGCATTTTTCCTTTCCCTCATTCCTCTCCAGACCTCAAACGTCCCCAGTGTCCAGTTACCCTCCTCTGTTTATATTCTTAGGCTCAAATGCTCTTTCCCAGGTACTGCACTGTCCTTCTCCCAAAACTTTTAATTTTTTTCTCTCTAAGAACCGTTGTTCTTTCCCTCAGCTTTCAGTACTTCTGATCAGACTCCCGTTTCCTCCTGGAAGCCGTTTGCTTGTAGTCTACACTGCTCACTTTTGCTGCCAGTGGGCGCCCCTTGATATTAGTACTTACATCTCAATGGCTGTCCTGTATAAATAATTTATATAAATAATGTTTTGGCCCAGCAGTAGATTTTTCAAATTGGAGGTGCATAGTTTTCTAATCATTCTGATATATATTGTGAGAATACATATTTATGCAAAAAGGGTAGACTCAGATCAGTTTAAATAAAATCCTCAGTATCTAAGAACTCATAATTTTGTAGCTTGAAGAAATCTATACAGAAAATGTAAGATATTAATGTTAGTAGTATTAAATAAAAAGGTAATTAACTGTTCGGAGGGGAGACTAAGGGTGCTCAATATTGGAGCCAAGCACTTTTTCCTGTTGACCTCATATTGGGGACAGTGTAGTACAATATGCTTTAAATCATCCTCGTAACCATATAAACATTTGCATTTCAGGCTTAAGACATCCTCCCTTCTCTGATCATATAAAATATAATTTGCCATATAACGTTCTAACCTAAACCTTGTTAGAATCCTTCTCTCTTCTGGCTTTGTTAGAATATTTAAATGCGGTTCTAAATTGTGATATGTGTTAATGATTTTAAACCATCTGTAATGACAGAGACTGTTTATTTTTTCCTGCTCTTGGGAAATTGCTATAGCTCTGGCCCTCGTTTTTACCTGGGTTACTATTTCCTCAGGGGGAAGAGCATAGACTTCATGCAGAAGATTTCCCAACCCATAGAAACACAGAAGTTGACGGCAGATAAGGACCGCAAGGCCCATCCAGTCTGCCCATTTCTTTTTCTACCTTATAAATGTGCCATCGGCCTTTGCTCTGTCAGTGGCCTATCTATTCATAGTCATTTGTATTGCTTCCTTATGCCTATCCCATGCCTGTTTGAAGCCCTGCACTGTATTCATAGCCACCACTTCTTGTGGTAAGCCATTCCATGCATCCACCACCCTTTCTGTGAAAAGAATTTCCTCACATTCCCCTTAATCGGCCTCCCTCTAATCTCATGCTGTGTCCTCTTGTCCTGCTATTTTCTTATATTTAAACATGTTAGACTCTTTCACCTTGTTTATGCCCTTAAGGTGTTTGAATGCCTCGATCATATCACCTCTCTCCCTCCTTTGCTCAAGGGTATACATATTGAGCTCCGTTAATCTGTCCTCATATGTCTTCTGATGCAGTCCCTGCACCATTTTGGTTGCCCTTCTCTGGACTGCCTCAATTTGGTTAATGTCCTTGTGAAGGTGTGGCCTCCAATACTGCATAGTACTCAGATGGGGCCTAACCAGTGTCTTGTACAGAGGGATTATTACCTCCCTCTTACGACTTGTGATACCCCTACTAATACACCCTAACACCCCCCTAGCCTTACCTACTGCTTTAGAGGTCTGCTTGGATGATTTTAGGTCATCAGTGATGATGATGCCCAAGTCTATTTCTTCCTTTGTGACTGCTAGCAACTCCCCTCCCAGCCTATAGGTGGCTTCAGGGTTTCTCTTCCCTATGTGCATGATTTTGCACTTCTTTGCATTAAATCCCAGTTGCCACTCTTCTGACCATTCTGCTAGTTTATCCAGATCTCTTCTCATTCTGCCCACCCATCTGGATCATCTACTCTGTTGCAGATCTTGGTGTCATCTGCAAACAGACAAGTCTTACCCTCTAGTCCATCTGCAAGGTCACTAATGAAGATGTTGAAGAGGACTGGCCCCAGGACTGATCCCTGAGGTACCCACTTGTGACTTGCATCTCTTCTGACTGTATACCATTTACCACCACTCTCTGTTTTCTGCCCGTCAACCAGTTTGCCACCCAGTTGACCATTTCTGACCACTCCGAGCCTACCCAGCTTATTTATCAATCTTCTATGTGGAACAGTGTCAAAAGCTTTGCTGAAGTCAAGGTAGGCGACATCAACTGCTCCCCTTGGTCCACCACTCAGGTTACCCAGTCAAAGAAATCTATGAGATTAGTTTGACGGACCTTCCTTTTGTAAACCCATGCTGTCTTGGATCCTGTGCCCCTATGGATTCCAGGTGTTGCACTATCCTTTCCTTAAGGTGCCTCCATAATCTTGCCCACTACTGAGGTAAGACTGACGGTCTGTAGTTCCTGCCTCCTCCCTGCTACCACTCTTGTGCAGCGGGATCACATGAGCCCTTCTCCAGTCTTCTGGGACCTCTCCTGTGCTCAGAGACTCACTAAACAATTCTGCTAATGGCTCTGCTAGTTCCTCCTTTAGCTCCTAAGTACTCTGGGATGTATGCCATCAGGTCCCATTGCCTTATCCACCCTGAGCTTAGCAAGCTCTTGTAGGACCCTTTTTTGTGAAGGGTAGTGCTCACCTCCCTCCCCTGTGTCCATGATGCTGAGCTGTGGCCCTGCCCTACCTTCTCTTCAATAAATACTGAGCAAAAGTATCTATTTAGGATAGATGCCTTTACAGGTCCTCCTCCTCACATGCTCACTTTTCTCCATTAAGCTTAGCAATACCCCCTCTGGACTTTCTCCTTTCACTAATGTATCTATAGAAAGTCTTGTCACCTTCTTTTACTGTTCGTGCTAGTGTTTCCTCAGTTTGGGACTTTGCCTGCCTTACTGCCTTACCTGCTTCCCTTAGGGCAGTTTGGTATGCCTCCCTATCTTCATCCGCTGTGTTCCCTTATATTTCCTGAAGGCCAGCCTTTTGGCTCTGACCTTTTCTGCTACTGTATTTGAGAACCAAAGTGGTTTCCTTCTTCTTTTGCACTTCCTTTTCTGTCTAACTCAATGGGATGTTGCTTCAAGTATTGCATCCTTAATGCTTGCCCACTTTGCCTGTACCCCCTCACCTGTGTTTCTTTTTGCCAGGGCTAGCTTAACTCTGTTGGCCATCTTATCAAAGTCAGCTCCTCTGAAGTCCCATATTTTTGCCTTGGAATGGGATGATTTAGATGTAGTGGCCAAATTGAACCATACCATGTGATGGTCACTGGCCCCAGGTGACCTTCTACCTGGAGATCTGTGATCCCTTCTTTGTTAGTCAGTACTAGATCTAGGATAGCCCTGTCTCTTGTGGGTTGCTGTACCAGTTGTTTGAGGCCCTCCCCCTGCAGGGAATCCACTATGAGTCTAGTTCTGGCAGATGTTCCTGCTGGTATTGACCAATCTGTATCCGGCATGTTGAAGTCTCCCATTATCAGAACCTCCCCTTTAGCTGTCATGTTTTGTATATCTTCTAACAGTAATGTGTCTATGTCCTCCCTCTGGTCTGGGGGCCTGTAGACAACCCCAGTTCTTATGGCTGTCCCATTTCCTGTTTCCAGGGTGACCCACAGTTCTTCTGGCTCCTTATGTGTATTCTGAATTTCTGTAGCTTTGATATTTTCATTAACATACAGGCCACTCCTCCCCCTTTTCACCTGGGTCTCTTCTGAACAATACATAGCCAGGTACTGAAGTCTCCCAGTGTGTGTTACTGGTAAACCATGTCTCACTAATTGCTACTATGTCCAGTTTAGCCTCTGACATTATTGCCTGCAGATCTGGGATCTTATTTCCCAGGCTGTGAGCATTTGTGTACATGATTTTCCATTGGCAGATTTTGGTGTGTTAGTTGTTGGGTGAAGTTTGGCATCACCTCTGTGTGTCGTATGGGGAGACAAACCTTTTCTTACCTGGTGATGCAAATGAACGCAAACATGCTGAATTCCTGTTTGACCACTAGCTGAGGGGGGAGGGGTGTTCTTCCCATTCGACGTATGGGGTACTGCACCCCTCTCCCCATTTGCTAGTTTAAATATTCTGCAAAGACGTCAAACTTCTGCCCCAATGCACTGACTCCCTCTTTAGTCAGATGCAGTCCATCAAATTTAAAGAACTTCCATACGGGAAGATATTCTCCTTAAGTAATCTAATTGTACTCGAGGTGAAGTTCCTTTGATGATATTGAACTTGTTCCTCAAGACACATTCTAGGGTATTTATGGTCTTGAAGAAGAAAAAGATTTAATGTGAAAATGAGCCTTCTCTCTACTGCCAAAGTTGTTAATGAAAATTACCCAATTCTTTCCTCAATATTTCTGTGGCCACAGATTGTTGCACCTTTAATATATAGTGATGCATTTTATTAATCTCTGTTTCCAATGATTTTATATTTGCGGGGGTCCATATTTCAACCCCATAAAGTATATTCGACTTTATTTTAGTGTTTATTACATTTAACTGACTTTTAATTGATGATTGCTCCATTTTCAAATTAAACCTTTTAAGACCTGCGGAGTCAGGAGTGTATGTGGGATGGCAAAAAGTGGGACCACCCCCAGCTGACATGCCTCTGTCTCTTGCCACCCAATGTCTCTTCTCTGTTTAACCCAGGTCACCAAAGGATCAATCTGTGTGGCCAGATAGTATGTTTTGAGGCCTGGTAGAGCCAGTGTCGTCCCCCCCCCCCCGGGTAATGAAAGGGTTGTCTGTCTCACCCACCTCCTTCCTTTCCCCCCTAGGAAGGTCAGAAAGGTTTTGTTTATCTGCTTCCGGAAACCCTCTGGGATGTTAATGGGAAGGGCGTGGAAGAGAAACAAAAATATGGGTAGTATATTCATTTTTATTGTGTCTGTTTTCCCTGCTAGTGTGAGGGGTAGCAGTTCCCATCTGTAGATATCTGCCCCTATCTCTGCCCAAAGCTTGTCATAGTTTGAATAAGCTATGTAAATCAGGGGATATTTTTACCCCAAGATAGCGAACCGTATTATTTGAGGCCCATCTAACTATTTCAGATTCTAAGTGGAAATGGCATGATCCCAGTGCAATAGCATCTGTTCTAAGTGAAAATAATCCTAAAATAACATGATTTAATTACAAGTGTGGTATATTTCTGCTCATGAGTGAAAAAAATAAATAAATAAAAAATGTTTGCACGAACATACGACAATGCCAGCAGATTTAGGCCTCAAGTTCTGTCACGTCTGCTTGAACACAGCTCACAGTTAAGTCATTGCAGCTGCCCCCTTCCCTTTTCCCTCCCTCCTTCCGTAGGTTGTCCCCGAGTCTCCCCTCTGTTCACTTCCCTCCTAACTTGTACCTTGCCCATGAACCTATCCCATCCTTTCGTAAAAATCCCCAGATTCCAGTGCGATCACCTCCTCAGGTAGCATGTTCCACGGCACCACCACCCTTTCTGTGACGTAGTGCTTCCTCGGCTCCCTCCTGAACCTCCCCTCCTCCAGCTTCAGGCTATGTTCCCTCATGATCCCCTCTCCCTTCAATTGAAACATACCCTCAGTACTAACTTTATGTCCTTCAGGTATTTAAAGGTCTCGATCATCTCTCCTCTGTCCCTTCTATCCTCCAGGGAGTACATGTTGAGCTCTTTTAGTCTCTCCTCATAGGGTTTCTCCCCCATTCCCTGAATCATCTTGGTTGCCCTTTTCTGGACTCCCTCCAGAAGCTTGATGTCCCTCTTTACGTACGGGCACCAGAACTGCACAAAGTACTCCAAGTGCGGCCTCAGTGGCAGAGTAACCTCTTCCCTCCTGGAGGTGACCCCCCCTAGCAGTGCACCCCAACATTCTGTTGGCCTTTGCCGATGCTTTTCTACAGTGTGCTGTGTGATTCATATTACCTGGGTGCACCATACCCAGATCCTTTTCCTCCATAGAGACGGATAGCTGCTCCCCCTCCCCCCCAAAGTGGTAACTGTACCTTGGGTTCCTGGCCCCAAAAAGCAGTACACTGCACTTCTAGCGTTGAACCCCAGTTGCCATGTTTTTGACCAGTGCTCAGGTCTTTCCAGATCATCCTGGAGTACCCTCCTCCCTTCCTCGCTATCCACCACCGCACCTAATTTGGAGTCCTTGGCGAACAGGTTCATCCTACGATTAACCCCCTTCGAAGTGTCTGCTATGAATGCATTAAATAGCAGTGGGCCCAAAACAGATCCTTGTGGGACCACACTAGTGACCCTCCTAGATGTCGAGAATTCACCCCCTACCACCACACTCTGCTGTTTGTTACTCGGCCAGTTCCCTATCCACTTAACCAGCTTCACCCCTACCCCCAGGTTCCTCAGTTTGCCAATCAGTCTCCCATGCGGCACCGAGTCAGAGGCTTTGCTGAAGTCCAGATACAGGACATCAACTGGCCTACTGCCACTGAGTGCTTTGGTCACCTTGTCAAAAAATTCGACCAGGTTAGTTTGATAAGATCTCCCCTGGACAAACCGATGTTGCCGGATGTCCTGAAGGCCGTTCAATTCCAGGAATGCCACCAACCTCTCCTTTAAGATGGTCTCCAGTAGTTTCCCTACCTAGGACGTAAGGCTTGACCGGTCTGTAATATCCCGCTTATCCCTGGGTCCACTCTTATGGATAGGCACCGTATGTGCTGTCCTCCAGTCCAGTGGGACACAACCTGACTGTAGGGAGATCTTGAACCAAGGTATTGAAGGAGGTATTTAAATATATTATTTATGTGTGTGTGTAATGTATCATACTTACCAGCAGAGGTCATCCCCCTGGCCACTGTCAGTATGGAACATCTGGGCTTGGTCAGACTTGTTTTGTTAATAGATTATTAGTGGGGGGGCTCTAACAACAGACCAGCATTTGTAAATATATTGTGTATTCTCCTGTGTACAGGAACAGAGAACAACTGCATCTGGGAACTGATACACACAAGGTCCGAAATAGAGGGAAGACCAGAAACTGTATTTCAGTTATGCAGCAGGTACTTTTATTCTCCTTTTTCACTTTCAAGGAAAAAAAAAAAGACTCCTTAGTGTTAAAACACTTGTAGTGGGATTTTGTTAAAAAATGAAATACTGCAAAATTAAAATGGCAACTACTAAAAAGTAAAACACAAATTTGGTGTAGAGAAGAACTTGGCGTACCCAACCCTTTGGCGCAGCAGTGGCGCTCCTGATTGCAGCACCAGTAACCTAAGTTCAGGAATGAGCACAATCTGTCAGGGGGATGTCCGGGGGTGAGGAGTTTGGAGCATCTGACTCAGTGCTGCCCTCCTTCGGGGAGGAGGCATGTGGGCTCCAATATTTGACTGCTACCTAGCAAAAGCTGGGAAGCAGCATGGCTAGAGCAGTAACAGAGGGAGAGTCAGGATGTGGTCAGTGCTGGCCCTAGGAGTCATTTATGGCCTCGTCCTAGTGTAGCACCCAGAAAAGGGAAACTTGGTGCTGTATGTGGCAGATGAAGCCCTGCCTGCCCTGCTCGTCCATTTCGACTCCCTCTCCTGGCCCCTGGGGGTGCTCCCAGATTTCCCCTCCACTGTAGGTGGCTGAATATAGAGTGGTAGAACTGGTAAGGTTGTAATGGCAGACCTCACCTTGGAGGGCAAGCCAAGGGGGCAATGCTGTGGTGTGATACAGATGGACTACGGAGTCCCAGGAGATGGAAGAAGGTCCTAATGAGAGGGCCGTGTGGATGTAAAAAGAATTTACATAAATGGAATTAAAAAAAAAGACAATGAATATGAAATTGGCATGCCATGTATAGGCCAGTGCCCATCCTGTATTCCGAGTGTGGGCAGCAGCCTCTTTCTGAAACAGCTGTTATACAATTGAAACATGCTCCATACCACTGACAACCATATGAAAAGTAATATTCTACCAAAATAATACTTTTCAACAAGATAGAAAAAATCCCAAACTAAGTTTCTTTTTAATAATCTTGTATACATTTCAGGGGGCCATGCAAAAAGCTGGCCAGTATTCCAGTCTCTTATTCTAAAAAAAATTGAAAATATCAACTTAACACTTCAAAATGTAAAAATTTTAGCATATACAGAGATAAGCATTTTTACCAAAGATACGCTGATGTTCTAGATTTTGTGTTTGACAAATTAGAAGTATGACGTGGGTAAAAAAAAAAAAAAAAATCAAAGCTGCTTTTCAAGGTCTAGCTAAAGGACACAAACGGGCTATGAGTGCCCCCAATCAGAAAAACAAAGATTAAAAAATAGGAATGTAAACAGCAGGATGAGGCCTAACTAAAAATCGGGTACCACTCTCAGTAAGCCAAGTCTCCCAGATTCTTTACCCAGAGCAGCCCAGCTAAGATGCAACATCTTGTTTTCACTGAGGTCCTGCTGTTAATCATTTTTACAGTTGTTTACAGGGAAATTATTTCATTGTACATGATCTTGTATTGGTTAAAAGATAATTCAGTATCCACAAAAATGTTACTTACAGGATAACCAAGTTGGAAGAAAAACTGATCTGTGAGCCTGCTGTAGTGTTGCAGGGAGAGATCACCAACCCCCAACTACAGCACCTCTGAAAAGGGTTCCTCCAGCTCTCTCCCCTGCCGACAGCACCCCCCCCACACCCCTGCAAAGCCTTACACCGCAATTTGGCTTTTCGCAAACTCAAACATTTTGTTTACCTTGTTTAATTTCTGTTTGTAAAGTTGGCATGAAGGAACATAGCGAATGCACTGCGCTGTGCCATTTCATGTGAAAATATGGCGCCGCATCGCTTGCTGAATGCCCCAGCAGTGTCTGTTTTGGTGGTGGCTGAGGGCTCAGACAGGGCTGGCCAGAAACTGACTTCACAGTGTTAACTTCCGACGATGGTATGTTGACTGTCGAGGACGACTTCACTCTGACTCCATGCCTTCTCTCTTCTTTGTGATGGCACGCTTCTTCCCTCAAATCCTGCTTCACGAGGTCCTCCTGATCCTACCAATCAGCACTACAAGACATTCTTGATGGACAGCTATGCAGACAAAATAACATTGGGGGGTGGAGAGGGACCTGTGCAAAAAAACCCACTGCCAGCCAGGGGATGGGTGGAATATCCCCAAATACACAGTGCAGGAAAAAGACCCCCCTCCACCCCCCCCCCAAAGAAATCTCTTGTCTGCGGGCTGAAGTCGGCAGACCAGAGGATCTGCCCAACAGAGATTTTAGGTCATCCTCAGACGTCCGGCAATGGGATTTACACACCCCTGAGCCAGGACTCGCTAACACATCTTGAGCTATGTGTATTGTGGAGCCCAGCTGATTCTTGGACCATGTGTACTGTGGAGTCAGGCTTACTTACACCTCCTGGGCCTCGTATATTATGGTGCCAGGCTTGCGAACACCTCCTGGTCCATCCATATTGTGGAGCGGGGCTCGCTGACACGTTCTGGGCCATGTGTATTGTGGAGCCTGGTTTCCTAACGCCTCTTGGTTCAAGTGTATTGTGGAGCCAGGCTCACTTACACTTCCTGGACCGTGTATATTGTGGAACCAGGGCTTTGCTAACACACCTTGGACTGTGTGTGTTGTGGAGCCGAGCTCACTCCTGGGCCATGTGTATTGTGGAACTGGGTTTGCTAATACCTCCTAGTCCATGTATATTGTGGAGCCAGGCTCACTGACACCTCCTGGGCCATGTGTGTTGTGAAGCCAGGCTTCCTTACACCTCCTGGTTCAAGTGTATTGTGGAGCCGGGCTCACATGCACTTCCTGGACTGTGTATATTGTGGAGCCGGGGCTTGCTAACACATCTTGGGCTGTGTGTATTATGGCACCGTGCTCACTCCTGGGTCATTTGTATTATGGAGCCAGGCTTGCCAACACCTCCCCATGTATATTGTGGATCCAAGCTTCCTGATGCCTCCTGGGACATGTGTGTTGTGGGGCTGGGCTTCCTAACACCTTCTGGTTCAAGTGTATTGTGGAGCTGGGCTCACTTGCACTTCCTGGACTGTGTATTTTGTGGAGCTGGGGCTCGCTAACACATCTTGGGCTGTGTGTATTGTGGCACCGAGCTCACTCCTGGGTCATTTGTATTGTGGAGCCAGACTTGCTAACTCATCCTGGGCCACGTATATTGTGGAGCCAGGCTTGCTAACTCATCCTTGGCCATGTATATTGTGGAGCCAGGCTTGCTAACTCATCCTGGGCCACGTATATTGTGGAGCCAGGCTTGCTAACTCATCCTGGGCCACGTATATTGTGGAGCCAGGCTTGCTAACTCATCCTGGGCCACGTATATTGTGGAGCCAGGCTTGCTAACTCATCCTGGGCCATGTATATTGTGGAGCCAGGCTTGCTAACTCATCCTGGGCCATGTATATTGTGGAGCTGGGCTTGCTAACACCTCCTGGGCCATATGTATTATGGAGCTGGGCTTTCTTAACACCTTCTAGTCCATGTATATTGTGGAGCTGGGCTCGCAGATGCATCCTAGGCTGTGTGTATTTTGGAGCTGGGGCTCGATAGCGCCTCCTGCTTCATGTATTGTGGAGCCGGGCTTGCTTACACTTCCTGGACTGTGTATATTATGGAGCCAGGGCTCACTAATAATACATCTTGGACTGTGAGTATTGTTGAGCCGAGCTCACTCCTGGGCCATGTGTATTGTGGAGCCCGGCTTGCTAACACCTCCTTGTCCATGTATATTGTGGATCTAGGCTTGCTGCCACCTCCTGGATCATGTGTATTGTGGAGCCAGGCTCGCCTACATTTCATGGACTGTGTATATTGTGGAGCCGGGGCTTGCCAAGACATCTTGAACTATGTATATTGTGGAGCCAAGCTCACTCCGGGGCCATGCGTATTGCGGAGCTGGGCCTGCCAACACCTCCAGGGCCATGTGCATTGTGGAGGTGGGACTCATTAACACCTCCTGGGCCGAGTGTATTGTGGAGCTGGGACCCATTAACACCTTCTGCGCCATATGTAGTGTGGAGCCAGAACTCATTAACACCTCCTGGGCCGTGTGTATCGTGGAGCTGGGACTCATTAACACCCTTGGGCCATGTGCATTTTTAAGCTGGGCTCACTAACACCTCCTGGGCTATATGCATTATGCAGCCAGGCTCATTAACACCTCCTGGGCCATGGATATTTTGGAGCTGGGCTTGATGACACCCCCTGGGCCATGTGTAATATGGAGCTGGGCTTCCTAACACTTCCTGGTTCAGGTGTATAATGAAGCTGGGTTCACTTATGTTTCCTGGACTGTGTATATTGTGGAGCCAGGGCTCACTAACACATCTTGGGCTGTGAGTATTGTGGAGTGGAGCTCACTCCTGGGCCATCTGTATTGTGGAGCCGGGCTTGCTAACACCTCCTGGGCCACGTATATTTTGGAGCCAGGCTCGCTGACACCTCCTGGGCCATGTGTATTGTAGAGCCAGAACTCATTAACACCTCCTGGGCTGCATGCATTGTGCAGCCAGGCTTGCTAACACCTCCAGGGCCATGTGTATTATGGAGCTGGGCTTGCTAACAACCCCCGGGCCATGTATATTATGAAGCAGGGCCTGCTGACACCTCCTGGGCCATGTGGATTGTGGATCAGTGGCTGTCTTAACACCTCCTGGGCTGTATGTATTGTGGAGCTGGGGCTCACTGACACCTCCAGGGCCATGTGTATTATGGAGCTGGGCTTGCTAACACCTCCTGATCCATATGTATTGTGAAGGCGGACTTGCTAACACAGAGAGAGCAGACACAAACATAACAGTTTCACACTGACTAGTCTCTAAGTGCTTATCAACATACACTGAATACATTATAAAAGCATGAGACCTAGGACAAATGAAACAATGCATTTGATATTTAGCCTCAGTAGTTTTGTTTCAGAATTATTCTGAGCATAAAAGATGGTTGTCCCCAGAGTCCCCTGATAAGTGAGATGATTCATCCCTGTGCATTTTTTTTTTTGGGGGGCAGTTTTCTGCAGACACTCTCAACAATGTAAGAGTGCCTCTTTTCTCCCATTTTTATCATTCTGTTTTGGCCCTTTGCCCCAGCCACCCCATCAGGCTAGCAACAGTTCAGCCGTGATACCACCCACCTCTCCCCTGAGGTCCTCCGTGGCCTGCCAGCCATGGCATAATCTTTGAGATAAAGTATCCATCCCCCATCACTCTGAAATCCATTATCTGAGTGGTAGGAGAGTTTGTGGCACAGTACCCAAGTGTGTTTGGTCTGGGACTATTTCTTCCTTGTGTAGTCTCATCCCTAGCTCAACTGTGCATCCACATTCTGGTGTCCTGATCTGTGACCCTGCCTCTTCGCCACTGCTGTACATAATCCTCTGTGGACCTTACATACATGTGGCGATGGTACCAGGGTCAGTGCTGAGAGCGTTAAAGCCAGGGGTCTAAGGTTGGAGCATCGCTGGAGGAGGTCCAAGGCTTGGGAGGACAGACTAGTTCTGATTTCTCATTATGAAGAATATCAGAAGGCAGTCACTTGGAACAAGGCAGATTTTCTGTCGAGATTGATTGCTGCTGAGAGGAACTAGCCGGCAAAGCTCTTTCAGACTGTAGTCTGGCTTCTTCACCCTGCCTGTCTGGAGCCCTTGAGAGCGGTTACACCTGCAAAATGTGAGGAGTTTGCTCGGTTCGTCTCAGATAGGGTGTCCTCCATCAGGGCTGGAATTACTCCAGTTGGGCCTTGCAAGCCCAGCAGTGAACAGCCTGTGGGTCAAGAACTGTCAGTGGTCTTGGGGGAGAGTTATGGCCGGTGATGGTGGAGGAGTTATGCTGGGTGATCTCAGTACTGCGGCCAACATTCTATAATCTGAACCCAGGCCCAACATAACTACAAGTGAGTTGTGTCGGGCATCTGGGCCCGGTGTTTGCCGAGATTGTCCAGTACTCCCTGTCAAAGGGATTGTTTCTAGCAGCGCTCAAATGCGCACTGGTTAAATCCCTTCTGAATAAAAAACATAATCGAACTCGGATGACTTGGTGAATTACCAACCAGTTTCTATCTAACCTTCCCTTTTTAGGAAAGGTTTTTGAGAAAGGCGTTGCACTTCAGCTTGAGGAACACCGTGCAGCCTTCGACATGTTTGAGCTTCTCCAGTCTGGATTTTAGAGCCAGGCACAGCACAAACATGACACTAGTCAGGGTGCAGAGTGACCTGCTCAGGGCGAGGGATAAAGGTGAATGGTCAGATATTACTTCGAGAGGGCTTTTGCAGCAGGTAACACTGTTAGGACTAAGCTGCCAGGTGCTAGGACCCCACGGAAAAATTGTAGCTAGCACCCAGGGCATACACTCACTTCCTTCGTGAGAGTGGCGTTCCTGCTCCGCTTGGGAGCCAGCTCCCCAACAGGCCTCTCCGTCCTTGACGGATGCCACCAGTCCGGTGCCAGCCTACGCCTGAGCCTCCAATGCCAGCTTTGTTGGCATCAGCTATGGAGTACCCCTGATGCTGCTCTGTCCTCCTAAGCTGTTGGCTGGGCCTGATGCTCTTTTTCAGCCAGTGCTGGAGGATCCGACGCCCGTCACTGATGGGACGCCAGAGGGCTCTATCCATTTAGGACTGATGTCGGGATTCCAGGATCAGCCTGGTTACCTGAGGCAGTGCATCTGATGCAGCCCTCTCTTTCTAAGTTGCTGGCTGGGCCTGATGCCTGTTTTCGACCAGCTCCCGGGGATCTGATGCCTGTCACTGATCAGACGCCAGATGGCTCTGTCCTTTTGAGACTGACGTCAGGTTCCCTGGACTGATTTTCTGGCACCAGGGTCGGCTGTGGAGATGGTGCACCCGATGCCGCACTATCCACCCGAGTCACCAGCCCAATTTCAGCCAATGCCTGAGGATCCGACATTCATCACAGACCAGGTGCTGGAGGGATCCGTCCCTTAGGAACAGACACCGAGTACCCCGGACCAACTCAACCTGAATCCGGGGTACCCCGGACCAACTCAACCTGAATCCGGGCTACCCAAACTTGATGACTGTGTCACGGTCTACTCCTTTGCTGGGTGGGGGACTGCTCCGGTGCTGGATGGTGTGGGGCATTTTGTTTTGGAAGCCTCCCTTTAGGGACCCAGTCCCACAAGGGATCTGTTAATTTAGTGCCATTATTTTCACTCGAAAGATTTCCGAGCTTCAGACTCTGATATGTACAGACCCTTACCAAGTTCTCCACAAGGGTACGTTCTCCTTGAAGACTCATCCACCCAGCTGTCTGCTACCCAGAGTACTCTATCCTAGCAGAGGTGTTACTAAATACTCTGGAAGTTCATGGGGTGCTTCGATTCCTCATGGAATGCACCCGTACTTTCAGACTGTTTGACCAGTTGTTTGTATCTTTCACCCCTACTATGACAGGGGTACCTGTTTTTAGGCAATGCTTATCCAAATTGTTGGTTTATTGTGCTGTTTTCTGCTACTACAAGTGTGACAAGTCTTTACTGGGCTCAGTAACCGGCCAGTCTATCGGGGGCATGGCTGCCTCCTTTTGCCTCTTCGAGGAATGTTTCTGCTGCTGATATTTGCGCAGCCGCCAGTGGGAGCTCTGTCCATGCCTTTGTCTCACGATGCAGAGCATGCTTCAGATCTACAGTCCTTCAGGGCCTCCTCTCTTTAGATCCTTAAGGAGTCTTTCTGTTACCCCCACCCAGCTGACTGGGGTCACTCCGTTACTGCTTGGGACTTGGTCCTAATGGTGTTACTGTACTTGCTGCAAGAGCCCTCTCGAAGTAAGCTGGTACAGTTACATAAGAACTTACCGTAACAGTAGATCTTTGAGAGAAGCTCTTGCACCAGGTACTATTTTCCCTCCCACCTTCCCCCCTGGTAGTTGTTTTTTCCATCAGAGATACCGTTCCTCTTCTATGATGAACTTTCTCGGTTCTCCATTTTCTCTTTTTTTGCTGGGTCTCCGGTGGGGAAAGAACTGAGGATGGGCTGGAGGACCACCCCTTTTATATCATAATTGATGTTGGGGGTGGGCCAATGTCTGAGGCGGTCCCCCGCTATAGACTGCTAGCTAGAATTTTTCCGTGGGGTCCTAGTGCCTGGTAGCTTAGTCCTAACAGTGTTACCTGCTGCAAGAGCTTCTCTCGAAGATCTACTGTTACGGTAAGTTCTTACGTAACTGTACTTTCTTGTCCTTCTAGATCTCTCATCTGCATTTAACACCGTGGATCATGGACTGCTTTTGGACCGACTTAGGGAGTACGCCGGACTCACCAACAGAGTTATCCTCTGGTTTGAGTCCTATCTCTGGGATAGGACCCAGAGGGTAATGTTAGGAAGTTTTGCCTTACACCTGGTAGTTCTGACCTGTGGCATACCTTAGAGTTGGGTTCTGTCACCCATGTTGTTCGTGGTTTACATGCTTCCCCTGGACATGGTTATTAGATGTTATGGGCTTGGGTTTCATTGCTGTGCAGATGATATCCAGCTGTATATGTGTTTTGCACCCGGGACACCAGGTGCAGTTGATGTGCTTGGTTGTGATCCAAGACTGGATGTCATCGAACTGGCTGAGACTCAACCCTGAGAAGACTGACGTTTTAGTGATTGATCCAGGCCATTGGGGGGGGGGGTTGGCAGCTACTGAGAGAGAAACGGGGCTTTGGCTTGGTCCATCTGGGCTGTTAGCTGCCTCTGGGTGAAGAATCTGGAAGTCATACTGGACAAGGGCTTGTCAGTGGAGGCTCCAGGTGTCGGCTGTAGTCTGGAATGGCTTTTACATCTGCGGAATATCCACAGATCATCCCCGGTGAACTGGGCACTCTGATCGTGCATTTGTGACCTCAGGTTAGACTACTGTAATGCTCTATAACTTGGGGTTAGTGGGGGTGCGAAGCGATGCCTGCAGCTGCTGCAGAACGCGTCTGCCTGGGTGCTTACGAGCCTGTCTAGATCGTGCCATATTTCACCGGCACTGCCAGATCTGCACTGGTTGTCGATGAAGTGGCGTATCTCATTTAAGGTGGATTTGTTAACCCTACAAAGCCCTACATGGGCTGGGCCCAGACTACCTGGCTGAGCTCCTGCATTCTCACGGCCCCGTTCACACGCTTCTATCCACTGGGGATGGCCTCCTGGTGGTTCATAGGGCTAGGTTAAAGATCTTGGGGGATCGAGCCATTGAGGTACTGGGCCCGGCCCTTTGGAACTTTCTACCCAGACCATTGAGGGAGGGTCCCCCTCGGTGGAAGCATGTAAGAGGGTATTAAAAACACATCTGTTCCAACAAGCATTTGGGGATTATTAGTAGCATCTTATCTTAAATTATTAGCCTGTTTTATTAATCTTGTATAAACTTTATATAGTCATTTATTGTTGTTTATTTGGGGGGGTTAATGTGGTTAATTGTTGATTTATAAATTGTGTTATATTGTGATGGCACCCTGGACCTCCAGGGAAGGGCGCCACAAACAGATAAAGCTTACTACTACTGCTACAACAACTACACAACCCCTTGCCAGAGAGCAAGCATTGTAGTTCACCTGTGATGGGCCACATCTTCGGCAGCTACAGGGCTTCCTCCCTGGGCAGGGACATGCTGCAATCCGCAGCATTACTCCCAGTCCTTGCCACCTGCCTGCAGGCTCCAGAGTCCGCTCCCGAACTCTGATCATCTATATATTAATGCAGTGTGCTGCCACTGGACCACCAAGCAGCCCCATATGTACTGTATTCACTCCCATATAGGGAACTTTTTCGGTGCCGAAAGTAGACCCCCCAAAAGGGGTCTCAACTTATCTGCGGAATTTACTATGATAAACCATTTTTTGCAGCTGTGTAACCTAATTTTATGTCCAGTTCTGGCCAGGAAGTCTGATTCTGTGCCTTATGTTGGTCACAAAACACATTTTTCTATCTAATCCGGGCAGCAAAATAACATGTACGATTTTGCTAAAATTAACGGGGGGGGGGGTCAACCTATACGTGAGGTCGACTATTAGACGAGTATATACGGTAATACAGTACAAATAGGCAATCTGATTTATAAAGCACTAATCGCAAAAATGTTTTAAATCAAATATCATCCCTGTTTAAAAAAAAAAAAAGGAATAGTACACCCTTTCAGAACCTGGCCATGAGGTCCCTAAGGGTAAGTAAATCTTGCCACTGATTGGTCGAATCGATGCCGGTGATTTATAGCACAGTGATGAATCCTAAACAGGATGAAACATGTATCTGCAGTGTGCTGTTTCAGCTATTGCAGATTGTTTGTGAGGCCTTCTGGCACCTTTCTGTCAACCTAAATATCATCTTACTGTCAGACTGAAAGCCAAAAATCTTTCATGGCAATTTTATTTATTTTGTAATACAATTTAAAAATTGCTCAAGATAGTCCTGACTGAGATGGGTGAAGAAAAGCAAGAGCTGCTTTAGGGATAGGCTGTGCTCTGTCACAACCTGATAGGATATAGACATAAACAACAATGGTGCTCACCACCTCAGAGAGTCCAGTTGCTGCGGGATATGTTGTGCAAAAGGCAGTACCTTTATTTCAGCTGTTTCATAGTGCAAAGCAGGCCAGTGTGCAGAAGTACATGAGGAGAACACATGCAGGTGCAGCCTGCATAGATGGGTGACACATTAGGTTGTGAGCACCTTTGGTTCTCTCCCCTTGTAATTTTGCACACTGCCATGCTTTGCACTTTTGGTTGCACTTTGAAACTGCCGAAATAAAGTAGCTGCTTATTGCACAGCCGATTGTGCAGCAGCTAGACTTTGATATGGTGAGAAACAAAGACATAGTGAAGCTAAAAAAGTGGAGGGTAGGTGGAAGGCAGTAGAGAGAAAGCAGAGTTGTTGAACAAATACTTCTGCTGTCTTTACTAAGCAAAGGCATGAACCAGTCATCAAGGGAGGATAAGTGAGAAAAGGGAGGAGGGAGAACATGGCTGAGGACAGGATAACAGAAGGCAAGTTCAGGAAATCTTTATGTCCCTAAAGGTAAGACGGTCCCTGGGCCCAGATGGCATGCACCCAAAAGTGTTGAGAGAACTGTCAGATCTGCTGGAGGAGCTATTCAACAACTCTTTAGATATGTGGGTGATACCACAAGAGTGGAAAACCACACAAGTGGTACTGCTGTGTGAGAGTGGACCCATGGATGACCCTGAGCACTACAGCTTGTTTAGTCTGACCTCCATTGTGGGTAAAGTGATGGAGGCCATTCTGAAGGAAAGACTAGTTGAGTTCCTTGAAGCCAGTGGTCTAAAGGACGAGAGGCATTATGGGCTCATGTCAGGCAGATCCTCACAAACCAACCTGATCAACTTCTTTGACTGGGTAACAAAGGGGGTGGACAAGGTCAGGTGGTTGACATTCTGAGTTTGGATTTCAGAAAGACCTTCGACTTGGTGTCCCGCAAGAGGCTGATCAGGAATTTGGATGACCTAATGGGCAGGGAGCAAATTAAGCAAGTGGGTGGAAAACTGGCTCAGTGATAGGACCCAGAGGGTGATTTGGGGGGTTCTCAGGTACAAGGAAAGTTACAAGTGGTGTTCTGCAGGGGTCAGAGCGGTGCAGGACCTAAAAGAGGACCTGACAAAGCTAGACAAGTGGTCAGGTATCTGGCAACTGGGGTTCAATTCAAAGAAGTGTAAGGTCATGCACATAGGAAGGAAGAATCCGAGGGCCGAGTACTGTCTAGAAGGGTCAAGGTCACTTAATCAGGGGAGGAAAAGGACTTAGGGATAGCCATCACCAGTGACCATGAACAGGCTGTGCAGTGTAGGAAGGCAGCAACCAAGGCAAACAGAATGCTGGGCTGCATTGCTAGAGGGTTCATGAATAGAAGGGAGGAAGTTATATTACCACTGTGTACAGATCCTTGGTGTGACCGCAACTGGAGTACAGCACCACATACAATAGTGGAGCCCCTTCCTGAAAAAGATATCAACCAGCTTGAGGTGTAGTTCAGAGGAGGGTGACCAAAATGGCTCATTTGCCATCCCTTGCTCCATGATCACTGTTGGTCAATCTGCCTTCTCCTTCCAGACCCACCCCTTCCTCTGGAATAACCTCTCTCTCTTGCTCACTTCTTTCTATAATAATGCTGTCACCAAGGCATTAGACGCCATCACACTGGTCTGTATATGACCCAGGTCTTCTTGCTTGAGGCCCCCATGATTGAATGGGTCTCTCAAGGAGATGAAGACCAGGGGTTGGAAGTTGGAGTGTTGCTGGAGGAGGACCGGGACTGTGGAAGACAGACTGGTCTTGAGAACTCACTATGGTGAGTATCAAGGGGCAATCAACCGTAAGAAGGCAGAATTCCTATCCAGAGAGATTGCTGCAGGAAGGGAACAGACCAGCTCTGCTCTTTTGAACTGTAGACATGTTATTACATCCGACCTGTCTGCAATCGAAAAGAGCATTTTCAATCACACAGTGTGAAGAGTTTGCTCAGTTCTTTTCTGACAGGGTGTCGACCATTTGGACCTGGATAACTCCAGTGGAGTATGATCTGACCTGCAGTGTTGAGCCTGTTGGTGAAAGTGGCACTGCAATTGTCTGGGTGAGTTTCAGCCGGTGGGGGTGACAGAGGTCATCAAGGTAATTTTGAAGCTGCAACCTACCTCTTGTGAACTGGACTGTGGCCTGACATGTCTCCTAGTGGTAGGTGTTGAGTCCATTGGTCTAGTGTTCGCCGAGATTGTCCTGTGCTCCGTTTTGGTGGGGGTCTTCCCTGACACCTTGAAAGAGACGTTGGTGAGGCCCCTGCTCAAGAAACCATCACTCGACCGAAATGTCTTGGTGAATTATCAACCACTCTCCAACCTCCCATTTCTGGAGAAGGTTGTGGAGAAAGTAGTGGCTTTGCAGCTCAAGGCACACCTGGTGGCCTTTGACATCTATGAGCAACTCCAGTCCCAAATTTAGGAAGAAGCACAGCACAGAAACAGCGTTAGTCATGGTGCAGAATGATCTCCTCAGGGCGAGAGACAGAGGGGAATGGTCAACTCTCGTTCTCTTCGATCTCAAATCAGCTTTTGACACTGTAGATCATGTGGTGCTACTTGATCACCCGAGAGAGCTCTGTGGACTAACCGGCAGTGTCATCAGCTGGTTTGAGTCCTTTTTATCAGGTAGAATGCAATGGGTAGTGATGGGAAGTTTCTCATCATGCCTGAGGCTCCTGTCCTGTGGAATACCTCAAGGGTCGATCTTGTCGCCCATGTTGTTTGCAGTGCGTATGCTGCCCCTGGGTGACATCATTAGGTGCTACAGTCTGGGTTTTCACTGCTATGCAGATGATACCCAGCTGTATGTCCTTTGGCCCCAGAACATCGGATGCTGTGGACCTGCTTAACAACTGCTTATCCAAGATCCAGGACTGGATGTCCTCTAACTGACTGAGACTGAACCCAGACAAGATGGAGGTATTGGTGATTGAGCCTGGTCATCGGAGGGAAGTAGTTGCCACCAAAGCAGGCACAGGGTTGTTCCTGGGGTCCACCTCATTGGTGGCGGTGAATAAGGTGCGAAATCTGGGCATTATCCTTGACGACGGTTTAACACTTGAAGCTCAGGTGTCTGCCGTTGTATGGAATGGTTTCTACCAACTAAGGAATGTCACCAGGATTAAACCCTTAGTCCCGCCTGAAGATTTGCCATCACTCATGCATGCTTTTGTCACATCCAGGCTTGATTACTGTAACACTCTATTCTTCGGGGTGCAGAACGCTGCAGCCAGGTTATTGACGGGCCTTTCTAGGTCCGATCATATAACCCTGGTCTCGTACAAGCTGCACTGGCTACCAGTTAGGTGGAGGATTGTCTTAAAGGTATAAGGCCCTATCTGGATTGGGTCTGGGCTGCCTGTCTGACCTCCTGACACTTGCTCGGCCAGTGCGCTCCCTACAGTTATCTGCGGAGGGGTATGTAGTGATCCAGAGGGCATGACTCATAACTTCTGGTGATAGTGCCTTCGAAGGAGTGGGCCCGACTCTATGGAATTCCCTCTCACATTCTTTGAGGGACGTCCCCTCCATAGAAAGTTTTAAACATGGCCTGAAGACACATCTGCTCAAGCTAGCATTTGAGGGATACTGATTAATGTGATAGTGAGCTGAAATTTTCTGTATTTATGATTATGAAATGTTTTAAATTGAATTGACTTGCTAATAATGTGTTTTAAATATTCGTCCTGTATCAGTGTAAAGTGCCCAGAGCCCCAGGGATTGGGCGCTCAAGAAATAAAATATGACTTAACTTCTGTCTTTAATAGCCCTGTTTGGAGAAACTTCTGCCCACAGCTGCTCCTGTAGCAAACTCTTCCCTCCATAGTTTGTCCAATTACTTGCTTCCTTATTCCTTCCATTGCCTTTTGTCTAGTGTTGTCCCCTTGAGGGACAGCTTCTGTCTGACCTATTCTTTCACTCGCTCCTGTCTTCTCTGCCTTTCTAGGTGCTCTTGGTGCTCCCAAGTCTCTTCCCCCCTCCAGGTTTCCTTATGTTGCTGCTGTTTGTGATTTTGCCATTAAATTGTACTTTCCTGATTTAAGTGCCTGCTAGTTCAGTGTTTACCGATATGCATTTTATTTATAGTATTTGAATTTCTTATCCCTGTATTATAGTATGTTTCTTGTTTATTTTTGCTGTTTTGAAAATATTACTTGTCTTTTGTATTGCTCTGCTATCTCTGTAACCCCATGTCATGCCTGGAAACAAGTTGCAGCTGAAAGCCTTTCCCTATTAAAAATGTTGTAAATTAAATCAAATAAATGTATTTATTTAGTTAGTTTTTATATACCAGGTAGGTACACTAGACAGAAATCTGCCTGTTTTTAGGCACTGGCAATGGGTGAATGTTTCAAATCAGTTAGAAATGCGCACTTGAAAATGTATTCTGTGCCGGGCCTGTCTAGATCGCACTCACTTCAACTACTGTGCATTGTTTCATTTTACACAGTGATTCGGAAAGCAAGACTAATATCATTAAGGTGATTCGCTCAATTCTGAGAGAAAATGCCAGGCGCAATATAACAAAGGGTGAATTACCTCTGGAGAAAGCATGCAAAGATCGCCTAGTTCCACTGAGAAACAGGGTGCCAATTTCAGCCAAGTTTGGTAAGCACTTGCAAAAACAATCTGAGCTTTCACTAGCATCAGCTGTGATAATAAAAGCTTTAGCCCTGTAGTTACAATTAGGAGAATTGTTTTACAAGCAGGTGTGTGTGTGTGTGTGTGTGTGTGTGTGTGTGTGTGTGTGTGTGTGTGTGTGAGAGAGACAGACTTTTGACCATGATAATACTTGGGTCTGTTTAAGCATGACAAAACATGTAAGTAGATGTTATTGCTCCTGAAAGGTAGCAGACTGGCAGAATGGATCACCAGTGTCCTCTGTTTATCCAGTAGCCTTCCCACACTGTTCAGCCAGTGTGCCTCAGCATTGCCCTGGAGGAAGCAACTCCAGTAGTTGGGCGGGTCCTGCAGATCCACCCAAATCGGCCAGTTGGGTTACTCCCACCTCCTCCCAGAAATCTGGACACCCCCAAATCCAGCACTCATCCTCTGCCTACTCTATCAGCTCTGCGCTCAGTGGTTACCTTGCACCTAGTCGCTCCTGCCATGCCCCTCCCTGATTCCCTCCTCTAAGCCCTGGACAAACCCTACCCCCACCTTCATTTTACCCTGTGCACACCCACTCCCCAAATCTCTAGCCCTCCTCCCCTTCCCCCTAATTGCTCCTCCTTACTGGCCTCCCTTGATCTCTCACAGAATGTAAAGGATCCCGAATGCTCTCCATGGGTCCATCTCCTACCCCCCCAAGGGGCTTGCACCTCTCATCTACTCCCTCCCCCACCATCTTAAAGGGGTGTCTCTGGGACACTGCCTTATCCCCTTCTCTCTGGTCCCCTCGCAGGGTTCCTTGGATCTTGAAGGGGTCTCCAGGGACACGACTCTTCCCCCTTCCCCACCTCATCCCTCCCTCCCCTTTCACCCTTTCCTTTCACATAAGCACTTGTTTACTTATTAACCTGGCACTTATTATTGTCCACTCTTTCTACAGGTTATGTGCAACACTGTTTATAACACCTGCCTTACAACTGTATGTCAATGTTGATCTTGTAACTTGAATGTTTTTCTCGTTCCAATTGTACCCCTTCCCCCAGGTCGCACTGGGAGACGAGCAACTTGTTGCTCAGTGTGCCTTCCTGGTGAAACACTTCAATCAATAAATAAATAAGTAAATAGGGTCATTCAGACCCCATGCCTATCCGTTACCTTGCTTCTCATGTGACACTGCCTGACTGCCAGCATGTGCACCAAATAGTGCAGACTGTGATGGGAGATTTGTGATGTGAATAACCAGGGCTCCAGGTAAGAATTTTTGGGATGAGTACAGTACTCCTCATTTTAAAAGTGAGGTGGATAAAACCAAATTCAGCTGTGTACAGATCTCTGGACAGAGTGGAGTGAGGAGTATATTTTTAAAAACTGTGTATTTTTTTCTAGATAAGGATTGATCAAGTGCCAACAATGCTCCAGATAATGTTGGTAGGTGGGAGTAATTTACTCACCAGCTTTAAAATATAGGGCTGTGAATATTAACCGATCTCTCAGAACTAACAGTAATGTAACCTTGTGACTTCCTGTGCAGCGCTCAGGGTAATGGCGGCTTAATCACTTGACTCCACAACCATCCAGGCATTAATTGCAAATCTAGCCAGTGAACCCGACGAAAACACCTCTTAACCAATAGCTACCGGATGGCTAGTAACAGGAATAAAGGAGGAAACGACCGATTTGAAATTTTTACTCAGGATTCTGAACCCTCAGACAGCGAGCAACTAGCGGCGGAGGCCCTACAAGCTACCCTTAAGAAACAGGTGCAAACCAAATCCTCGACCAGCAAATCCAAAAAATCAGCTAGCATGGACCAAAAGCTAGATAAAATTCTAAACGAGATCATCGACCTAAAATCAGAATTTGCAAACTTTCAGAAACTCTAAGAATCGATGCAAAAAGAGATTGCAGATACCTCCTGTAGAGTATCGATCCTCGAGCAGGCCTCTCAAGAGCAGGGAGAGACAGTGTCCCATCTCCAGCCTACCATGCAGCAAACCACCAAATTATGCCAACTACTGGTAGAGAGGCAAGAAGACGCCGAAAACTGTCACAAACGTCATAACCTTTGGATATATGGAATCCCTAAAAACACCGAAGGGCAAGACTTAGAGATCTTTATTACAACGGTTATTCGAACCTCTCTCTCAATAGACCCAGCCTTAAATCTAGAAATCGAGCGCACACATAGAGCGTTGGGCCCCAAGCCAACACAGTCAAATGCTAGACCAAGATCTATAATCATTAGATTTCTGCGATATAGTACCAAAGAATATATCCCCCTTTTCCAAACATTAAGAAAACAACAGCTCAAGTTCAGAACTCCTTACCACAGCTGATTAATTGTGCAGTATTCTTCTGGACAAGTATTCTATGAATTGGCTGCGGAGGCTCTACAGGATCTCTCTTCCAGGGAATACGCTACACCGGCTAATGTACAGAATTCTCAGTGCAGCCAGATGTCCAGACCAGTATCCAGGGCAGGACAACCGGGGCAACAGAGCCAACAGGCAGCCCTAATGGCGATAAAGCAGCTTCTGACTCAATTTGCCAGACCAGAAAACTGATCCAGAGTAGATCCACGTAATTAGAGGAGAGGTAGGTGGCTCTTGCTCTCCTTCCTGCCTGGCGGACCCTCTGAGCTCCTTGGTCGAGAGGATTCCTGTGTGGGGGGGCAGGGGCTGGCTCAGTTGGAGGGTGATCACTGGGCAGCTCTTTTCCCACTCTTATGGCCTTAGAGCTGTGGGGGGATCAGGCCCTTGAGCTCCCGAAGGCCTCATATTATGTGGGGAAGGGATCCTAGGCCATCAGCTTCAGGGCACAAACAACGGGTGTTAGTCTGCATGGGGGTCCTTCACTGACTGTGTCTCTATCCGCATCTTTTACACGGAGTGACAGCAAGGGGGGGGGGTTCACCTCCAGAGGGGAAGTGGTAACTAGTTAATGTAAAGGCTTTTGCCTTAGTCCTGGGAGTACTTTAAATTGTGTCTATTTCTTTCTAACATGGACTCAGGAGATAGCTCTCCCAGGACCCTGGAGGAAGCATGAAATTTGGCTGAAATACTCCGATCTCATCGGTGGCATCTGCACCCCGTCGGAGGATTGTTTCTCCCTTTCACAACAAGGCTTCGAATTGGCACTGCTTATTGCTCTGTGAAACCTCTGAGATGGATACTGCTTATTCTAGGGGCGAAGCGAGGACTTGTAAAACAGCTCACCCAGGGGCACAGAACGTGACTGGCCAGGCAGGAAACCTCCCCCTAGATGATGGACATATGGCCTGATGCAACAGCTGTACTCGGGCCAGAACGGAGAGAGTGGCGAGAACTCCCTCACCCCCAAGGAAGGTTGGAGGAGCAGTCCTCGGTGTTGCCCTTTCCCAGGGTTAAGGCCCTAGTAGTTCTCCCCACTCTAGGGAGTTGGGCTTCTGGCAGACCAGGAGGGTGCTTATTTGGGGGGGGCTGGGCAGGTGGGGCGGGGCTCACCTCAGCATCCAGCAGGACATCTCGCTTCACATAGACCAACTCCCTGGTGTTTGCTGGCTTATAAATTTATGCGGGACTTTGGATTGAGGAGTGGATATTGTAAAGGGAAAATCTAGGTCAGAATCGTCACTTCACTCATCCGTCCATCTTTTTGCATGGCATATATATTATTGTTTGGAGAGGGGGGTTGAGCCCTGATATCTGAATGGCTGGAGTGGGATTAGTGATACAAAGGGCTGGGATAGTTTAACATATTTATGGTTACTCTAGTCTTAATACTTTCCTCCTTCCAAAATATTTGGGATTAACCCTGGAATGGAGGGCAACAGTTGTAATAACTCCCTGATAGCTACGCACTTTTGTTTCAACCCTTCCTGCCCACATTCCCAACCCCAGCTATTATGGTTTTGGTTTTTTGGTTTATCCTATTCCATCCTGTCCTACCACACACTCTATTTTAGGGGCAAGAGCATCCCCAGGAAAAATACTCCTCATTGGAGTCTACATTTCTCGTACAAGTGGGATTATATCCCACACTCCCCTCCCTGTTGGTCGGTGGAGCAGGAATTGGAAGTTACAAACCTCCACACTTAGTATATAGTTACTTGCTATTGTTCTCTTCCCATACTCCGACCCAGTTGGTCGTTTAGTGATAGTACCCAACAATTTCTAATTCCCTTACCCCATATTAAAAACGTAGACACTGGATTGTATAATAATTTTACAGATCAAGCCACTTAAGTGGGACGCGGTTAGTCAGGACGTCCGCTTAAGCGGGACGTTCTCCTGGCTACCGATTAATCACGCAGTGTATTCAATGTACTGTCCTGTCAATTAATTGGGACACACATTCTGCTTAATTGGGACATTTTTGCACAGACATAACCGATCGCACCGGATTGCATCTTGTCAGTATTGTCACTTCTTGATACTGTACCTCAGCACTGTGCTTCTGCTTGTGCTGTTCGGTCATGGCAACTAATCGAAAGGAGCTAACACTTGCTGAGCAAATAAAAGTGGTGGAGGCACTTCAGGGGCTGAAAACATCTTTGTCGAGGGTTGCCGCTGCATTTGGCATTTCCAAAAGTCAGGCTGGGCGGATAAGCCAGAACCGCGATGCCATTCTGGCTGAATGGACTGCCAGCTCTAACCCTCAGCATAAGAGAAAGCATGAGGGAAAGGATTCTGAGGTAGAGGAAGCCCTTCTTGCTTGGTTTAGCAATGCTGTGTTTCATGGTGCTAGACTTTCTGGGCCATTGTTAAAAAAAATAAAGCAAGTGAGCTTGCTTTGCGGCTTGGACATGACACATTTTGTGTCTCAGATGGGTGGCTATCCCATTGGAAAAGTCGCCATGAAATTGTGTGTAAAAAGGAGCAAGGTGAGTGAGCAGATGTGGACAATGGTATGGCTGGTGACTGGGTACACACTGTGCTCCACACACTTCTGCAGGAGTACACTGCTGACAACGTGTACAATGCGGACGAGACACAGTGATCTATAGGGGCTACCCTGACCGGGGTCACATACAAAGAGACCAGGAGTTGTTGGAAGGGAAAAAGAGTAAAGATAGTCTCCCTTCTTGTCTGTGCAGATACGGATAGATCAGATAAAAGACCACTGCTCATGACTGGAAAAAGCAAACTACCTCGGTGTCTGCCTAAGGACTTAAAAATGCTGCCACTGAACTACATGTCATCCGCCAATGACTGGCTGGATTTGTGGAGAGTGGCTGAGTTCATGGGAGCAACAACTGAAATGCAGGCGGTGTAAAATCCTACTGCTGCTCGATAACTGCTCAGCGCACCCCCAAGGTCTCATAGGGCGCTTTTCCCTCATCAACATTGTGTTTCTCCCACCTAACACTACGAGTCTTATTCAGCCTATGGATATGGGAGTCATCAGAAATTTGAAAGCCCACTACAGATCTCTCATGGCCTGCCGTATTGTAGGAGTCATTGACGAGGGTGGAAATGCTCAAGCATCAGCAGTCGTAAAAGCTGTCACACTGCTCAATGTTGTCTATATGGTTGCCAAAGCCTGGGGCAGTGTAAAACCTCTTAACAATTCAAAACTGTTTCAGCAAGGCATTCTGACTGGATATTCCTGACAGTGACACTGAAGGGGCTGACAGCCAATCTGCTCTAGCACTTGCTGATGTCATCACACCATTGTTTATGACGGAAAGGGAATTCACTGATTTTGTGGACATTGATTCAAATGAACTGATGGATGGGGAGCTTAGTTTGGAGGAGATCTGCTCGGCTGTAAAATGTGCGCGCATAGCCGAAAATAACAAGGATGCTACCAAGGACACTGATGAGTCGCAAGACACTCAGGATACACCACTCGAGGCGCCCACAAACAAAGAAGTTCTTGAGTACCTTCATTCCCTTATGCTGTGGTGTCAAAAATACGGCAAGGCTTAAGAGTGGAATATGCTTCAGACAGTTGAGTCGACTGTGGCTAGTAAGATGTGTGCTGATTCACGTCTGCACACAGTGACTGATTATTTTTCCAACAAAGATTGAGATTAAGTGTTACTTCTACTTCTTTTTTTATGTTTTGCTCTCACTCACACTTTGTTTGCAATAAAGAGTTTCTGCACTGCAATTTGTTTCTTGTTTCAGTACTATAATGAGATTACACACTACTGTACCACACGCATGAGACACTCCAATACTAGTACAGTGCTTCGGATATGCAGGACTGCTGCTTAAATGGGACATTTGGGATGCCACGGAACTGTCCCGCTTAAGCGGCTTCATTTGTATTTGTATTTTACAGAAAGTAAACAAATACAGAGATTACAGTACAGGTACAACAGGAGAAAGATTGGCTGTGTTGAAGCAGGGAGGAGGTCTATTTTTTGTTGAATCCCCTCTTGATACATTATGGGATCTCCTTTTAGAATTATTTCACATAATGTGAATGGGCTTAATGGCCCAGTTAAGAGAAATAGAACAGTTAAAGCCCTCCGGAAAATGAAGCCCGACCTTTTGTTACTCCAGGAAACCCACCTAAACACTACTGAGCATCAACAATTGTTAAAATTTGGATTTTCCCAGGTGATTGAATCCTCTTATAGGCGGGGCAAGAGAAGAGGAGCTGCTGTACCCGTGCCCCAATCCTCCCTATTTACCTTGACTGACCAATATGCAGATCCTATGGGGAGACTGGCAATGGCAATAGGCACAGTCCAGGGTCACCTCCTCACAGTATGCATTATATATATTCCCCCGAGCGATGCCTCGACAATCTAAAGACTGGTGGACCAAATACTTCTTAGACAGAGGGGAGTGCTGGTAGTGGGAGGGGATCTTAACTGTTTATTAAACCCTTCACTAGACACTTCAGCAACCCGTCCGGCAAAACAAACCCCCCCGGACAATGACACCTACGATGCCTACTGAAAGATGTAGGACTAGTAGACTCCTGGCAGCAGTTAAACCATTCTAAAATAAATTTTTCTTACTACTCAGTGGCTCACAAACACTGTTCGCACTTGGACTACTTGTGTATAAGTCAAGAACACAAGTCGATGATCCAAGGGGCGGATATTAAAAACATCCACCTTTCTGACCACCATTCTGACTTGAGCTTGATTTAGACATAATCCAGGAACAGAGAACTACGCAATGGAGGTTTAATCCCTCATTACTGAGAGACTGTGAATTTAAAGACCTCATAACAGCTAAAATACCTGAGATCATAGGAGATAATGCCTCCCCTCAGACTACACCACAACTCATGTGGGACACCATTAAAGTAGTTCTCCAGGGTTACATTATTGCCTACGCAGCGCACCAAAAAAAACAAATGTCCCTTAAACTTACGGAACTCCAGCAGAGGTTGAGAACCCTGCAAGACTTGCATATGGAAGGGGATGAAAGTGTTTGGGAACAATTACCTCGAACTCGAGCAGAAATTCAGAATTTACTAACAGTTAAAACCAAACAGGCTCTTATGTGGCTCCGCCAAAAATACTACGAGGGAGGGGCAAGGGCGTCTCAGATACTCGCTTATAGACTCCGGAGACAAGTGCACAAAGTAACAATTAATAAAATTAAAGATCCTAAAATTAACCTACAAAAACATAACTCCCAACAGAGTCTAGCTATATTCAGAGTATACTATCACTCACTGTATTCTAATCCCTCCGCCCCGACCCTCCAAAAATTGGGCAATTTCTAGAAAAGGTCCAGCTCCCGACCCTAACCCAGTCTCAGAAACGATCCTTAATCTCCCCAATCACATCAGCAGAGCTCCATCTCACTATTAAAAACCTGAAAAATGGGAAGAGCCCCAGCCCAGACAGTTATGGGGCTGAATTTTACAAGGCTACGTGGGATCATATAAAATCCCCATTACTGGCAGCTATTCAAGCTAGTCATAACACCACAATGCACCCGATCTCATGGAGAAAGGCTACAATATCTGCTATCTTGAAACCCCATAAACCCCCTCATTTCTGTGATTCTTACCGTCCGATCTCAGTCCTTGATCAAGACTGTAAAATCTTTACGAGCATTCAGGCTCATGGATTGGATAATATATTACCAGGTATGATGCATCCTGACCAATCTGGCTTTATCAAAACCAGACAGACTACAGATAACCTCAAACATACCTTATTTCTTATTGACCATTCCCATCTTACAAAATCCCCCCCCCCATTACTTAGTCTTCATGCGTAAAAAGCTTTTGATAGGGTTTCGTGGGAGTTTTTATATTCTACCCTGTCCAAATTTGATTTCCCAATGTGCTTCTTGGATATCATCAGAGGCATTTACACCTCTCCAGAGACTTAGTAAAAAATGAATGGTTCCCATTCGACTAGATTCTCTTTACAAAGGGGAACCTGACAAGGATGCCCACTGTCCCTTTATTTATTTGCCCTGTATGTTGAACCAATTGCCCAATTTTTTAGATAACAGAAAGAGCTGATGGGTTGTAATGTAAATGGAACACAACATAAAGTAGCATATTATGCAGATGACCTCCTCCTCTACATTACTATCCCTGAATCCTCATTAATAACCTCATCTAGTGTCTTATTTATTTAGCTTTTGTTTACCGGGTAAGTACACTAGACAAGTATGCCTATTTTCAGGAACGACCCGGGAAAATACAACATGAGGAACAACAGTCAAAGAGACATGGCAAAGAGAGTACAGTTTTTTGTCACAGTAAACAAACACGTGGGAAATACATAATTTGACGCTAGGGAAAACATATAGTAGTAAGCACATTTCAGATTATATACTCTAGACTAGCTAGTTCAACTGACAGATATATACAGGTCATCATACATGGGAGTGGAGCATAGCTCAAGGACTGGATTGATCATAATATAACTTATAACATTGTCGTATACACCCCTTAGGCTAGTTGGATCGCGGACAGGTATATACAGCTCATCACATTTTTCTAAATATGCACATGTTAGACAGAAACAGAAACACTTGGTAGTACAAGTTTCTACCAAGTGACCAAGGTACAATATGTCATGGTTAGCCTATGACCGTGGAGCAATAATGGGTGTAAAAATGCCCAAGGCTTTTTAGGCAGTAGTAGTCAGAAGTCATTGATACAGTGGGGAAAATATCTCCAGGAATTCAATGGAGACACCCTGGGGAGGTTCAGACAAAACAATTGGACACTTTACTCTAGGGAGGTTTGGGGCAGTCACACTCTGATGCTAGTTTTAGGAAACCCCACAGGGAATTTTGAAAACTCAAGATAGGAGGGGGCAGCTCGGATATCCACAGGCAGCGAATTCCAGAGTCTGGGCGCACTTATGGCAAAGTCCCGATCCCCCCCATGAGGGTCCGGGTAGGAGGGACTTTGAACATCCCTGATGTGAGAAACCTAAGTTGGTAGGGGGTGGGATTCAGTTTAGGCAGAAGCCGGGCCAGCCCCTTGGGGTGCTAGTTCTGATCACTTTCCCAGAGAGGCATCCCAAACCAAAATCAAGGTATCTAGCTGGTGAGAGCCAGCAGAGTTTCTCATATAACTCACAATGGTGGGTGAGTCAGGGGGCAGCCAAGGCAAAACGACAAATGTTATGTTATCTTACCTATTATTGAACAAGTTTCCAGCTATAAAATAAACCAGGATAAGTCAGAGGTTTTACCTATAAACTACATCCCCTCATCCTGCAGAAATCTCCCCTCAGATGGAACAGACCATATCGAACATATCTGGGCATTAAGATCACTCTCCCCCACTCTGATTTACTAAAAACAAACCTTGACCCCTTATTTATAGACATACAGGCATATTTACATAGATGGTCGCAGCTTCCCATATCAGTACTCCCAAGGGTCCAGTCCATCCAAATGAATATATTGCCCAGAATCCCGTACATCATGCAGAACATCCCATTAGCCCCTCTTTAAAAAGATTTAAATAAATGGTCTAAGACTATAAACCAGTTTGTCTGGAAAAACTCTAAACCACGGGTAGCCTGCACCAGACTGCAACTACCAAAGGAGCGTGGAGGACTCGCACTCCCAAACTTAAATACTTTACTGCATCAGCATTGACTCGTATGTCCACCTGGTTTCTCACAGCAAATCAAGCTCTGACCTGGTCCTCTTTGGAGAGACACCTTTCTGGCATCCCTCTGGGAGGAGATCAGATCTTCCAGCCGAACCCTCCTCAGGAGGGGAAACAGTTTTCCATTTTTACTAAAACTATTCTTCAGTATTGGAGGACATTAGGTTTCCGAGAACTCCATCCAGTGGCTAAGTGGATAAGTATTCCTGCTAGGGATGAAGAGTTCCTTCCTTCCAGGCAGACTAGATCACACCTTTTGAATATGGCAAGAAAAAGGCCTTGCCCATACTTATCAGTTCTTTCAAAATGGTATCTTTAAATTCTTCTCTTAGTTACAAGAGGAATATTTACTACCTCACCGAGACTTCTTTCGGTATTTACAAATTTGCCATTATCTGACATCTACCCTGGACATAAGTACTTCAGACTAAGAAGCATTTCCTCTGATATCCCTCTTAACACAACTATCATCTCCTGAATCTCACCAACATCTTATTTCTAGATTTTACAAAGTACTTCAGCAACACACGAGTCAATCTACTGAACTAATTCAAACCACTTGGGAATCAGAACTACAAATATTATTAACCCCCAGGGACTGGTTGAAAATTTGGCGTTTACAACAGAAAACTACTTGTTCGTACACGTGGTGGGAGTTTTCGTGGAAAAAACTGCTCCATACTTCCTCACCCCCTAGGTTACGTCAAAATACCTCTCAGGGCGAAACTAGTCTCGCTGGAGGGGTTGTGGGGAAGAACCCGCTGCCCAAACACACATCGTCTGGTCCTGCAGCACCCTTTCTGGGTTTTGGTCGGAGGTAAACAATATAACTCGGGGAGCTGTTTCCCTCTTTGGGCGACATTGCTCCACAAATGGTCTTACTTCTTTATTACCTAGGTCATTTTAGGGATAAACAATCTATATACTTATTAAATATACTATTTAGATCAGCTCAGAAAGTATTAACAAGACTGTGGCTCAAACCAGAGCCCCCCTCCCCCACCACCACACTTATATCTAGTTGGGAAAATCTTATTTATGAGATATATAAGTTGGAATATATGATTGCTAAACTTCGACATGCAGTACCAGTTTTGACCAATAGATGGACCAGATGGTTCCTCCACATCTCTACATCACGCCCAGATATTACCCCGTAGGGGGAGAGGTGTGGAACCTGGGACCGGGTTAGTAATCACGGAGGCCTCCTCCCTGATTTAATAAATAACATTGAATTCCTCTACCCTGATTCTGTGAATAACAACCTTTACATACACGCATTGTTATGTAATCAACTATGTACCATAACTGAATTATGTGTAATTGGAAGCATCTTTCTTTGTATCTATGATAATTACAATGTACTCAATCCTGATGTCTATTTAAACCTCCAGTAAAAAGAGTTTTGAAAAAAATAAACTATAGGGCCATATGCACAAATGTGCAGAATGGGTACACTAACATACTGTGAAGCCAGCAGATTAGGCCCTATGATCTATCGAGTCTGCTCGATGGTCAGTGCCTTCCCAGGGCATGGTTAGTAGTCCCCCCCCCCCCAACAAGGTCCTCAATTTCCCAACGGGGCTCTGGGATGCACCCTCCCTCTATACCTATCCCAGCCTTTCTTGAACCCCTCCACAGTAGTAGCAGCCACCAGCTCCTCGGGCAGCGCATTCAGGCTCCACCACCCTCCTCAGCGACGTGGCGCCTCCTTGTTTTCCCCTCAGCCCCCCCATCCAGCTTCATTGAGTGTCCCCTGGTGGCCCCTACCTCCCTTAGCTGAAAGACCCCCTCAAGGCTTACCCTGTTCATTCCCTTGAGATACTTGAAGACCTCTGTCATATCCCTCCTGTTCCTTCTCTCCTCTGAGTACAGGTTGAGCTCCCCCAGTCTCTCCTCATAGGGCCTTTCCCCTAGCCCCAGTACCATCCTGGTCACTCTCCTCTGCACCCTCTCCAGTAACGCAATGTCCCTCTTTAAGTAGGGACGTCAAAACTGTACATGGTATTCAAGGTGTGGTCTAACCAGGCAGTTGTACAGCAGAAGGAGCACCTCATGACTCCTTGAGGTTATCCCCCGGCTGTGCACCCCAGCATTTTGTTTGCTTGGGCTGCAGCCCTTTTACACTGCTCTGAGTTATTCATTCTGGCATCCACCACCACCACCACTACCCGGAGGTCTTTCTCCCCTTGAAACCTGAGGTGCCTCCCCCCAGGGTGTATACATGAGTTGGATTTTTGGCCCCCAGGTGCAGAATCCTGCATTTCCCAGCATTAAACTTTAGCTTCCAGGCTCGTGACCATCTTCCCAGAGTCTCCAGGTCCTCCTGGAGATCCGGCTTTCCCCCCTCCCCATCCACCACCACCCACAGCTTCGAGACATCCACAAAGAGGCTCATCCTGCTCCTGATACCACTTCTGATGTCTGAGATATAGGCGTTAAACAGGAGCGGGCTCAGTATCGACCCCTGTGGGGCCCCGCTAGTGACTAACCTGGAGGATGAGACCTCCCCAACCTCACGCTCTGTACACGCCCCGCTAGCCAGTTTCCTATCCACCTGACCATCTGTTCCCCCAACCCCATATTCTCCAGTAGCCCATGATGTGGCACTGAGTCAAATGCCCTGCTGAAGTCCAGAAAGAGGACATCCACTGACCTGCCCTGATCCAGCGCACTCATCACCCCTTCATAAAACTCCACAAGATTGGTCTGACACGATCATGCTGGTGATCATCTAGGTGACCCCTTGTCCTCAGAATCCCCTCAATCCTCTCCTTCAGGATGATCTCCATCACTTTGCCCACCACTGACATCAGGCTAACTGGCCTATAGTTACCCGGCTCCTCTCGCTAGCCACCCTTGTGTATAAGTATGAAATGGGACATCCTCCATTTCTGAGGCGCCCACCCCGACTGCAGGGAGGAGTTAAAAATGTCCGCCACGGGTGCGGCCACAGTACCTGTCAGCTCCTTGAGCACCCTGGGATGGATCCCATCTGGGCCTGGTGCTTTATCCCCTCTTAGGGCCTTGAGGACTTCCCACGCCCTCCCTCTGGGTATTTCAACATCCATTTCTCCCACTTTCCGCTGCCGATCTCCCTACCCCCTCTCCTAGCTGTGCCCCCCCATCCTTTTTGGTAAAGACCGAGGCAAAAAAGTAATTTAGTACCTCTGCCTTCTCTCCGCGTCCTCCACCCACCCACTCCCTATCCTAACCTGACTAATCTGCCCTTCCTTCTTTCCCTGATATACCTGAAGAAACCTTCCCCTTCTAATCCCCTGTGCCAATCTCAGCTCTCCCCCCTCCTTGGCTGACCTCACTGCCCTGGTGACCCTCCTGGCTGCCTTATCATGCTCCCCCTTGGGTATAGCTCCCTGAGAACATTTGTATCGGCTATAAGCAGCCTTTTTTTCCCCTCACCGCATCCTGGACCTCCTTGTCCACCAGCTCGGCCTCAGAGTTTGCCCCATTTATGCCTTTTCACTGCAGGCCTTGGTAGCCTCCAGTAGCCCCTTTTTTATAATTTCCCTCTGAGCCTCCATGCCGATGCTTGGCCTGCTCTCCTCTAAGTAGCTCATAAGGATCCGCTCCATCCCCTCCAAAATCCGCCCCTCTAAAATCAACCACTGTCGTTCCTGCGTGTTCTACCCTGCCCTCTAGTTCTAGGGAGAACCAAACCATGTCATGGTCGCTTCCCACCAGTGGGTTCCGAACAACTAGGTCCCTGATGAGCTCCCCATCTGACAGGACCATATCCAGGATGCGCCCCTCCCTAGTCGGCTCAGTCATCAGCTAGGCAAGGACGCATCCTTGAAGATGTCCAAGAGGCGCTGCTCCCTGCTCGATGAGGATGCTATAGTTCCCCAGTCTGCTCCTGGCATATTCAGGTCTCCCAGCACCACAGTGGTCCCTAAGGTTAGCCACCAGGCCTTCCTCCTGCTCCTCCTCCTGCCTGGGTGGTATGTATGCTACCCCCATCTGCACTTGTTTTTCCCTCTGGAGCCTGTAGGGTGACCCAGAGAGCCTCTACCTGATCCCCCGCTGCCTCCACCTTGCTTATCCCTAATGATAAAAGCTAACCCCCCACCCTATCCCTTCTGCATGTGGTGTACCCTAGTAGGTTTAGGTCCCAATCATGTCTGGATGTAGCCCAAGTCTCTGTGACTGGCGTCAAATCCCCCCTCACCTCACCAACAGCACCTGAAGCTCCAAGCATCTTGTTTTCCAAGCTCCTGGTGTTTATCAGAACACCCTCAAACTTGCCCCCCCTCCCCTGCCCTGAGGCCATCTTGCCCTCTGCCTGCAGGGACCACCTCATGCACTGTCTGGTGCTCCTTCCTTGCACCTGTGGGAAGACTAGGGCCATGGCCTGCCCGAGGAGCCTCCCCCAAGTGTTAAACCTCACCTGGAACGGATGAACTCTGCCAGTCTAAGCTGCAGGACCTCTTTTCCCTCTGAGCTAAGTTGGAGCCTGTCCCTTGCGAATAGTTCCTTGTCCTACCAGGTTGCTCCCCAGTCTCAACCCACCCATACCCCCCTGGCCTCGTACAAATCACAGAGCCATAGATTTACTTCCCTTATTTTTTGCTTATTCTCCACACTGGCCCTAGGCACTGGTAGAATCTCCAAGAAGGAGACCGAGCACCCCACATCCTGACAGACCCTGGCAAGCTCCCTAAGCACAGCTTGTATCTCCAGCTCACTGTTCCCCATTATATCGTTAGTACCCAGGTACACTAATATGGCAGGGGTCCCATCAAACTCCTGCACTAGAGAATAGATATGATGTTTTGCCTGATGCACAGTCAAGCCAGATATACTTCTGGACTTAACACCACAGGAAGTCCCCCCTACCCCCCCCTCCACCTGATCCCCTAATCATGAGTCCCCAAAGCAACACTCTTACTGCCCCGTTTCCCTAGATCGCTCGCTATCCAAGTCCCCACCCGCATTACCTGTTCGTTCTTCCTCCCTCATGCTAAAAACCGCCCGCTCCCACTCCAACCCATATCTCTTTGGCCTGTCCTCCTTGGCCTCTATCCTTCCTGTTTCAGAATATGGTCCATTCCAGTTTGTCTTCCGGGAGCAAGGACCCCCCGCCCCAGGTCTTCCTCCTCACTGACCTGACCACCTCAGCCTCTTTCCTTTCCCGGCTATGTCTGGGACCAACACAGTATTTTCCCTAGGAGCAGAGCCTCCCCCCGCCCCCTGCTGTTTCCATTCTGTCCTGTCCCTCCACCTCTTTCCCTCCACCTCCTACTGCTCCCTTAGCCAGCTCAGTATTTCCCCTAAGAACATGGGACGCCCCTGCCCCCCAGGTAATGCACTGCCCTCTTTCCCTCCTCCATACCTGCCCCTCCCATCCCTGCATACCCTCATCCCCGTGTTATACCCACTTCCCTTACTCGGTCCCCTCCCCCGGCCTCCCTGCTCTGAGTTTCCTCCTCTTTGCCATATGCTACCTTCTCTCTTGTGCCCCATCTCCCATTTCTCCTGCTGGTGCTCGTGCCACCTCCTCATCCTTTATCCCCCGAGGTGCTATGTGTGGGAGTAACAAATATCACTGCAGGGCTACAATTTATTTAGAGCAGATAGAGAGTCTAGAGGCGGGGGTGTGGTTATCTACGCCAAATCTAAGTACTTGGTCACCAATATTAGTTGCAAATCTCTAGCCAAGGAATTTGAGTTAGTTTCTCTGAGCCTTCATCTCCCCTCCTCGGAATGTATCACTATCCTAGGTGGCTATAGACCCCCGTCTGGTGGTGATGAAGTCCTTAATCTTTTGAAATCCATGTTCATAGATGCAAAAACTGAAACAATATTTCTAGGAGATCTAAATATGGACTGGCTGTCACCTAAATCACATGGCCTCAAATCCTTTGTGACGAGCTAGGTCTTGGGCAATTAGTCAGTGAACCCACTAGGAACAACACTCTAAATACTGCCAACAGTTCCATTCTAGATGTGGTACTAACCACCCATCCACACAAAATATCTCATTCGGCAGTGTTTCACAACGACATGAGCGATCATGGAATTGTTGCTTGCATAAGATCTCAAATTAAGGCCCGCCGACCCATCTTTTATAACAAAAGATCCTTTCGCAAATTCAGTGCAGTAAACTTCCTATATGACCTGAGCATGATCAGATGGCAAGATCTCTACCTAGCCAAAGATGTCAACAAGGCAGCTTACATCCTTAATGACAAACTCACTTCAATAATAAATAAGCATGCCCCTTTCATCAAAGTAAGGGTACGGAACAATTCCAACCCCTGGTTCACCTCGGATCTCAAGGCAGCCCTTATAGCTCGAGATAAACTCTGGGCTAAAGCTAGACATTCCAAAGAATCTTGGATTGGCAGGCCTTTAGAACAGCCAGGAATAACTGTGTGTGAAAAATTACGCTCTGCTAAAGCTAACTATTATATTTCTACTCTGAACAAGCTAAAGGTAACCCTCATAAAATATGGAAGACTATCAAGCTATAGAAGGATGGCCCATGGCCCCTGTCCCAACAAAGATAGTTGCAAGTGGCAAGATTGTGGAAAACAAGTCCCTAATCCTGGAGGAATTTAACTCCCACTTTGCCACAGCTGGATTAGCTTTGACTCGTCACCTTATGCTGGTGCTGCGTGAGCCAGCATACCCTCCCCCACATCTAGTCTTGCACTCAGCCCCTTCCAACTCGCGCAGATAACTTATAAAAAGTAGAAGATTCTCTTCTGCTTAGACACAAAAAAAGCGCGAGGGGCGATGGCAGAACCCTTTTTCCTAAGGTCAGACTCGCCCATCTCACTGCCCCAATTCTCCACATCTTCAATCTTTCCATTACATCTGCTACTGTGCGGTCCTGCTGGAAATCAGCACATATCCTCCCTCTATTTAAATCTGGTGACCCATGCGATGTAAACAACTATAGGCCTCGTCCATTTGCCTATCCTTTCTAAAGTTCTCGAAAAACTGATCCAAATTCAGTTAAAATCTCATTTGAAACCTTCTCTCTCATTAACCCAGCTCAATCCGCTTCCGGGTAATCATAGCACAATCACTGCACTAGAAAAGTAACCAATGATTGGATCTCTGCTATAGATGCTAAGAAGGTAACTGGTGCAGTCTTTTTGGACCTCAGCAAAGCTTTTGATACTGTTGATCACAAACTATTAGTCAATTGCCTTGCAGAGTTGGGTGCCACATACCATACCACCCAGTGGTTCTCTAGCTACCTAACTGGAAGATTCCAAAAAGTAAAGGCGGAAGGCTTTTTTTCTGCTGCCTTGCCAGTTGCAAGAGGAGTCCCCCAAGGATCCATCTTAGGCCCTATCTTGTTTTCTTTGTACATTAATGACTTAGATGCTAACATATCTACGTCCAATCTGCACTTTTTTGCAGATGATACTGTGTTGTATATTTCTGGCTCATCGTTATCTGAAGTCAAGGGAGTGCTTCAAGCGGACTTCGCACAACTTGAGCATAATCTAATAAAGGCAAAGCTTCTGCTCAATGCTAAGAAGACTAAAGCGATGATATTCTCCCGCAGTGCTGGCACAGGCCCCCCCAATACCCTTGCCCAAGACTTCATTGTCACCACGCTAAATGAGCCTCTGGAAGTTGTAGCCAAATTTAAACATCTGGGTATCTGGATCGACAATAAATTATCTTTCAATGACCACGTCGAAGATGTCTCTAGAAGGTTAAAAGCAAGGTTAGGTTTCTTCTACAGAAGTAGGCCCCTTTTCCCCCTTGAAACTCGAAACAAGCTTGTACAGGCCACTTTTCTCCCCCCACTCGACTATGGCGATGTAATCTATTCCTCCACCACTCTTGCAAATCTAAGTAAACTGGACATCCTTTATCACCGTACGTACGGTTCATTACCAACTCCCCTTACCGTTCGCACCACTGTGACTTATATGCAGCTGTTGGTTGGACATCCCTTACTACTAGACGCCTGCTCCATGCTGGGCTATGGACTCAAACTGCTCCTGCAGAAATTGCCAAGCTATCTCTCTTCCCGTATTAGTATCTCACATAGTGCATACTCATTAAGAAAATCTGACTTTATTATGCTTGACATACCAAGGACGCGGACTTCCTTTGGTAAACGTGCAATTGCATATGCCCTTCCCTCCATTTGGAACCAATTACAAACCATACTGAAACTAACTAGCACAGTTTCAATAAACTTCTACAAATCGCTAAGTTCAGCCAAAATAAAAGACACCTGTAACTGTCATTAAGTCTCTTCCTTCCCCAAGTGTGCCATATTTATCCACTGGTAAGGTATAATTGATTTGTCATATTAGCTGCTTTCCCTTCCCCTTCTACTCCTGGCTTTGTCTATGCTTACGCTCCACTGCTACTCTATCAAATCACTCCTCCCCCCATATCAGTTGTAGTCTGTTGTTTGTTCTAGCTGCCAAAATATATGTATTGCACACACCAGTCATCATGTTTCATTTATCAGTATGCAACCTGTAAGTCGCTTCCCTGTCTCATATCAATGTTTACCACCTGCGGTCACCCTATGTGGTACCCTTGTATGTATATCCAGCCTGTATCATGTAACGTGCATTTCATGTATATACTGTTATTACCTGTCTGTGTTTGTACTTTAAGTGTTTATGTCACAGGACCTCCTTGTGAATGAGCTTGCTCAATGGAGTTTTCCTGCAATAAACTTGAACTTCTCCCTTACCTGCTATGTCTATCACCATCCCCTGCTTACCTGTCTCCAGAAGAGCCTCCTCCTCTCCATATTCCCCTTCCTCATTTGTCAGAGTCAGGGATGTAAATCTGTTCTTATACTCTATGCCATTTGTCCGGCCTCTCTCTGCTGACTCACCCTACCTATCCGTTCTCTTTTGCCCATACCCCAGTGCCCTTCTCCTGTCCTCTTGCTAGGCCCCCTGTTTCTTACTCATCCTAATCTCTTGCCAGTCCCCCTGGCCCTTGCTTAGCTCAGGGTCCCCCCCTGGTGTTCCCCTCCTTCCTCTATGGTCCAGTCCCATACCCCCTGTTTTGCCTGCCCCATGGTTTCCTCCGCTGCTCCCACCCCCTCTTCCCCTACCAGGACCGCCTCCTTTCTCGCCACCCACCCTTCAAGAGTCCTTATCCCCCTTACCTCCTCCCATAACTGTGCCAACTGGTGACACACCATACAGTCTCCCATCCTCCATGCCCAGGCCAGAACCATGGCCGAACTGCACCCAGTACACCCCACTACCCTACCAAAGATGCCAGCCCTAGTGATTTGTGGCCCTTGCCGTATCCTCATCCCCATCCTAGTTTTTGCATTATTCAAGACATTTGTTTCCACTATAGGCCCCCTCACACCTTCCCTGGTGAATGCCATACACGATACAGTAACAACTCAAACCAGGCAAGGTACAACTATAGATCCAAGAGTTAAACACTATACAAGTTACATCTATAGAGAATAAAGCCTCTAAATTACACACTGTACAAGATACCTCTAGAGTCTTTAAATTTTACCCCTACAAAGTCACTGTTCCTGAAAATCTTTGAAGAGACAACCTAGGGTAGCGACACCCCTCACTCAGTGATGCTCAGTCGCATGGCTCCCTCTCCAGTGCGCCTCGCATCTTCAGCGTGTAGCCCACTCCGCACCTACCACGCCCACAGCGCCCCCTCAGTGGCAGTCTCAACATACACACCCGATCCCGATCGCAGAGCATGAGCTCACCCGTGGGGGGCATGCCGGTACTCTGTGCGATGTACAACAGTGCTGGAGTGCCACACAGCCAGCCACTAACCCAGGCAGACATAGTCTCTGTATGCTTCCCGAGTCTCAGCTGGGCGCGATGGTGACTGCGGGGATCCTCGGACCCCCAATATGGATGCCCCTGATGTCAGGGCACACCTCTGTGGGTGAGGGGCGGCGAATGGGGCACAGGCCCCCTCCAGTGCAGTCGGCACATTGCGTGCCGGCTGCAAACATGGCACCCCGCGGGTGCAAGTGATCCATCGTGGAGACCTGGGCGGTCAGCTGATTGGTCACATGCCCAGGTCCTCCACTCCGCACCCGGCCGCCTCTAGGGATCCTGCATGGCTGAGGAGTGGGGCTGCATAAGGGGGCTGGAACTGGTGAGTACAGCCTGCACGCGGAACCCCCGCGGGTGCAGAGCTGTGCGCCCAGATAACGCACCATTTGCGCGTAATTTGTGCATAGTGCCCATAGTGAGTAAAATAAAATTGGGATGCATACGAGTGCTGTAAGTCAGTAAAAAACTGCTCCTTTTGAATCACCAGCTATGTTATGAAGCACTATTCTTTTGTGTGGAGTATTTACAAAAATTGGGTGAGTATTGGTAATCACTAAAAAAAATTTTTTGAAGAGTATTTCCTAAGATGAGGTGAATAAAATAGGTCAGTACTCTCCTTATCGAGACCCCTGTGAACAACTGTTGGCTAGGTACTGGAATCGCTAAGACATGAGTTCATGCCACATAAGCCACTGAACGGCCATCAGATAATACCAGCTTTCAGCTGCTTCTGACCTAGACCTGGAACGTAAACCAGTGATTTCCAGACAAGGGTTTCGTTCACCCACTTAGCCATTTCATTTAGTCCCCTAACTTTAGCATTTTGTAGATATGGAATGATGCATAGACACATAGAAGATGTCAGCAGATAAGGACCTCTTGGTCCATCTAGTCTACCCTGTAATTCCCTACCTATAGCAACAACACAGGCCCTACTCAGTCTTCGGTCTTCACCCCTCACCTTACTTCCAAGATCCCCTTGTATCTATCCCATGCATTCTTTGAATCCTGTAACCGTTTTAGCCTCCACCACCACTGCCAGGAGGCTGTTCCATGCATCCACCACCCTCTCTGTGAAGAAGTACTTCCTTACATTTCCTCTGAGCTCCCCTCCCCCTTCCTTCCTCCTTCACAGTGTGACCCCTTGTCCATGAGCATCTTTTTCTTTGGAATATGCTACCTTCCTGTACCCTGTTTTTACCTGTAAGGTATTTGTGTGTTTCTATTATAAACCCCCCTTTCCCTCCTTTCTTCTAGGGAGTACAAATTTAACTCCATAAGCCTTTCTTTGTAGGACTTTTGATGCAGGCTCTGCACCATTTTGGTTGCCCTCTTTTATACCATCTCTACCCCATCTGTGTCCTTTCAGAGATGGGGCCTACAGAACTGGATACAGTACTCGAAATGTGGGCTCACCAGTGACCTATAGAGGGGTATCACTACATCCCTCCTCCTGCTGGTGATTCCTCTGCTTATGCAGCCCATTATCCTGTTTAACTTCCTCACTGCCTTGTCACACTGTTTAGCTACCTTCAGGTCATCAGAAATTATTACCCCAGTGTGACTGCCAGTTCCCCTCTTCCCAGTTGGTATGTTGCCCCCAGGTTTCTGTGCCCGTTTTTGCATTGAAACCCAGCTGCCAGACCCATGACCATTCTTCCAGCTTTTATAGATCATCCCTCATTCTTAAGACACTCCCCCCTCCCCCATGTCCACTCTGTTGCAGAGCTTTGTGTTGTCTGTGAATAGGCATACTTTCCCTTCCAGTCCCTCTGTAATGTCGCTAATAAATATATTAAAAAGGACTAGGCCTAGTACTGACCCTTGTGGTGCCCCACTGGTCACCTTGCCTACTCCAGAGTGGATGCCATTTACCACCACCCTCTGATTCCTATTTCCTAACCAGCTCTCTACCCATTTAACTACATTAGTCCCTACTCCTAGGCTCTCCAGCTTGTTTACCAGTTTCCTATGCAGAGAGAGAGAACTGCACTTAGTCATTTGGCTAGCATTAGAAAACCTCTATCACTACTGGTGCTACTGCCTTACTTATTAGTGACCAATAACATTAGCTTAGCACTAGGAAAAACAGGACACTGTATACAAAGTTAGTACCAGCTCATGCAGTAGTCCATGGTTTTAGTAAGAACCCTTTGACAGCCTAGCTTGCACTCACACACATTTAGAGGGTGGGCTGCCATTTGAATAGACCACATGCTAATATTGGGAATGTCCACTAACCTGCAAGTTAGGCACAGTGCTGGATCCCAGTGATACTGCAAAGGGCATGCCTTAAGTCTTTGGTGCTCCCTACTAGATACCAGGGTAAGTCCAGTAACAGGATGGAAGGGGTCATGGTATGCCATTAGATTGGAGGCACATGGTATGCCTTGGGATTGGAGACACATTGTATACAAGGGATTGGAGGCACATGGTATGCCTTGTGATTGCAGGCACATGGTGTGCCACGGGATTGGAGACACATGGTGTGTCACGGGATTGGAGACACATGGTGTGTCACGGGATTGGAGGCACATGGTGTGCCTTGGGATTGGAGACACATTGAATACAAGGGATTGGAGGCACATGGTGTGCCATGGGATTGGAGGCACATGGTGTGCCATGGGACTGGGGGCACATGGTATGCCATGGGATTGGAGACACATGGTGTGTCACGGGATTGGAGGCACATGGTATGCCATGGGATTGGAGGCACATGGTGTGCCTTGGGATTGGAGACACATTGAATACAAGGGATTGGAGGCACATGGTGTGCCATGGGACTGGGGACACATGGTGTGTCACGGGATTGGAGGCACATGGTGTGCCATGGGATTGGAGGCACATGGTGTGCCATGGGATTGGAGGCACATGGTGTGCCTTGGGATTGGAGACACATTGTATACAAGGGATTGGAGGCACATGGTGTGCCATGGGATTGGAGGCACATGGTGTGCCTTGGGATTGGAGACACATTGTATACAAGGGATTGGAGGCACATGGTGTGCCATGGGATTGGAGGCACATGGTGTGCCATGGGATTGGAGACACATGGTATGCCTTGGGCTTGGAGGCACATGGTGAGCCATGGGATTAGGGGCACATGGTATGCCATGGGACTGGGGGAACGTGGTGTTGCCATGGGATTGGAGGTACGTGGTGTGCCATGGGATTGGAGGCACGTGGTGTGCCATGGGATTGGAGGCACGTGGTGTGCCATGGGATTGGAGGCACGTGGAGTGCCATGGGATTGGAGGCACGTGGTGTGCCATGGGACTGGAGGCACATGGTGTGGCATGGGATTGGAGGCACATGGTGTGGCATGGGGTTGGGGTCATATTGTACACCTTGGAATGGGTGGCACATTGTTTGCCGTGGGATGGGAGGCACATTGTTTGCCGTGGGATGGGAGGCACATTGCATTGCTTGGGATTGGATGCACACTGTATGCCTTTGGATTTGAGACACCTTGTGTGTAAGGGATGGTTGTACATCACAAGTAACAAAGGAATCATTACCAGTATGTTTAGAAACCTAGAATTTGAAAGCAGATAAGGACTGCTTGGCCTACCCAGTCTGCCCATTTCTCCCTACATATACTGTTACCACAGACTTTGCCCAATCTACAGCTCTTTTCTCCCTCTCCCCCTTCCTTTCCACTATGATTCCTTTCTCCCTTTCCACTATGATTCTCTTGTGTTTATCCCATGCCAACTGCCGGAGCTAAACGAGAGGAGGCTGTGCCACATTCCAAGGAGCTTTCAATCGCTCTGAGCTGCACACTTTCTTTTTTTAGTTTGGGGACAAGAGATCAGAGTAGCAGAGTCGGCAAGATCCAATCGGCAGCACGCACGTACCCCCTGCCTTCTGATCAGTCAACTAGGGAAGAGCAGGAAGAGGTCTCGGGGCTTTAAAACCTCCCGCAGACTGCCAAGCCCTGTGTCAACTACTGAACCTAACAGAGAGGAGGCTCTGCCACATTCAAGGAGCCTTCCCTCTCTCTGAGCTGCACACTTTCCTTTTTTAGTTTGGGGACAAGAGATCAGATCAGCAGAGGCATGATCCAATTGGCAACATGGACATGCCCCCCCCCCACTGCCATCTGATCAGCCAATCAGAGAAGAGCAGGAAGGGGTCTCGGGGCTTTAAAACCCCCTGCAGATCTCCAGACCCTGTGCCAACTGCCGGAGCTAACAGGGAGGAGGCTCTAACACATTCCGAGGAGCCTTCCAACCCTCTGAGCCGCACACTTTCTTTTTTTTAGTTTGGGGACGAGATCAGAGCAGCAGAGCTGGTGGAGGTGTGATCTAATTGGCTACACTGACACCTGCCCTCTGAGCAGCCAACGAGGGAAGAACAGGAAGAGGTCCCATCATCCCTCAGCTGGTATAAAAGGAAGGGACCTCCAGGCGGCCCCCCGCACTGTGGCCCCCTTGGTAAAGGACAAATGCAATAAAGATGTTGGAGTCTGCCCACCAGAGTAAGCCCAATGAGGCAGCTGGTGGCCGGACACTCTGTAGCTAAACAAGCCAGCAGAGGAGCAACAAGAGAGTAAGACAGGAGGAAGCAGGACATCAGGATGGTTTCCCCTACACCAGAGGTAAGCTTCCTGTTTGAACTCCTGTAACTTAAGAAGGGTACAGGTAGGAGTAAGAAAACAAAAGGAAAAAAAAGGGGGGGGCAGTAGCAGTAGTTTGGGTATAGGTGAAACACCCTATCTAGGGTAGGAATAAATAAGAGTTTCAGGAGAGCAAAACAAAATCAGGCTAGGTAGAGGCAAGTTAGGGTCAAGCAATAGTTGGACAAGGGGTAGAAAGGGTCTAAAGGAGGCAAAATAGAAAAACAGGCAAGACAGGACATAGTTATGCTGGGAGTAGTGCAGTGGCTGTGGAGCGGCAGTCTTCAGGGTGACTTTCTGGTGACTGAGGTACTGCCACATATGCATGCACCTCTCTGGGCTGAGGAGGGAGGTTGCTAGACTCCAAGCCTAGTTGGCTAGGATTCGGGGTGCCTCTGTCCCCACCCAGGTACCATCAAGCCTGCCACCGTAGCCTCAAAGGATGCTAAGAATGAGGAGCGGCTGGACTACAGTGGGCTCGGGGAAGGTGGTGGGTCAGAGACACATCCCCCACATGTTACCACAAAATTCCTATGCTACTGTGTCAGGGCAGGACTGTCCCATGGAGGCACCGGCAGTAATGACCAGGGAGGATGTTGGGGTCCTCCATAGTGGCGATCCCAAGGTGGTTGGTAGAGGACCCCGGAGGAGGAGGGAGCAACTTGTTAGGGGTATTGATTTGGGAACAGGAAGATAGTGGGAGAGGGAGGTTAGGTGCCTACCTAGTGCCACTGCTCAGAGGGATGGGGTCCTGAGGATTGCTATGGAAGCAGGATGGGAGGGAGAGGTGGATTTCATGGCCCACTTCGAGACCAATGACCTGGCTAGGGACAAGGCTAGGATAGTACAGTACAGGAAGAGTACAGGGAGTTGGGGAGGGGTCTTAGGCAGGTAGCACACTCAGTGGCCTTTTCTGAGGTGCTGTCTGTCTACAACAGGGGGAAGGATAGGGTACTTCATACCAGTAACTTCAACACGTGGTTGAGGGAATGGTGCACAGAGGAGGGGTTCAGCTGCATTGGGATCCCATGTGGAGGAATAGAGGCCTATACAGGGCAGATGGCCTGCATCATCCAGAAGGGGAACCATAGGCCTCAATGAACAGTTTAAATTTTACATTTAAACTAGCTGAGGGTTGTGGTGGTGGAAGGAGATGGGGAGACATAAACTCTTCCCAAACTCAAGTAGGCAGTAGGGAGAGACCAAAGGGAAAGAAATCCCCAAAGGTATCCAACAAGTAAATAAGTAAGTCAGTCTTTATTTATTCAGCACCCAATCTCTGAGGCTCTGGGCGCTCTACAGGAGGTGTAAAATATAAAACATTACACACCTAAAATATACTCTAGTTCAACAACATAAACAACAATTAAAATCAATGATAAATAACAATAAAAGCAGTGCTGCAGACAGTTAAAAAAGGCTTCTTTAAAAAGATGAGCCTACAGACCCCTCTTAAAAGCCTCCACCGATGGGGCCTCCCTCAACAAAGGAACAAAGTGGTAGACGTGAAGAAAGATGGGTCTGAGAGCAGAGGGGATAAGGAGAGATGGCAAAAGGGGACAGGGGATGCATGCACCAGGAACTTTAACTCATGGTTGAAGAACTGGTGCTGCGAGGAAGGGTTTGGATTCATTGGTGACTGAGGACCCACCTGGAGGGATGGAGGCTTGTTCAAGCCTGACGGCCTGTAACCATCCTGGAGGGGAATCCAAGCACTCAATGATAAGTTTAAATGCTACATTGACAAGCATTTAAACTAGCCAAGGGGGGTGGCAGGCCAGCAAGGAGGGCACCTAATTGCCCACCCCCCACAGCTAGCAGTGGAACCAGTGAACCGGAGGAGTGGATATCTCTACAAAGCAGTGTGCAAAAGATGGAGATAAGCGCCCAAGAGGTGGATAGGCAGAAAAGGGGCAAAATTCAACAGAAGGGCAGACAGCAAGGGGAACCAGGGATAAATGACAACCATGGAAGGGGCTGGAGTAGAACAGATAAACAGTATAGGGAGGTCAAATCATGGAAAGCCATGTGTGCCCATGCCAGAAGCCTTAGCAACAAGATGGAGGATCTGGAGGCTGTCATGGTGCAGTCAGACCTGGACATTGTGACCATCACAGAAACCTGGTGTAATGATAACCATGACTGGGAGATGGCCATACCTGGCTACAACATATTCAGAAGAGAGAGGGTAGGTAGGAAGGGAGGAGGAGTGGCACTGTATGTGAAAAATGACTTAAGGGCCACAGAGATCCAGGAGAAACAAAATGGGGGAGAGAGATTGTGAGTTAAGCTGGAAAGGAAAATGGGGCCAGCCATACACACAGGTGTGGTCTATAGACCACCAGCCCAGGAGGAAGAAACAGATAGGGACCTGATGCTAGCCATCCAAAAGATGGCAGACAAGGGTGAGGTAGTGCTGGTTTGAGACCTCAATATTCCATACGTGGACTAGAGCATCCTAGCAGCAGCATCAACTAGGAGCAGATTTATCCTGGACTCCCTTCAGGGTGCCTTTCTCAAGCAACTGGTCATGAAACCAACTCAGCAGAAGACAATACTGGACCTTGTGCTCACAAATAGGGACAGTGTGATGGGGGAACAGTGGGGGAGCACCTGGGGAACAGTGACCACCAGTCATTGTGGTTTGAAATCACAGAAGGAGCAGAACCAAACTACACAAAAACACGTATCCTGGATTTTAGGGGGCAGACTTTGGGAAAATGGGGAGATGCTTGAAAGAGGCATTGAGGGGAATGGGGCAGGAATCAGGGGTTGAGGAACAGTGAGCAGTATTTAAAATGGGATTACAAGAACAACAGAATTATGCATTAAGCAGGTTAGCAAGGGGAAAAGGAAGAGGAGGCCATTATGGTTTTCCAAGGAGGTAGCGGAGAAAGTGAAAGCCAAAAAGACTGCATTCAGGCAATACAAAAAGACACAGACAGAAGGGGATAGGGAGAATTACCAGGAGAAGCAAAGGGAGGCAGGGAGGTCAGTAAGGGAAGCCAAAGATCAGACAGAAGAGCACATTGCAAAATCAGTGGGTAGAGGGGACAAAACCTTTTACAGGTACATAAGTGAAAAACAAAAGGCAAAGGGAGGGATAGTGAGACTGAAGGGGGAGGATGAGGTCCGCGTGGAGGGTGACAACAGTAAAGCTGACATATTGAACAGGTATTTCTGCTCAGTCTTTACGGAGGAAGGGGTAATGGGTCTGAAGGGAGTACAAGGGGTGGGAATGGTGCAGAAATGGACACAGTCTCTCTACACAGAAAGGGTCCTGAAGGAACTGGAGTAATAAGAGTTGATAAAGCAATGGGGCCAGATGGGTGCACCCAGGGTCCTTAATGAACTAAGAGAGGTGGTGGCTGAACCTCTGGCAATCCTGTTTAGCCAATCACTGGAAACAGGGGAAGTACCCAAAGACTGGAGGACAGCAGATGTAGTCCCCTTATACAAAAGTGGGAACAAAGAGGAAGCGGGGAACTACAGACCAGTCAGCCTCACCTCGGTAGTGGGGAAGATCATGGAAGCACTACTGAAGGAGAGACTGGTGGAACATCAGGTTGTCAGTGGACTACAGGACTCAAGGCAGCATGGTTTCACCAGGGGGAGGTCATGTCAGACCAGCCCCGTTGAATTTTTCGACTGGGTGACTAGGGAGGTGGCTCACGGGAAGGCAGTGGACATGGCCTATCTGGACTTCAGCAAGGCCTTTGACATGGCGCCACATAGAAGACTATTACACAAACTGGAGAATATGGGTGTGGGTAGATAACTGGCTGGATGGCAGGACACAGAGGATGGTGGTAAATGGCTGTCACTCCACAGAGGGAAGAGTGGCCAGTGGGGTACCACAGGGATCAGTGCTGGGACCAGTCCTATTCAACATCTTCATCAGTGACATTGCGTAGGACCTAGAAGGCAGAATTTCCCTGTTCGCTGATGTCACAAAGCTCTATAACAGAGTAGACACACCAGAGGGTGTAGACAGAATGAGAAGGGACCTGCAGAAACTTGAAGAATGGTCAGGGGTTTGGCAGTTGAAATTCAGTCCAAAGTGCAAGATAATGCATGAGGCACAATAACCCTGGCACAATATATCAGTTGGGGGTGAGGATATAACATGCACCAAGCAGGAAAGGGATCTTGGGGTTATCATCTCTGATGACCTTAAGGTAGGGAAACAGTGTGACAAGGCAGCAGGTAAAGCAAATAGGATGCTGGGATGCATAGGCAGGGGTATCACTAGCAGGAAAAGGGAGGTCATAATTACACTATACAAGACACTAGTGAGGCCCCACCTGGAGTACAGTGTACAGTTCTGGAGACCTTACTTACATAAGGACATAGAGGGCAACAAAGATGGTAAATGGATTGCATCACAAGTCCTATGAGGACAGGTTAAAGGAATGGAATATGTACTAGCTGGAGGAGGGAGAGAGGGGATATGATAGACATACAAGTATCTTACAGGGAGGAACAGGGTGCAGGAATACACTATTTTTAAGTGAAAAAAGATGTTGCAGGACTAGAGGGCATGGGATGAAGTTGGAGGGAGGACGATTCAGAGGAAACGTGAGGAAGAATTTCTTCACAGAACGGGTGGTGGACAAGTGGAAACCCTGCCAGAGGAAGTGGTGGGGGCTGAAACAATCACAGGATTTAAGAATGCATGGAATAGACATAAAGGAATTCTGGAGGTCAGGGTTAAGGGGCAACAGACTTCTAGGAAAACATAAAGTGAACGTACAAGCTCAAATGGGCAGACTGGGTGGGCCGTAGGCCCTTATCTGCCGACACTGTCTATGTATCTATGGGATGATGACAAACAGGGTGGTAGCACATTCTAGAAGACCATGTGTGCAAATGCTCAAAGTCTGTGAAACAAAATTTTGGATCTAGAGACCATCATGACAGAGGTTGACCTGGACATTGTTATCATTACCAAGTCATGGTGCAATGAGAACCATGACTGGGATATAGCCATAGCAGACTACACTCTGTCCAGAAAGGACAGGGTGGGAAAGAATTGGGGGGGGGTGACTCTCTATGTGAGGGATAGCATAAGGCTACTGAGATACTGGGAACTCGGGAAGGGGTGGAGGTACTGTGGGTCACCCTAGAAACAGGGAAGGGAGCTGCTATTCCTCAGGCAGTTAGTAAGAGAGCCCACTCATGATGGGGCAGTACTTGACCTTGTATTCACCAACGGGGATGTGTTGTAGATATCACAATGGGTGCCCTCCTAGGGACTAGTGATCAATGTATAGTCTGGTTTAATGTAAGTTCTGCAGCAAGATCGAACCACACAAATGCGAGAGTCCTGGACATCAGGAGATCCAATTTTAACAAGATGAGGGAACCTCAAGGATGCCCTGGTTGGGGCTTAGGTGGTGAGGAACAACAGTGGGTAAATCTAAAAGGAGGGATAGAGAAGGCTGCAAACCTCTGCATCAGACAAGTAAGCAAAAGCAGGAGGAAACAGAGACCGCTATGATTCTCAGAAGAGGTGGTAGGGAAGGTAAGGACAAAAAAGTTTACCAATGAGGAGGTATAAGGAGGTACACAGAGAGAGGAAGATAGAGAGGTGTTTCAGGAGAAACAGGAGGAGGCAGGGAAAACAATTAGGAGTGCAAAGGCACAGACGGAAGAGAAATAGCCCAGGTAGTGCAGAAAGGGGACAAAATATTTTTCAGGTATGTAAGCAAAACGAGAAGGTCCAGGGGAGGGATAGTAAGGCTTAGGAAGGTGTGGATTGTGTGGAGGGGGACCAGAAAAAAGTGGACATCTTGAACAAGTACTTTTGTTCAGCATTTACAGAGGAAGGAGATGGACCAGAGATAAGGGCCAGGATTACAGGAGGAAGGGAAGTAGACACTAGTCCATTTACAGAGGAGAGAGTTCTGAGGGAACTCGCTAATCTGAAGGTGGTCAGGGCAATGGGGCCAGAAAGAGTGCATCCTAGGAGAGTGAGGAAGCTCAGGGAGGTGCTGGCTACACCTCTGACAGCCTTGTTCAACCACTCACTGGAGACGGGAGTGGTTCCGGAGGACTGGAGGAGGGCAGATATAGCCCCACTTTACAAAAGTGGACGCAAAGAGGAGGCTGACAATTACAGGTCAGCCTGACTTCGGTGGTGGGGAAAGTAATGGAATCACTACTGAAGGACAGGGTTGTGGAATATCTGGAATCCAGTGGCCTTCAAGATCCAAGGCAACATGGATTCACTGGGGGGGAGATCATGTCAAACAAATATCAGTTTCTTTGACTGGGTGACCAGGGATTGGATCAGGGTGGAGCGGTGGACGTGACCTACCTAGATTTCAGTAAGGCATTGGACACCGTTCCACATTGGAGACTTGTAAAAAAGCTGGGAAGCCTAGGAGTGGGTCATAAGGTGGTAAACTGGGTGAGAAATTGGTTGAGGGACAGGAGAACAAAGAGTGGTGGTAAACGGAGTTCACTCCAAGGGAGGGAGGGTGACAAGCAGGGTGCCACAGAGATCAGTACTGGGATTGGTCCACTTTAATGTCTTTATTAGGAACATAGCAGAGGGGCTAGAAGGGAAGGTATGCCTTTTTGCAGACAACACTAAAACCTGTAATAGGGTAGACACTCCGGGGGGGGGGGGGGCAGGAGATGAATAGTGATCTAGGAAAGTTAGAAGAGTGGGCAAGGGTATGACAACTAGGTTTCAGTGCAAAGAAGTGCAGAATCATGCACTTGGGCCACAGAAACCCAGTGGCAGAGTACAAAATGGGGTGGGGGTTGTGTTAACCACCACCAAACAAGAAAAGGACTTGGGAGTAATCATCTCTGATGACCTAAAGATGGCCAGACAGTGTGACAGGGCAGTGGGGAGAGCTAGTGGGATGCTAGGTGGGAGGGGTATCACCAGCAGAGAGACAGAGAGAGAGAGAGAGAGAGAGAGATGGTATTACCACTGTATAGGTCACTGGTGAGCTCTCACCTTAAGTACTGTGTCCAGTTTTGGAGACCACACCTCCGCAAGGACATAGACAAGGTAGAGACAGTCCAGAGGAGGGTAACCAGACTGGTGTGGGGTCTGTACCACAAGCCCTGTGAGGAGAGAGACTGAAGGACCTCAATATGTACACCCTGGAGGAAAGGAGTGATGGGGGATGTGATGGAAACATTCAAATACCTCACGGGTATAAATAAAGTTCAAGAGGTAAGCATTTTTCAGAAAAAAAGATGCTCAAGAACAAGGGGACATGCAACAAAGCTGGAAGTGGGGAGACTCCGGGGTGATGTGAGGAAGTGCTTCTTCACAGAAAGAGTGGTGGATGCCTGGAACACCCTCCCAGTGGTGGTGGTGGGGGGGCCAAAACAGTAATGGGTTTCAAGAATGCATGGGATAGGGACTTGAGGGACCCACTTCTCCTGGTAACTTCCATCATCTCTCCTTCCTACCTTAGCTAAGTTACAGGAACATATTGTTTTATCTCCGCTCACTTCCTTTCTTGAAAACTTCTCCTTTTTCACTCCCTTCCAATCTGGTTTTAGGAAATCCCACATCACTTCCACCTTCGGCTCACTGACTCCATATTTACAGGTGTGGATCAAGGTCTGATTACTTCTGCCATTTTTGTTGATCTTACTAAAGCTTTTGATACTGTGGCACATCCCCTACTTCTGGACAAACTTAAAGCTACGGGCTTCTCTGACTCTTCTGTAAATTGGTTTTGTTTTTACATCGAAGGCAGATCTCAAGCTGTCAAGACAGGAAAATCCATTTTATCTTCACTTCCCATTAGCTCAGGTGTCCCTCATGGGTCTGTCCTGAGTCCTGTTCTCTTTTCCAAATTCCTTAATGACCTACTCTCTGTCTGTTCATCTGTGTCCATTCATATGTATGCTGATGATAGAGTTCTTTTTGCATATGGCTCCTCTCCCCGTGACCTTACCTCCCGGCTACAGTTGGATTTTGACAACATTTGGCACTGGTTCAAGTCTAACCAGTTGTCCCTTAATGCCAAAAGAAATTTGAATGACTTGGCACCCATCAAAGGCTTGCCAAACTTACTTCTCTCCCACTATTTATTACCCTTGATGGTGCTAAGATTCAAGATGCTTCTCCTTTAAGTACCTCAGCGTCTGTCTTGACCGACATTTTGATTTATCAGTGCATATTGATGTAATTTACTGTAAGCTTCACCCTAAGCTTGGTGTTTTGTACAGGAATAAAGCTAGTATTCCACTCCCTGCCCGCCAAAACATTGTATTAAAAATTATCCTTCCAGTCTTTGACTACGGTGACTTAGTCTACAGTAGTGCCTCTAAATCTTCCCTTGCCAGACTGGACCCCCTTTTTCATTCTGTTGTTTTGCCTTAGATTGCTCACCTCGTACTCACCACTGCTCTCTTTGCTCAGCGCTTTCTCTTCCCTGTCTTGATCCTAGGCGCCTTTCCCATTGTATCTGCCTTTTTATCCAAATTCTGGTTCGGCTCCCTTCTGTCTTATCTCAAATTCCTCCGATCTACTCCTTCTACCCCCTCTGTAACACTACTTCCCATTATGTCTCTATTCCTTCTAGAAGATGAGTCTGCTTTTTCGTACCGCTTTCCTAAACTTTGGTCCTCTCTTCCCCTTTCTATTCATTCTGCCTCTTCTCCTACCTCTCTAAAGTCTCTTATGACTTTTGCTGTCCTTTCTGTAACTGTCTATGACCCTTTCCTCTCTTACTTTCTCATTACTTGTTACTGGTAGTCTTACTCCCCTTCTCTAGTTTTGCCCCATTCATGTTGTTTCACTACCTTTTCCCTTCTCTACACACGGGTGATTGTTATATTTTCTAATTGCACTCATTACTCCAGAAAGGGTGCAGATAATGAAGAGGGACCTGGAGAAGCTTGAAAGCTGGTCAGAGGTGTGTCAGCTGAGGCTCAGTGCAAAAAAGTGCAAGATAATGCACCTGGGTAGGGGGAACCCTGGGGAGACCTACAGAATAGAGGGGGAGGTGCTGAGTGTCACCAAAGAGGAGAGGGATCTAGGGGGTTATCATATTTAATGACTTGAAGGTATCAAAGCAGTTTGCAAAGGCTGCAGGGAGGGCCAGTGGCATGCTGGGGTGCCTAGGCAGAGGTATTACTAGTAGGAGGCATGAAGTAGTGATGCCATTGTATAAAACACTAGTAGGGCCTCACCTGGAGTACTGTGTGCAGTACTGGAGACCACACAAGTGTAAGGACATAAACATAATAGAGGCTGTCCAGAGAAGGGCGAGAAAGATGGTGCATGGTTTGCCCCACAAAACATATGAGGAGAGACTTCAATATGTACTCCACTAGAGGAGAAGAAAGAAAGGGGCGACATGATAGAAACATTTAAGTACCTCAAGGGCATAAACAAGGTGCAGTTGGGCGATCTTTTCCAATGTAGAAAAGATACCAGAACAAGGGGGCATGATATGAAATTGGAGAGGGGAGATTAAGAGGTAACGTGAGGACATTTTTCTACATGGAGAGGGTGGTGAATTCTTGGAATAGTCTGCCACAAGAGGTGGTAGGGGTAAGTACAGGGGAGGGGTTTAAACATGCCTGGGACAAGCAGAGGGAAACCTTGGGCGGGAAGGGAGTGATGAAAAGCCATTGACCACTTAGTGTAAGTGGACGCATACATGTATAGAGCATATGAGCAGACTGGATGGGACTAGCGGTCCTTATCTGCCAACAGTTTCTATGTTTAGTATTTTGCCTCTACTATTTATGATTCTGGTTGTATTTCTATATCATTGTATTTGACTTCTTGTATTTTTAGTAATTATATTGTTTAGCTGTCTCCTCCTTCCCTCTCCCCCAGGACACATCTGGAAACAAGCTGTTATAAGCTCAGTGTGTATTTCCTGGTTAAACCTTTAAATAAATAAATAAGGGAACCTTAGAGGTAGGGAAGGGGGGAGGCAGGTAAAGCCGGAGATCAGGTAGGGTCTGCGATGTTATAGTAGGTAGGGCAAATGGGCAGATTAGGTGGGCCAAGTGGTCCTTATCTGCCATCAATATATCAATACCCATTCTTGAACCCAACCACTGTTTTCGCCCCTACCACCTCCACTGGAAGGCTGTTCCAGGAATCCACCACTCTTTCTGTGAAGTACTGCCTCAAATCTCTCCTGAATCTACCACCCTCCAGCTTCATAGCATGTCCCTTTGTTCTTGAGCACCTTTTCTTCTGAAAAATACTTCCCTTCCTGCACCTTATTTACCCCCATGAGGTATTATTTAGTTATTTGTTGAAATAGTTTCACCAAGAAAGGCACACTGAGCAACAAGATGCTCGTCTCCCGGTGTGACCTGGGGGGAAGGGGTACAAGGGGGTTGGATAACACGCAGGTTATCAACTGAGCAAATAACAGAGGCAAGTAGCAGCATATGGATACAATTGCATTAAACGACAAGCAATAACACATGGAGTACATTGGCTATTGTATGGAGCATATAACAATTACTTGACATATAGCAGCAATACAAGGGAAAATTTAGCACACAGTAATATGCAGGTATAAGCAACAGGAGACATAGAACACAAGATGGTACAGGACAAAAGTGCATAGGTTGGGGCTGTATGTCAGCATTTATAGCAAAGCTAAGGCCGCTGGTCGGGCAGTGGGGAGGGGAGCAATTGGCGCACGGCCGAGTCAGGTACAGGAGCAATTAGTGGTGAGGAAAGTTAGCTAGGGCAGTAGAAGGAGAGTGGGCAGAGGAGGAATGCTGAATTTGAGGTGGGAGATCATTCCATAGCTTGGGTAATCAGTGTGAGAGGGCCGCTTGCCCGGCAGTAGTGTTCCGCCTAGGGATTGATATTTGGCAGTAGTCGCAGGATCTAAGATAATGGGAAGGGGCAGCTGAGAGCACAGAGGAGAGGTAGGAAGGGATGGTGCCAAGCCATAGATTAGATACATATTTAGCACAGTGTGAAATGCGGCAGTTTCCAAGGGACGGCAGTGCCAGGGAACGGTAAAGGTCTCACTGGTGGGTAAGGGGTGAGGCATCGAGAGCAAAGCGGCAGAAGGCATTAAAAGGTGTGTCCAGCTTAGATAGTGTGGACGTAGGGGCTGCACCATAAACAGTGTCACAGTAATCAAAGGAGGGAAGTATCATCTTCTGGACCAGCTCACGTCAGACGGGGGGAGGGAGGCTACTGCGGTTCCCATAAAGTGCAGTGAGCATGGGGCATAGTTTTTTTTGAAATAGCATCAGTGTGGTCTGAGAAGGAAAGATGGCAGTCGAGCCATACCCCCAAGCAGCGGAATGAGGAGACATCTTCAAGTTTTTGACCATCCAGGGTGTGGAAATAGGGAAGGGATGGGAGTATGGACAGGCGTTGTCATGTGCCAAAAGTCATCGTGACAGTTTTGTTTACATTTAGGGAGAGCTGGTGAGAGCTAAATCATTGCAGTACTTTGTAGTCTGCTTGGAGGTTAGTTTGTACCACTTCAGGGTTGGAGCCTGAGAAGAAGAGTACAGTGTCATCTGCATACATGTGGATTGAGGTAGTGGAGCAGATGAGCGGTAAGTCATTTAGGAATATAGAGAACAGTATGGGTCCCAGAACCGACCCCTGGGGAACACCGGTAGTTAAGGGAAGGAGATAGCATTTGCGACTCTAACGGACTGGGTTCTGCCAGAGAGGTAAGATCTGAACCAGTTGGTGGCAGCAACAGAGAGGCCTGATTCAGCGAGACAAGAGAGCAGTATGGGGTGGGAGATGGTGTCAAAGGCTTTCGCAAGGTCGACGAAGAGGCTGAGGTGATCAGCCCACTGTCCATACCGGTCAGGATGGAGTCTGTAAGCCTTATCAGGGAGGATGCAGTGGAATATCCCTTTCTGAAACCTGACTGAAGGAAGGAAGTAAGTTGGGTGAGCACAAGGTGTTCTTGCGGTTTTGCTAGTACTGGGAGTAGGGAAATAGGGTGGTAGTTGGAGGGGGGGGAGGTGGGGGTACCTCCTTTTGGGAGGGGGATGACAGTGGCATGCTTCCATGCTTGGGGGATGGCTGCAGCGGCAAAGGATTGGTTTAAGAGTTTGGCAAGTGGCGTTGCTGTGGCGGAGAGGTAGAGGAGTTTAGGGTCCAAGCCATCTGGGGATTTGCCTTTTGAAGGGTTGCGAGAAAGTAGTGCATCTAGTGCATCCACTGCAGGAATGTCATTGAAGAAAAAGGAGTGCGGCCTAGTCAGGTTCGTTACGTCTATAGAGGGTGCGATAGGTGCAGGGTTTGGCAGGGCAGACGGGGAGAGTGGCAGCACAAGTGGAGAAATATATGTTGAACTCAGTAGCGACTGCTGTTGGCTCAGCGAGAATGGAGTTGTTAATATTTAGAATTGGAGTGGGAGTGGCAGCTGGTGGGGTGAAGAGGGAGTGAATAACCTTCCAGAATTTTGAGGGGCTATTTAGGTTGGACTGTAGGGAGCTGCTGAAGTACTCCACTTTAGCTAGGCGAGTGGCTCTGGTACACTTGTTTCGGAGCATGTGGTATGCGAAAGATATTGTGGGAGGTGTGAGGATTTATGCGTTTTCCAGGCTTTGTCACGAGCGATTTGACATGCAATCAGTTCCTGGATGATCCACGGCAGATGGTTGCCTCGTACCCTTGTACGTCGCAGTGGGACATGTTTGTCCCAGACGTTGAGGAAAGTGTCTTTAAAGTGGAGAAAGGCATCGTCAGTGGAGTCCATAATAGGGGCGGGGGCCCAGTTTGCTAATGCAAGATCGTCTAACACCGGGGCGAGATTGAGGGATTTGAATGAGTGTTGGATTAGAAATTTAGGGGGGGATTTTGAGCAGTGGATTTTGCGCACTAAGAAAGTAACGTGGTGGTCACTGAGGGAGTCAGGAAGAATACCGGCATTTATGACCCGGTGAGGGTGTGTGGTAAGAGCCCAATCGAGGAGTGAGTGGTTACCAGATTTTAGGTTAAGCCGGGTGGGCTCAATATTGATTTGAGAGAGGTTTAGAGCAGCAGTTTCAGTCCTGGTTTTGTTGAGGGCAGGAGCTAGCCAGTTGTGGTTTAGATCGCCCATAATATAAAGTTCCCTGTCGGGGTTAGGCAGGAGATTTGCTTGAGGAGGTTGGTGACAGCAGAGCATGGTGTGCCAGGTCAGCAGTCTATTCCTGCAATGTAGATTGGTAGCGAGAAGGGGAGTTTCAGCTGGAGTAAAATTAATTCATAGGCTTTAGGTTCAGACTTGGCTAGGATAACCGAATAGTGCAAGTCCCGAGTTGACGTAGATGGCAACTCCACCGCCTCTTGTGGCTCTGTCCTGGTGGGCCAAAGTGTAGCCTGGGATGGCAACAGAGGAGTTGCTAATGTTTTTTGTGAGCCAGGTTTCGGACAAGGTGAGGATATCTGGAGCATAGTGGGCAGCAAGTACCTGGAGGGAGTTAAGTTTATGGACTAGGCTTCTTATATTTAGGTGCAGGAGGTGCAGGCCACGTGGGAGAGGGTCTCCAGGAAGAAGTGAGGAAGTGTCCGATGGGGGGGGGGGCTTGCAGCGATTTGAGAGAGGAGTGTGGTTTGGGGGCCGGGGTTTGGGTGGATGTCACCTGCGGCAAGGAGCAGGAGCAGAAGAGATAGGTAGTGGGCGAATAGCTGTCTGTGACTGATGGTGAGCGGACGTCTCTTAGTTAGAAGGCTTGGGTGATTATTTGGAGCTGGGCAAGGGGGGAGTAGTTGAAAAGTAAACCAGGAGAGTGATGGGACAAAGAAAAAAGGGCTGGGACATGTGGCTGAATGAGTCCAGGCTTGGGTGAAAGGGAGAGTGGACGCCGGAGTGGAGGAGTGGGGAAGCCCAGTGAGGTTGGGCAGGAAAGGGGGGGGGGGCATATGAGAGGTGGGTGGCATGTTGGATGGGAGGGAGGGAGAAGAGAACATGGATGAGCAGTGGCAGGAAGCCTAGTAGTTGGGCCATGGCACGGATCTAGCATTAGAAAACCCCTAACTGTTGTGGCAGCTTAGAGGGGACAGGCATAGAGGGCCAGGGAAATGAGTGGTTCCTGTGGGAGGATGGAGGACCAGTGAAAATTAGGGCCTAGATGACCAATGAGGCGTGGCTGGCAATAGCCAGTAGGAGTGAGCTAAAAAGCCGGGATGGGGTTTATGTGTATTTTCTCAGGACCGGGATGGGGGTGGGGTGTTTGGGTGAAAAAATTGGCAGCTAGGGCTCCTTTCCTGGAGGTAATCAGTCCCTGAAGGCAAGTCCTTACCTGTGCTTCTGTGAGGGACTGGTGGCTTCACACCTGGACTGCGGGTACCAGTCTGGCAGGTTGGGTTCATGAGAGAACCACGTCTGTGGCTCTCAGACTACCTGGAAGGAGAAGGCAGAGGAGAATTAAACAAGAAAGTCAGAGGGGGTGGGGCTGCTCATGGAGCTACAAAGAAATGCAGACTGGCTTAAACGGGGGTTGCAGACCAAAATGTTAGGCAAGAGTGCGGCCAAGTTTGAGAGAGCAATAACAGAGCTATTTAAAACACAATACTAGCGTAAAAAGGAGAAGGGGGGGTTTCAAAGGCCTGAGCTGAGATCGCTACTGGTCTTATGAGGAACACAATACAGGCATTAAATCAGAAAACTTCAGCTATAAAATACAAACAAGACAGTTTTAACAGAAAACATAATCTAGCACAATATAATCAAACATTAACAGTGCAGAGCTATATGGAGCCAATTTAAAGGTGCTTATCATATTCCTCCTTCCACGGCGTACATATTGAGATCCTTTAGTCTCCGCACAGGGCTTTTGATGCAGACCCTGGATCATTTTAGTTACCCTCCTCTGGACTATCTCCACTCTGTGTTCTCCTGGAGATGTGGTCTCCAGAACTGGACATAGTACTCTAGGTGGGGTCTTACCAGTGATCTATACAGAGGCAACACCACCTCCCTCTTTCTGCTGGTGATGCCCCTTCCTGTGCACCCCAGCATCCCACTAGCCCTCCCCATTACCTTGTCATACTGCCTGGCCACTTTTAGGTCATCCGATATGATTACCCCCAGGTCTCTTTCCTGCTTGGTGGTCATCAGTACCACTCACCATTTCGTACTCCGCCCTAGGTTTCTGTGCCCTAAGTGCATTAGTTTGCATTTTTCTCCATTAAACCCAGCTGCCGTACCCTTGACCATTCCTTTACTTTTTTCAGGTCTCTGCCCCCAGTGTCTGCCCTAAATTATAGATTTTAGTGTCGTCCATAAAGGGGCAGACCTTCCCTTCCAGTTCCTATGCAATGTCACTTATTAAAGGCATTAAAACATTAAGGAGGACCGGTCCTAGCACTGATCCCTGAGGCACACCACTGGTCACCCTCCTTTCCTGGGAGTGAACTCCATTTAATGCCACCCTCTTGTCTCCTATCCCCTAACCAATTTCTAACCCAGTTTACCACCTTTGAACCCACTCCTAAGTTGCTCAACTTGCTTGCTGGTCTCCTGTGTGGAACAGTGTTGAATGCTTTACTGAAATCTAGGCAGGCCACGTCCGCCACTCCACTCTAATCTGTTTCCTTGGTCACCCAGTTAAAGAAATGTATCAGATTCATTTGACATGACCACTCCTCTGTGAACCCATGCTTCCTCGGGTCTTGTAACCCACTGGATTCAAGATATTCCACGACCCTTTCCTTCAGCAATGGTTCCATTAACTTTCTCACCACCATTGTCAGGCTGATTGGCCTGTCATTGCCAGCCTCCTCCCTGCTACCACTTTTGTGTAGTGGGACTACATCCACCCTCCTCCAGTCCTCTGGAACCACTCCTGATTCCAGTGAGCTGCTAAATAGAACTGTCACAGGTACAGCCAGTATTTTCCTGAGCTCCTTCAATACCCCATCTGGCCCCATTGCTTTGTCCACCTTCAGATTAGCAAGTCCCTTCAAGCAAGGACTAGTCCCTCCAAAGCTTCTGTTACTTTGTGGCCCCTCCCCTTCTCCTTCCTCTGTGAACACTGAGCAAAAGTATTTATTTAGGCTGTCTGCCTTTTCCTGGTCCCACTCTGCACAGTCCCCCCCCCTTTCCCTTTTTAACTTTACAGTCCCACCCCGGTCTTCCTCTTATCACTTACATACCTAAAAAATGTCTTGTCCCCTTTTGTTATCTCCTGGATTATTCTCTCAGTTTGTGCCTTTGCACTCCTTACTGCTTTCCCTGCTTCCCTCTGTTTCCCCATATAATCCCCCATCCTCCTCCCTCTGCATCTCCTTATACCTTCTGAATGCTACCCCTTTACCTTTTTAACCACCTCTTCCAAGAACAATAGCAGTCTCTTTTTCCTCTTGCTTTTGCTTACTTGTTTGATGCAGAGGTTTGTTGCCTTTACTATATTCCCTTCTATCTTTGCCCACTGTTCCTCCACCCCCCTGTACCAGATCTTCCCTGAGGCATTCACCCATCTTTATAAAATCTGCCCTCTTGAAGTCCAGGACCTTTGCCCTTGTGTGGTTCGATTCTGCAACCATCCTTATAATGAACCACACCATACAGTGATCACTGGTCCCCAAGTGGTCTCCCACCTTGACGTCTGCAACACTGTCCCTGTTAATGCGTACCAGGTTCAGTACTGTCCCATCACAAGTGGGTTCACTGACTAGTTGCCTGAGGAATGCCCCTTGCAGAGAGTCCAGGTTGTCCCTCCTTCTAGTGGAAGCCGCTACTGGGAGGCTCCAGTCCACATCTGGCAGGTTGAAGTCCCCTACCAGCAACACCTCCCCCCTTTTCTGTCATTCTTACTAATTGGATTGGAGGTACCTTACTGGGTGACTGCTTCACCTGAAGCTTGTGTAGGTTTTGTGGCTAGGGCAGTATATCAGTAAGGGTCCTAATCCACTTCCTTAGGTGGCTAGGGACCGCATATTGATCTGTTAACCCTCCAATCCGTGCAGTATGCAGCTGCTACAATGGCCCAGTTAATGTTCTGTGAGCACTCACTGGGCATTGGGCCCTGCTATCCCCTGGTAGGCAGTTATAAACTCTAAAAAGAAGGTGCCTCCACAGCTAGATGTCCCCATCTGCATGTGCCAGGGTGGCAATAAGGGGCTGTGTCCCCACAGTTTAATCATGAGCTTCAAATATGGCCATCTTAAAGGACCCTGCTGCAGTGTGTGTGTGTGTGTGTGTGTGTGTGTGTGTGTGGGGGGGGTAGGGTAAGACTGTCCCATTGACCAGACTGAACCCAAAAGTACCAATATGGAGCTCACAGTGCTAAAACCTATTTATGAAGAATAGATTGAGATGTTTACAATACTCCTCACTGGAGCTCATGGAAAAAATGTTCATTTTGTTATGATCATTATGCCTTGAACTTCCATAATCATTGCTTACATGATAGAGTAACTGTATTATGTTTGTGATTCATTTGATCATAAAAACAACCATCCATCATTTAAAACCACAACTAGCAGTTGACTGTCCAATACCCACACAATACCACATCCATCGAAACCACAGTCAACATGCCCCCTTAATTCTCATAACTGAGCCCTGGAGGAATGGATTTGAATCCTTTAGTTAAAACAATTTCACTGTAGGCCAAGCTGCTGCTTCTTACAGTACAAGAGAACCAATTCAGCCAGTGACCCTCCAGAGACGCATTGTATTTAGAAAACTGTGACATTAAACACAATTTGTACAGCAGTAGGCAAAACAAAGTATGGAATGTTTTGGTGTAATAGATGGAACCATACCGTTAGCTGCACATAGTGTAACTGCTGTGATATTTGGAACCTGAACTTTGGCGATGCAGAGGGAGGTAGTGACACATGTGATAGGCGGAACCAGTTCTTAACTGTGCGACGGGTCACTGCTGTAATAACTGGAACCAGACCTGTATCTCTGCAGAAAGTGACTGCTGTGACAGCAGAACCCAAACGTTAGCTGTGCATAGTGAGACCTCTGTGATAGTTGGAACCAGACCATTAGCTGTGCAGAGGGTGACTGCTGTGACACTTGGAACCAGACCCTTAGCTGTGCAGAGAGTGACTGCTGTGATAGTTGGAGCAAGACATTTAGCTGTGCAGAGGGGTAACTGCTGTGATAGTTAGGACCCAGCCCCTTAGCTATGCAGAGGGTGACTACTGTGATAGCTGGAACCAGCCCCTTAGCTGTGCAAAGGGTGACTGCTGTGATAGTTGGAACAAGACCCTTAGCTGTGCAGAGGGTGACTGCTGTGATAGTTGGAACAAGACCCTTAGCTGTGCAGAGGGTGAATGCTGTGATAGTTGGACCCAGACCCTTTGCTGTACAGAGAGTGACTGCTGTAATAATCGGACCCAGACCCTTTGCTGTACAGTGTGTGACTACTGTAATAATCGGAACCGACACTTAGCTGTACAGAGTGACTGCTGTAATAATCGGACCCAGACCCTTAGCTGTACAGAGTGACTGCTGTAATAATCGGACCCAGACCCTTAGCTGTACAGAGAGTGACTGCTGTAATAATCGGACTCAGACCCTGAGCTGTACAGAGGGTGACTGCTGTAATAATCGGAACAAGACCCATAGCTGTACAGAGAGTGATTGCTATGATAGTTAGGAACCAGACCCTTAGCTGTACAGAGAGTGACTGCTGTAATAATCGGAACCCACACCCTTAGCTGTGCAGAGAGTGACTGCTGTGATAGTTGGAGCAAGACATTTAGCTGTGCAGAGGGGTAACTGCTGTGATAGTTAGGACCCAGCCCCTTAGCTATGCAGAGGGTGACTACTGTGATAGCTGAACCAACCCTTAGCTGTGCAGAGGGTGACTGCTGTGATAGTTGGAACAAGACCCTTAGCTGTGCAGAGGGTGACTGCTGTGATAGTTGGAACAAGACCCTTAGCTGTGCAGAGGGTGAATGCTGTGATAGTTGGACCCAGACCCTTTGCTGTACAGAGAGTGACTGCTGTAATAATCGGACCCAGACCCTTTGCTGTACAGTGTGTGACTACTGTAATAATCGGAACCGACACTTAGCTGTACAGAGTGACTGCTGTAATAATCGGACCCAGACCCTTAGCTGTACAGAGTGACTGCTGTAATAATCGGACCCAGACCCTTAGCTGTACAGAGAGTGACTGCTGTAATAATCGGACTCAGACCCTTAGCTGTACAGAGAGTGACTGCTGTAATAATCGGAACCCAGACCCTTAGCTGTGCAGAGAGTGACTGCTGTAATAATCGGACCCAGACCCTTAGCTGTACAGAGAGTGACTGCTGTAATAATCGGACCCAGATCCTTAGCTGTACAGAGAGTGACTGCTGCAATAATCGGACCCAGACCCTTAGCTGTACAGAGTGACTACTGTAATAATCGGAACCAGACCCTTAGCTGTGCAGAGGGTGACTGCTGTAATAATCGGACTCAGACCCTTAGCTGTACAGAGAGTGACTGCTGTAATAATCAGAACCAGACCCTTAGCTGTACAGAGAGTGACTGCTGTAATAATCGGACTCAGACCCTTAGCTGTACAGTGAGTGACTGCTGTAGTAATCGGAACCAGACCCTTAGCTGTACAGAGAGTGACTGCTGTAATAATCGGAACCAGACCCTTAGCTGTGCAGAGGGTGAGTGCTGTAATAATTGGAACCAGACCCTGAGCTGTGCAGAGGGTGACTGTTGTGACACTTGGAACCAGACCCTTAGCTGTACAGAGAGTGACTGCTGTGATAGTTAGGAACCAGACCCTTAGCTGTACACAGAGTGACTGCTGTAATAATCGGAACCAGACCCTTAGCTGTGCAGAGGGTGACTGCTGTAATAATCGGAACCAGACCCTGAACTGTGCAGAGGGTGACTGCTGTAATAATCGGAACAAGACCCATAGCTGTACAGAGAGTGATTGCTATGATAGTTAGGAACCAGACCCTTAGCTGTGCAGAGAGTGACTGCTGTAATAATCGGAACCCAGACCCTTAGCTGTGCAGAGAGTGACTGCTGTGATAGTTGCAGCAAGACATTTAGCTGTGCAGAGGGGTAACTGCTGTGATAGTTAGGACCCAGCCCCTTAGCTATGCAGAGGGTGACTACTGTGATAGTTGGAACCAGCCCCTTAGCTGTGCAGAGGGTGACTCTGTGATAGTTGGACCCAGACCCTTTGCTGTACAGAGAGTGACTGCTGTAATAATCGGAACCAGACCCTTAGCTGTACAGAGAGTGACTACTGTAATAATGGAACCAGACCCTTAGCTGTACAGAGGTGACTGCTGTAATAGTTAGGAACCAGACCCTTAGCTGTACAGAGAGTGACTGCTGTAATAATCGGACCCAGACCCTTGGCTGTACAGAGAGTGACTGCTGTAATAATCGGACCCAGACCCTTAGCTGTACAGAGAGTGACTGCTGTAATAATCGGACCCAGACCCTTAACTGTACAGAGAGTGACTGCTGTAATAATAGGAACCCAGACCCTTAGCTGTACAGAGAGTGACTGCTGTAATAATCGGACCCAGACCCTTAGCTATACAGAGAGTGACTGCTGTAATAATCGGAACCAGACCCTGAGCTGTGGGGTGACTGCTGTAATAATCGGAACCAGTCCCTGAGCTGTGCAGAGGGTGACTGTTGTGACACTTGGAACCAGCCCCCTAGCTATACAGAGGGTGACTGCTGTGATAGTTAGGAATCAGACCCTGAACTGTACAGAGAGTGATTCTGTAATAATCGGAACAAGACCCTTAGTTGTACAGAGAGTGACTGCTGTAATAATCGGACCCAGACCCTTAGTTGTACAGAGAGTGACTGCTGTAATAATCGGACCCAGATCCTTAGCTGTACAGAGAGTGACTGCTGTGATAATTGGACCCAGACCCTTAGCTGTACAGAGAGTGACGGCTGTGATAATCGGACCCAGACCCTTAGCTGTACAGAGAGTGACTGCTGTAATAATCGGACTCAGACCCTTAGCTGTACAGTGAGTGACTGCTGTAGTAATCGGAACCAGACCCTTAGCTGTACAGAGAGTGACTGCTGTAATAATCGGAACCAGACCCTTAGCTGTGCAGCGAGTGACTGCTGTGATAGTTAGGAACCAGACCCTTAGCTGTACAGAGTGTGACTGCTGTGATAGTTAGGAACCAGACCCTTAGCTGTACAGAGAGTGACTGCTATAATAATCGGAACCAGACCCTTAGCTGTGCAGAGGGTGACTGCTGTAATAATCGGAACCAGACCCTGAACTGTGCAGAGGATGACTGTTGTGCCACGGAACCAGACCCTTAGCTGTACAGAGAGTGACTGCTGTAATAATCGGACTCAGACCCTGAGCTGTACAGAGGGTGACTGCTGTAATAATCGGAACAAGACCCATAGCTGTACAGAGAGTGATTGCTATGATAGTTAGGAACCAGACCCTTAGCTGTACAGAGAGTGACTGCTGTAATAATCGGAACCCAGACCCTTAGCTCTGCAGAGAGTGACTGCTGTGATAGTTGGAGCAAAACATTTAGCTGTGCAGAGGGGTAACTGCTGTGATAGTTAGGACCCAGCCCCTTAGCTATGCAGAGGGTGACTACTGTGATAGTTGGAACCAACCCCTTAGCTGTGCAGAGGGTAACTGCTGTGATTGTTGGAACAAGACCCTTAGCTGTGCAGAGGGTGACTCTGTGATAGTTGGACCCAGACCCTTTGCTGTACAGAGAGTGACTGCTGTAATAATCGGACCCAGACCCTTTGCTGTAGAGAGAGTGACTACTGTAATAATCGGAACCGACACTTAGCTGTACAGAGTGACTGCTGTAATAATCGGACCCAGACCCTTAGCTGTACAGAGAGTGACTGCTGTAATAATCGGACCCAGACCCTTAGCTGTACAGAGAGTGACTGCTGTAATAATCGGACCCAGACCCTTGGCTGTACAGAGAGTGACTGCTGTAATAATCGGACCCAGACCCTTAGCTGTACAGAGAGTGACTGCTGTAATAATCGGACCCAGACCCTTAGCTGTACAGAGAGTGACTGCTGTAATAATCGGACCCAGACCCTTAGCTGTACAGAGAGTGACTGCTGTAATAATAGGAACCCAGACCCTTAGCTTTACAGAGAGTGACTGCTGTAATAATCGGACCCAGACCCTTAGCTGTACAGAGAGTGACTGCTGTAATAATTGGAACCAGACCCTGAGCTGTGCAGAGGGTGACTGCTGTAATAATCGGAACCAGACCCTGAGCTGTGCAGAGGGTGACTGTTGTGACACTTGGAACCAGACCCTTAGCTATACAGAGGGTGACTGCTGTGATAGTTAGGAATCAGACCCTGAACTGTACACAGAGTGATTCTGTAATAATCGGAACAAGACCCTTAGTTGTACAGAGAGCGACTGCTGTAATAATCGGACCCAGACCCTTAGCTGTACAGAGTGTGACTGCTGTAATAATAGGAACCCAGACCCTTAGCTGTACAGAGAGTGACTGCTGTAATAATCGGACCCAGACCCTTAGCTATACAGAGAGTGACTGCTGTAATAATCGGAACCAGACCCTGAGCTGTGGGGTGACTGCTGTAATAATCGGAACCAGTCCCTGAGCTGTGCAGAGGGTGACTGTTGTGACACTTGGAACCAGCCCCCTAGCTATACAGAGGGTGACTGCTGTGATAGTTAGAATCAGACCCTGAACTGTACAGAGTGATTCTGTAATAATCGGAACAAGACCCTTAGTTGTACAGAGTGACTGCTGTAATAATGGACCCAGACCCTTAGTTGTACAGAGAGTGACTGCTGTAATAATCGGACCCAGATCCTTAGCTGTACAGAGAGTGACTGCTGTGATAATTGGACCCAGACCCTTAGCTGTACAGAGAGTGACGGCTGTGATAATCGGACCCAGACCCTTAGCTGTACAGAGAGTGACTGCTGTAATAATCGGACTCAGACCCTTAGCTGTACAGTGAGTGACTGCTGTAGTAATCGGAACCAGACCCTTAGCTGTACAGAGAGTGACTGCTGTAATAATCGGAACCAGACCCTTAGCTGTGCAGCGAGTGACTGCTGTGATAGTTAGGAACCAGACCCTTAGCTGTACAGAGTGTGACTGCTGTGATAGTTAGGAACCAGACCCTTAGCTGTACAGAGAGTGACTGCTATAATAATCGGAACCAGACCCTTAGCTGTGCAGAGGGTGACTGCTGTAATAATCGGAACCAGACCCTGAACTGTGCAGAGGATGACTGTTGTGCCACTTGGAACCAGACCCTTAGCTGTACAGAGAGTGACTGCTGTAATAATCGGACTCAGACCCTGAGCTGTACAGAGGGTGACTGCTGTAATAATCGGAACAAGACCCATAGCTGTACAGAGAGTGATTGCTATGATAGTTAGGAACCAGACCCTTAGCTGTACAGAGAGTGACTGCTGTAATAATCGGAACCCAGACCCTTAGCTCTGCAGAGAGTGACTGCTGTGATAGTTGGAGCAAAACATTTAGCTGTGCAGAGGGGTAACTGCTGTGATAGTTAGGACCCAGCCCCTTAGCTATGCAGAGGGTGACTACTGTGATAGTTGGAACCAACCCCTTAGCTGTGCAGAGGGTAACTGCTGTGATTGTTGGAACAAGACCCTTAGCTGTGCAGAGGTGACTCTGTGATAGTTGGACCCAGACCCTTTGCTGTACAGAGAGTGACTGCTGTAATAATCGGACCCAGACCCTTTGCTGTAGAGAGAGTGACTACTGTAATAATCGGAACCGACACTTAGCTGTACAGAGTGACTGCTGTAATAATCGGACCCAGACCCTTAGCTGTACAGAGAGTGACTGCTGTAATAATCGGACCCAGACCCTTAGCTGTACAGAGAGTGACTGCTGTAATAATCGGACCCAGACCCTTGGCTGTACAGAGAGTGACTGCTGTAATAATCGGACCCAGACCCTTAGCTGTACAGAGAGTGACTGCTGTAATAATCGGACCCAGACCCTTAGCTGTACAGAGAGTGACTGCTGTAATAATCGGACCCAGACCCTTAGCTGTACAGAGAGTGACTGCTGTAATAATAGGAACCCAGACCCTTAGCTTTACAGAGAGTGACTGCTGTAATAATCGGACCCAGACCCTTAGCTGTACAGAGAGTGACTGCTGTAATAATTGGAACCAGACCCTGAGCTGTGCAGAGGGTGACTGCTGTAATAATCGGAACCAGACCCTGAGCTGTGCAGAGGGTGACTGTTGTGACACTTGGAACCAGACCCTTAGCTATACAGAGGGTGACTGCTGTGATAGTTAGGAATCAGACCCTGAACTGTACACAGAGTGATTCTGTAATAATCGGAACAAGACCCTTAGTTGTACAGAGAGCGACTGCTGTAATAATCGGACCCAGACCCTTAGCTGTACAGAGTGTGACTGCTGTAATAATAGGAACCCAGACCCTTCGCTGTACAGAGAGTGACTGCTGTAATAATCGGACCCAGACCCTTAGCTGTACAGAGAGTGACTGCTGTAATAATTGGAACCAGACCCTGAGCTGTGCAGAGGGTGACTGCTGTAATAATCGGAACCAGACCCTGAGCTGTGCAGAGGGTGACTGTTGTGACACTTGGAACCAGACCCTTAGCTATACAGAGGGTGACTGCTGTGATAGTTAGGAATCAGACCCTGAACTGTACAGAGAGTGATTCTGTAATAATCGGAACAAGACCCTTAGTTGTACAGAGAGTGACTGCTGTAATAATCGGACCCAGACCCTTAGCTGTACAGAGAGTGACTGCTGTAATAATAGGAACCCAGACCCTTCGCTGTACAGAGAGTGACTGCTGTAATAATCGGACCCAGACCCTTAACTGTACAGAGAGTGACTGCTGTAATAATCGGAACCAGACCCTGAGCTGTGCAGAGGGTGACTGCTGTAATAATCGGAACCAGACCCTGAGCTGTGCAGAGGGTGACTGTTGTGACACTTGGAACCAGACCCTTAGCTATACAGAGGGTGACTGCTGTGATAGTTAGGAATCAGACCCTGAACTGTACAGAGAGTGATTCTGTAATAATCGGAACAAGACCCTTAGTTGTACAGAGAGTGACTGCTGTAATAATCGGACCCAGACCCTTAGTGCTACAGAGAGTGACTGCTGTAATAATTGGAACAGACCCTTAGCTGTACAGAGAGTGACTGCTGTAATAATCGACCCAGACCCTTAGCTGTACAGAGAGTGACTGCTGTGATAATCGGACCCAGACCCTTAGCTGTACAGAGAGTGACGGCTGTGATAATCGGACCCAGACCCTTAGCTGTACAGAGAGTGACTGCTGTAATAATCGGACTCAGACCCTGAGCTGTGCAGAGGGTGACTGTTGTGACACTTGGAACCAGACCCTTAGCTGTACAGAGAGTGACTGCTGTAATAATCGGACCCAGACCCTTAGCTGTACAGAGAGTGACTGCTGTAATAATAGGAACCCAGACCCTTAGCTGTACAGAGAGTGACTGCTGTAATAATTGGAACCAGACCCTGAGCTGTGCAGAGGGTGACTGTTGTGACACTTGGAACCAGACCCTTAGCTGTACAGAGAGTGACTGCTGTAATAGTAGGAACCCAGACCCTTAGCTGTACAGAGAGTGACTGCTGTAATAATCGGAACCAGACCCTGAGCTGTGCAGAGGGTGACTGTTGTGACACTTGGAACCAGACCCTTAGCTATACAGAGGGTGACTGCTGTGATAGTTAGGAATCAGACCCTGAACTGTACAGAGAGTGATTCTGTAATAATCGGAACAAAACCCTTAGTTGTACAGAGAGTGACTGCTGTAATAATCGGACCCAGACCCTTAGTTGTACAGAGAGTGACTGCTGTGATAATCGGACCCAGACCCTTAGCTGTACAGAGAGTGACTGCTGTGATAATCGGACCCAGACCCTTAGCTGTACAGAGAGTGACGGCTGTGATAATCGGACCCAGACCCTTAGCTGTACAGAGAGTGACGGCTGTGATAATCGGACCCAGACCCTTAGCTGTACAGAGAGTGACAGCTGTGATAATCGGACCCAGACCCTTAGCTGTACAGAGGGTGACTGCTGTGATAATGGGACCCAGACCCTTAGCTGTACAGAGGGTGACTGCTGTAATAATCGGACCCAGACCCTTAGCTGTACAGAGGGTGACTGCTGTAATAATCGGACCCAGACCCTTAGCTGTACAGAGAGTGACTGCTATAATAATCGGAACCAGACCCTTAGCTGTACAGAGAGTGACTGCTATAATAATCGGAACCAGACCCTTAGCTGTACAGAGAGTGACTGCTGTGATAATTGGAACCCAGACCCTTAGCTGTACTGAGGGTGACTGCTGTGACAGAAAAAACAGATGGAGCAAGTTAGAACCCCAAAACAAGCTATATGGTACAGACTGAATAAAATTGACTCAGTCATACAGTAGAAGATTACCTTACCCTGCCAATAGCAGCAAACACAAGGAAGTCAATCACATGGACTAGATTTGGAATATTATCCTCTAAACATACCTACTGTAATAAAAATGATCCAGATAGGCATCCTCAAGATAATAGCTGTATCTGTAATAGAGGTTCCCAGGAGACCCTATTTTACATTATAACTCAGTGCCCCCTTTATAATCTTCAACGTGAAAGAATTTTAAAGGATTTCCTGATCAAGTATGCAAATTAAGACTATGATCCAATATTCATTATGCTACATCCTATGGTAAAAGAAGATGCTGAAATGATACAGTATATAATTTCCTCTCCTTTGTGATCAGTTACAAAAGAAAAAGGTACTTTGCCCAAAAGAAACTAGTTATAACTAGCCACAATAGTTGGAAACTTTTGAAACTAATTTTGCACTTACATGAAATTCACTGCTCTATGTATGTTTTTAGTATGATGTATACATGTAAATGAATATGAATTGTATTCTTTATAACAATGTTATGCTTATTTTACATTTGTAATGTCCAACACTATTATGTTTTGGAAGATCAATAAACCTGACTTGACTGCTATGATAGTTGGAACCAGACCCTTGGCTGTGCAGAAAGTGACTGTTGTGACACTTGGAACCAGACCCTTAGCTGCGTAGAGGGTGAATGTTGTGATACAAACGTACGAATGTGCCAGCAGAAACAGACCACCCAGTCTATCCAAGTCTGCTTGAGTGTGCTGCTAGCACCCCTAGTTTGCATCTGCCCCACCCCCCTTCCATTTGTCATCCCACTGCCACCCCCACCCTCACTCTCCCATGTCCTTTGAAACTGTTCACAGATTTACATGATACCACCCATTCTGGTAGGGCGTTCCAATTTGCTACCACCCTCTCTGTGAAACAGTGTCTCCTCATTTCCTTCCTAAATCTTCCCCCCTCTATTCTTAGCGCATGCCCCCTGGTGACCCTCCCCTTCCTTAACTTAGACCTCATCTGCCCCATCCTTATTGATTCCCCTCAGATATTTGAATGTCTTTATCATGTCCCCCCGTCCCTTCTATCCTCCAGGGTGCACATATTCAGTTCTGTCAGCCTGCTGTCATAGTCCATCCCTTCCATTCCACATATCATCTTTGTTGCCTTCCTCTGCACCCCCTCCAGTAGCCTGATATCACAGTTTAGGTATGGCCTCCAAAAGCGCACACAATACTCTAAGTGTGGCCTTACCAGCGACCTGTAGAGGGGCAAGATCACCTCTCTTTGCCTGGACGAAAAAACCCTCGCTATGCACCCCAGCAGTTTGTTTGCTCTTGCAGCCGGTCTCCTGCACTGGGCAGTGTTGTCCTTGGTCCCTGTTATCATTACCCCAGGTCCTTCACCTCCTCAGTGATCCCCAGCTTAACCCCTCCCAGCCAGTATTCTCTCCTTGGGTTCTTCACCCCAAAGTGCATAATCTTACACTTCTTTGCATTGAACCCCAGCTGCCACCTCTCTGACCACTCCTCTAGCTTGCTTAGGTCCCCCTGCAGCTACTTCCATCCCTCCTCTCCATTCACCACTGCTCCGATTTTGGTGTTGTCAGCGAACAGACTTATCTTGCTCACCACCCCATGTGCAATGTCTGATATGAAGAGCAGGAACAATACTGGCCCCAGCACAGAGCCCTGTGGCACCCCACTCGTCACTGGCTTTGGAGTTGAGAGCTTCCCTGTCACTACCACCCGTTGCAGCCTCCCACTCAGCCGGCTTGTAATCCAGTTCATCATTTTGCCCTACCCCTACACCAGTTAGCTTCCCCCCAAGCCACCCATGAGGCACAGAATCGAAGGCCTTGCTGAAGTCCAAGTAAAGAACATCCATTGCATGACCCTTATCCAGCTCACCTGTCACCCAGTCATAATATTGTATCTGGTTGATTTGAGAAGACTTCCCTGAAACAAACCCATGCTGCCTCACATCCTGGAGGCCATTGTCCTCCAGGTACTACACCAGTCTTTCCTTTAGTATTGTCTCCATGAGTTTGTACACTATGGAGGTGAGACTTAGCGGGTGATAATTACCCAGTTCATCCCTTGGTCCGCTCTTGTTTAATGGTTTTACATGTGCCATCCCCCAGTCCAGTGGCACACATCCCGACTCCAGTGAGGTGCTGTACAGTTCCACCAATGGCTCCGCCAACACCCTTAGCACCCTGGGGTGGATACCGTCCGGCCTTGGTGCCTTGTCTACCTTCAGTGCCCTCAGTCCCTCTAGGACTCTACTTGCCTCAGTTCTTCTATCTGTTGACTCCTCTCCCCCTGTCCCCACCCTCCCAGCCCATGATGGTAGCGGTCTCCCTTTTTCTTCCGTGAACACTGAGCAAGTATTTCATTCAGTGCTTCTGCCTCACTTACCCTTTCCCTTCGACTCCCTACCCCTTTTATCCTCACTATTGTCTCTTGCACTTCCTTTTCTCCCTGATGTATCCAAAAAGTCTTCTCTCTCCCCGTTAATTCCCTCGCTAATCTCAGCTCCTCTGGGCCTTGGCTCCTCTCACTTTTCTGGTCACCTCCTGGACCGTCCTGCATGCTCCTCCTGTCCACTTCCTTCCCTGTCCTTCTATACCTCTGGTGCGCCTCTCGTTTTGCTCTCACCACCTCCACTACCTCGCTGTTCAACCAGCATGGTTTTCTTGCTCTGCTCCTCTTACTCTGTGTCTTTGTAATCCCCCTTTTAATAATATCCCATTTCTGCTCTGCATCCAGCTCCTGCCTTATGCCCTCTAGTTTCCTTTTCAGTACTTTCTGCGTCCTCCCAAAGTCTGCCCCCCTTAAGTTTACTACCTGAGTAACTGATTTCTCTGGCTCCCGCACATCATGATATTAAACCACACCGTTTGGTGATCGTTGTTGGCTAGTGGGTCCTCCACCTTTATTTCCCTTACTGCCTCCCCATTCAACAACACCAGATCTAAAGTGTTCTTTAGCCTAGTAGGTACACTAACCAACTGTGTCAGGAGACCCTCCTGGATTGCATCCAAGAGCACTTGCTCCCTAGCACTGGAGGTGACTGGAATGCTCCAGTCAACCCCCGGCAAGTTCAAATCCCCCACGATGACCACCTTCCCTTTTCTACATACTTTTCTGATTTGTCCTGCTAATTCCCTGTCAAACTTCTCAGACTGGGGCGGTGGCCTGTATACCACTCCAAACCTCAGTTTCCTACCCCTTGAGTCTAGGAGCTGCAGCCAGATTGCTTCTGTTCTCCTTTCTTCCCCCTCATCCCTTTTGCATTTGATCCCGTCCCTCACATAGACTGCCACCCCACCGCCCCTCCCTTCCTTATGGTCCTTCCTGTATACTTTGTATCCTGGGATTGCCAGATCCCAGTCACGGTGCTCAGTTGCCCACATTTCTGTGACAGCTGAAATATCCACCCTCCACACTGCTAAGAGTGCCTGTAGCTCAGCAGATTTGTTGCCTAAGCTTCTTGTATTCAGCGAGACCACCCTCCATCCTGCCCCCTTCCCTTCATTCGCCTCCATTTACTTCCTTCTGCTACCTCCTTTTTCGGCCACCCTGAGTCCTTCCATGCTAGCCTGGGGGTTAGGCTCCACTCTATCAGATCCCTGCCTACCTGCTGTCCACTTGCCACCCCCCCATCTAGTTTAAATCCACCTTTGTCACAATATACTTCCCCAGTCTTTGTTTTAGTACCTCCTTCCCCTCCCCACTCAGGTGCAGCCTATCCCTTGCAAACAGATTATTATTATCCCAAGTACTGCCCCAGCCACCCACAACCCCATATCCCGTAGTTTGTCACCATTCTACCAACCATGTGTTCAACTCCCTAATCCTCTCCTTTCTCACTGTGCTTGCGCAGGGTACTGGGAGCACTTCGGAGAATGCCACAGACTCCCTAGTCTCCTCACACAACCATCCCACTTCCTCAGTCCTCTCCTTTGTTACTTCCACCGTCCCCCCCCCCGCTAGGTCATTTGTCCCCATATGTACCACAATGTGTGGTTTCCTCCTACCCCTCCTTACGCACCTTAGGATTGCCTGTCCTGCCTGGTCTGCCTTTAATCCTGGTGTGGACTCCACCCATATCTGACTGTGCCTCTCCCCCTTGCTGCCCCATCTGATCCCCCTGAGTATGGAGTTCCCCAACACTAGTACACCTTCCTCCTCTTTCCTTGTGCCCATTGCCACCCCCTACTCAGGTTCTCCTTTCTGGGGCCACTCAAGACGGTGCTTTTACAGTGTGTCCCAGTGTCTTCCCTCCTGTCCTTCTCAATTGAGACTCCTCCCCCTCCTCCTGTTTGACTGCCAACCTTCTGCTCCCTCCTCACCTCTCTGAGTATTATCCCTTCCCCTGCCATGCCATACTCAGTCTCTCCACTAGTAATGCCCCTCTCTCCCTTCTCTTTGTGAGTACAGTACTATCCCTTGTGCAATCTCCTCCTTCGTCCTCTTTCCCATGTGTTGCTAGTACAGCAAACATGTTCCCTCCTCCCTTTGCCTTACTGTGTGTTTCCTCCTCCCTCCTGCCTACTGCTGCTCCTCTTTTTCTAGGTCCTACTAGAGCCCACCCTTCATCAACTGGCTTCCTGTCTACTGTGCCTCCTCCCCCTGACCTCTCCCTTGCCCCAGTGTTCCTTCTCTGTGGTGCCCCCACAATACTCTGATGTCAGCCCTCCTACTGACACAATCCTCCCCTCCTCCCTCAACCTCCCCAGCTCCCTGCCAAGCCACTGAACCTCTTCCTCAAGCCTCCTTAGCCTGTGGCATATTGGACACCCTCCCAGCCTCCATAGTATGTTCATTTGCATTGCTGCCCCACAATCATTGCACCCTACAATCCTACTCATGGTCCACACTACATATACAGCCTCTCCACACCACTCTTCCTACAGCAAGTAGAATTAACGAATCCTAGCCCAGCCTCTAACAGAAATTGTTATCCTAAATGCCCTTGCATGCAGTGTAAGACAGTCAACTACATTACTAACTGAAAACCACAATCTTACTCATAAGGACTATAGATCTACTCACACGTTTTGTATATGTACATGTCCCTAAGACTTGGCTCATATGGCTGTTCCTTGTTTCCTCCTTCCTGGCCTGTTCTCAGGGCTCAGATCAGTTTGCAGCTCCCCAAGCTCCTCCCTCACAGCCTTCAAACCCAACCCCCAGTGGTATTTCAGTATTTAAGAAAAACAAAAATCCTCTATACATTAACTCCCTCAACAGCAAGTAGAATGAACTAATCCTTCTCTCCTGTAGTTTAAAGAACAATAGCAAAACTTACAGAAATCTCCACAGCCAGCAAGCAGACTTAACCGATCTTTCTCCCCTGCAGTTTGATGGCTTAGTCAGAATTTAAAGGCTTTGTGGGTGGGCAAGTCTGGGCATGTCCTGTGCAGTCACTCCAGCCACAAGCAGACTTAACTGGAACCAGACCCTTAGCTGTGCAGAGGGTGACATCTTTGATAGTTGGAACCATAGCCAATGCTGTGCAGACAGTGGCTAATTTGATAGTTGGCACCAGACCTTTTGCTCTTCTAAGGGTGACCTCTGTGATAGTTGACACCAGAGCCGTGGATGTGTTGAGTGTGATTGCTGTTGTAGTTGGAACTGCAATATGGGTGGTTGTGGTGATGGCTTTCAGAAGAAATTTAAGTTTAGCAAATGAGTGGAGTTAATCATCTCTCCTCAACAGTAGTTGAGGGGAGTAGGGCTCAATTATTGTAATGGTATAGCAGGTAACATTTTTTCCTGCTTGTTTACACCTTTTGGAATGAGTGAGGCTTGATGCACGGGTAACTTCAACAGGTTTCCCATAGGTACAAAGGATTCTACTCCTGTAGTGTCTGTTCTTTAAGAGACATTGAAACATAGGGCCTGATCCTCAGTAGCTAGATGTGGGGCTGCAAAATAGGGAGAGGGCTGCTGCCCCTTTGTGACCACACATGTATCAGCTTTTCAGAAAGGGTGACTTAGCAGTAGGAGGAGGAGTCTCCCTGGCTTCTAAGTAGCAATGCCGATCAGCAAATTGGTAAACCTACCATTCCGTTATCCCTCTTAATCTTCATCTTTGGTGCCTGCTGCTGCCCTGGCATCAAACATGACTCTCTTTGATCTTATTTCTTTTACCTGCCCTGGGTACTCCCAGTCTAGGGTGACTTTCCTTCCTCTGAAAGCTTAGTGTACAAAACCCCATCCCTTCACACCATTCAACATTTTCATGAACCCATCTGGCTCAGCCCTTCTCTTCGCTCCCACTCCCTCATTCACTGGGTCCTGTCCTCCCACCCCCATCATACTGTGGAAGCAGCACTCTATCCAACATTCTCAGTGACCACTGCATGGTCTTCTGTGTGCGAATTGTCCACTAGACCAAAGCTTAACAGTGGCAGTTTAAGTGAGATCACACAACAGCCAGAATTGGAGCACTACACCCTGGTGCTTCATGTGATAGGTGTGATGCTTCATCAGGGTTTGCACACACAGACACCTGCAGGCTAACACACAGCACCATCCTGAGCAGCCACTGCACTGCCCTACAAGCTACCTCATCCGTCTTACCTGCCTGCCTTGTACCTTTAGGCCTAGTTGTGGGCCCAAGTGCGTGGAATTCTTCTTGACTTCTTTGGTCCTCCTGGTGGTTCACTGACCCCCCCTCCCCTAACTCCAACCCAGTAGCAGTCCCTGATATCTCGTCGATCCCCCTTCCTTGCCCCATTCCGTCATGCAGGGCTCCATGAAGACGTTCTTTCACTAGCTCTGTAACACTCTAGGGCAGGGGTTCTCAAATGGTGAGGCCAGCCTCCCTTGGGAGGCCCCAACCTGTTCCAGGGGAGGCTCAAGCAAGTTTGAAAAAGTGCTGTATTTAAATTTTTAGTTTTGTATATTTTGTGTGAAGAGATGAAGCAAACTGAAAGAGGATAGTAGTAGGAGAATTTAATGTATTTATTTACTAATAGGTGACAAGGGAAGGTGAATGAGCCAAGGCTCATCTCAGATGTACCTAAGGGAAGGGAAGGGTGAATACATTTGAAAAGGTAACTGCAAAACAATCAAGAAATACACAGTAAACAATAGTGCAAATAAATATGAACAATAAACTAATAATGAGTGGTGGCAATTGATCAATTTGTAGCCTGATGGCAGAACAGCCCAAATACAAGGGTTGAGCGAGAAGTGCTAAGAGCAATAGCAGTAAGGAGAAAAGTAATAAGCTGAATAACAATATTTGTTTATTTTATTTGTTATTCAAATAACACCTTTGAGCACAGGAGCTCTTTTTCAAAGGTTTCACTTCAGTATAAGACAAAGAACTGAATGTGAGCCAAGTACTCAAAGGGGTTTCAATATATTCATGGTGTACTGCGCAAAAAACAGTATGTTATTTTTCTTTGGGGAGGCCCAAGATTATTTCAGTTTTTAAGGGAGGCTCAAAATCTTTTCCATAGATTTGGGGAGGCTCACTGTGACAAAGTCTAAGAACTATTGCTCTAGGGACATCCCTTATAGCTGTCTATAACAGTTCTGCAGGCAAGATGTGTTGCTGAAGTTGCAAACTAGGCCTGTCACTGGGCACAGCAATAGTACTACTATTGTGACGCTGGTGACTTAGGTTCAGGAATGTGCCCAGGTTAGTAGGAGGAGGGCTGAGTGTGCTAGATGATTCCCTGGGGGGGCAGTAGCTACCTCCAGTGCAGTGCTGCCATCTGGGTGACCGCAGGTGGTAGTGTAGTGAAAGGCAGCGTGTGGGTGGATGTTGCTTGTTCTCACAGTCAGTGCATCATCTTGCACACCCCTGCTTGAGCCCCATGTGTGCTGACATCCAGTAGGCAAGGAGCAGAAAAGGGGAAAATGGGACCCTGCATGGCAGATAGCAGACCACGGTGCATCCAGGCCCCCTGCACCACAGAAGCCATCGCCCTGATGAAAAATGACTCTGGGTATATCCCTCTCCCCTACTCCCATCCCTGCCTGGGGGCCAAGCCAAGACTTTGTGGAGTGCCTAGGCGCTGGCTGGATTTGTGTGCTGGGCATGGAAATGTGCTCAGGTTGCTCCTGAGTGAAGTCCGCGCTGGGGTGAAGTTGTAACCTAGATTGTGAGGGTCGTCATAGCTTGAGGGTGTCCTTGTGGACCATTTACATGGCAAACCTGCCCTTTTCTTTCCACAGTTACAGCAGGCTTTCCACTTGCATTGGGGGGGGGGGACTCCCACTGCAGATGGCTTTGAGTTTGCAGTCAAGTTACCACCACAAAATTATTGCACTTTTTTTGCAACAGTCCCTTGCGATTGTGAATTTGGCCCCATGGTCTTTAAAGATGTAATAATTTAAAATGCCTTTCTTGGTATTCTAACACTGAAATGTTGACCTTGTATACATAAGAGACACATAATTTGTTGTTAAAAAATGATTGCTTGGCCCACCTCGTCTTCCCAGATGTTCCCTGCTTATTCTGTCTCTATAGACCCTAACTTGATTCCTGCACCCAACCCTGCTTATTTAGCAGTGTTCCCATATGCCTATCCCATGCATGATTGAACACCGCAACTGTTTTAGACCTGATACCTCTGCTGACAGGCTGTTCCAGGCATCCACCACTCTTTCAGTGAAATAGTATTTCCCCACATCCCCCTTCTAGCTTTGTTGCATGTTGTCTTGTTCTGTTGTACTTCCTCATTTGAAGCAAGCTCCCTGCCTGAAACCTGTTCACCCCAGTGAGGTACCTGTAGGTCTGTATCCTGTCCCCTCTCACTCTTCTCTCTTCCATCCAAGGTGTACACGTTGAGATCCCTCAGTCTCTCCTCGCATGGTATCTCATGCATCCCTTGCAGCAGTTTAGTTGCTGTCCTCTAGACTGCCTCTACCTTGTCCATGTCTTTTGTGAGAAGCGACCTTCAGAACTGGATGCAATATTCCAGGAGTTGTCTCACCAATGATCTATACAGTGGTAATACTACCTCCCTCCCTCTGCTGGTGAGTCCTCTCCCTATGCATCCCAGCATCCCACTGGCCCTGCAACTCTGAGGTCATCAGATATAACCCCAAGGTCCCTTTCCAACTTAGTGACCGACAGTACCCCTTCCCCCAAAAAAATTTTTATAGTCTCCTGGGTTTTTGTGCCAGGTGCAAGATTTTGTATTTTCTGGCATTAAACCCCAACTGTCATACCCTTGACCACTCCTCACGGTCCCTACTCACCCCCTCATGAGTATTCATCCTATTACATATCTTGTTCATGACACCAAGATATGTAATACGTATTCATCCTATTACATATCTTGGTGTCATGAACAAAAGGCACACCTTAAAGTTCTTCTGAGATGTCACTTATGAAGACATTGAACAGGACCAGTCCCAAAACACTGAACTCAGTGGCACCCTGTTGGTCACTCTCCCTCATTAGAATGAGTGCCATTTACCAACATCTTCTGCCACTTATCCATTAACCAGTTTTTTACCCTGTACACAACTTTGACTCCCACCCCAAGACTGTCCAATTTATTTATCAGTCTCCTGTGTAGCACAGTGTTGACGGCACTGCTCAAGTCCAAGTAGGCCACGTCCAGTGCCATTCCCTGATCTACTTCCCTGGTTACCCAGTCAAAGAAGTCAATCAGATTTGTCTGGCATCACCTCCCCCTTGTGAATCCATGCTGCTTTTGGTCTTACAACTCACTGGATTCAAGATATTCCACTAACCTTTCTTTTAACATTTTTTCCTTTAATTTCCCTGCCACTGGTGTGAGACTGACTGGTCTGTAGTTGCCAGCCTCTTCCTTACTGCCACTGCTATGGAGCGGAACTACGTCAGCTCTCCTTCAGTCCCCTAGAAACACTCCTGTTTCCAGTGTTTGCAGTGACATGCAACAAAGGCTGTTTGTGGTGCAGCAAGCTCCTCCCTAACTTCCCTTAGTACCCTTGGATGTATCCGATCCCTCTGTAAATGGGCTTTTGTTCACACACACACACACACACACACACCCGTGTTCCTGCTGCTCCTTCCCCCATACTTTTCACAGTGAAAACTGAGCAGAAGTACCAGGATGTTAACTTTCTTCTTGATCCTCCTCTGCACAGTCACCATCAACTGACCTATGTATCCTCACTGTCCCTCCCCTTGCTTTCCTCTTTTCACTTGTGTACATGAAGAAAGTCTTGTCCCCATCTACCACCCCTTTGGCTATGCTTTCCTTGTTGCACTTTTGTTTGCCTCACTGCCCTCCCTGCTTCCCTCTGTTTTAACTGGTACTTCGCCCCATCCTGCTGCCTCTGTTTGTTTGTACCTCCTGAATGCCACCTTGTTTTTTCCTTCACATTTCATGGCCACCTCCCTAGAGTACCATACAACCTTTTTTCCTCCTGCTTTTTGCTCGTGTCTTTCACACAGAGGTTGGATGCCTTCACTATGCCTTTTCTTAGTTTTCTCCATTGTTCCTCTACCCCATCCTGGTAATCCACCGATGTTAGGCTGTTTCTGTGGCAGCTTCCCATTACTTTGAAATCCGCTTCCTAAAGTCCAAGACCCTCGCCCTCGTGTGGTTTGCATCTGCACCTGCCTTAATACTGAACCACACTGTACGGTGATCACTGGTCCCCAGGGACTGCCTGCCTGCCCACTGTGATATTTGCTATATTGTCTCTGTTAGTGAGCACTAGGTCTGGTATTGCCCCTTCCCTATTGGGTTCTCTGATTAGCTGCCTGAGAAATTTGCCCTGTAAGGAGTCTTGTATTATCCTGCTTCGAGTTGAAGCTGCATAACATAATGGAGTACAGTGTTTATAGAGTAAATAATAGTGTGTAAAATGTTAAGTAGTCACAATCTCGACAGGCGTCTCTGAATCCTACAAAATGAGAGCTCATTTTTTTAACACTAGAAATTTGAAGAACAAGAAAGTAGACTGGGTACAAAAATGGAGTACTGTATCATAGATAGTAAAAACCTTAAGCAAAAAAGGTAACAAATCAGATGGCATGTCCCAACAATAAAGGAATTAAAAAAGCACAGAATTTATATGACGTACAAATACTGGGGAATACAAATCTCAATTACATTATGCCGTAGACCAGCTAATGTGGGGCATCTGGCTACTTCAGAGTTTCTCATCTTCAACTCGATGGCAAGTGTGGCATGGATCACAGGCTGCCGTTGTAATGTGAGAGAAACACTTCTGTGTCAGAACTGACAGCATAACAGCAGTGCAGCGATTTTGCCGGCCAAGTTCTTTCTCAGCTGTATGATTTTCACGTTCAGATTTTAACCTGTGGAATTCAGCTGCACCTCTTTGTGTGAGAGACTGGGCAGGACTGTCATGCAAACAAATAAATGGGGGAGCGGCAGCAGAGATATTTTAAACAAGTATGCAAGGGCAGGATCTTAATTCATTTATATCCCCACTGCTTGCATCATTGACACAGTGACCTTGGTCTGAGACTCTGGGCAACAAAAAGAGAAGGTTAATTTATTTCACAATTTGTGACCAGGAAAGACACACTAACCCAAGGCTTGTTTCCAGGTGTGTCTTGGGAGCACAGGGAAGTTATTTGCTGATGGTCCCACAGTATGCAAGTGGCGGCTGTGGGATTCAAACCCAGTCCTCCAGGTTTGTAGCTCAGTGCTCTTAACCACTACACTACACTTCATCCCATGCAGTAAGGCATGATGAGAGTGGGAGTTGCAGTCAAGGGGGTATTACTGGATGGTAACTTTTATCCTTGCATGGTGTCTTACTTATTACGATTATGAACTGTTGCAAGTTGTTTTTGTTTTCCCACAGTAAAAAACAAACTCTGTCCAGAGCCGATAGGGCTGCAGCCGATGAATGTGGGGTAAAACTATTGAAAATTTGTTTAATATTTTTACACCAAATTTTCAACATAGCCTTGTTAAGACCCTGCCCCATGAAGAAGGGCAGAGAAAATGTTCAAATCCTGGCCTAAAGTTGATTTTGTACAGGGACTGCAAAATCAACATTCAGGACGCAAAAACATATTTTGGGCCAGAGCTGAAAAGTGACAGCTGTCACCTTAATGAGGTGCTGTAAAAAAATGTGTTGTAAATTTGGGGTAAACATTTTGAAAATTACGTAAGCTACGAGCCTGCATTCGCAAAATTCAGTGTAGGCTCATAACTTTATTGTTTCAATATTTTTACACCAAATTTTCAACATAGCCTTCTTATTACCCCACTTCATGAAAAAGGAAGGACAACGAAAATTTTCAACTCCTGTCTGAAAGGTGATTTTGCGCAGGGGCTACAAAATCAGCTTTGGAGGAAATAAAAAAACATTTTGGCCAGGATTTGAAAAATGACAGCTGTCACATTCATGAGGTGCTATAAAGATATGGCTACGTTGTAAATTTGGGGTAAAAATATTGAAAATTATCAAAGTTACAAGCCTGCGTTCGCAACAGTCAACGTAAGCTCATAACTTTATTGTTTTTTAATATGTTTATACCAAATTTTCAACATAGCCTTCTTATGACCACACCTCATAAACAAGGGCAGAGAAAATGTGCAAATCATTCCCAAAATATGATTTTGCGCAGGGACCGCAGAATCAACTTTCGGGATGTTAAAAAAAAAAAAAAAACATTTTGGCCAGGATTTTAAAAATGACAACTGTCTCACTCATGAGGTGCTGTAAAGATATGGCTGTTTTGTGAATCTGGTGGAAAAATATTGAAAATTACCAAAGTTACAAGCCAGCATTCGCAAAATTCAATGTAGGCTCACAACTTTTTTGGTTTTTAATATCTTTACACCAAATTTTCAACGTATCCTTCTTATGACCCCACCTCATGTACGAGGGCAGAGAACATTTTCAACTCCTGCTCGAAAGTTGATTGTGTGCAGGGACCGTGAAATCACCTTTTGGGACAGAACTGCCTAATGACAGTTCAGTTGTTCATGAGGTACGGTCCCAAAGAAGGCATGCTGACAATTTGGGTACCAAATATGCAAAAATGCCCAAGGGATGCCACTAAGTTCAAAACCCCATTGAAATACATTGAACTGCATACCTGTTTCTTCAGTTCATGGTCCGGCTTTGAAGACTGAAGACGTGTCAGTGGTCCAGAGAGGATTATGGCATTGAACCCCTGATGGGTAAGTAAGGGCTTAGGGGGTGCAGGAAGGTGGGTGCTGAGTGGGAGGGTCTGGTTGGGGGATGGTAATGGTGCAAAAGATATCGATGGATGGTTTTCTTTTTACAGGTTTAAAAAAAAAATGAGTGAGGATTCCTGCACTGTGGATTGACTGACCCCCAGTGTAACTATTAGTTTGTTTGAGGGGGTGGAGTGTGGGTGGTTGGTGCAGAGAGGAGGGAGGTCAAGTGGGGGAGATATCTTTAATTTAAAAACAAAAAAAAATGAGTATGCTGATCCTGACACTGGGGGGACTGGGCACCCACAGTGTTACTCGGGATGCTTCTTTGGGGGTGCGGAGAGGGAGGGTCAGATGGGAGGGATATCTTCAATTAAAAAATAAAAATGAGGTGCCTGATGTCAACATTGGGGATTGGGCACCCCAGTGTCACTCATATGTTTCCTACACTGGGATTTGGCACCCCCCCAGTGTCACTCGTATGTTTCCCTACACTGGGGGATTGGGCACCCCCCAATGTCACTCATATGGTGGGGGGGGGTTGGGGAATATCTATAGTTTAAAACTATTTTTTTCCGGCGGTCATGGCAGAACGTAGCATACTATACCATCACCAAGATGGCCGCTGAGCACCACTATGCATGCGCTAGTAGTCGCGCATGTGCAGTATGGTTTGGTGGCCATCTTGGACACGGCAGAGTGTGCCGTGTTTCTCCTTGACCACTGACACTGTAAAAATAGTGCAGTGCTCCTTCCATTGGAGACAGCGGTGACTGTGGTGTAACTCCAGCATGTTGTTTGGTCAGAAGGAGTGCACTGAGTCCTTTTCTCATAGCAAGAGGTCTGCAGGGCTATGCCCACTGCAGCCCTAAAAAAAAAAAAAACACACACACATTGCCTCCTTTGGTGGGTGCTGCTTTACACAGCAGCGGTGGAGCATATGTGACCAGTATGTGTATACTGTGTGATATCCACGTAGGTCCCTGTCAATATGCAGGCAGAATTGTGTCTAGCAATTTCTTTTCTTGTAATTTCTGTTTATGCCCCTGACTCTTTGGCCCCTTCTGTGTCTCTTAGGCCCCACAAGCAACCCCCCAAGCCTTCACAGTCACCTGCCTCCTTAGAGCTCTGGCTTTACCCCATAGGCAGGATTAGGGTGGGGGTGGACCCCTGAACTTGTACATTTCATTGGGCCAGCACCACAGTCTGGAGAGAGAGAGCTCCCGAAGGCCATCATCACGGAGGTGCCGGGCCATTTTTCCTTTCTCTCCCTACCCCAGAGACATCGCACAAAAGGACGGCACGGTGACCTTACCCACGTGATGTGTGCATCCAGACGCCAGCATCAGCGACGTCTCCTCCCTCCCGCTACCTTTCCACCCGTACTGCCACCTGTGGTCATCCAGGTGGCAGTATTACGGTGGAAGATGGCACCCTCCCAACCCGGAGGAGGAGAGCGTATTCTGGGATGCTCAATCCTCCTCCCCCTGATTGAAGCTCGTTCCCAAATCTGGGTCGCTGCTGTTGAGGGCGGTAGCGCTACTGCTGCACTGATAAGCCAGCATCCAGCAGTTGTGTTTTTTTTTTTTTTTTTTATTAAGACCAAGAAATGTATGCAGTGATTAACTGCAGGGCAGTTTGAATGAAAATAATGCAAGCACATATTTCTTGCACTGTGTTCTTTGTTGCTACACTGCCTATCTCAGAAAACCTTTAAAACAAGCCTATATCTTTAAAAGAAAGGATTGCACTTGGCAGTTCAGATCGCTTCAGTTTGGTGTACTTGACCATGCTTTTGTATAGATTTCCACTTGTTAGTGCTGGAAGCAAGCCTGAGTTAGAATGAAACATTGGCCTGTCTTCCTGCTCCCGGCCTAACCTTTTAAAGGCACAACAGTTAAGTGCTACATAAAGTTCAGCATTTCTCTTCCATTTGGTCATGTTTTCATGTTTGTGGGTACACTAGTTTCGAGTTTCACATTTTAATTTGTAGTGTGTTTCTGTGTTTTTAGGTTCATCAAGATCTTTAAGGCTAGCTAAGACTACTTCACCTGCTGATTGGAATAGAGAGACTGTGAAAGGAAACCTGCTGGATTCAGATGAATGCAGCCAAAGCAGCAGCACTCAGAGCAGCGGCTGTCACACCATAGAGAGCAGCCAGGACTCCCAAAACCCATCCCATCTGAAGCGCCACCACAGGGATGCAGATGATCTTCGAGAGTCAGACATCCTTAGTGATGACGACGACTTCTGCCAGACTGTTAAGAAGGAAACTCCTACTGTGGACATTGAAGAGCAGTTCCAGAGACTGACAATTTCTGATGATCCAGACAACGAACAGAAGCTACCCACTCAGACTGATGCTAAAAAAAAACAGATGAGTTGGAGGCGCATCCCAGGCTTGTACGTGCACATTTCTGCCCCATAAAACGAAAGGGCAATAGCACAAGAAAGAAACCGGGGATTCTCTTGGCTATGCAGGAGCACAGCCAGTCTCTGGACAGTCAGTCTGATGGGGCAAGTGTGGATCTCAACTCCATTCTGGAGCGGGAGTTCAGTGTTCAGAGCTTAGCCTCTGTTGTTAATGAGGACTGCTTTTATGAACCAGTGGAGAACCATGGAAAATCAGAGCTGCCTGCCCTCTGAATATCTGCAACTTTTACATATTGGTCAGATCCACAGGGAGGTTTACTTGAGCTAAACAAGTTATTTTCTTCTTAAAGGGCACCTTGCCTTTCTTCGAAAAGAAAATAGCAATTAACAAGAACGTGCAGGAAATAAAAACTAAATATTTTGTTCTGTGCACTAAAGGACATATTTTGCCTCAAATTAGTTTTAAGGTATCTTAAGTTAATTTTGTATACCAGAATGAGTGTTTCTTTAATTTATTGTGGTTGACTAACACTAGATAAATCAAGCACATTGGTCTGTATAGTACTTAGCTTTTCTCTTTTGAGCAGGTTTCAAAATTCTAGCATCTCCAACCAAGATTAAAAATGAATCTTAATATTTTTTACTGTAAATTATATAGGGGAAAGATGAGCATTGAGTTTTGTACATTTCATGGTAAAATACTATCTTTGTCATTGTAAAGGCATTTTGTGTTTTAGATGGAGTTAAATTATTTTTTTCAGATGTTTAGCATACCTACAGATCACTGTCAAATGAGCATCTTAGTGCAGCTGTCTTTTCATGTTTTACTGTTTACTTGGTTTATAAAAAAAAACTTGTACTGTAACCTTTTTTATTTTGTTGTATTTTCATTTTATTTGTAAATTGTACAGTAAAAAGAGCGTTATACCTTTAAAGATCAGTAGGCCAGATCCTTGATTGATGCAGTTTTAATATACCTTCCTTTCTTTTAATTTTTCTGTTGTAAATTTTGTGCATATGGGATTAGTTAGAAAAGGGGTGGCAGAAATAAAAGGGGAGATGGCCATCAAGGTCAGTGCAGGGTAGATCTTACTTCGAGAGGGCTCTTGCAGTAGGTAATCACCTTGAGGACTGCGCCCCTGGCATCAGGACCACACAGAAACTTTAGCCAGCAGTATCTGGCGGGGGACCGCCCACCCGATGTCATGTGATGGACATCAGCATGACACTATATAGTGAGTGGTCCCCATGCCCGCCTTCCAGTTCTTTCCCGCCATTGACCTGAGCACGTCGGATTGCACGGAGATCGTACGCTGCAGTTTGACCGCTTTCTTCGGATGAGTATCCGTTCTCTTCTTCTGAGTGTTTTGATTTTTGTGCATGTTGTCGTCATCTTCTGTCAAGCTACATAAAAAATAAGTGTGCTTCGTGTGGTGCACAGCTCTGCACAAAGACTCTCATTCTCTCTCTGTCTCTTCTGCCTAGGCCCAGAGCACAAGGTCGAGGACTGTGAAGCCTGTTCCAGCTTCAACCAGGTCACACAGAAGCGTCACCAGCAGGCCCTCGAGGCTCATTTACTAAAACAAAAAATGTCCATGATGGAAAAACAGCTCCAGAAACTCCAAAGCACTTCCTCCGCTCCAACCGACTCCTCCACGCATAAGAAGAAGAGGGCCAAAGAGAAACATTGTGACCAGGATAGGTCCCCCTGTCACCCGTGGCCATCCTCTGGTGAGCGGTGGTCTTCTTTCTCTGGGAATCAGCTGCCGCATTCAAGCCTGTCCTGCCCCAGGAGCAGTTCTTGGAACCCCTCCGCGCCACTGGTCATAGTGGCCGCGGGTGCCTCGGCTACATCCGAGGCATTCGCCGCTCTTACGCCCCTTTCCACCAGTGGGTCTGAGTTGCCTGGTGGGGCCAAAAGCCGCTCATTGGATCTCAGGATGAACGCCCGACCCAGGCTGTGATGTCTGCCCGACTGATCTGGCATCAGGGTCTGGTGAGAGCCCCGACGATGCCCAGTTGCTGGATCAAGCACAGCTTTCCCTGGTTGGGTCCCCCCATCGGGCCACCCTCTCCTCCCCTGTGGAACAGCTTCCTCCGCTTTCACTGGACAGTGCGAGTGTGGAGGATGGGGTCATCCGTCACGTGATGCTGCTCCCAGTTCACCTTCTGATTTGACATTGGATGTCCCAGTTATACCTCTGGGTCCCCTCAAGCCATATTTTCCAACTGAGACACCAGTACCAGTGCCTGGTCTACCTCCTGATGGACCGGCATTTGACCCGTGTTTTTCAGGTCTGTTGGGGTCGGGTTTTTGGCCCCCTCAGGGTCCTCCAGGCTTTTGGCACCACCGTCGGGACCTCTGTCAGGCTACCTGCCATCAGGTTACCAGACGCCTCATTTTCCATCATACAATCCACCCGGGCTACCCACAGTCAGGATACCAGACGCCGGGATATTCTCCCCTGTATCACCCACTAGGTTGCCCGGTGCCCGCTTACCATACGCTGGGCTACCTGACATCGGGTTTTCCTACAGGATACCCACTAGTCTGTCATCCTCCCCCACCTCAGGCAAACTTCTGGGCTATATTACAGTCTTGGTGGTCAGAAACCAAGGCCCAGCTCGTGTCAGAGCTGGATAGCTGCCACCCCCCTTGGGAAGTTCCCCGCGGGGTCTGGCGGATCAACCACCCAGGCCTGCTTCTACACAGGACACACACCAGCCAACATCGGGCCAACAGAAAGAGCCTTCATCAGGGTGGATGCCGGGTCAAGTTTCCTCTGATACCCAAGAACCTTCCTGCCCTGACGTCTGGTCCTCGCACTTGGATCTGGACTCCGATTCAGACTCCTCTCCTCTCCTTTCTCTGCATCAAGGTTCAAGACTCCTCCCACAGAGGACTCTTGGCCTAAGGAGTCACCTGAATCCCCGTCTGAGGAACCTTCCTTTGCAGACCTTCTGAAGATCACGGAGGTCTATGAGTGGAAATCTGATGCTCAGGATCCTAAGTGCCAAAGTCTGGCGGAGCATTTGGACATGCAGAAGGGAGCTACTCCTTCTCCTTGGTTGGAGCCACATGAGGACCTGGCATCCACCATTTGGATGATGCTGTTTTCCATTCCGGTGGCAGCCAAAAAAGCTGACCAGACGTATCGGACACCTGAGGGGAAAATCACCTTAGCATCCATCCCAAGACAGACTCGGTAGTCATCGCAGTAGCCCATGACTGGTCATCTAAGCCGAGGCACATAAGCGCATCTCCTCCTGATAAGGAGTCAAGACAGCTGGACCAATTTGGGAGTAAGCTTTTTCTTCCTCAACGTTGGGCATACGTGCCTTGAACTATGTAGTCCATATGTTGGTGTACCAAAAATCTCCTTTTAGTCAGCTGGAGCTGGCTATAGAAGCTCTGCCCTATTCCAAATCTTAAGACAGTCCCTGCGGACTCCATTAGGTCCGCCATGGTTGCCTGTCGGTATTCGTTAAGGGCCACCTATGATGCCATGGACTTTTCAGCTAGGGGCGGTTAGCTTCAGGAGGTTTTCCTGGCTTAGGGTTTCGGGACTGGTGCCAGACGTTCAGGTGGCCATCCAGGATACTCCCTTTAGGGGCTCCGTCCTCTTTGGCGGTGATGCCCAAGACATTATCACCAGCCTGCAAGACAAGGGCAAGGCCCTAAGTCAGTCCACACAATGTACCGGCCTAAATTTCTGGTCAAAAAGCCTTTTTGTCGCCAAGCGAAGCGGCAGACAAAGCAGCAGCAGATGGCCAGACGTCAGCCTAAACGTCGGGCTCCATCGGCTACAGCCACCCCTCCTGCAAAAGCCCAAAGCACCTGCAGCGCGGCCTTCCCCACCCACCCCCTCACTTGACTCACAGTACGCCCTCCCACCTCCCTGTCCCCAGGAAGAACCAGTGGGCGGTAGGTTCGCCAGTCATCTGCCGGGATAGCGGGCAGTCACTACCGACTTGTGGGTCCTTCAGTTGGTCAGGCAGGGCTACACACTGGAGTTTCTAGAGAAACCTCCAGGAGTGCCCCCCTATCTGAAGGTGCACATTCCCTTCTTAAGGGAAGAAATCGAGGCTCTGTCATAAAAGAGAGCAATAGAGACCGTTCCATCCAACCAGGTAGGAGAGGGGTATTATTCCCACTTCTCCTTGGTTCCAAAAAAGACTGGAGACTTGCATCCCATTTTGGAACTCAGCACTTTATTTTTTATTTTTTTATTTTTTTTACTTTATTTATGCACCGGTTCTCCAAGGCATTCCTCGGAGGTGCCCACGCAATCTTACCCCTACTACTCCCCGCCGTGATCATCCACACCGGTTCACCCTTCCTTCGAGGGACTTCCCAGCACTCCGAATCACCCCCCCGAGCAGGGCCCACCCTCTCTCGGTGGCTCTATCTGAAATTAGAGGGTCCATCCCTCTAGGAATTCGGCCGTGGATCTCTGCTGTGGTCTGGCCCGGCATTGGGGATGAGAGGGAGATCCCTGGGGCCCTCGTTATCTTCTCGTCGAGCCAGAGGTTTTCGCTTATTGATAGCTGTCTCCACTGGAGCCCGGCCAGCAAGGCAATGTAGTGCCATGGTTCCACCCCAAGCATACGCCGCTACATTCGGCAACCCCCCTGAAGCTGCCAGAGGTTGATCCATGAGCAATCCCTCCCCCCGGGGAAGAGAGAGCAGTCCTCTGGATGCTCGATCTCTTCCCACCCTTGTTGACCCCCAGTGGCCTGGGCTCCCGAACCCGGGTTGCCAGCGTGGTGCGAGGTGTGGTGTCCAGCGCCTCAACCCTCAGCACCACCGGGCCGGCTGGACCTCAGCACTCTAAATCTGTACATAAGAGTACAAATGATTTTGGATGCTAACCCTCCCAGATCTGCTGACCCTCCTGCATGAGGGTCAGTGACTCTGTGTCCTGGATATGCAGGATGTCTATCAGCATATCCCAATTTTTCAGGCCTGTCGCTGCTACTTCCGGTTCGCCTTTCAGGGGGAGCATTACCAGTTCAGAGCCCTCCCCTTTGGCCTGTCCTCGAGTATTCACCAAGTGCCTGGCGGTAGTGGTGGTGGCCCTGCAGAGCCAGGACCACTGTGTGTTCCCCTACCTTGATGCCTGGCTGTTGTCAGCCCCATCAAGGGAGCAGCTCGAGGTTTTCCCTCTCAGCTACCCTGAATCTCTTTGCACAGGTTGGGATCACTGTCAACCTCCCCAAATCCCAACTTGCCCCTTCCCAGCTCCTCCAATTCATTGCAGCAGTGATGGATACTATCCAGGGTATGGCTTTCCTTCCTTTAGACAGGGGGAACTTAAGAGGCAGGCTCGGCTGGTATCCTCCAGCAGGCGGGTCCCGGCCAGGTTGATTCTTCGATTGCTCAGCCTTATGGCAGCAGCCATCCCCACTGTTCCTCTAGCCAGGCTCCACATGCGAATTTCACAGTGGACGCTCAGAGCACAGTGGGATGAGAGGTTTGATGACCTGGACCACGTGGTCATGGTCTCCAGTTCAATGTAGCGAGATCTTCTATGGTGGTAAGATCTCCACAACCTCATCAAAAGGGTCATCTTCCAGTTCCCTCCTCCCATCCAGACCCTGACCACAGATGCATCTGGGATGGGCTGGGGAAGCTCACTTTGGGAGCCACAGAATTCAAGGACTGTGGTCTCCATCAGAGCTCTTTCTGCACATAAATGTGTTGGAGATGAGGGCGGTGCTGTATGCCCTTTAGGCCTTTCAGCATTTGCTCCACCAGGGAACACTATTGACCTAGTCAGACAATATGTGTGTGGTCTGGTATCTCAGCAAGCAGGGGGGCACGCTCTCATTTCCCCTCTGCAGGGAGGCAATGCGGGTTTGGAATTGGGCAGTTCTACATCAAATTCACCTCATGGCTGTTCACGTTCTGGGCATGCAAAACGTCCTAGTGGACAGTCTCAGCCACACCAGAGTAAGAGCACACGAGTGGGAGCTCAAGCAGGAGGTGGCTGACCACATTTTAGACCTGTGGGGTCAGCTGGACCTGGATCTGTTCGCCTCCCCATACAATGCAAAACTACCCAGGTTTTTCTTGCTAGCTCCCAGGCATGGTGTTTTTTAGTGAGATGCGCTCTCTCTTGCTCTGCTGGACAGGGAGTTTTTTTTTTTATGCCTTCCCTCCCTTTCCAGTTCTGCAGAGGGTGCTGTTCAAGCTTCAAGTGGAGGGGGCTCACATGGTTCTGATTGCCCCATATTGGCGTCGCCAAGTCTGGTTTCCACTTCTGCAGCAGCTAGCCTTGGAACCTCCGGTTCCCTTGGTCCTCTGTCACAATCTCCTGCCTCAGGAGAGGGGCACGCTGGTCCATCCAGGACTGAAATCCCTTTACCTTCATGCGTGGCACCTTAGAACATAGCTGCGTCACGATTTGGAACTTCCTCCAGAGTGGCTTGGGTCCAGGTAGAGGTTAGAAAGTCTTCTACAAAGATGACATATGCCATGAAGTGGAAGCGTTTCTCCATTTCGGCCTGCCTTGAAGGGTTGGGACCCTTTTTTTGTGCCCGGTTCGTCAAGTCATGGAGTATCTCCTGCATCTGTATGGCCCTGCATCTGTATGACCTGGGCCTGAGTTACTCTTCCCTGAAGGTTCACCTGTTGGCTGTTTCTGCCTACCACACCTTGGTGGAAGGTAAAACCATAGCTCAACTGGAGGTTTCCAAAATCTTTCTGAGAGGAATCATCCATCTAAAACCCCCGGTGCACACCCTAGTGCCACCTTGGGACCTTAATTTTATTTTGGAAAAGCTGACCCTGCCTCCGTTCGAACTGGCTGGTTCCTGTGATATACGCTATTTATCTTGGAAAGCACTACTCTTAGTGGCTTCAGGCCCTGATGTGTAAGGAGCCTTATTTAATTTTTTCACAGAGACTGGGTGGCTCTGCATACCAATCCTCAGTTTTTACCAGAGGTGGTTTTTGAGTTTACGTTGAACCAGTCAATTCAACTGCCCGTGTACTACCCCGAGCATTGCATTGGGGGGGGGCGCAATTCTGCATACCTTAGACGTTCACAGAATCTTGCGTTATTACACCAATAGAACCAGGTCTGTCCGGAAAACGGACCAACTTTTTGTTTCTTTTGCACTCAAGAGAGTTTCCGGGATGGCCTGGTGGCAGTGAGGGTTGAGGCGCTGACGCCACACCTCGCGCCACACTGGCGACCCAGGTTCCGGGATGGACTCGGGGAGCCAGAGCTCGGCGGGGGGGAGGATGGAGCATCTGGAGGACTGCTTTCCTCTCTCTGGGAGGGATCCAGGGGCTGCTCGGTGTCCTGGCAACCCTCGATGGAGACCGGGGGTACTGCAGGATCACCAGCCAGCTCAGAAGGGGCGGGAGTGCAACAGACAGCATGACAGCCGTGCATGGACGGGACGTCATTGCACGCCGCACACCTAGGGGGCAACTACCATGCAGAAAATCCTCATCCACGGGGATAGACGATGGCACCACTACCTTCGTAGCCACACTACAACTGCCAGTCATTGTCCGGGCTGAGCCCAGCCTGGCATGCCTAATTCTAGATAGAGCAGCCTGAGTGGAAAGGGTGGCCCTATCTCAGGGGGTATGTATGTATTTTTTTTTTTTTTTTTTGCCACGGTGCCAGATCTCCAAGAGCTCAGCCCCAGAGGACCCTTATAAGAATAAATGGCCCCCCCCTTAGGGTGAGAGAACAATTTCCAGTGGCAAGCAGTTTTTTTTTTAATACAATTTTTATTGAATGAAGCACAATTGAACAATCATATCCAATACCATCTTTGAAGACATAAATAAGCCAACTGTACATTATACAGTACCTTATAGAGGCTACAGAGTCGATCATTCAGTGATGTCTAAATTCTTTAAACATTTTCTTAATAGACTACAGATGTTTCTGTAGAACAAAGTTCCAACTGCAAAGGTTCCCAAGGGAAAAATAAAGTTCCAAACATAACCCCTGGCCCCTCCCCCCAGTGGGAGCAGCACTTCCTCTAAACCCCGCTGAGAGACTCTGGGAATAAAAGCAGAATCTATCTGGGTCATATACAATACCTATTTTTGCCATTTTATGTTAAAAACTCCCAGTTTTTCATGGAGGCCAGCAGACAGTTTTTCCAGTTGGTACATATCCATTACTACTGACCTCCAGTCAACAACTGACGGGATAATAGGGGTCATTCACCTTCGAGTGATGGCTTTTTTGGCCACCAGGATGTACGATGGCAATAAGGTTTTTTGCCAAGAGGGATGATTTTGGGGCATTTGGGGCACAGCTGCAAGGGAGTCTGAGCTGGACATAATTGTCCACCTAGGGACAAATGACTTGGCTCATCATGAGATTAGAGCAGTGCAGGAGGACACTGCAGAGTTGGGGAGGGGCCTAAGACAAGTAGCACACACAGTATCCTTCTCAGAGGTGCTGCCTGTCAAAGGCATGGGGGAGGCGAGGGTAATTAGCACCATGCAGTTTAATGAGTGGTTGAAAAAATGGTGCGGAGCACAGGGGTTTGGCTTCATTGGGGACTGGGGTTCCACCTGGAGGGACACCAGCCTATACTGGCAGGATGGTCTGCATCTGTCCAGGAAGGAACAAGTCTTTTGAGCAATCGGTTTAAATGCTTCATTGGCAAGCTTTTAAACTAGTCAAAGGGGGAGGCACTGACAAGCAGCAGGAAAATCCCAGCCTCTCCCTACAAAACGGTACTAAATGAGAAAAAGACCGAGGTAGAACGGTCAGTGGGGGATGCTGCAACAGAAGGTAAAGCCATCAAAAAATGGAGAGCATTGAGTACCAATGCCCGTAGTCTGGGTAACAAGCTTCCTGAATTAGTGGCCTTGATGGAGGAGGAACATCTGGATATCGTGGCAGTCACAGAAACATGGTACACACAAAACCATGACTGGGACGTAAACATACCAGGATACACTATCTACAGGAGGGACAGGGAGGGTAAAAGAGGAGGAGGAGTAGCTCTTTACATAAGGGAAGGAATAAAAGCAACAGAACAAAAGGGTAAACAGGGAGGAGAAGAAGCACTCTGGGTAAATTTGGAGACAGGCAATGGCACCACAATCCGCACGGGTTGTATACAGACCCCCCTTCTCGGGAAGGAAATGATAGAAAGTATACTTAGAATGGCAGAAAAAGGGGAGATATTGCTGATGGGTGATCTGAATATGCCAGATGTTAACTGGAGTGCAGTTGCAGCTGCCACTTCGAAGAGTGGAGTTATTCTAGATGCCCTACAGGGGGGCATGCCTTAGACAACTAGTATTGGAGCCCACTCGAGAGGGAGCAATATTAGACTTGCTTCTCTCAAATGGAGATGGAGAGAGGATCACAGATGTAGAAGTGGGTAGCCATCTGGGAACTAGCGACCATCGAACAGTATGGTTCACAATAAACACAGCAATAGAGTCAAGCCATACAAAGACAAAAGTACTGGACTTTAGGAGGGCTGACTTTGCCAAAATGGGTGAGTTCCTAAGAAATGCACTAGCAAATGGGCAGGAAGGAGGGGTGGAAGAACAATGGGGAATAATAAAAACTGCCATCACAGAGGTAACGAGCCTTTGTGTGAAGCAAATAAAACAAAACGATGTAAGAAATCACTATGGTTCTCAAAGGAAGTGGCAGTGAAGGTTCAAGAGAAAAAGAAAGCATTCAGGAAGTACAAGGAATCGCAGAAGGAGCAGGACAGAGAACTGTATCAGTTAAAGCAAAAGGAGGCTGGGAAGGCAGAACAGCAAAGGCCCAAACCGAGGAAAAGATAGCCAACTCAGTTAAGAAGGGGGATAAAACCTTTTATAGGTACATCAGGGAGCGAAGGAAGAGCAAGGGAGGGATAGTGAGGCTTAATAAAGGGGAGGGAGTGTGGGCAGAGGGAGACTGTGAAAAGGCAGAGATACTAAACAAATATTTTTGCTCAGTATTTACAAATGAGGGGAGTGCATAAAACAAACAGTAGAAACACTCTGGATACAGAAGTTGATACCAGCCCATTTACAGAAGAAAGGGTTCTGAAAGAACTCTTAAAACTGAAGGTGGACAAAGCAATGGGGCCTGATGGATTCATCCCAGAATTTAAAAGAACTAAGGGTAGAACTAGTGACGCCACTGACTACCTTTTTAACAAATCATGGGAGGATGGGGTGGTACCCGAGGACTGGAGGAGGGCAAATGTGATTCCCCTTCACAAAGTGGGAGCAAGGCAGAAGCAGGAAACTACAGACCTGTTAGTTTAACCTCAGTGATAGGGAAAATGATGGAATCACTTCTGAAGGAAAGAATTGTTGAGTATCTAGAGGCCAGAGGCACAGGACCCTAGGCAGCATGGATTCACAGCGGGAAGGTCATGCCAGACGAATCTGATAGATTTCTTTGACTGGGTGACCAAAGTAGTAGATCAGGGAGGGGCTGTGGACATGGCCTACCTAGACTTTAGCAAGGCATTTGACACAGTCCCACACAAATGATTAATATACAAGTTAGCCAGCCTGGGAGTGGGTCCCAAGATGACAGCCTGGGTAAAGAATTGACTGGAGACTAGGACACAGAGAGTAATAGTAAATGGAGTCCACTCAGAAGAAAGGAAGGTTACTAGTGAGGTACCGCAGGGTTCAGTATTAGGACCGGTCCTCTTCAATGTCTTTATAGGCTACATTGCAGAAGGACTGGAAGGAAAGTATGTCTCTTTGCAGATGACACAAAGATCTGCAACAGAGTTGATGCACAGGGTGGGGTGGAAAGGATGGAAGGGACTTGGCAAGGTTAGAGGAATGGTCAAATGTATGGCAGCTTAGATTCAATGCTAAGAACTGCAAGGTAATGCACCTGGGAAACAAAAACCCAGGGGAAGAGTACACAATGGGGTGAGATACTAACAACAACAAAAATGGAAACGGACCTGGGGGTGGTCATATCAGATGACCTAAAGGTGGGCAAGCAATGTGAGAGGGCAGCAAGGAGGGCTGGGGGGATACTGGGATGCATAGGGAGAGGCATCACCAGTAGAAAACAGGAAGTTATTATCCCTCTGTACAGACAGCTGGTGAGACCCCATCTGGGGTACTGTGTGCAGTTCTGGAGACCCAATCTCCCTAAGACATAGACAGGATGGAAGCTGTCCAGAGGAGGAGACTCTAAAATGGTGCAGGTCTGCACCGAAGACATATGAAGAGAGACAAAGGAGCTTAATATGTATAGCCTCGAGGAAAGGAGGGAGAGGGGGGACATGATAGAAACGTTCAAGTACCTCAAGGGAATCAACAAAGTCCAAGAGGGTAGCATCCTTCAAAAAAAGGTGTACAAGAACAAGAGGGCACAATTTGAAGATAGAGGGGGGGTGCCGCTCAGAGGTAATTTAAGGAAGTATTTTTTCACAGAGAGGGTTGTGGATGCATGGAATAGCCTTCCGGAGGAGGTTGTGGAGTTAAATCGGTGGAATTCAAGCATGCATGGGACAGTCATAAGGCAATTCTAGGGGGTGGGGGTAGGAAGAAGTAGGCTGCTGGTTAACTAGGATCTGCAGCTTATCCAGTAGGTAGGGAAATGGGCAGACTGGGTGGGCCAAGCGGTCCTTATCTGCCGTCAAATTCTATGTTTCTATAATCATTAGTAGCACCATTTCCACTGATAATGCTATTAGATCCCCACAGCATTCCTGCAATTCCTCCTGCAGAGTGTACCAGAAAGGGGTTAACAATGGACACAACCAAAATACATGACCCAGATCTGCCACCTGACATCTACATCCCCTCCAGCAAATCCCATATGACGGTGGCAATTATTTTATAAGCACTGCCGGTGATCTAAAATACCTGTAGCGGCATTTCAAAGCATATTCCCTCCAAATAGAGGAAAGAGTGTGGATTTCAACCAAGTTTCAAATGGCACCATAAGCCCCAGATTCTTGTTCCAACTACCTAAGAGCGATTGGGTTGAATCCCCCAATACTTCCCTGAGGACTCGATATAACTGGCCTATTAGGTGTCCCCACATATTACTAGTACAATCTATTAACATTGCCAATAGAGGAGTTTTGCGATTAGGTAACTTAGCCTAGGAATGACACTGATGTATGTAATCCCTTACTTGCAAGTATCTGTAATGATCTCTGTTCACTATACCACTCTGTGCAGTGTTTCAAATGAACTTATACCTGTAGGTGATAAGAACTGGTAAATGTACTGCAATCCCAACCTTCGCCAGTTTTTAAAAGTAAGATCAGTGTAAGAGGGTCTAAAATGTTCGTCTGCCGACACTAATCGGCAATAATTAAAAATATCCTCAAACTTTGGATGATATTTCATCTGGTTCCATACCCACAATATACTAGAGGCAAATTTCGTAAAAAGGCGTAGCTGTGGGAATTTTCCCCTAGACACAAAAAGGATGGGTTCAAGGTCACGGAGATCATTTATAGTAAATTCAGCGTCCTTCCATGGGGCCCTATGTGCTGGATCTAGCCACAGATATAGCAGCTTAAGAAAAGCAGCCCTTGCATACAGCTCCAGATTAGGCAAATTAACTCCTCCCTGGGCTAGGGGTAACTGGAGGATGGCTAGACGGACCCTGGGATGTTGTCCACCCCATATAAAATGTAAAATTTTAGAGATTAGAGCAGTAGTTGCTGACACTGTGTGATATACTATTTTGCTTATGAAACTGATAAAAACTGTGAAACTGATTTAGAACTGTATTGAACTGAATGCTGTCCTGAGAGGGGTGCCTTCTTGCTTAAAGGCAAACTCTTCAGCAGTGTACCATTGCATCTTGGGACATTGGAGGACTCTGTCCTACCACTACTTCCTGGTCCTGTGTTTTGGCACCTTCACAGGCTATTTTATTTAGCTAATCAGCCTCTTTGCAGGTTAAAATACTGAATTACAACAATCAAAAGCCTTCTTAAAGGCTGTTTTAAAGCATTTGGGGCATAAATACAACATTGCGAAACCGGAAGTAGCGCTGCAACACACTTCCGGTTTCTGACACCTTAAAACGCTCGCATTTTGAGCGGGCACCAGATTAGAGCCGTAGTTGCTGACACTGTGTGATATACTATTTTGCTTATGAAACTGATAAAAACTGTGAAACTGATTTAGAACTGTATTGAACTGAATGCTGTCCTGAGAGGGGTGCCTTCTTGCTTAAAGGCAAACTCTTCAGCAGTGTCCCATTGCATCTTGGGACATTGGAGGACTCTGTCCTACCACTACTTTCTGGTCCTGTGTTTTGGCACCTTCACAGGCTATTTTTTAGCTAATCAGCCTCTTTGCAGGCTAAAATACTGAACTACAACAATCAAAAGCCTTCTTAAAGGCTGTTTTAAAGCATTTGGGGCATAAATACAACATCGCGAAACCGGAAATAGCGCTGCAACGCACTTCCGGTTTCTGACACTATAAAAGCACTTCGCATTAGCGGCGTCTTATACGATACCCAGCGGCGGGAACACGGCGATGGCCGGTAGCGTGTCTTCCGTGTCTCCCGGGCAAACGGGCAGAGGGACTATAACATTAGGACTGACTCGGGTAATATCACTCATCTCATTGTTAATCGTTTGATTTTTTTCACTCAGAATGCTGTCCTAGGACTAACATTAGTTTAAACACCACAATGAAGAAAGCTGCTAAAATGTGTTCATCCTGTCTCATGTATACCTCAGGGAAACAGACTCCTAGTTTTGTCTGCGATAGATGTTTACTAGTAGAAAAACTTCAGGACGAAATTAAACGTCTGCTACCTAAAGATAACTTGCAAAATGAAATTAAAGCACTTGAGGAATACATAGACCAAATGTCTCTCTTAGTTGAAAATAATGCATCTGTCACTCAAATTCCTGAAGATTCACCACACCCTGATAAATCATTAAATAAATACACTTTTACTAACCTAGCAGAGTCACCAGTCATTTCCTCTACTCCCTCAAATTGCAAACCTGACAAAAGCTGGTTTAAAGTTCCCCATAAAAAGCATACAACAAAAAACAAACACTTATGTATAGATAACCAGGAGTTGGCCCTGCATAACTCGTTTGAAGTTTTAAACTCTGAAACAACTGACAGATATAGGTTAGATAATATAAATACTCCCTCAGACACATCAATTTCCTCTCTATCCCAACACGACAAACAAAATTCTCATTCAAACCAACAATCAAAAAACAAACTATTTGCCAAAACCAATGTAGTAACAAAAGAAACATCTCCCCCGGGCAAAATAGAAACTAAACAAAAGCAGGTTATTGTACTCGGAGATTCTATAATCAAATATCTTGATCGACCAATATGTAACCCAGGCAAATATCAGAGAATGTGTTCAAGCTTCAGAGGGGCCAAAGTAGCAGACATAACAAGAATGGCAAAACCAATATTGGCCAAGGCAGGCAAAAATCCCTTAGTGATAATCCACGCAGGTACTAATGACATCAAAGATTCAAACCTTATACAAATCAAACAGGATTTTGTAGCACTGAATAACATACTGAGTGAACATGGTTGCTCAGTATGCATCTCAGAAGTGCTACCTATCCCTAGAGCCACAGGATATATCACTACAAAAACTAAAGCTTTAAACAAGTGGCTGCGAAAATGGTGCTATAAACAAGACATCAGGTGCCTAACGCACTGGGAAGAATTTGAGAATAGGCCATCGCTGTATTGTTGGGACGGGTTACACCTCAGTAGAAGAGGGAGTACTATACTGGGACAAAAAATGAACGCCTACATAAATACTCATTTAAACTAATAAATGGGGAGTCTGGGATCTCATCCCATCCTCTAGCTAATAATGCAAATTCATCACCAAATCTCAACTTTAATATCCTCACTTTTAATGCTAGATCAATGACTATTCCCAAATAGGCTGAACTAGAAATACTATCGCACACTCTAGAATTAGCAATTATTGCTATAACTGAAACCTGGGGAAACACAGAAAAAATCTGGACAAGAGAATTGCCTGACTATAAACATTTTTACAAACATAGAGACAACACAAAAAGAGGAGGAGGGGTTAGTTTATATATAAGAAACGACATAAAATCTTACCAAAAAGACACTGATCCCTGTTTAGAAACTGTTTGGGCATACATTCAAGTTACTTGTTCACATAAAATTCTGATTGGAACCTGTTATAGACCACCAGCCTCAGATTTAAACACCACCAGGTTGTTAGCTGAAGAAATACAGCAATTTGCTGATAAAAACAATGTATTAATATTAGGAGATTTCAACCTACCAACTATTAACTGGAATTTATTATCTGGAATAAACCAGTACGACAAACAATTTCTATCTGCTATAACTGATCAAGGCTTAAAACAGATGGTAAGGGAGCCAACTAGGGAAAATAATATATTGGACCTTGTTATTACCAACTTAGAAACCCCAACATCTGATATTACAATTTTACCACCAATAGGAAACAGCGACCATATGTCTATATATTTTTTCAATCCAGCTACCCTCACAACCCAAAATAAACAATATTAAAATTAAACAATATCACAAAGCAAACTTTGACCTTATTAAACAAGATTTGGGGAAAACTAACTGGGAACAGATTCTCTCCCCCCCCCCAAAAACGAATGAAGCATGGGAAACAATAAAACAAAAAATATTACAACTTGACAAACAATATATCCCTGAGAGACTTAAATACAACAATAAAGGAAAAATCCCACAATGGTTCAATAAACATATAAAAACTTTAATAACTCGTAAGAAAAAACTTTTCTTTAAACTTAAAAAAACACCAGTATCACAAATAAGTAAAACATTAACATCCTAGAGACAGTCAAAATATTAAAAAAGCATATACAGTAACAGTAGCCAAACGTAACCTGGAATTTAAGATAGCACACACAAAGGACTCCCATAAAGCTCTATACTCCTATTTAAATGAAAAAAAGAACTGTAATAACCAAATTGGACCACTAGTTATAAACGCACATACCATCACTTCAGACATAGAAACAGCCACTGAACTAAATAACTATGTTTCAACTGTTTATACACATAAATCGGACCTTACTCCTATTACTGTACCCTCTATCACTGATATAAAAATAGAATTTCAGAAGAAGATGTCAGAAATGCACTAAACACCCTAAAAAAATACACAAGTCCAGGACCAGACAAAATTAGTTCTAGATTCTTAATAGAAACAAAAGATGTCATTATTCAACCATTAAAAATATTATTTAATAAATCTTTGAATGAATCATCAGTGCCAAATGAATGGCGTACCACAATAGTCACACCTATTTTCAAAAAAAAGGCTCTCACTCAAAAACTGAAAATTACAGACCCACAAGTCTTACATCCATTCCATGTAAACTTATGGAAAAGATTATCAAACTCAAAATAGAAGATGAACTAACAACATTAAATATAATTGACACATACCAGCACGGCTTTAAACAGGGTTTCTCATGTGTAACAAATCTCATCTCCTTCTATGAATACATCAGCTATCACTTGGACAATAGCATACCTATGGATGTCATACTACTTGATTACAGCAAGGCGTTTGACAAAGTTTCTCATTCCTTATTAATTAAAAAACTTATTAAAATAAGACTGTCATTCACATTAACTTCCTGGATTAATCAGTGGCTGAACAACAGAACACAGAGAGTCAGGGTCAATAATGTAATGTCCAGGGAAAGGGGAGTGAACAGCGGGGTCCCCCAGGGTTCTGTGCTTGGGTCGGTTCTCTTTAACTTGTTCATTGGAGATATGTATATATCAACAAATAATAAAATGGTCAAATTTGCTGACGACACCAAAATCGGGGGGAAAAGCTATCAATCAAATTAAAAATTCTGGTCTACAAACAGAACTACTACTAATTGAGCAATGGGCATGTATGAATGAGATGCACTTTAATGTTACTAAATGTGCAACTCTCCACCTGGGAAGAAATAACCCACTACAAACATATTATTTAAACAATATGGCTATTAAAACTTCTACCGTAGAAAAAGATCTAGGGATCCTGATCAATAACAAACTGTCTTCCACTTCACATTGTACCAAAATAGCTAATCAAGCAAACGCCACCCTCAGGAGGATTAGCAAAACATTCGTAAACAAAACTGAACAATGTTTACTGCCACTCTACAGATCTCATGTTAGACCATTTCTGGATTACTGTTCCCCCTTCTGGAGCCCTTATTTAATTTCCGATATTAATAAAATTGAAAGCATCCAACATAAAGCAACAAAGCTCATACCCCGCCTTTCTAAACTTAACTACACCACCAGATTAGAAAACACAGGTTTACTCACATTATCCCAAAGAAGACTTAGGGGGGATTTGTTACTATTATTCAAAATGACATGCAAATAGAGATCAGATGCAAAACTGTGGTCTCAAATACTCTACTAGAAAAACAGCAGCAAGACTGCATAACAGACAATTGGAGATTATGAGGGCCAAAACAAATAAAAGAATGAACTTTTTTACTATAAGAGCACCCAGAATCTGGAACAAATTACCGCAGGAAATAGTCGATTCTTCTAACATATTGTCTTTCAAAAACAAACTTGACGAATGGTTGATCAAATAGGGACCCATTAAATGATCCACAAATGTGGAGGACAGTCGTGATGGGCTAACTGCCTTCTTTTGTTCAATAACACCAAAGTACCAAAGTAAAATCATTCTGTTCCAGGAAGCGTTGTAAAAGCAGGAAGATGGTATTAGGATGGTCTGAAAAAGGTATAATAGTCGGGGCAAAATATTCATTCAAATGATTTCTACCTTTTGAAAAAAAGAGCCAGTTTACTCCATTTGGCAAATCATCTTGAATTGACACCGATAAGGGTTCATAATGTACTTCTGTCTATATTGTATACATCTTTAGTAATGTGCATACCCAGGTATTTAATTTTGGTACAGAGTTGCATTTTAGGGCTTCAGAAGCAGAAAGTTAAGTGTGAGGACCTCGATTTTAGATGCATTCAACTTAAATTCTGCCACCTTTTCAAATTTATTCAAGATGTCCCAGACGGCCGGCACTGATGTTTCAGGAGATAATACAGTCAGCAGGGCATCGTCTGCAAATAAAGAAACTTTATATTCAGTTTGCCCCAAGGGAATACACTCTATGCCCTCTTCTCTCTGTAGGGCTGTGGCGAGGAGCTCCATAAACAAGGCAAATAAAAGTGGGGAGAGGGGACACCTCTGCCTCATGCCCCATTGCAGAGAGACAGGGTGACGAGGAGTAATTTTGATAATATGCCTTCCGGCTATCATAGATGTTTTTAAGCCATATCTGAAAAGTGTCGGGGAACCGGAAGGCAGACAGTGTCCCAGATAAAATCCCAGGACACCCTGTCAAATGCCTTTTCAGCATCTAAATTTAGCAGAGCAGCTGGGATTTGTCTAGTGTGAATGTGTTCCGCCAACAGCAATACCCGGCATATATTATCCATTGTATTTCTGGACTTTATAAAACCCACCTGGTCTGGGTGTATCAGAGAAGGCCTAATACTTTCTAAGCGCGAGGCCCAGATAACCATGAAATTTTTTAATCAGAATTTAAAATGGAGATTGGTTAATAAGTGTCAGATATTTCTTTATTTGGCTTAGGTACAGCCACAATAAATGCATACACCCATGAGGGAGGAGGGCGCTCTTTGGACACCACCTCCTGATGTGTCTGTCACACAGCAAGAAGGAGTAACACACAACATTTTTTATACCATTCTGTGCTAAAGTCGTCTGGCTCGGACATTTCTGTGAACTTGCTGCCTGGATATGTCTAAGAATTTCATCTGCTCGAATAGGAGCCTCCAGGGTGTTTTGCTGTTCTTCCATAAGGTGGGGTAGGCCAGGTGGATTGAGAAAGAGTTGTCTTTCTTCCACTCTGGACGGGGCTCCGGTCCTATATAGTGTCTGACAGTAGTCCCTGAAAATGGCCCTGATCTCCTCTTGATACATCAACTGTTCGATTTGTGGATGTTTTACTTTTAGAATTATTGCCAATGTGCATTCTAATCCTGCGGGCTAGCCCCTCCTTCATAATTAGTTTTAAGTACATTAAAGCTTTTTGGACTTTTAAGTCCATTATTTTTTTAATTTCTTTTTGAGTTTCCCCTTATCTTCATTTGTACTTCCCTATCTCCTTGCCTATATAACATTTGACAGGACTGTAATTCCTACATTAAGTTTTCATACTTAGCCTCTAACTTTCGCCTTTTCTTCACTGAATATACTATTACGTCCCCTCTAATAACTGCATTTAGGGTATCCCAAATAACAGCTGTTGACACCTCTGCGGTATTATTATCCTGCAGTATCTGAGGGATCCGTTCATGGATGTAGGTATTGTATATGTAGACGTTGTAGGGAGGTGGGGATTGAGGGGGACTGTTTTGCGCATGCGCTGTGGGATGATCATGAGCAAATAGATCAAAGGATCGAGGTGGTCAAGTCCAGGAGACGTCCTGGAATAAATAGAGCATCTAGGAGAAGCCAGACGTGGTTGGTGCCTATTGCCAGGGAGGCCATCAGGTCAAGTGGCCAGGTGACCTCTGGGGCTGCATCACCCTCAATACCTCTGGCCCGGCAGTTTGTGTGGCATGTCGGTCAGGTCAGAAACAAGGCGGCTGTGATTGCCGCTCTTGCTTCTTTGGTCGACCTGGCGTGCATTACAGAGACCTGGGTGGGAGATGATGCTGGCCCTGTTTTTGGGGCTGCAGTCCCCCCAGGTTATACTGTGGTTCACTGCCCCAGATAAAATCGTAGATGTGGCGGTGTAGCTATTTATTTTAAATCAAATCTGGACTTCACCGTGCACCCGGTGGGAACCCCAGGTTCATTTGAATGTGTGGCTGTTCGTGGAGGACTTGGCGTTGGCTGCAGGATCCTCCTCATCTATCGCCCTCCTGGGCCGATGGGGGGGTTCCTGCAGGAATTCGCCGAGTTTGTTGCCGGCGAAACATTGGACTCCCCAAGATGTATCTTTCTTGGGGACTTCAATGTTTGGGCCGAGGATAAAAGTCAAAGGTGCGCCGATGAGTTACTGCAGAGTATGTCCCTTTTGGGGCTGGTGCAGTCTGTCGGCGTGCCTACTCATCGGGATGGCCACACATTGGACCTGGTGTTCTCACTGGGACTCGAGATCACTGATCTCGATATTGATCGAGTAGCTTGGTCCGATCATTGCACGGTGAAGTTCACATTTCTAAGGACATGGATATGTTGTTCATCCACACTCATTGGCAGGTATCCTTGCCGCTTTAAATCTTGCCGGAAGGTCTTCAAGCTTGCTCCTCCCACCCACCCGGTGGTATAACTCGCTCCGCCCCATGACGCCAGATCTTCCTTACCGCTTGGAAGCTCAGGTTCCCTCCTTAGCGCTCTGCGTTTGAGACTGGTTCTATTTCTCCGTTTTGGGTTAAAATAAATTTTGCGAAAAGACTTCTGTTCTTGATCCTCGCTGCTGCGATGGACAAATCGACTCGGTTTGGAGATGCCCATGCGGGCAGAAGATGTCCGGACGGATCCACACTCCATGTGTGTCTACTGCTTAGGCCTTGAGCACGACCCGCGGGCTTGCGACCTGTGCTCATCTTTCTCGGCCCTCGTCCTCGAGGACCGTGCTGCCCGATTGCAACTGGGCCGTCCGAGCGTTTCCTTCCGGTGAAGTCAAGGAGGCCCGGTTGGCGGTTTCATGGCGGGCGAGCTCGGCGGATCAGCTCGGCGGATGGTGGCCCTCGAAGAGGAGGCGGCGTGGCCGTATCTTCCTCGGCGGCATTTATCCCGCTCTCTCGGGTTCTTCCTCACGGCTTCTTTTAGGAGCTTTGTCTGTCCCCTCCACTAAGGGAGAAGGGCCTCGTCTGCTGGACCTTATTCTCGGTCCAAAAGAAGGACAGGGTAAGTTCCTCCGTCGGCGCTCTTGGGAGGCGGGAAAGGTCCTCTCCCGAGTCGCCGACCGTCGGCTTCGGTCACCGCTTTCGCTTCGCCACTGGCCTCACGGTGTCCCGCCAGGTCAGTTGACCGAGACTCCACCGACAAGTCGAGATTTTTCCGACCCGTTGGACGGGCTTGTCGCCTTTAGCAGCGAGATTCCCTCTCCCGGTTCCCCGGGAGGAGTTGGGATCCCGTGGGCTCCGCCTGTGCCTCGGTTCCGGAGCCCTCGGATGGACCATTCGAGCCGAAGGGAGTGCCGGTTCCGGCCGACACCTCCCCGCACCGACCTCGGAAATTCCGGGACTCTCGGTCTCGGTCTGGGACCTCTTGGCGGTCAGCCGATCCCACCGTCATGGGCGGTCTCGGCACAGCGGTAGCGATGCCGCCGCTCGTCCTCGTCCTCCTCCTCGACGAGGGAGGCTCGGCGTAAGTTCGTCGGCGGAGTACGAGGACCTCATGTTGCAACAGCTCCTCCTGGCCGGGAGTGGCCGACCTCCGCCTTCCCCGCCATTAAGTGACTGTCACGGGCGGCCGACACAACCCCTCGACTTATCCGAGGGCCTATACCCAGGCGGTTGTTCGGCCAAAACCAGCTGCTCCACCGATTCGGTGGAACCTCCGCCTCCACAGCCACCTGTTGGGGCTCCGACCAGGATTCTCGATTGGCTGGGTCTACCCATCGGCTGTCAGTTACCCTCACTCCCGACCGACCTCGGCGGGTGAAGGTGGCTCAGGCCAGAGGCAGCTCTTCGAGGACTCTTCCGGTCGAAGATGATTCCTCCCTTTTCTCCAGCGACTGGACTTGGAGTCTTCAGGAGGTCAGTCAATGGGCGATAGCCGTCGTCCTTCCTAGGACTGCCTGCTCATCTCGAGTCCACGGGATGGAGCTCGAACCCGTTCCAAGCGGGCCAGGTATCCCCTCACGGAGATTCTGGACCGAGGGATTCTCCGACGGAGGCCTTTCGGTGGCCGAGGCCATAGTGGGTCCGGCACTGGAGCTTTGGCAGCGCCCTGCTTCCTGCCCTGCGCTTCGGCCAGGATGGCCAGGAAGTATCGGTCCCACCGTTTTTATCCGGTTTTGAACACCCTCTGCTGAGGGGTTGGTTACCGACAGCGTTTTCGCGCGCCGGCAGCGCCAGGGATGTGGACAAACCTCCTGACAAGGAGTCCAAGAAATGGACTATGTCGGGCGAAAAGTCTACGCTCGTCCCTCTCGCGCCGTCGCCAGCCAGTCGGCCGTCCTCATGGCACATTTTCTCATGCCCTGTTGGACTCCTGGATGAGTCATCCCTCATCTTCCCGCCGATCTGCAGACTACGGTTAAGCAGGTGCGGGACCAGGGCAGTGGCCAAACAGCAGCTCCAGACTGCTTTGGATATAGGGGACTCATGTGCCAGATCGGTGGCAGCCGAGTGGCTATCGTCAGGGCTTGGCTGAGGATATCCACCTTTACCGGATACCCAGCACAAGTTGGCGGATGTTCCTTTTTGGGACTGACCTCTTGGCCCCTGGGGTGGAAGGTCACCTGCAGAGGATCGAGAGTCCAATGCTACCTTGGACTCGGTCTCTTCCGCTCAGAAGGACAAGGCCGCGAAGCCACAGCCTAAGCCCTTTGGTCCTTCTGTGTCCCCGAGCGCCCGGCCCAGCAACGTCAGGGCCAGCAGGCTCACCTATGGCATCCCAAACCCAAGCCGCGGCTTCCTCTAACAGAGGCAGGGAGGAAAAGGCCCAGGAGGTCCCTCGGCGGTCCCTCCTCCAAGCCTGCCCAGTGATGGGCTGAGGGTGTCGCCCCATTCCGTCGCCTTACCCTGGGTCCCCGTGGGGGACAGCTCCAGCACTTCCGTTCCGCCTGGTCCGCTGTTACCATGGACAGGTGGGTCTTGGAGGTGGTGGGAAGGGGCCTGCCTCTGGAATTCGAGCAGGCACCACCCTTCAGGAGCCGTGGCCCCGAGTGCAGGGGTCCCCAGCCTCACTGGCGGCTCGTCGAGCCGGCGTCCTCCTCCTCCAGAAGGAGGTGATAAGAGAGGTGGCGGACCCTCCTTCAGACCCAGGGTTTGTGTCCAGGTACTTCCTGGTTCCAAGCAGACGGGGGCTGGCGCCCATTTCGACCTCCACGACCTAAACAAGTTCCTTAGGTCTCGAACCTTCAGGATGGTCACTCTGGCTCAGATAATACCATCCTTGGACGCGCGCGTGGTTCTGCTCTCTGGACTTGCAGGCCGCGTTTTTCACGTCCCTATCCGTCCGTCTCACCAGAGATTCCTTCGCTTCGAGCGGAAGGATCCTTTTCGAGTTCCAAGCCATGCCCTTGGCTTGTCTCCAGCTCCCAGGGTCTTCACCAAATGCATGGCAGTGGTGACAGCATTCCTCTTGGCGCCGAGGGGTCGGGTGTACCCTTACCTGGACGACTGGCTGATAGCAGCTCCCTCCAGGAAGGAGGCGGGAGTGGTCAGAGATCTGGCCCTCAGGTCTGCTCTCAACTGGGCCTCCTTATCAAGCGAGGCCAAGTCGAATCAGAGCCAAAGCAGGTGATTCTATTCATCGGGCGCAGCTCGACTCTCTTCGAGCCAGAGCGCGGCTCCCGGCGGACAGGGCCGGGGTTCTTTCCTCCTTTGCCCGATCATTTCTGGTTGGGCAATTGCGCCCTGCCCGGGACTTCCTGCGCCTCCTGGGTCTCATGGCGGCCTGCACCAGCGTCGTCCGTTGGGCCCGCTGGAACATGCGTCCCCTTCAATGGGGACTGGCCAGCCAGTGGTCACAACGCTGCGATCCTTTGGACCAGCTTGTGTCGCTGACTCAGGGGATGTGGAACGCTCTCCAGTGGTGGACCGTTCCAGATCATTTGCAGGAGGGCATCCCGTTCGTCCGCCCGAGCGGCCGTCTCTCTATCGACCGATGCCTCTCTGATGGGTTGGGGTGCCCATCTGGGGAACACCGGGCTCATGGCCTCTGGTCCCCTGAGTCGATGCCACATCAACCTGCTGGAGCTCCGAGCGGTCCGCCTAGCTCTCACCGCCTTTGCTCCGTTCCTCCGGGGTCAAGTGGTCCGGTCAGGCGGACAATACCACGACCATGTTCTATCTAAACCGCCAGGGGCGGACCGCTCCATGCTTCTATGCAAGGAAGCTCTCCGCATTTGGTCACTCGTCGCAGCCTGGAGGTGGATCTCCTAGCCATTCATGTGGCAGGAGCCTCCAACACCCTGGCCGATGCCCTGAGCCGGATAGGGGCTGCATCCCACGAGTGGTCTCTCCTGCGGGTAGTACAGCATCTGTTCTCCCATTGGGGCACACCTCAGGTGGACCTGTTCGCCTCAGGGAGAGCCGAGAGCTGAGACTGTTCCATGCCCGCCCCCTCAGCAGGGCTCGCTGCAGGGGATGCCTTCTCGAGGCAGTGGACCCGGGCCTCTTTTGCCTTTCCCCATTTCCCTTGATCCACAAGGTGCTTCTCAAGGCGAGGAGGGACAAGGCGCAGGTGATTCTGATAGCCCCAGACTGGCCTCGCCAGTTCTGGTACCAGATCTCCTCAGTCTCAGCTCCAGGACTCTGCGCAGCTTCCAGCTCGCCGGACCTGCTCTCAGTCAATCAGGGAGGTGTTCCATCCGGACCTTCAATCTCTGCACCTGACGGCCTGGTTCCTGGCGGCTAGAAATTCCAGGCCTTGGGTCTTTCGATGAGTCCTCAATGTAGTTGAGGCGTCCCTGAAGAGTCGACCAGAAAATGCTATGCCTTCAAATGGAAAAGGTTTTCCATTTGGTGTCAGAGCAAGGGCTTGGACCCTTCCTCCTGTTCCTGCAAGCATCTTGGACTATTTATGGTCCCTTTCTAATCAAGGGCTTAGGTCAGCGACCCTAAGGGTGCACCTGGCAGCCATCTCTGCTTACGGGCGCGGGCGGGAAGCAGTCGGTGCAGGAGAAGGTGGTCTGGCGCTTTTCAAGGCCTTGATCACATTTCCTCAGTGCGGGAACCCCACCTCCGTGGGATCTACTGCTGGTACTGGCAAAGCTCATGGGCAAGCCATTCGAACCTATGCACAGGTGTGCTCTCTCTCACCTGTCGTGGAAGACCGCCTTCTTGGTGGCTATCACGTCAGCCAGAAGGATGGGAGAGCTCCAGGCGCTTTCCATCGAGTCTCCTTACCTGGTCTTCCACAGGGACAAGGTTGTCCTGCGCCCCACCGAAATTCCTTCCAAGGTGGTGTTGAGTTTCACCTTAACCAGGTGTTGACTCTGCGGTGTTCTACCCCAATCACACCTCGAGGCCGAATACAGGCTCCATACTTTGGACCCTAGAAGGGCGCTTATTATAAGGAGCGCACGGCTGAAATTGGGAGAGGTCAGCTGTTTGTCACCTACGCTGAAGCCGCACCTGGCAGACCTGCAGTCAAGCGGACGATAAGCAGGTGGGTCACTTCCCATAGATCTCTGCTATAAGTTGGCGGGCATGGAGCCTCCCAGAGGGATAAGAGCTCATTCCCCACCCATATACTGCTGCAACGTGGCTGCTTCCAGGGACGTCCCTATCCAGGAAATCTGCAGGGCTGCTACCTGGAAGTCAGCAAACACCTTCATTACCCATTACCACATCGACCTTGAGTCACGCCGGGATGCTGGTTTGGGGCCTCGGTTCTCAGTCTCTCTTTCCCAAGTAAGTATTGGGGTGTCGTCTTGCCTCCCTCCTCCCGGAGAACTGCTAGGAGTCTGCCAATGAGTGTGGATGAACAACATATCCATGTCCCTAGAAATACAGGTTACTCACCTGTAACAGGAGTTCTAGGAATGGTATATGTTGTTCATCCCTACGACTCCTCGACCTCCCGGCCCGACGCACAACCTGAGCTTCCAGCGGGCCAGATCTGGCGTCATGGGCGGAGCCGAGTTATATACCACCGGTGGGTGGAGGAGCAAGCTGAAGACCTTCCGGCAAGATTTAAGCGGCAAGGATACCTGCCAATGAGTGTGGATGAACAACATATACCATTCCTAGAACTCCTGTTACAGGTGAGTAACCTGTATTTACTGCTCCGTCATAATTTCTTCCCCTTCTGAGATATTTCGCTGCCGCCCGTTGAAAGATCTTACCCCTGAGGGTTATATGGCGGCAGTTGATTTATCAAGGGTGGGTGATGCATGCGTCGGAGCCGTTGACGCCGGGGTAGCTGCCTATAACGAGGTGCTATCTGGCGCCATTGACTACCTCGCACCTGTCCGTGTACGACCCAGAACTTCATGCCTGAGATCACCTTGGTATGATGGTGATCTCAGGGAAATGAAGAAGCTGGGTCGGAGATTAGAGCGTCGCTGGAGGAAATCCCGCCTGGGGCTGACAAACTGGTCCTGTGTGGACATTACGCATACCAGGAGGCAATCAACCAAAAGAAGACATTATTTTTGTCTCGGAGATTGCTGCTGGGAGAAGCCACCAGCCTCACTCTTCCGGACTGTTGACAGACTTCTTCATCCTTCCTGTCTTCAGCCGGAAGAGTTTCTCAATAAGGATTGTGAGGAATTTGCTCGGTTTTTCTCGGACAGGGTGTCTGCAATCCGGCGGGAGGTCTCCTCAGCCAGTAATACCATTGCTGTCAGTGGTCGTCAGTCGTGTTCAAAGAGCACTCTCTCTGAGTGGTGGGAGTTTAAGCCAGTGGAAGTTCGTGAGGTCATTGAGATAGCGGCCAACTTGAAGTATACCTTCTGTGAACTGGATCCTGTGCCAACGCGCTTCTTGATGAGGTGCATTGACACTGTTGGCCCGGTGTTTGCCCTGATTGTCCGGTGTTCCTTGAGTCAGGGTGTCTTTCCGGATGCCTTGAAGGAGGCTCTGGTGAGACCCCTTTTAAAGAAAGCTTCTCTGGACCCGGAGATTAGGGCAAATTACCGTCCTATCTCCAATCTTCCATTTCTGGGAAAGGTTGTTGAGAAGGTGGTATCACTTCAGTTGGGAGAGCATCTCATGACCCACGAGTTGTATGATCCCTTCCAGTCAGCCTTTCGGGCCAGGCATAGCACTGAAACTGCATTAGTTCGGGTGCAAAATGATCTCCTTAGGGCTAGAGATCGGGGGGAAAAGACAATTCTTGTCCTCCTTGATCTCTCCTCAGCATTTGATACTGTGGACCATTGTGTGTTGCTTCTCCGCCTGAGGGAGTTATGTGGACTCACCGGTATTGTCATCAAATGGTTTGAGTCATTTCTTACTAACAGGAGGCAGCGGGTTGTGATGGGTAATTTCTCATCCATGCCCTGCCTCCTTTCGTGTGGAGTCCCTCAGGGTTCGGTATTAGCCCCAATGTTGTTCGCAGTGTACATGCTGCCCCTTGGGGAGATCATTAGGAGGTATGGTCTGAATTTTCATTGCTATGCTGATGATACTCAGCTATACCTATCCTTTGCCCAGGAACATCAAATGCAGTGGATGTGATGAATATCTGTCTGGCTGAGATAAATGACTGGATGTCTTCCAGCTGGCTGCACTTAACCCTAATAAGACTGAGGTACTGGTAGTGGAGTCGAACAGAGCTCGTGATGGGATGGCTTCTGATTCTGCAACTGGCATTGTGCTAGGAGCTGTGTCATTGATGGCCTCCCCAAAGGTCGCGTAATCTTGGTGTGATCTTTGACAGGAACTTGTCCATGGAGGCTCAAATATCCTCCGTGGTGCATTCCTGTTTCTTTCATCTTAGAAATATACGCCAGGATTAAGCCCTTGTTCCGGCTCTGGACCTCCCTACTTTGGTACATGCCTTGGTCGCTTGAGACTTGACTACTGTAATGCGCTATCTCGGGGTCTCTGGAACTTCTCTTCGCAGACTGCAGCTAGTGCAAAGCTGCTGCCCGGCTTTGACTGGACAAAGTAAGTTCTGTCATATAACTCCGTGTTAGCGAATTGCACTGGCTGCCTGTCAGGTGGAGAGTTTTGTTCAAGGTGGGGCTTCTCACCTATAAGACCCTACATGGACAGGGCCCTGGTTACCTTTCTGATCTCCTGGTACCGTCCACCTCTGTCCGGGATCTCCGGCTCCTCTGGTGGTGGCCTCCTCACAGTTCCGAGAGCTAGGTTGAAATCAGCAGGGATCGATCCTTTGAGTTGCTGCTCCAGCTCTCTGGAACTCGTTGTCGTTTGAAGTGAGAGAGGCCCCACTATAGAGGCCTTTAAGAGTCGCCTTAAGACCTTTTATTTGTGCAGGCTTTGGGGTTTAAGTTATATGTATGATATTTTAACTTTATTGTACACGGTATGACATACTGTATAGGTTTTGGTGTGCTCAGAGCCTTCGGATTGGGCGCCTTTTAAATAAAGTTGACGACGACGACGCTGACGCTGATGTATTGAAACTGGGGATCTTTAGAGATAAGTATTGAGGCCCATAATGTTTCCTATTAGTTTTTCCCATGTCTAAACAACAATGAATGATGGTCAGAGAAATTTGTGGGTCAATAGAAATGTCGAACTACAGTGAAATCCTCACAAGTAACAAAAATAGTCCAACGTTAGCTATGGTGTCTGCGGAGTAATATGTATATGCTTTTGAGACTGAAGCATTTTCTGCCAGACATCCACCACTCCCAGTTCAGATAATTCTCTTAAGTAGCAGAGTGCATTGAAGTCCTTGAGACTGAGGATTCATGGAATCCAGGTCCACTGCCCAAGTCATATTAAAATCTCTCCTATTATCAACTTTCCTTCACGGTGGTAAGCAGTTCTAATAAGTAAGAGGAAACTGTCATATTATGTATAACCATATGAGTGCTCCTTAGCACTGCTATAAATATAAAAACCTCTGGTTTATAGTATATTTAAAAGTTTTAAATGGTAAACACCTGCCTCCACATTAGTTAAGTGTTAACATTTAAGAAGCAGTGTGGTCTGCTGGTAAGAGCACCAGCATGGGAGCCGGGAGATCTCAAGTTCAAACTCTGCTAGAGCCAAATACGCAATATGCTACGCTGGACAAGTTGTTTATGGATTCATTTAGTTTCATTGACCAGGTACGCACACTGGACAACCTCATGCCTATTTTCCGGGAAAGACCCGGGAGGTTATAAAATGAGCAGATTATTAGTAAGACACATCAATAGGAAATATAAGGAAGAGACAATAGAATACAAAGTTAAAGAGTAGCAAATAAAACAAAATAAAAAGCAAAAACACAAAAATAACATTCCCATAAAACAACAGTTCAACTCAAAGAAAGTAACTACAAGTAAAGTACAATACAAATCAGTGATGGTCATATTTGTATAACAGTAGGCAGTGCAGGAGCAGTTGACGGAGTTAACAGCATGTTAAGAGAATGAAATCAAGTGAAAGTACAAGTAGTTATCCTTCATATAATTCCAAAAAGATATGTAAAACTGAGTGTGAGAGGAGGAGCTAAGAACAGGCAGTGGAAGCAAATTCCAAAACCCTAGAGCGCAGTGGCAGAGAAGGCCTGATCACCCATGCTGGTGTATGTTTTGGGGACAATGACTTCACTTTTCAGTGCTCCACTCCACCAAGCTGCAGAAGTGGGTCAAAGCAGGGCCCTACTAGAAATGAGATATTTCATCTCAGCCAAGCTATCCTACGTAAATAAATGATAAAATGCACTTTTTCACAACCAGTCTTACACAACAGGATCACTTACAGGTATAAGAGGGCCCCCTGCACAACTAATCATCAGTGCTGATTGGCTCAATCAGTGCAGATGATTTGTGCAAGGAGGGATTGAGGGTGTTAGCCAGAAGAATGAACAGAATAATTAGGGGGATTTCAGTGGTGCAAGGGTTGACCAAGGGCAGGAGGTAAACACAGGATCGGAGGGGGAAGGGCAAGGGAGCAACAAGATAGAAAATGTACTGGGGGAGTGAGGATCATAGGCAAATATTCTCACTTGCATACCAGCTAATATGGTGAGCTCAAGGGTTTGACACACTTCAAAGACCAGGACTTCATGGCACTTGCAGATACCCAGTGGAGGTAGAATATGACTGGGATACCAGGATAAAGAGCTGTATGCTAGTCTAATGGGATGGACCTCATAGAAACGGGTGAGTGTCTCTGTTTATGCGGGGGGTCATTATAAAAGGCAAGGAGGACATGGGGGGGGGAATAATGCCACAGAGTTTGTCAAAGTTGGGAAAATGGGGACAGAAGTGTGTCCCATAAGGGTGGCTGTAACAGGCCTCAAACAGTTTTGAAGAACATATTGCCCAGCTCATGGGGGAAATTGCAAGAGCAGTCAAATCAGAGTCAGTGGTTATCCTGGGGGACTTAAGTCTCCTGGGAATAGACTGGCATCATGTGAGGGCTAATAGCAGGGGTGATACTGTATTCATATGCACTTTCAATGACTGTTTGCTAGAGTATAATGTCCAACTAGGAACTCGTTTTAAAGCCATCCTCGACCTTGTTCTCAGCAGTGGGGATGGGATGCTCTCCAGTGAACATCGAAGGTCCGGTGAGAGGCAGTGTCTGCGACCAGTAACCTTCTCTTTGGTAACAAGGAAGGATAGTCGGGCATCAGCCACCAGGACCCAAAACATTAGAAAGGCAGACTTTGCCAAGATGAGGGATCTGGTGGCCAGTGGTCTGGAAAAGCTGCATGAGGCTGGTACTGCAGAGCATATGTGGGGGGCTGAAGAGGATGCAGCTACAGAGGTCAATCCTGTAAGCACTAAGGAAAAGGGGCAAGAGATTGCCCCACCACAACTCAACAGAGACCTACACTATAGCTATTGACTCTCACGCAAAAGAGGGTCTATATGCTGGAGAGAGACAAGAGTACAAAGCAGTGCAAAACAGAATCAAGGAAGTCAAAACGGTCTAGAAAGCCGGATAACACCAAACCTTGTTCAAGTACAGAAATGGAAAGAGGAAGGTGAAGAAAGGGACCTGTGGGTGCGTGAAGGCGATGGATGATGTGGTAAAGGGATACATTGTTTCTGTGTTCACCTGGTGGGAGGGAGGCTTATCAGTAAGGGCCGAAGGCATTGAGGATAACCATGATGCAACCTATAGACATCATGCCTACTCAGATAGCCTGGCTAATATCAACCCAGGTAAATCCCATGGGACAGATAAGATATTATAGATCAAGGGAACACTGCTGACCAATGGGAGCACTTATTTCCTCTGCATGAGACACACTTATTCTGTGAAGTGTCTCACACGCAGCTGCCCTGGAAAGGGGCATGTTCAAGAAATGTTTTTTTTTTAAAAATGTGTATATTATTGACTGAGTTTGATCAATAATAATATATAGAATAATGCATGGAGAAATGTGGTTTATGGGGATTTTATGCACCCCGAGGTATATGATGCCTCATAAACCCCGAGGGGTTTATATGGGCATTACACACCGAGGGGGAGCATAAAATCCCCAGAGAACCACACTTCTCCATTATTTTTTATATTTGTTGGTTTCCTGTCGTTTTTTGGTTTAAATGGTCTTTTTTGTCACTTTGTGAAGGTAACTGTTAACGCTGACAAGTTTATCTCACGTTGAGTGACCGATTGTGTAGCGCTTGTGAACGTCCAGTGTGAGGACAGCTTGTTCGGCGTTTTTTCTGGTGATGCTGCAGTACTGTTCTGTCCGTGGTTTATGGAGCTGTTGGGCACTCGCTGTCAGTGGTTTATAACCACTAACCAGTAAATATAAATTAATACCACCAACGAGATCAGTCTTATGGTTGTAAGAATGGTCCCACATTCTTAAGCTGTCAGAACCGCTCACCTTCAGTTCACAGTTCTCTTACCCTAAGAAGGAGTGTGAGACCACTGTTGTTTTTTTGAACTATGTTTACCAAAAAACTTTTCATTCATCCAGTTCAACAAATATTAGTAACATAGACTTTGACAGCAGATAAGGACTGCTTGGCCCACCTAGTCTGCCTATTTCCCTAACTGTTGGATAAGCTGCAGATCCTAGTTAACCAACAGCCTACTTCTTCCTACCCACCACCAGAATTGCCTTATGTCTGTCTGATGCATTCTTGAATTCCCAGTTTTTGACCACACAACCTCCTAAGGAAGGCCGCTCCATGTGTCCACCACTCTCTGTGAAAAAACTTACATTGCCCTGAACCGTACCCCTCTATCTTCAAATTGTGTCCCTTGTTCTTGCACCTCTCTTTCTGAAAGATGCTACCCTCTTGGACTTTGTTGATTCCTTTGAGGTACTTGAATGTTTCTATCATGTTCTCCCTAAAGGGTATACATGTAAAGTTCCTTTAGTCTCTCTTCATATGGCTTCTGTTGGGACCCTGCACCATTTTAGTTGTCCTCCTCTGGACTGCCTCCATCCTGTCTATGCCCTTGCAGAGATGGGGTCTCCAGAACTGCATGCAGTACTCCAGATAGGGTCCCACCAACTGTCTGTACAGAGGGATAACAACTTCCTGTTTTCTACTGGCGTTGCCTCTCCTATACATCCCAGTATCCCCCCAGCAATTCTTACTGCCTTCTCACATTGCTTGCTTACCTTTAGGTCATCTGATATGACTACCCCCAGGTCCCTTTCCATTTTTGTTGTTGTTAATACCTCTCCCCCCATTGTGTACTCTTCCCCTGGGTTTTTGTTTCCCAGGTACATTACTTTGCACTGACTCTAAGCTGCCATACGTTTGACCATTTCTCTAACCTTGCCAAGTCCCTTCTCATCCTTTCTACCCTCCCTTTTGTATCAACCTTCTTGCAGATCTTTGTGTCGTCTGCAAAGAAGCATACTTTTCCTTCCAGTTCCTCTGCAATGTCACTTATAAAGACATTAAAAAGGACCTGACCCAGTACTGAACCCTGTGGTACCCCACTAGTAACCCACCTTTCTTCGGTGTGGACTCCATTTACTATTACCCTCTGTGTCCCGTTGTCCAGCCAATTTTTACCAGGTTACCACCCTGGGACCCACTCCCAGGTTGGATATTATTTTTTAATTCAATATCTTTATTAAGTTTTAGTAAAACAAACCAGCCTTTGACATTAAGAAGCATGGGCTAGTATCAGGGACAACAAATATAAAGGAATTAAATTCAAAATTACCTCTGGAATGTATGTGAAACCTTAACCCTAGAGAAAAAAAACCCTGCGCCCCCATTGTCACCCCACACTACCCCTGCTCACAGATCCCTCCCACCCCTCAGGATGTGCCTTGTTGGAAAAACTCATTAAGACATATACCAAGAGCTAGTCAATATACAGTAAACCGCATCAAGAGAAGGTGCTACAAATCAAACAGTCAGAGGTGTACATACATAAAGCTTAATGCAAGTAAAGAGCGCACAATTTGCCCCATTTCCTGTTAAAAGAAGTCAAACAGTTCAAAGAGCTCGCTATTAGCTTTTCGGTCTCGAAGCAAAGAGATATTTCTTTGATCCATTCCTCGTACGATATGACTAATTGGTCCATCCAATGTCTAAGAACCAGTCTTTTAACTGCTATCGAAATTAAAGCCATATGAAACCTGCGTTCCAGAACCCGAATATTGTCAAGCTTCCCTAAAATACAAACTTCAATAGTAAACAAATCTCTTAATCCCAGAAGGGGATCCAGCTTAGATTGAATTAAATACCATAAAGGAGCCACTTTGTCACAGTGCCAAAGAATGCGTACCAGGTTCCCTTCAGCAATGCCACACCTTGTGCGGGTATTCCGAAGGCAATCTACCTATCTAGCCAGCTTGACCAGTGTGTAGTGTAGATTATTTAGGATGTGGTATTGGATAAGCCTGTGTCTGTCTTGGGTAAGGTATTTATGCATGTCCTCCCACATCTGACCCCAAATCAAGGGGGAGTCTGGCAGAAGAGTAGCCCAGATTTTAGAACCACTTAGGGATCAGGATGTTTAGCATCTAATAAGTAAGAGTATATCTTAGAGATGCTATGGGCTTATTCATATTCTTGTATCTGGTTTAGAATAGGCCTGACTTGAGATGAATTAAATGTGGGGCCAAAAATAGAGACCATGAGGTGTCTCAACTGAAAAACCTTAAAAATAAATTTCTGAGGTATGTTGAATTTACTCATAATCTCAACTGAGGAGAGAAGGGAGTCCTGAGAAAAAAGGCTTTCCGCTCAACAGTCTTGTAGCTGAGGAAGCCAATCTAGAGAAGTCTGAGAGCTGCCAATTCTGATGTTAGGGTTTAAAGTAAGAGGCTGAGCCGTGTCTTTTTCAAATGAAATATTGAAAAAATTCCAGCACTGGGTCAGCACCTTAATAGAAACCCCTATGACACTACTTTGTAAGTGAGAAGGTAAGGTGGAAGTGGAGTAATAGAAAACTCTGGATAACTGAAGATTATGCTTATCCAGGATCGTTCTCTTCAGCTGCAGCCATATAGGAAGGTATACATCAGACCTTACATCATACCACCTCCCCATTTTGGACAAATGACTTGCCCAGTAATATAAAATTAGGGAGACGAAGTCCACCTCTTTCCTTAGGTAGATTAAGCTTTGAAAAGGCCCACCTGGGCTGTTTGCCCTGCCAAATAAATTTGGAAATAGAGTTGAAAGTTGGACATGGAAAGGTAAATATTCAGTAAATTTAATGGGTAAAAAACCCGGGGTAACACATTCAACTTAATAATACTTATATGACCCCACAATGACAGAGGGAGGGCAGACCATCTCTGAAAGTCCTGCTGTATCCTTGAGACTAGGTCATCCAAATTGAGTTTTCTGAAGGCCTCAGGGTGTCTAGTAAGGTATATACCTAAGTATTTAAATGAGGAGGAAGACCATTTCATACCGAACTGGGTAAAGTTGGCATGAGGTGTACTATCATTTAATGGGAATATGACTGATTTAGATAGATTCAGCTTATAGTTGGCCACCTTACCAAATTGGGCAATAATTTGTAAAATGTGTGTTAAAGAGAGTTCCGGGTTAGCCAAATGCAGAAGGATATCATCAGCATAAGCCGAAAGGGTCAAAATTTGTTGATGCACTGAGCATCCTGTAACCTGGGGTGAACTTTTAATGCTAAGCAGGAGGGGTTCTAAATATAGGTTAAACAAGAAAGGAGACAGAGGGCACCCCTGTCTAGTGCCAGTAAATAAAGGGAATCGGGAAGAAAAGACCCCATTACAATAAATTCTAACAGTGGGAAACTTATATACTGTCCAAATCCATTGGATAAACATATCCGGGAAGCCCATTTTCTAAAGGGTGGCCCAGAGAAATTCCCAGTGAACTCTATTGAAAGCTTTTTCTGCGTCTAATGAGACTAAGACCATGGGAGCCTGGGAATCTTGGGTAGACTGGAAAATGTGCGAGAGAGTACGTAAATGATCAGCAGGGGATCTGCCTTGCACAAACCCCACTTGTTCGGGACTCAACAAGTTAGCCCACATCTGCTTAATTTTAAGGGATAAAATTTTAGTTAGAATTTTCATGTCATAATTTAGTAATGAAATTGGGCGGTAACTGGCTGGGTTGTTCTGAGGTTTATCCGGCTTCAGGATCAAGACAATCGTGGCTTCCAGCAAAGAGTGATCTAGGAGGTCAGAGGTAAACACATACTCAAACAATTTCAAGAGAAGGGGGACAATCTCCTTACAAACAACTTTGTAGAAATTAGAAGGGAAGCCATCAGGACCCGGGGATTTATCCAGAACTAGCCCCCCAATCGCTTCCTCCATCTCCGCCAAAGTAATAGGGGAGACCAAAAGCTCACGCTGATGGGCCTGCAGGGAAGGGAGATGAAGGCTATCCAAAAATTGTTCAATTTGGGAAAGGGAAGGCTGGGAAGGACCAATGCTGTAAAGGTCCCTATAAAAAAAAAAGATTCAAAAATTTGGGAAATATCCCGAGAGGAAGTCTTGAGCGAGCCATCCGGGGAAGACAAAGCAGGGATCCATCTCTAACCCTCTACCTCCTGCAAATGGAGGGCTAGCATCCTGCCTGGTTTATCCCCTTGGTCAAAATAGCGAGCCTTGGTCTCGAGGATAGCGTACTCTGCCTTTTCTCTTAGCAGGTCTGAGTACTCATTCCTGAGTTTCATTAGGATTTCTAAGTCCATCTGGGAGGATGTCGAGGATAAGGTATTTTCCACATGTCTGATTTGGCTTGATAGCGCCAGAATTCTAGCCTCTCTCTGCTTCTTCCTTCTGGACGCTAGCTTAATAAATTCCCCCCGATGAAACATTTAAAAGAGCACCAAATCAGGTCTTCCCGATTGATTGAACCTGAATTAATATCAATAAAGGACGAAATCAACAATTTAATGAGAAACTGTGCGTTCCTCTTTTAAAAGTTGTGTGTTTAATTTCCAGGAGGAATCTCTTTGAGCCTGTGAATCGGGAGAAATCGAGATCCATGCCACAGAATGATCGGATATAACAATTGGCTCTATTCCCATCTGTGAAATACTGGACAAAAGGGTATTACTAACTAAAATGAAATCAATTCTGGACCATGACCGATGAACTTGGGAAAAAAGTTGGCCAGAGGGATTAAACAAACGCCATGGGTCACATAGCCCCAATAAGTCCATGAAATCCCTTGGGGCAAGCTGTGAAGGGGAAGGTGGTTTTAATGGCCTATAGGATTTATCCAAGTCCTGAGACGGAGCAATATTCCAATCCCCCCCCCCGATTATTATCAGAGAGGCAAGAAACCACTCAATTTGTCAGCTAGTCTCATAAGGAAGTCTGGATCCTCCCCACTGGGCCATAGATAGCACCTAATACCACCTAACATTATTTAAAGTGCCCTTAACTATGACGAATCTGCCGTCTTGGTCCGCTAGGCACTCTTCTGCCAGAAATGGGATATGTCTTTTCATCGATATAGCCACCCTCTACTTGCAGATGACCCACAAGAAGCAAAAATCTGGGAGTACTCTCTGCCGGCGTAGCCCACTAATCTCCGATGTCCTTAAATGGGTCTCCTGCATCAGAAGAATGTCAATATTCAAAGGGCTGAATTTTTGAGAACCTGGTATCTCTTGGACAAATCTCTGACATTCCACGATCAATTTTAAACGACACCGAGCTATGTGATTTATATTTGTAAAGAGAGAGTAAGCATCAGTGAAAAGGTAAGCCATCTCAAAAGGCACATCCCCCCTTCAATCCCTTGAGATATACGCAACTAGACTCCCCCGTCCTCCCCACCTCCCATCAGTACTTATAAAAATTAACAAAAGTAAGAATATCTTCAACCATGAAATAACATCCCCAAACAGAGCAAGGAGAAGGAAAGACAGCGCTGTCAACTAAAAGAAATATAACGGTATAGTATTTATTTGGTCTGATTTATATTAGATACATAAACACCATAATGAAGAGAGCTAATAAATACTGCACTTCTTGTCAGATGTATGCTATCGGCAAACAGATTGCCAATTATATCTGTGACAGATGTGTACTGGTTAAATCTTTACAAGAGGAAGTAGCATGACTTCTAAACATAGTCGAAACTGTCCCTGATACTACCAAATTAGTTATTGATCCTGAAATTGAAGCATTAGAAGATTATATAGATCATATGTCTCTTCTTGAAACTACTAGTACAACCCTTCCCCACGTTGATGCTCTAAATACCACCATTCCTCGGGGTCACTCAATATCAAACCTATTAAAGCACGATGTCCAAAAAATTGCCTCAACTCCTCACTGTTCTGACTCGCTCTCAAGACCACAATTATTACCAGACGAAACACCTTGGTCCACCATTGCACCTTCTAGATCTAACCAGATAATAGATCTATATCCTAACAATCCCCATCCAGTTGCACTACACGATTCCTTCGACCCATTAGACCCTTCCCCAACTGACGAAACCAGTTCTAGTCAGAAGCAGAATAATGCAGTCAATAATGTTAACTCTGATTCCTTACTTTTAGCTAATACTAATTCTCAACCACTTACCCAATATGGAAATAAACATGAATCAGTCAATGCTCAGGTTGGCTCCCCCCCCCCACCATCACTTAACACCAAGGAGATTTTTGTACTGGGCGACTCCATGATTAAATTCATTGATCGAGCAATATGTAACCCCAACAAAGAGAACAGAACCTGCTCAAGCTATAGGGGGGCTAGAGTCTCTGATATAACATCTATGACTAAAGTTGCACTTTCGGCAGCAGGTAGCAATCCATTGGTAATTATTCATGCTGGGACCAATGATATTACCAAAGCCCCACTACAACAACTTAAACAGGACATTGTCTCATTATGTAACATTCGAGATGAAAGAGGATGTAGTATTGGTATCTCTGAAATCCTCCCTGTACCCCGAGCCTCGTACCAAACTCTTAACAAAATCAAGGCACTGAATGAATGGCTTCGTAAATGGTGCTACAGGCAAGGTATTACCTGTCTCACACATTGGGAAGAATTCAATGATAATCCTTCTCTTCTGCTGGGACGGTCTGCACCTTAGCAGAAGGGGAGTTCTTCTTGGTTGTCAGTTTTTATCATTTATTAATAACCATTTAAACTGACATCAAAGAGGGAGACTAGGCCACTAATGCCATCTCTTAATACCTCAATATCACATAACCTGAACGTCCTATCATTTAATGCAAGGTCTCTTAATAATATAAAAATGGCAGAATTAGAACTAAAGATCCACGAACTTAACATAGGACTGATAGCCATAACAGAAACCTGGGGTAACTCTGATAAACATTGGATAATGAATATTCCAGGATTCAAACTTTACAGCAAAAACAGAGCTGACAACCAGAAAGGAGGAGGAATGAGTCTTTATGTCGCTAATAGCATTCCGTCCTTTGAATCCTCTTTACCAACTCGGACAAAGTATCTGGGTTCACCTACAACCCAATGGTTACCCCCAAATCTTGGTTGGCACATGCTATCGCCCCCCTTCAGATATCAGGTACATCAAACAATTATCTTCAGAAATCACCCAAATGCTGACAAGGATCAGTAATTATTTTGGTGATTGTAATCTCCTACTATAAACTGGGACACTTTTTCGGTACTAACCAGTATGATCTACAGTTAATTTCAACAATCATTGACCTTGGTCTCACACAACTAATTAGAGAGCCTACCCTTGGGACTAATATACTGGACCTAGTTATAACCAACATGGAGGCCTCTTTGTACAATTTACGAGTTATGGATCCATTAAGTAACAGTGATCACATGTCAATTCACTTTTCCATTCCTTTGATACATAAAACCCCTATTAATAAACTTATGATTAAATTATACGAGAAGGCAAAATTTTCAAAAATTAATGAGCAGCTTACAGCCATTCCATGGGACTCATTACTCTTACCGCTTAACATCAACGACGCATGGAACACTTTTAAGGATATCATACATAACCTAGAAAAACAATATGTTCCCGAAAGAAAGAAATATAACATCAAAGACAAAGTTCCCGCTTGGTATAACAACACAATTAAAAAACTTAGTACCCGTAAACGGAAGTTATTTACTGATCTAAAACAGTGTTGGTCTGAGCAGATAGAGGAAAAACTACTAGAATATAGGAAGGCAGTTAAAGATCTAAAACGCCAATTGTCCTAGCAAACGTAATCTAGAATTTAAAATTGCCTACACTAAGGATTCGCACAAAAGTTTATACTCCTATCTAAATAATAAGAAGGAAGATAGGCCCTCTGATTATAGACAACACTACTATTCTCTCTGACAAGGTCACTGCAATGGAATTTAATAAATACTTCTGTTCAGTTTTGAACAAGACAGGACCTTACCATTTGCCAACCCAGGTATACCACCTAGTCACTCTATCACCCTCTCTGAAACTCTCAAGCTCTTAGACACATTAAAAAAAAACAAGTCCAGGCCCCGACATCATAACCCCTAAATTTCTCATGGGAACATCTAACAGCATCGCTATCCCTCTTACTATTATTTTCAACAAATCCCTTAGTGAATCCAACGTTCCATTGGATTGGAAGACAGCTATTGTCACACCAATCTTCAAAAAAGGGCTACACTATAAAGCGGAAAACTATAGACCCTTACGTCCATACCTTGTAAACTACTGGAGAAAAAGATTAAACACTTAATTGAAGAAGAGATGCTGTCTTTGAATTTAAATGATATTACACAACACGGATTTAAAACAGGTCATTCTTGCACAACTAATCTGTTATCCTTTTATAACTCAGTCAACATAAACCTCGACTTAAACATCCCAGTAGACGTTATTTTGCTTGACTATAGTAAAGTCTTTGATAAGGTTTCACACTTCGTATTGATAAACAAGCTTGTAACCCTAGGATTTTCTAATTACATTGTGTCTTGGGTCCACAGCTGGCTCTACAATAGATCCCAGGTTGTTAGGGTGAATGGGAACAGTCTGATGAGGGGTTGGTGTCTAGCGGTGTGCCCCAGGGCTCGTGCTGGGTCCCACACTGTTCGGTATCTTTATTAGCGACCTAACCATCTCACCCAATATCATTTCAAAGTTTGCGGATGACACCAAGCTGGGGGATGAGTTGATAGCGATATTAATAGGAATATCCAAAAAGATCTAAAAAATTGAAACATGCAATAACCAATAAAATGTCATTCAATGTGTCTAAATGTTCCGTATTACATATGGGTAACAATAATCACAAACAAACCTATTACCTTAACAACATTATGGTCAGGGAATCATCCATGGAAAAAGATTCAGGCATATTGGTAAACAACAAGCTGTCATTCACTGACCATTGTAATAAGGTTGCTAACCATGCTAACGCTCTTTTACGTAGAATTAATAATACATTTGTCCTTAAAACTGAGGAGTGTATTATGGCCCTCTATAAAACTCAGACCTCACTTGGATTACGGTTCACCTTTTTGGAGTCCCTACCTGGTTCGGACATAGCCAGAATTGAAAAAGTCCAAGAGAGGCTACAAAAATCATACCGCATCTCACTACTGGATTACGAATCTAGGCTACATAAAACAGGGCTTTATTCACTTAAACTTAGAAGATTAAGGGTGATCTCCTCAAGTTATTCAAGATTTCTCATTCAGCCACACTAATGAATTCATGTGGACTATCTTTTACATCTAGAAAAATTGTAGGATTCACAACAAACAAATGGGAGTTGATAGAACAAGATCAAACAAAAGGCAACAATTTTTTACTGTTAGAGCCCCTAGAATTTGGAATTCCTTGCCTCAGGATATCATTAACAGCCAGAATATAAACACCTTTAAAGTTAAACTTGATAAATGGCTTCTAAAAAAGAACATAACTTAATGATCCACAATGTGTGGAGGACATCCTTGATGGGCTTCGGCCTTCTTTTGTCCATCAACCAAGTAACCAAGTGTCCTGAAACCCCCCTTCCCCAATCCCTTCCAACTATATACAAAAGGTCTCCCAGTTGGTACCTGAAATTTAGGAGTTTCCTTAAACTTTGAATCAGAGAACCTAAACCCGTAGACACCCTTCCATTGGGAGGCAGGTTCTGTACCCAGGTGACGGTGCCAATAGAATATGTGCCTCTTTATCTCAAACCGTGACAACAGAACAAAAACGAGAGCACCAAAATCAAAAAGCCCGCCAAGAAAGGTGCCCCCATCCCTCTCTTCGGTGCGCAATGCTGACCCCCCAGAGCAAGCTCCATCCCGGAGCTCCCCTTCCCCCCAACCCCCTTAGGTGGATCAGAATAAGCCCTACTATACCATCGAGAGCTCGGGAATCGGAAGAGAGACAGTGGAAACCTTGCTATTAATTGGAAACCCTGTTCCCGCAACCATTACCAAAACAGTAAAACAGATTGTGAGTTGGGTGTTTGAAAGTATGAGGTACTGCTGCGGAGAGCGTTGGTTAGGGCCGTCCTGTTCTGCCCAGCTTAAACTTGGAGGGTGGGTATCTCCAAGACCCCATTCTGAGTTGCTGCATTCCCGAGGGTCCCAGGGCACTTTCCGCCCTTAAAGGAACAAGGGAAAAGGCTGGAGGACCGAAAAAGCAGAGGGAACCAGAATGTTCGGTCCACTTAGCGGCCTATGGGAACACAGACTGGAACAAAGGTTCCCACCCTCTCACCAGGCAAAACAGCTCGCACTTCCCTGGACAGGCCCAAGGCCTACTAGGCCGCTCTCCGGCCTATCCATCCACCACATTCCACCTACGAGGAAACCAAAAGAGACAGAAAAGGGAAACAAACCCAACAAACAGGTGAGAATATAACCTCCCTGCTACAAGTGGCAATTAACAATCTAACATTGCGGTAGATAGCCAGATTTAAACAGGTCGAATAGCTTGAGCTTAAGGTCATTAAGAGCTTGATCCGGAGATTCATAGGCGTGCCAGGTCCCATCGATGGACACCTGTAGCTTGGCTGGATAGTTCATTCTATATCGAATGCCAGCAGCAATCAGCTTGCTGACCATTGGGTGGAAAGCTGATTGTTTCTGCCGTGTTTCATAAGGGAGGTCCTGGGTGATACGTAGTTTAAAGCCACTCCACAGTATTGCTTGTAGATCCCTTGCTTTGGCCAGGACATGCTGCTTCTCCAGAAAACTTAGAAACTTAACAATGATAGGTCTTGGTGGTGTACCAGATGCGGGTTTTGGTCGGAGGGAGCGATGAGCCCGCTCTATATGGTATTGGGGATTGAGGGGAGACGGACCAACAACCTTAATTAAGAACTTCTGGAGGAAAAGGATAATGTCGGCGCCTTCCTCAGCTTCTGGGAGGCCTAGAATCAACAAATTATTTCTCTGGCTTCTCCCCTCTAGATCCTCTGCTTTTAGCTGGAGTTTAGTAATTTGCTGTCTCATCTGGACAATCTCTGGGTCTGTCTTCTCCAGAGAGAAAGTTCTTGCCTCCGAATCACCCATTCTGGTCGTTAACGTGCTGAGGTCCCCTCGTAGCGATTTTAGCTCCGCCGAAATATCCTCCAACGTTTCTTTGAATGGTAACAACTCTTGGAGAAAGCGATCCTCGGTAAGAGGAATCGGGGGAGCACTGGATGAGGTTGATTTGGGGGTAGTCCCCGAACCTAGACTCTTAGATTTTTTGGTAGATTTCTCAGGAGTTGATGGTGGGGTGTGCTTCATGCCAGTCGGCTTCATCTCCGCTTCCATCGCTATTATGGGCCGATAACTGTATTAGATTTAGCCCAAAAACCATTCCGTGAGTGCGATTGTGATGACAAGACTTAAAATAAGAGACCACTGCTCACTTTTTGGTCGAAGTAGGGGAAAAAAGTGGTATATAAGAGGGTGGTAGATGGGAACTCCACAGAAGTGCTGCCTCTAGCTGCTGTGCATCACGTGACTCTCTTCAGGTTGGATAATTTATTAATCTTTTGTGTGGGACTGTGTCAAATGCCTTGCTAAAGTCTAAGTAGGGTGTGTCCTCAGCCCCTTCCCCTCTCTGGTCTATTACTTTGGTCACCCAGTCAAAAAAAATCTGTTAGATTCGTCTGACATGACGTTCCAGCTGTGAATCCATGCTGCCTTGGGTTCTGTGCCCCGCTGGCCTCTAGGTACTCAACAATTCTTTCTTTAAGAAGTGATTTCATCATTTTCCGTACCACTGAGGTCAAGCTAACAGGTCTGTAGTTTCCTGCCTCTGCTTTGCTCACACTTTTGTGAAGGGGAATCACATCCGCCCTCCTCCAGTCCTTAGGTACCACACCATCTTCCCATGATTTGTTAAAAAGGGTAGTCAGTGGTGTCACTAGTTCTTCCCTTAGTTCTTTTAGAATTCTGGGGTGTATCCCATCAGGCCCCATTGCTTTGTCCACCTTCAGTTTTAGGAGTTCTTTCACAACCCTTTCATCTGTGAAAGGACTGGTACTATCGACCCCCCAATCTGGAGTGCTTCTATTGATTGGATTAGGTACCTCTCCCTCCTCTTCTTTTGTGAATACTACGCAGAAGTATTCGTTCAGTATCCCTGCTTTTTCACTGTCCATCCATCCTCCCCTTTATTAAGCCTCACTATCCCTCCCTTGGTCTTTCTTTGCTCCTTAATGTACCTATAAAAGGTTTTATCCCCCTTCTTAACTGAGTTTGCTATCTTTTCCTCGGTTTGGGCCTTTGCTAGTCTGACTGCCTTCCCCACTTCCTTATGCTTTACCTGGTACAGTTCTCTGTCCTGCTCCTTCTGTGTTTCCTTATACTTCCTGAATGCTATCTTTTTCTCCCTAACCTTCCCTGCCATCTCTTTTGAGAACTATATATTTTTTTTTCTTTCATTTTATCTGCTTCACACAAAGGCTTGTTGCCTCTGTGATGGCAGTTTTGATGTTTCTTCATTGTTCCTCCACCCCTCCTTCTTGCCTGTTTGCTAGTGCTTTCTGAGGCACTCTTCCCATTTTGACAAAGTCAGCCCTCCTAAAGTCCAATACTCTCACTTTTGTATGGCTTGACTCTGCGGCTGTGTTTATTGTGAACCACACTGTTTGGTGGTCACTTGTTCCCAGATGGCCACCCACTTCTAGATCTGAGATCCTTTCTCTGTCCTGTTTGAGAGTACCAGGTCTAAGATTGCTCCCTCCTGAGTGGGTTTCAACACTAGCTGTCTGAGACATGCCCCCTATAGGGCATCGAGAATTACCCTACTCTTGGATGCGGCTGCAGCTGCAGCAAAAGTGCTTCAGTTAACATCTGGCATATTCAGGTCCCCCATCGGCAATATCTCCCCTTTCTAGGGATGTGGATATGTTGTTCATCCACACTTCTTGGCATGTCCCTTTCCCCTTTAATTGTTGCCGGAAGGTCTTCAGGCTAGCTCCTCCTACCCACCCGGGTGGGACAACCCATGGCTTCACCCCGTGACACCAGATCTTCCTTTCCCCTGGAAGATACAGGCTACCTCCTCTCCGCTACTGTGTTTTGTAGGCCCTGGCTTCAAATTTTTCGGATCCTCTGAAGATTCAGCTCATTCGAGCTAGCGATTGCAATTTGTGCTATTCGATCATGGAAGATGATCTTTCCCCGGTGTTCCCTGGTTCCCGTGTGGCCAGAAAATGTCACGCACTGATCCTCATACCGTGCGTGTACTGCTTGGTATTGGCCATGACACCCAGACTTATGAAATGTATTGCTTTCCATCCGAACGCCCTCAACGATCATCTCGCACAACTCTGCTGACACTGATAGACCTCCAGACAAGGAGTCCAAAAAAGCGGACCACACTGCCAGGAAGGTCTATGCAGCCTCCTCTCTAGACCTCCGTCAGGCAAGCTTGGCCATCATCATGGCACACTTCTCCCACGCCCTCCTGGGCTCCTTAGACTAAGTTCTCCCACACCTCCCCATGAACCTTAGACTATGGTCAAGCAGGTCCAGGACCAGGGCCGAGCTGATGCCAAGCAGCAACTTCAGACAGCCTTGGATCTCGGGACTCTTGCGCCCATTCAGTGGCAGCCGCTGTTGCCATGTGCCGAGGGCTTGGCTGAGGCTTTCCACCTTAGCAGCTACCCAGCATAAACTCACTGATGTTCCTTTCCTGGGTACCAATCTCTTCGGCCCAGGTGTGGATGGTCACCTTCAGCGAATCGAGCAGTCCAATGCCACCTTGGACTCTGCTACTTCTGCCCAAAAGATGCCCTGGCTCTAAAAGCAGCAGAAGAAGCTTTTTGGCACCCTGCTCCTGTAGAGCAGCCCTCCTTTCAGGGTGGGCAGCAACAGCAGGCAAAGACTTGGTGCCTCAGCCCAAGTCCGGCCTCCACCCACCGCAGATAAGGTCAGGGTTCAGGCAGTTTCCAATCTGGACCCTCTTCCTCCAAGCTTGCCTAGTGACGGGATAGGGCTGCCACCCCTATCCCATCATGCCAGCTCTGGGCCCTCCTGGGGGTCAGCTGTGTCACTTCCTTTCTGCCTGGTCCACTGTTACCACGGACAGGGGGGTCTTAGAAGTGGTTGGCCAGGGTCTGCATCTAGAGTTCGAGCAGTATCCTCCCAGCCGAGCCTGCGCCCCTTGGGAGGAGAGAGTATCAGCCTACACTCAGTCAGCTCTGACAGACGACATAGCCCAACTCCTCCTCAAGGAGGCAGTGGTTCGAGTGGCAGATCCTCTAGTCAACCCAGGGTTCGTTTCTAGGTACTTCCTGGTCCCAAAGCAGATGGAGGGCTGGTACCCCATTCCAGATCTGCACGACCTGAATCAGTATTTCAGGCCATGCACCTTCAGGATGGTAACTCTGTCCCAGATCATACCATCCCTGGAGCAAAACGTAGTTCTGCTCACTGTATCTACATGACACATTCCTTCACAACCCAATCTGCCCATCCCACCAGCAGCTTCTCCACTTCAGAACAGAGGGAACCCTATACGAGTTCTGAGCCATGCCATTCGGCCTGTCATCGGTGCCATGGATCTTCATCAAATGCATTGCAGTGGTGGCAGCCCATCTCAGGCGTCGAGGGGTCAGTGTGTGCCTGTACCTTGACGATTGGCTCTTCAGCAGGTTCCACCCAGCAAGAGGTGGTGGTCTAGACCTGGCCTCCAGACCTGCTCTCAACATGGCCTCCTGATCAAGGCTCATGCCTTCTCAAGTGATATGCTTCATTGGGGCACAGCTTGACTCTTTGCTGAGCCAGAGCACGGCTCCTGGCGGACAGGGTGGAGGTTCTCTCTCCTCCTTTGCCCAATCATTTCTGGTTGGGCACTTGCGCCTTGGCCGGGACTTTCTGTGCCTTCTGGGTTACATGGCAGTCTGCACCACCGTGGTGTGTTGGACCCGGTGGCACATGCACCCCCTTCAATGGCAGCTGGCCTCCCAGTGGACTCAGCGCCTAGGTCATTTCGACCAGCTGATCACTGTGACACAGAAGATGTGGGACGCCCCAGTGGTGGACCGCCCTAGACTATCTGCAGGAAGGGATCCCATTTGTCCACCCTGAGCAGACAGTCATCCTCATGATCGATGATTCTCATGGGCTGGGAAGCCCACATAGGGAACAACAGGGCCCAAGGGTTCTGCACCCCCGAGGAATCCCGACATCATATCAACTGTTGGTGGTCAGACTGGCATTGTCAGCATTCACTCAGCAGCTTTGGGGTCAAGTGGTTCAAGTCCAGATGGACACGACCATGTACTACCTCAACAAGCAGGGCAGCACTCTGCATCTGGACACTCATGAGCCGACTGGAGGTGGATCTCCTAGCCATCCATGTGGCAGGAGCCTCAAATCAACTGGCAGATGCTCTTAGCCATGTAGGCGTAGACATTCCATGAGTGGTCTCTCCATCCAGAGATAGCTCACAGCCTGTTCTCCCATGGGGCAAACCGATGGTGGACCTGTTTGCCTCCATGGAAAACACCAAACTGAGGCTGTTTCATGCCCACCCCCCTCAGTGGGGATCACTATAGGGTGATGCCGTCTCAAGGCCATGGACCCCAGGCCTCTTCTAAGCCTTCCCTCTATCTCCCATGCTCCTCAAGGTGAGGAGGGACAAGGCGCAGGTGATCCGGGTAGCCCCAGATTGACCCCGCCAGTTCTGGTATCCAGATCTCATCAACAGGTTCCCGAGGCGTCTTCCAGCACGCCCGGACCTGATATCTGTCAATCAGGGGAAGGTATTCCATCTAGACCTTCAATCCCTGCACCCGACAGCCTAGTACCTGAGCGGCTAGAGTTCCAGGCTTTGGGTCTCTGAAGATGTACCCACAGTAGTAAAAGCATCCAGGAAGGAGTCGACCAGAAAGTGCTATGCCTTCAAATGCAAATGATTTTCCATTTGGTGTAAGGGCAAGGGCCTGGACCCTCTGTCCTGTCCTGTGGCTAGCATTTTAGGGTTCTATGTGATAAAGGTGAGTCTGAAAGACCGCCTATCACACAGAGTGAACAAACTTGAGGCCACAGTCAAAAGGGCGACGGATATTGTACCCCACCATTGGAAATAGTGACGGTCGCTAAATACTCTAACTAAAGCACAAAGAAATTTTTTATGCGGGGCTGCATTCCTGCGGCTCCCCCAACTCCAAACTTAAAAAACAACCCAAGGGGGAGGGTTGCAGACCATGGGGCAAGTTATTGGATTAAAAAAAAAAAAAAAAGATTCTGCCTATAGCCGGACCCGGGTCTGCTTGCATCGTAAGCGGTGGTGTATGCCACTATGCTATGCAAGCAGCTCGGTGGAAATTGGACACAAAGGATATTATATCCTGCAGTAGTGAGTACAGGTCCTTGCTATACTCGCTGTGCAGGATATAGCGACGTATTGCACCACTCACTGTCTTGTAGAGCGCTATTATTGAGTCACTTAAAAGCGCAGCACTGAATAATCAGCCTACATGGTGCTACCGATTTTAGACTACCTTAGTCTCTGGGTCCAAAGGGGGTCCTAGGTCTCGACCCTTGTTACGCACCTGGCAGCCATCTCTGCTACCGGACATGGGCTGGTCAGCAGACGGTGGCACAGGAGAAGGTGGTCCAATTTTTCAAGGGCTCAAATCAGATATCCCTCCTGTGCATGAACCTCCACCTCCCTGGGATTTACTGCTGGTCTTGGCTAAACTCATGGGCAAGCAATTCGAACCAATGCATAAGTGTGAGCTATCTCACTTGTTGTAGAAAACGGCCTTCTTGGTGGTTATCACGTCAGCCAGAAGGACTGGGGAGCTCCAGGTGCTTTTGGTGGAGTCTCCTTATCTGGTCTTCCACAGGAACGAAAGTTGTCCTGTGCCCCCACCCGAAATTCCTCCCGAAGGTGGTGTCAGAGTTTCACCTTAATCAGGTATTGACTCTGCCTGTGTTCTCCTCGAACTGCATCTCGGATGCAGAGTACAGGCTCCATACCTTGGACCTGAGATGAGAGCTCTCCTATTACAAGGAGAGAATGGCGGAAATTAGGGGAGAGGTTCACCAGCTGTTTGTCATCTATGCTGAAGCTGCTTCTGGCAGACTTGCAGCCAAGCGGATGATTGGCAGATGGATTACATCTTGCATTGATCTCTGCTATAGGTTGGTAGGTAGGGAGCCTTCTGTAGGGCCAACGGCTCAATCCACCTGCCATACTGCTGCGTCGGTGGCTGCTTCTAGAGACATCCCATCCCTATCCAGGAAATCTGCTGGGCTGCTACCTGGAAGACAGCAAACACCTTTATCACCCACTACCACATCGACCTTGAGTCACACCGGGATGCTGGTTTTGGGGGCCCCGTTTTCCAGTCTCTGTTCCCTAAGTAGGGGGGTGTGCGCCTTTCCTTCCTCCTCCCGGAGAACTGCTAGGAGTTTTCCAAGAAGTGTGGATGAACAACATATCCACATCCCTAGAAAAACAGGTTACTCACCTGTAACAGTGTATCTTCTACAGACTAGTCTCTTGCAGTAAGTCATTACTTCTGGGAGGTTCCACCAGGTGTCGCTGTCGCACGGCAGCTTCTTCTAGAAGTCTTCCATAGGGGGCCGTCCACATGACATCACTTCCAGTGGATTTGTATGAGAGTGGGCGGACCCCAGTACCCTCTGCTCAAGGCCGGCTTCAGCAAGCACGGCCTGGGCTGAGATAAAACAAGAACAGAAAAGAATAGCGATCCCACCCAATGTCCTGAGTTGCAGATTCGAGGCAAGAAGGCAGGGAACGGAGGGCAGGGTACTACTGCAAAGACAGTCCTGGAAGATCTACTGTTAATGGTAAGTTCTACGTAACCGTATTTTCTAGGAGTGGTATATGTTCATCCACACTGACCCACCTGACCTCTCCGGCGGCACACAAACCTGCTTCCAGCAGGCTAAGATCTGGCATCATGGGATGGAGCCGAGGTTATACCACCTGGGTGGGTGGGAGGAGCCAGCTTGAAGATCTTCCAGCAAGAATTAAAGGGAAAGGGACATGCCAAGAAGTGTGGATGAACACCATATACCACCTAGAACTACTGTTACAGATGATTAACCTGTTTTTTTCTGCCATCCTAAGGCTGCCTTCTATCATTTCCTTGTCCATTTCCTCCCCCTGAGATGGGTCTGTATACCACCCCTGTGGGGATTGTGGTGCCATTTCCAGTCTCCAGGGTGACCCACAGTGCCTCCTCTCCTCCCCATTTACCCTTCTGTTCCATTGTTTTGATCCCTTCCCTTATGCAGAGAGCTATTCCTCCTCCTCCTCTTCTACCCTCCCTGCCCATCCTGTAGATTGTGTACCCTGGTATGTTGACATCCCAGTCATGATTCTTTGTGTACCACGTTTCTGTGACTGCCACGATATTCAGGCATCCCGCTTTCATCGAGGCCACAAGTTCAGGGAGCTTGCCCAGTGGTGCTGAGGGTTGAGGCGCGGGACATCACACCTCGCACCACGCCGGCCACCCAGGTTCGGGAGCGAACTCGGGTGCCGGGATCAGCAGGGAAGGGAAAAGGATCGAGCGCCCGCAGGGTGGCTCTCCTTTCCTGAGGAGAGGGCACTGGTTCATCCAGCGTCCCGGCAGCCCCTGGTGGAGACCATGGGTGCTGTAGAGCGCTGGACCACACATAGACAGCATGGCTCGATGCAGGCAGGGTTGCCGTATGCCATTGTGTCGAGGACGTGCACCATGGGGTGGGGAGAGGGTGGAAGGACATACAAGGGGAAAAAGCCCCTCCAGCCGGATAGGCAACTTCGCTCAGTGCCGCCGCCACACGCTTAACGCTGGTTCCCCGCCATTGCCCTTCTGATTCTTCGGGAACCATAATGACTTTGAAGATGGCGGAGAACAAAGCGAGGTAGAGCGGAGGCGAGTGAGGTAGCCTGAGAGTTTCAAGACTGGAGGAGAAAACAGAATTGAGGAAAAAAGGTCAGGAGTTTACCTAGACCATGGGCATTGGTACTCATTACCCTCCATTTTTTTAATGGCCTTTCCCCTTTTTGCCCCATCCCTGTCCTTACTGCCTTTTACTCCTTTTACCCCTGCCCTTCCCCCTACTGAAGTCCAACACGGCAGTAGTGCACAAAATAACCACAGTGCACTGTAGTTGCTAATGTAAAGCAAAGTTTTACTTGAATGTTCACAACAGTGCACATAGAAAATAAACCAAACAGTTCAGTAAAACAGCTCCAGCGCTCGACTAACAAGTCTTCAGGGGGTAGCTGCAGAAACCAACCACTCCTTAAATCAGTATGTCACTTACACGTCATTATACCTACATCACAGTATTCTTATTTAAAGTGACAGAACATTTGAAGGCATTTACCAATTTAACCACTGTGTTATGAAGTCAAAAGTACATCAAAATGCTATCAAAACATTATTATCCTTGTGTTGTTACAAAGGATATATATCATACACACTAATAGAGAGAGAAAAAAAGGTGTTGTGACGCTACCATATCCTAATGGTATTTGTATCCTGGGACTAGCAAGCAGAGAGACTGCCATCCTCCATAAAGGCAACTGCCAACCGTGTAGGTAGGAGCCCAGATAGGACGGGTTAGTGACACCTATAAAGGACAGAAAATAGAAGAACACATTATTATAAAGCAGATAAATACAGCTTGCTGTCTGTTGTTTCAAACTCCACAAAGTAAAGCCAAGGAGACAGATAACAAAGGTAATTTAAATCATTTTCTTATTATGCAGAAATGGCTTGATGTTCCAGTTATTGTTTAAACCCCTGGGTTTTACTGTATCAAATTTGAAAATCCACATACTTTCTTTTTGTAACAATTTGTTGGCCCTATCACCCCCCCCCCAAAAGATCTGGAGCTACCCAATTGTTGCCCATAAATTTAAGGCCATCTGGCTTAGAATTGTGGTGGGTTGCGAAATGTGTACCTACATGGGTATCATTTTTGGCACTGACTATGGACTTCACACGTTCTTGTATGCGTAGCTTAAATGGTCTCACAGTTTTTCCTACATATAGTAATTTACACTCACACCATAACATATAGACCACATGTGTAGTATCACGTGATAAGATCATTAATGTTAAATGAATATTCAAGTCACTCTGGGTGAGTGAAAACATTACTTTCTGTAGCAAATTTGCAGACATTGCACCTTCTGCATTTGTGAAATCCTCTCATCCTTTGTGGAAGCCAAGTTTTTATGGTGCTGGATTTGTTTTTCAGTTCTTTCTTAAGTCTGGAATGTACTAACTTATCCCTTAAGTTTTTACCCCTGCAAAATGTTACCCTTGGTTTTGGGCCTACAGCCATTCCCACCACATCATTACTCATCAAAACAGGCCAGTTTCTGTATATTATGTTTCCAATCTGGCCTGATAGATGATTGTATTCTGTGACAAAGGTACGAAGTACATTCTGGGACTCACTCTTACTGTCTTGCTTAAAAAGGGAATCCCTAGGTATTTTCTCAACTTTTTGTTTCGTTTGTATCAGGTGTTCTCTGTTGTAACCTCTTGCCACAAATCTTCCAATAATTCTTCTGCCTGACATTCAAAATCAGATTGTTACAATTTCTCCACAATCTTAGAAATAGACCATATGGGATCGATTTTTTCAAATTAGGGGTGGGCAATTTCAAAATGTAAAACTTAATTGATTGCGGCTGATTTTCTGAATGTTCTAGTATTGATAGATTATCTCCTCTAAATCAATATCTATAGTTAATTCTAAATCCAAAAAATTTAGAGAAACAGGATCCAATTGGTACGTGAATCTCAAATATAGGTTATTTTTGTTTAACCACAACATGGAATTTCTGGCATCTTCTGCATTTCTGTCCTAGATGCATAATATGTCATCAATAAAACAAAACCAGTACTTGACATTATGAAAAAAACGTATTAACCATCTGGTTTAGCACAGTCTCCATCTCCCATTTACCCAGAAATAGGTTGGCATAACTGGGTGCCACAGCGGCACCCATAACTGTGCCACAGGCTTGTCGATAGTATTCCCCTTCAAATTCAAACACATTGTTTTTTTAAAATAAATTTCAAAGCCTGCATTATAAATCCTGTTGGAACCTCCACATTTTCTGGTAGTTTGATCAGAAATGATTCTACCGCTTCTAAACCCTGTTCATGTTGGATAGAAGTGTAGAGAGATTCTACATCTATCCCAAGCCATTTCATGTTCTCATTCCAGGTTACATTTTTCAAGTTATCCAACATATCAGTGGTATCTCTAATATATGAATCCAAAACCTTGACTTCTAACTGTAGAAAGAAATCGATTAACTTTCCCAAATTTTGTGTTATAGACCCTGCTCCGGAGACAACAGGATGACCAGACAGTCTATCCTTGTTTTTATGTATTTTTGGTAATATATAAAATCCCGGAATGACTGGATATTCTTCCCAAATGAACCCATATTCTAATTCCGAAATACTACCATTTGTTACAGCCTCTGACAAAAGTCTATATAACTCCTTTTTCTGATGTAATAAAGGATTAGTAGTTAAACGACTATAATTCTCCCTATTAGTAAATCCTCAACAATTTCTCTGTAATGCTCAACACCTAAAATAACTATTTCCACCTTTATCTGATGATTTTATAACTATTGAGTCATCCTGTGAAAGTTCAATAATAGCAATTCTTTCATTTCTAGAAATATTTTGTCTGCCAGTATTAGTTTTTTCTTGTATTAATTCTTTCACCTGTTTCATTACACTTTTTTCATACGCATTAATTGCATTATTATAAATGTTGGGGCAAAAGACAGACTTTGGTTTAAAAAGCTGTTTTCTAGTAGTTTTAGATTCATACTTGCTCCCAAGATGCCATGTCCCTTTCTTATATGGAGGTCAAGAGGTCACCTTCTGCTTCATTTTCCACAAGCAATTCCTCTGAAGTCAGCAAATCCGTATAGTTAATCATGGATGTTTCGGTATCGAGATTACCTGTGTCAGAAGGTGTAGTCTTCAAAGTAGATGTCAGGGGTTCAAAGTTCTCAGTCGTTTCCGGTGGAACAGTAATATTCCTATCGCCTTCTAATTCCTGTAGTAAAATATCAATATCCTCAAGTGAAATGTCAATTGCAAAACCCATATTGGCTGAGTTGTAATCCTTAAAGTCCCAGTCACCCTCAAAAAAATGTAGTTTCAAATGTAATTTCCTAAAAAATTCACGAAGTTCCACTGCAGTTGAAAAATCATTAACCTGTGGTGTTGGAATAAAGCTTAAACCCTTGCTTAAAACTCTTTCTTGAACATCAGTCAGGGTTAAATGGGAAAGATTTAATATCTGTAGACCAAGTTCTTCTTATGCTCTCTTAGAAGTCTTTCTGCCCTGCTTGTTTTCCCATGACCCTGCATCCTCTCCTTGTTTTTCTTTTCTCTGTCCTTTAGTTCTTTGCTTTTCTGAAAAGAATAATCTTCTTCATTTGAGCACAGTTTATTACCTATTGTTTCTTTCTGCTGAGGTTGAGATTTATTATATTGCCTTTGAAACCTCACTCTGGACCTTCCGCAACTCTGGGAATGAGGTTTACTCCATTTGAATATATCACCCTTACAATAATTTTTTATCTCTTTGGAGTTTTGCACTTTTCCTCTGTATTAACTCCAGTTCATATTTTTTTATTTTGTTTTTTTAACTGTTCATTAAAGTCAGATTATTCCACAGAGGTTTTAAACTTGATGGTTGTTTCTTTTGCCTTATTCAATTCAGACACCACTTCCTCAGATTTACTCAAATCATCTTTAATCAATAACTTGAAGATTTTTGAACATTCGCATGCTGCTTTAATCCACTTCGTTTTAAATTTAAAGTTCTCTAAACCACATGAGGGAACAATGTTAATACGTAACCCCCTGGGTGCCTGCTCTCGATCTAGATATTCATTGAGGGTACTGATATTGTATGATACTTCCAATTCTCTGAGATGTTTTTCCAAATTGATAAATGCTTCTCTAATCTCTTTATTGATTTCTATGCCACACTCTTCTGGATTAAGATTCAATTTACTGCGCAGTCTTCTCCGTCGGTCATCCAGAGAATTGGAGTCTGTTTGTTCCCAGTTGAATTCAGCATTATTTGAGCTTGATGACACAGTCGCTGGTTCAGTATTATTCATAACTCAGCAAGCTCCAAGAAAATGAAAAACGCTGTAATCAAATACTGGACATCCTGTAAAGGTTCTATCAACTGCTCATCACCCCCTGTGACGAATGCAAGCTGTGGTGAAAATAGCACAATGGAGACCATACAAAACACAAAGCTTCACTGCGCTCACAGAACGTTGTTGCTGCACCACAAACTGAGGTGGCTAACCTCTAAGAAAATGAAGTCCAACATGGCAATAGTGCGTAAAAGAACCACAGTACACTGTAGTTGCTAATGTAAAGCAAAGTTTTACTCGAATGTTCACAACAGTGCACATAGAAAATAAACCAAACAGGAGTTCAGTAAAACAGCCCCTAGCGCCTCGACTAACAAGTCTTCAAGGGGGTAGTGCTACAGAAACAAACCACTCCTTAAATCAGTATGTAACTTACATGTCATTATACCTACATCACAATATTCTTATTTAAGAGAGAGAACATTTGAAGGCATTTACCAATTTAACCACTGTGTTAAGTTAAAAGTACATCAAAATGCTATCAAAACATTATTATCCTTGTGTTGTTACAAAGGATAAATATCATACACACTAATAAAGAGAGAAAAAAGTGCTTTGATACTACCACATCCTAATGGTATTTGTATCCTGGGACTAGCAAGCAGAGAGACTGCTATACTACATAAAGGCAATTGCCAACCGTGTAGGTAGGAGCCTAGATTTTAAATTTGATACAGTAAAACATGAGGGTTTAAACAATAACTGGGACATCAAGCCATTTCTGCATAATAAGAAAATTATTTAAATTACCTTTATCTGTCTCCTTGGCTTTACTTTGGAGTTTGAAACAACAGACAGCAAGCTGTATTTATCTGCTTTATAATAATGTGTTCTTCTATTTTCTCTCTTTTATAGGTGTCACTTACCCGTCCTATCTGGGCTCCTACCTACACGGTTGGCAACTGCCTTTATGGAGTATGGCAGTCTCTCTGCTTACTAGTCCCAGGATACAGATACCATTAGGATGTGGTAGCATCAGACCTTTTTTTCTCATTTTTCTCTTTATTATGTGTATATGTATCCTTTGTAACAACACGAGGATAAAAATGTTTTGATAGCATTTTGATGTACTTTTGACTTCATAATACAGTGGTTAAATTGGTAAATGCCTTCAAATGTTCAGTCACTTTAAATAAGAATACTGTGATATAGGTATAATGACGTGTAAGTGACATACTGATTTAAGGAGTGGTTTGTTTCTGTAGCACTACCCCCTTGAAGACTTGTTAGTCGAGGTGCTAGGGGCTGTTTTACTGAACTCCTGTTTGGTTTATTTTCTATGTGCACTGTTGTGAACATTCGAGTAAAACTTCGCTTTACATTAGCAACTACAGTGCACCATGGTTCTTTTGTGCACTACTGCCACGTTGGAATTCAGTTTCATAGAGGTTAGCCACTTCAGTTTGTGGTGCAGCAACAACATTTACACGGAAGCTGCGTGTGAAGCTTTGTGTTTCTGCACCTTCTCCCTATTGACCTTCTATCTTAGTGTTTACCTCACGAACTACCCTTTTTTTGGGGGGGAGGGCGGTGCTAGGATTTCCCTGCTTCTTTTCAGGGCCTCCCCCCTTGCCTAGTTTAAATGCTTGCTAATGAATCATTTACACCTATCACATAGGATCCTGGTTCCTCTCCTGGACAGATGCAGACCATCGTGCCTGTATAGACCTGCAACCCTCCAGGTGGACCCCCAGTCCCCAATGAAGCCAAAACCTTGAGCGCTGCACCCGTTTTTCAATCAGATAGTTATCTGAGTGTAGTGTATCCCATCTTTTACACAGGTATAATTATATAAAACATGGAGTCAAAAAAGGAGCACAAGGACTGTTGCTATGGTGCTGAGAGTAATGGGTCAAAGCAGAGTAAAGTCAAAGAGCACCTGAAGTCAAGAAGGCACACTGAAATGGTTAAGAGTAGTAAAAAAGCTCAGTATTTTATTATGTAAAAAGTGCAGCAAACAGTCTAACACCCACCCCAGCACGGTACTATACCACGTGCAGAAAGATTACGCATGGCTACTGCTGTAACCACTGACATATTGCTTAGTAACTACTGTCTTCTTCAGAGTAATCTGTTAGACATAAGAGTGCCCCCAAATTTATAGCAGACAGTATGTGAAATAATATGCAAATATACAACCAGCTATTGTGTGCAAGTAAAAATAAAGTGTACCAAATTTAAAAAAAACAATGTATTCTCAATTGCATACAAATCAAAATGTTATCATATAAATATACAGGCCACATACCAAATATAATGGATACATATGATATTAAATTTATTGCAAGTTGTGAGAAATACAAAATATATGTTGACACACTGCAAATTCATCAGTTCTAGTGACGTGGATATGGTGTTCTAGCCACACTTCAGGCAGTGTTCCTTTCCCCTTTAAGGCTTTCCGGAACATCTTCAAGCTGGCTCCTCCCACCCACCCATCTGGGTGGTAACTCCCTTGGCACTGCCCTGTGACGTCAGATCTTCCCTTCCACTGGAAGAAGAAAGTTCACTCCTTACTGCTCTCGTGCTGAGAAGGCCCTATGCATATTAAACTTGATTTTTCAGAAAACCTTTTTATCTTCAGGCTCACTTCTTCAGGTCTCCAGTATAGAGGAAGTGAAGTCAGTGCTGGGATTCTGAAAATGTGCCTGTGGGAAGAACATGTCCTGGACGGATCCACACACCATGTGTGTTCACTGCCTAGGCCACAAGCATGGTCCCCAGGCATGGTGTGCACCGCACCTTTCATCTGTCTAGTTAGAGGGATCACCATGCCCGCTGCTTCTGGGTCATCGGGATCTGCCCATCAAATCTTAGGACACCCATTGGGTGGTCTCCACAGCTGCAGGGTCCACCAAACAGCTTGCGACATTTGAGGAAGCCACAGACCACTCTTCTTTGACTTTGATCTTTTTGCTGCTCTTCTTTGGTGCCTCCTTCACAGGGGCATTCAAAGAATTGTTCCAGTCTCTTCCACCCATGGTCAGGGTCCCTCGGGCACTAAGTCCAAATCCAAATCTAGAAAAGAGACCAAGAGATGGTCTTGCCACCGATTGTGGGATCGGAAGTGCTCTCGGGCCTCTGATTCCCATGCTTCTCTGGAGGTTGTTCTGACTTCGGTCGGTTCTTCGGCCCAGGTTGCTGGCCTTACAGTCTTCCGGTCGGGCTAGTTGGTCGAGACGCAGGTCGATCTGCTGGCCGAGATATTTCTCGAGTTGGCTGACCAATTGTCACCGGAAGAGGTCGACACCTCCCTTTCTAGGACCCCGGTCCTACCGTTCACTCAGAGAGGGATGGATAACTCCACTGATCTGCCACCTCTCGACCCAGAGCCTCCATACCAGGAGGAGACCCGGCTCTCGCTGGCCCCCTCTGAGACCCAATGTTGTCAGCCCCAACAGTTGAGGTCATGGTCCCGCCTCTCTGAGCCCTGAGTCAAGCAGCCTGTATCTACCCCCCAACGCCAGGTAAACGGCATCACTGCTATTCCTGGTCTTCCTCGGTGGGAGGAGAGGCTCGCACAAGCTAGGTCAGCGCTGCAGGACTTGATGTGGCGACAGCTACTTCACTGAGGTAAAGCCTGTTCCGCCTTCAACCCCAGCCATCATGTGACTTTTGCCACAGAGGCCGCAGCATTCCCCCCAGCAGGAGCCAACAAGTCAGGTCCCAGCTTGGCCTCCCCAGCCTCTCCACTGAATTTGGTGGAGCTGCCAACCGTGCTTCACTCAGGAGGTCTTCCCCATCGGCTGTCAGTCACCATTACCCATGGCCATCCCTGGAAGGCCAGTGGGGACTCTGGCAGTCAACCTCTTTTCCATGAATGCTCAGAATCCGAGGGCTCCTGCTTGCACTCCCACGACTTGGAGTCAGACAGAACTTCACGGCAGATACCCAGCACAAGCTGGCAGATTTCCCCTTCCTGGGTACCGACTTGTTTGGGCCCCGAGGTTGAGGAGCACCTCACCCGCATTGTGAAGTCCAGTGCCCCCTTGGACTCAGTGACATCCACTCAGAGTGACCTCAAGGGCTCTAAGCAGTAGAAGAAGCAGCCCTTTTGGCCCCTCTCTGCCCCTGCGGCCAAACCAGTCCAGCCTCAAGCTTGACAGCCTGGACAAAGTCTGTAAGGCTGAAGGCAGAGAGAGGCCTAGGTGGCTCCTCAGCCAGGCCTCTGTCACCTTCGAGTCTGCCCAGTGACGGGATGAGGGGTGCCTCCCTCATCTCCATCATGTCTCCCCTGGGCCCTCCCATAGGGGGCTAGCTCTGCCACTTCCTTTCCACCTGTTCTGCTGTCACCATGGACATGTGGTTTCTTGAGGTGCTTGGTCAGCATCTGCCTGTGGAGTTCGAGGCGTACCCACCTTACCTGCGCCTCATGGGAAGGCATCATGTCTGCAGAAATCCTGTTGGCCCTTTGGGACGATATTGCTCAGCTCCTCCACAAGGAGGTCCTGGCTCCTGTCTTGGACTCTCCAGAACAACCAGGGTTTGTCTCCAGGTATTTCCTGGTGCCAAAACAGATGGGGAGCTGGCGCCCCATGTTAGAGCTGCACAACCTGAACAAGTTTCTAAAGCTGCGCACGTTCAGGATGGTCACTCTTGTCTCAGATCATACCAGATCTCGGCAAAACATGTGGTTTTGCTCTCTGGATCTTCAGGATGCGTTTTCCACATCCCAATCTGTCCGTCCCACCAATGGTTACTCTAGTTCCAGGCAGAGGATCCTCACGAGTTCCAGACCATGCCATTCTGCCTGTCCTTGGCCCCAGGGTCTTCATCAAATGCATGGAAGTGATGACAGCCTACCTGAGGTGTTGAGTCCGGGTTTACCCCTACCTGGATGGGTGACTGATTGTGGGTCCCTCCAGGCAAGAGGTGGTGTGGTCCAGGGATCAGGCCTTCCAGATCTGTGTCTCTCTTGGTCTCCTGGTCAATGAGGCCAAGTTGGAATTCATGCCTCAGAGGTCATCAACTTCATCGGGTGGATCTCAACTCTTGCAAAGCCAGGTCTCGACTCCTGATGGGCAGGGTGGAGGCTCTCTCTCCTCCTTTATGCTATCATTTTGGGTTGGGCAGTTGCTCCTGCTTGGCAGAGGTTGATGCAGGGTACAATCCACCTGCCAATCTCTGCTTAGTTCTTGTCTGTCAGGTGCAGCTTCAATGTAGGTGACAAATAGCTGGCAAATTTCTACCTGAACTCCAGTCATGCACTCTTATAGTACGGAAGTGCTGCGCCTCCGAGGTCTGGTTGGTGAAATAACCAGGTGATCAATTCCCAGTGTAAGGTGAAACTCGGACACAACCTTTAGGAGGAACTTGGGTTGGGGGCAAGGAATAACCTTGTCCCTATGGAAGACCAGGTAAGGAGACTCCACCGAGAGTGCCTGGAGTTCACTGATCCTTCTGCCGGATGTGACAGCCACTAGGAAAGCAGTCGTCCACGACAGATGAGACATTTCACACATGTATATTGGTTTGAACGGCTTGCCCATGAGCTTTGCCAACACCAACAACAAGTCACAAGGTAATGATGGTTCATGCACTGCAAGGAAAATGTAGTCAAGGCTCTTGAAAACACACCAGACCACCTCCTGCGCCACCGATGGCATACCAGCCCATGCCCGGTATGTGGAGATGGCTGCCAGGTGTACCATAAGGGTTATCAACTGAAGGCCCTATGACACTTGAGACAGCTGTTTCTGATCCCTGTATCATTTTTTGTAAATATGAAAAAATGTGTGATGGACTTGTCAAGAGAAAATGCTCTCTGCTGGAACTGACGATCAGACCCCCAAGGATAAGTTCAAAGGGCAGGACATAGCTTAAACTGCAGATATATGAGGTGCAATCATCTGGTTAGTTTGCTTTGAAGGCAGGAAACCAAGCTATCCCTTTTATAATGCCTTCAGGGAGACCCTTTGATGTGCACTAGGTGTCCTGAGAAAAGGGACACGGGCCAGTATTACGGGTTACTTCTACAGAAGTCATTTGATTACATCAAATAGACTGTGATGTACAGGTCCCAGACTGCACTGTAGTCCCATATGCATGTTGGGGGGGGTGGGGTTGTCATCAGAGGGAAGCCAGCATTTCATCAAAGAGCCTTTGATGTCTGTAGATCACAGACCACTTTGAAAGGTCACAGGAAAGGAGGAAATTCATTGATGTCACCTATTATTTTTTCAAATAACTTAGTAGGCCATCATGTGTTATAAAATATAGATTTTGTTACACCAAGGCGGCGTTAGGTGACCTCAGAGAGAAGGCCAGCTCAAACTTACTCAGCAGACCTTACACACATTCATATTGCTGACTGAGAGAAGCGGCACATCAAAGCACTGAAAAGATTAAGAAGTAAGGACCATAGACAAGACTAGTCTGAGTCTTATTATTTGTATGAATCTGCAGTTTTAAACCTGTTTGTGTTAAGGCTGTATGTGTTGGGATATTTTATTCTGTAATTTTACTGTTTTCCAATTTACCTATTTTAAAATAAAGATATATATTTTAAAAACGGAAACTGCCTGGTGTGCCTTGAAATTTCTTTTTTTGTATAAGTGAAGCTTTGAAGGTTATAGTTGACACTGTGCATGAGCTTACTGTGATACCAAACTGGGAAACCGATAAGAGTTCTCTAGGTCTTGCATAGAGTTCTAAGGGCTCATTTTGCAATACCTGGTTAGGTGCCCATAGGCAAAGGTATCTGGCCCCCCAAAGACAGAATTATCTGAGCCTGATAATTGGGTACACTAACAAAAGGTTATCAGTTTGAATCCCTCCAGAACTTGAGACTAAGGTGACTCGAACCCACAAAACAGACAAGAGGGTTACCTTGCACTGTTAACTGTCCACAGATCCTACGCTCAGAGGATGGCACTTTGGGAGTAGAGGGCTGACCAGCTAAACGAATCTGTGACAGGCCTGACAGAGAGGGACTGAAGGTAGTCAAGAATGCTATCTCACTCGAACAAGATAAGGGCTCAAGCCCCTTGCCCTGGCACCAAATGACGAACCTCTTCCATAGCCTCCTTCCGAGAAGCCTCAACCATGCTGAGGACATCTTTGGAGAGACCCAGAGCCTGGAACCAGGCTGTTAGGTGCAGGGATTGAAGGTCCTGATGGAGTACCTTCCCTTGATTGCAACAGACCAAGTCCAGGCGGAGAGGAAGACTCCACAGGAACCTGCCGCTGAAGCTGAGGAGATCAGGGTTATCAGAACTGGTGGGGCCAGTCTGGAGCCACAGGATCATCCAAGTCTTGTCCTACCTGGCCTTGATCAGTAGAAGAGTGGGGCAAAGGCTGGAGATGGCCTGGTGGAAATCTGGCCTTGATGACAGGCTTAGGTTGATGGAACATTATACACTCTATCAATTGTCAGCCCTGTAAGAAGGCAGAGTTCCTGTCCAGGGAGATTGCCACTATACAAAATCGACTAGCTCATCTCTTCCGACTGTGGACAGATTGTGCAATCCAATCTGTCTTCAGTCTGTGGGAGCTTTTTCACAAGAAAAGTGTGATGAGTTTGCTAAATTTTTTGCAGACAAGGTTGCCGCCCTCAGGTCAGAGATCGTCCAGTCCATTTCTAATGGACGTTGTGATGGTCGGTGGGATGCTATAAGCACCTGGTCAGTTTGGACGGATTTCAGCCAGCCAGAACTCATCGACATCGTGAGGATCATCCAGTCTTTGTGGCCAACCTGCTGTAGTTTGGATCCGGGTCCTACGCACCTTTTTGTGGGCTGTGTAGATGAGACTGGCCCGATCCTTGCAGAGATTGTTTGGAGTTCACTGGAGAGTGGGATCTTTCCTGATCCCCTTAAGAAGGCGGCTGAGCGTCCACTCCTGAAAAAACCCTCCCTTGACCCAAACTGTCCTGCCAACTACAGACCTGTCTCTAACCTGCTCTTTGTGGGTAAGGTTATTGAGAAGGTGGTTGCGCTGCAGCTGGATAACATTCTTATCACCCACGATGTCTATGACTCTCTCCAGTCCAGATTTAGGAAGAGAAATAGTACTGAGACTGCCCTTGTCTGAGTACTTAATGATCTCCTAATAGCGAGAGATTGGAGTTCTCATTCCATCTTGGTCCTCCTTGATCTCTGTGGCATTTGACACTGTGGACCATGGTGTGCTACTGGAGCACCTTTGGACCATCTGTGGACTTTCTGGTATGGTCCTCAGGTGGTTTAGATCTTTCCTCAGGGTAGGACCTAGAAGGTGGTCATGGGAATTTATTCCTCTGGCTCCTCCCTCTATCCTGTGGGGTTCTGCAGGGCTCCATTTTAGCACCCATGTTGTTCGCAGTGTATATGCTGCCATTAGGAGGTATGGCTTGAGTTTTCACTGCTATGCAGATGATACTCAGCTGTACCTTTCCTTTGTGCTTGACACAGGATGATGCAGTCTCGGTATTTAACAACTGTCTCGCCGAGATCCAGGACTGGATGAGTGCTAGCTGGCTGATATTAAATCCTGACAAGACTGAGGTTCTGGTGGTGGATCCAGATTGCTGGGCATGTTGAATGGACAGGGTTCCAGGCTTTGGCTCGGGGGTGTTCCATTGGCGGGCTCAAATCAGGTGCATAACCTGGGCGTTGTCAAGACCTTTTTTTTTCATCTCAGGAATACTGTCCACATGAAGCACCTGGTTCCTCCCGACGATCTACTGACTCTGGTCCACGCCTTTGTGACTACCCACCTTAACTATTGCAGTGCCCTGTACCTAGGGCTTCTGGGGGTTGATATCTGCCGCTTGCAGCTAGTGCAGAATGTGGCAGCTAGGCTGGTGACTGGTATGTGTAGGACCAGCCACATTATGCCTGTGCTACGCGGACTGCACTGGCTGCCTGTACAGTGGCAAATCACCTTCAAGGTTGGATTACTGACCTATAAAGCCCTACATGACCAGGGACTCCACTACCCGAAAGAGCTCCTTTGCCCCTCCCCCTGCTTCGATCCACCAATGAGGAATTGCTAGAGATTCCCAGGGTACGTTTGAAAACATCTGGGGCTCTGTCTTTTTCTTACACAGCCCCTACCCTATGGAATTCTCTACCTCGTCGGGTGAGAGTGTCAGACTGTGTAAGGCTTTAATAAAGCCTTGAAGACCTGTTTATTTTAACAGGCCTTCCCAGAATTTGAAAAATTAATTAGCCTTGTTGCTGTCTGATTTATAATGTGATGTTGTTTTAACCTGATTGTATGGATTGTTTGTCTTTATTGTGTAAATTCATGTACAGCGCCTTAGTTTTGAAAGGCACTTCACAAATAAAGCTATTATTAATACTCTGTGGATCAGGGGCAATGGAGGGAAAGCAAAGAGGCGGCCCGGGGCCTTGAGAAGACATCCCCTGCAGCGTTTCCTGCTTGGGGGGGACAAAACAACCTCAGCTTTGCATTCTCTCTGGAGGTGAACAGATCCACCAGAGGGGTGCCCCATCAGGAGAACAGGCTGTGTACTACCTCCAGATGGCAAGACCACTCGTGAGACACCTTGCCCACATGGCTGAGGGCATCCTCCAGCTAGATGGCAACACCAGCCACATGGATGGTCAGGAGATCGGTGTCCAGGCTGAGCACCAGGGTCCAGATCCAGAGAGTTTCCCTGCACAGAGGAAGGGAGTGCGTCCCGCCCTGTTTGTTGAGGTAGTACATGGTCATGGTGTTGTCTGTCTGGACCTGAACAAACTGACTCCAAATGTACGTAGCAAAGACTGACAGCACGAGCCAAATTGCCCGAAGCTCCAGCAGGTTGATATGGCATCAGGACTCCTTGGGGGTCCAGAGTCCGTGGACTCTGTGGTCCCACAAGTGGGCATCCCACTCCATCGGGGAGGCATTGGTTGTCAGAACGACCATTGGCTCTTGGACAAATGGGATCCCCTCCTGCAGATGTTCCAGGACTAACCACCACTGCGTTCCCACATCAGCTGGGTCACAGTGATCGGCTGGTCGAAGTGGCCATTGTGCTGAGACCACTGGCGGGCAAGCTCCCACTGTAAAGAGTGCATCTCCACCTGGCCCAACAGACCATGCCGCCATGTATACCAGGAGGCGAGGAATCACGAGCAGGGTACAACTGCCCAACTCAAAATGATCAGGCAAAGGAGGAGAGAGTCTCTGCCCTGTCCACTGGAAACCGAGCCCTGACTCTGCAAGAGGACCGGCAGAGGAAGCAGCAGGCCCTTGACCTCCTGGTTTCCATATGAACAGTCTCAGCTTTGCATTCTCCCTGGAGGTGAACAGATCCACCAGAGGGGTGCCCCATGGGGAAAACAGGCTGTGCACTACCTCCGGATGGAGGGACCACGCATAAGACAACTCGCCCACACAGCTGAGGGCATCCGCCAGCTGGTTAGAAACGCCGGCCACATGGAGGGCCAGGAGATCAGCATCCAGGCTGCAAACAAGGGTCCACATATGGAGAGCTTCTCTGCCCTGTTTGTAGAGGTAGTACATGGTCGAGATGTCCATCTAGACCTGAACGACTTGAGCACGAATGTGCAGAGCAAAGGCTGTGAGTGCCAGCCAAACTGCACGAAGCTCCAGCAGGTTGATATGGCATCGGGACTCCTTGGGGGTCCAGAATCCATGGACTTTGTGGTTCCCCAGCCCATCAGGGAGGCATCAGTCATCAGGATGACTGTTGGCTCTGGGTGGACAAATGGGATCCCTTCCTGCAGATGTTGCAGGATTAACCACCATTGGAGGGTGTCCCACATCAGCTGGGTCACAGTGACCAGCTGGTTGAAGTGGCCCTTGTGCTGAGACCATTGGTGGGCAAGCTCCCATTGTAGAGAGCATTCTCCACCGGCCCAACAGACCATGCTGGTGCATACTGCCATGTATCCCAGGAGACACAGGAAGTCCCAGGCAGGATGCAATTGCGCAACTCAAAATGATCAGGCAAAGGAGGAGACAGCCTCTGCTCGGTCCGCTGGAAGCCAAGCAATGGCTCTGGTGAGCTCTTCCCTGATGAAGTGCATCACCTGAGGTATGAGTTCTGACTTGGCCTCATTGAGCAGGAGGCCCAGGGACATGCAGGTCTGGAGGACCAGATCCCTGACTACACCTCTTCCCTGGAGGAACCGCATGAGCCAGTCATCCAGGTAGGGTATACCTGGACCCCTCAGTGCCTCAGGTAGGCTGCCACCACTGCAATGCATTTGGTATAGACCCTAGGAGCTGAGGAGAGGCTGAAGGGCATGGCCTGAACTCATAAAGAATCCCTCTACACGCAACCTGGAGGAACCAGCAGTGACGGATGGATTGGGATGTGGAAGAATTTGTCCTGAAGATCCAGAGAGCAGAACATGTTTTGCTCCAGAGATGGTATGATCTGAGACAGAGTGACCATTCTGAAAGTGCATGGCGAAGAAATTTGCTCAGGTCGTGCACAGCCTAGATTTGGGCACCAGCACCCCTCCCCATCTGTTTTGGCACCAGGATGTACCTGGAGTCAAACCTGGGTGTACTGAGGGTCCGAGACAGGAGCCACAAACTCCTCCTGGAAGAGCTGGGCAATGGCATCCTGATGGGCTGACAGAATGTCGAGGACACCATGTTCTCTCTGGATCACAGGCTCAGCACAGCAGTTAAGCCTCGAATTCCAGAGCAGACCCTGATCAACCTCCTCCAGGATCCACCTGTCCATGGTAACAGTGGACCAGGCAGAAAGGAAGTGGCAGAGCTAGCCCCCACGGGAGGACCCAGGGAGTCAGGATGGCATGGGGAGGCACCCCCATCCCATCACTGGGCAGGCATGGAGGCGGAGGAGGGACTGGTTAAGTTCAAGTTTATTGCAGGAAAAAAACTCCATTGAGCAAGTTCATTCACAAGGAGGTCCTAGGATACATGTACAACAAAGCTAACAGAAACATACAGTAAATGTGTACAACAGAATTTCAAGTGCTGGCAAGGTACATAAGAGACAAACGTTATTCCAGGCATTATACCAAATCACATCGAGTAGGTCATCATACTCATGCAAAAAGTGCAGCTTCAATCCATATAGACCTTGGGAATGACAAAGACATACACAATCATAGAGGAAAACAGTTGTACTGACAGTTACAGACGTCTTTTATTTTTTCAGAAATTAACTTTTTAAAGAGACTGTTTAACAGAGACTAGCTTAGACAGTTTGAGAGAGGACTGGCACCTGTTCCTGGTGACTGGGAAGGCAGTGGAGATAGCACATTTACCGAAGATGGTGTGGGTTTTGGGGACGTTCAGGAAGATAAAATCTGATTTTCTGAGTGCATAGGTATTACAGCAGGTATGGATGATCGAGGTTAGATAGCTTGGAAGCTTGTTAAGGAGAACCTTTAGAGTCCAGATGCTGACATGGAGAATGTGTCTAGTTGTGAGGGACGTCCAACCTACAGCTGAGTACAGGTCGCAATGATGTGTCCTACATGGGGAGTTCATAATGAAGTGCAGCGAGGTAGAGAAGAAAATTACTCACCTTAATAATTATGTTTCTTCTAATGGAGTCTTGCTGTATTCTGACAATTGCAGTGATTCCCAACCTTTGAACTGCCCCGGAGAACAAAGAGTTAACTTTCTATGCAGAGCATAGAATGCTGAGCTCGAGTTCGGTTGAAGTCTCTGTTTGGAGTGATTCAAACCTAAACCGTCAGATTCTTACGAGCCCAACTAACCTAAACATTCTATGTGGAAATTGTAAAAATTCTTACTAGCCAAGTGGCTGAAAAAAGTTTTGGATTCCCAAGGAAGACTCAAGTCAGGAAACCCAAAAACAAAACCCAATGTACTAAAAATAATAAATCAGCACCCAAACAAAAGGAGGAGGGTGAAGCAAAACACCCTGGGTGCAACACTGCACCTGCCCACCCACTTCCCAAAAACAGGTTCTGACGGAGTTTGAGGGAGTATAATACAGTAAGACTCCATTAGAAGAAACGTAATTACTAAGGTGAGTAATTTTTTCTTCAAACAACATGAAGTCTTGCTGTATTCTGACAATTGCAGACTACCAAGCAGTACCTCCAAGGAGAAGGGACAGAACCTACTTTGGGAATAGGCTCTGAAGTACTGCTGTGCCAAACCGAGCATCACTCCTAGCCTGGATATCCAGAGAGTAATGCTTGGTAAAGGTATGGACTGCTTTCCAGGTGGCTGCTTGACAAATTTCTAAGAGAGGGATATCCCTGGCAGCAGCCAGGGAAGCCACTGTACCTCTTGTGGAATGAGCCCTCAGGCCTGAGGGTGGAGTTTTTCCCAGCTTTTCATAGCAGAATTGTATACAAGACACAATCCACCTGGCAATAGATCTTTTGGTGGCAGGTTTGCCTTTCCCACTTCTCCATAAGTGATGAATAACTGGAGGGAGTCGAACCTGTGCCCCTTAGGTACGCTCTATGTAGTAACTAAGGTCTCTTTGACATCTAAACTATGTAGCTCTTCTCTCCTGAGGAAGAATGATCAGTGAGAAGACAGGAATGAGACAGACTGGTTTAAATGGAAGTCTGAAAACACTTTGGGCAAGAACCTTCTATTGGTTCTAAGGACCACTTTATCCCTGTGAAATGAGACAAAATCAGGTTCCACTGACAGTGCTTGCAATTCACTGATATGCCTGGCAGAGATAATGGCTACCAAGAACACAGTTTTCCAAGTCAAGTACTTAAGCTCTGCTGAAGACGTTGGCCCGGATATTCAAACTGCGCCAGGCTGTGGCGCAAGCCTGGGCGCAGCTCAACTTGGTTGCGCAGGGGTGTGGCCTGGGTGATATTCAACAGAGCTGCTCTATGGCACAGCAGCTTTGAATATCGCACCTTGGCCACCCCCACTGTGCATGGCGCAGTGGCACTGCGCCAGCGCAAGTGGCCAGAGTGGAGCAGGGAGATGCGCTAACGCAAGTGCCATTGCACCATGCACAGCACCTGCGATATTCAAAAGGGGACATGCAAATGGAGCCATAATTTATGCAAGGCACATATGGGGCCATTTGCATGTCATTATGGCCCCATTTGCATTCCATTAGCATGCAGGTGCGCCGATCCCCGACGACTTGCGTCTGGCGCCCTGCCAGGCAGCAGCCGTCGGGGACCGATGCCCCCTGCAGCCCGATCGTGGGCATTTGTGTAAAAAAGAATCCTCATTTAATATCCCTGGTGGTCCAGTGGACCAAGTGCTGCCCGATCATGGGCATCTGGTTAAATAAACCCCCCATCCTATATCTCTGGTGGTCCAGTGGACCGCTATGTTCCCGATCACGGGCATTTGTCTGCAAATAAAAGCCTTGTCTAATATCCCTGGTGGTCCAGTGGACCGCTATGTGCCCGATCGCGGGCATTTGTCTGCAAATAAAAGCCTCGTCCAATATCCCTGGTGGTCCAGTGGACCGACTGGACCGATCGCTGCCCGATCATGGGCATCTGTGTAAATCCCCCCCCCCGCCAATATCCCTGGTGGTCCAGTGGACCGCACTCTGCCAGATCGCGGGCATCTGTAAAACATACGAAACAACCCATTACTCTGGTGGTCTAGTGTACCCTCCCCACGCCCACTGAGCCCCACTGCCCTGCTCCCCCGGTCAACCGGCGGGCGGCAGCACCCACCGCCTGCTCCGCCGCCCGCCAACTGACAGCTCGGTAGGGGCTGCTTGCCCATTGGTTCACAGCGTGAGCCAATGGGTGTGTACCAACAGACATATAGTCCAGATATGTGAATGATTCATTCACATATCTGGACTGTGTAGTATGGTATGGCTGCACGCCCATTAGCTCACGCCAGAACCAATGGGCATGCAGCCCTACTGAGCTGTCAGTCGGCGGGCGGTGGGTGGCAGGTGCTGCTGCCCGCTGGCTGACCGGGGAGCGGGCGGGGCCTCAGTGGGCGGGTGGGAGGGGGGCACTAGACCACCAGGGTAATAGGTCGCTTCGTATGTTTTACAGATGCTCGCGATCGGGCAGAGTGCGGTCCACTGGGTCACCAGGGATATTGGCGGGGGGGATTTACATAGATGCCCGCGATCGGTCCACAAGGGATATTGGACAAGGCTTTTATTTGTAGACAAATGCCCGTGATCGGGAACATAGCGGTCCACTGGACCACCAGGGATATAGGACTGGGGGGGGTTATTTACCCAGATGCCCACGATCGGGCAGCACTCAGTCCACTGGACCACCAGGGATATTGGAGGGGGGGTTTGAGTACACAGATGCCCGTGATGGGGCATGGAGGGGTCGCCACCAGGTGTGGCGGGAACTCGTGTGGCCACCACAGGTGGCAGCTGCTGTGCTATGCCCTGCAATGCGCAGCTGACCCGTGGGTGGCCATCATTTGTTCCTTTTTTTGGTTTAACTTTGTGCAGGCACAAGTAGGGGTTGCGCATGCATGGCTCTGCATATCCCGGGCTGAATATCGGGCTGTGCAGGTTATGCATGGGCACGCCCCCCCTACCTGTGCCTACATACATTACTGATGCGCTCTGGCGCATCAGGATTTGTCGGCGCACTTTTCCCTTTTGAATATCGTGCCGGGGCGCATCAGTGGGTTGTGCATGGTGCAACACTGTTGCAACCATGCGCAACCCTTTGAATATCTGGGCATAGCTTAAAGGGGGTTGCAAAAGTTGAGCAATGCAAACATTCAAATCTCAGGCAGGGTCTCTATAAGGAGGATTGGTGTGAAACAATCCTTTAAAAAAATTTACAGAACACAGGATGGGAAGATGGTGAGGAAGGCCTCCCCACAGACAAAAACGGAGAAACAGCTGACAAGTGTACCTTGAGAGTAGCTGGTCTGAGGCCTAGGCCATTAAGATGGACCATATAATGCAGAACCGTAGGCAATTCAGCAGTGTCTGGAGAAATATGCTTCTTAGAACACCAAATGCTGAATCCTTTCCATTTGGAGTTGTAAGTCTTCCTGGTGGAGGGCTTTCAAGAAGCCTTGAGGATATCCAGAATCCCTTGGGAAAGATGCAGATCTGCAAACTCTAACTCTTCAAGAGCCATGCTTTGAGATTGAGAGACTGAAGATTGGGGTACCAAATCCTGCCCTGAGAGGATGTTAACAGGCTGTAATTCCTGGGAAGAGACAGGGGAAGATGGGCTGCTAGGGACAGCAACGGGGTACCAAGGCTGTCTGGCCCAATCTGGAGCAATCAGAATCACCTTGCATGGTTGAGACCTTATTTTTACCAAAACTTTGAACAGGAGTGGGAAGGGGGAAAAGGCATACAGAAACTTCCCCTCCCAATTCAGGATCAGGGCGTCCAGAGGGACTGAGCCTAGGACTGGATGTCTGCAACAAAAGAGAGGGAGTTGGTGATTGTCTGGGGCTGCAAAGAGATCCATCTCTGGAGTGCCCCACCTTGAAAAAATCACTTTCAACACCTGAGGGTCCAGGGACCATTCGTGATGGCCCTGAGAAATCCTGCTCAGCGCATCTGCTAGCACATTGTCCTTGCCTGGAAGGTGAACTGCTACAAGAGAGGTTTCCCGGGAATAAGTCAGGGACCACAACTTCATGGCTTCTGTGCACAAGGCCATGGACTGAGTGCCTCCTGCTTGTTGATGTACCACATGGTGGTGGTGGTGTCTGTTCTGACTTGAACCACCTTGTTCTGTACTGACTGTGAGAACACTTTAGAACCAGAAAACTGCCCTGAGCTCTAGAAGATTGATGTGGAGAAGGGACTCTTGGGGTGGACACAGCCCTGGGCAGTAGGGACCCCAGGTGGGCTCCCCAGCCCAGAGAGAAACATCCGTGGTAAGAATCACTGAACAAGGCTGAGCAAACAAAGGAACACCTTGTCTTAAATTTTCCTGATTCTGCCACCACTGGAGGGCTTGGATCAAAGTCAGAGTCACTGGGATCAGTTTGGAAAGGGAGTCATTTCTCTGAGACCAGAAAGCTCTCAGGTGGAACTGAATATCCTTCATCTGGAATCTTGCCCCTTGGACCACTGCTGTTGAAGCTGCCATGTGGCCCAAGAGCTGGAGGTAATGCTCGAAGGCTGAAGGAAGAAGCTAGTTCCATAAGAACCCTTTCCTTTTCTAGAGGAAGAAAGGCTCTTGTTCTGAGTGTGTCCAGTTCTGCCCCTATAAAGGTAAGAAGCTGGACTGGTTCGAGAACTGACTTGGGAAGGTTGAGAAGAAATCCTAGAGAAGTGAGCACTTGCTGGGTCACTTGCAGGTGAGACTTGACTTGGTCTGGAGACTGACCCACTATTAGCCAATCGTCCAGATATGGAAAAATCTAAATCTTTTGCCTTCTTAGAAAGACAACTACTACTGCCCGGCACTTTGTGAAAACCCTTGGGGCTGAGGTTAGGCCAAAGGGCATTGCTCTGAACTGATAATGGCCTGAGGGCAACTCAAACCTGAGGTACTTTCTGTGGGAGCACCTGATGGGAATGTGAAAGTAGGCATCTTTGAGGTCCGGGGAGGCTTGCCAGTCCCCTGGCCTTAGAGAGGGAAGGATTATTCCTAGAGTTATCATCTTGAACTTTGGTTTTAAAATATGTTTGTTTAGATATCTTAGGTCTAGGATGGGTTGCCACTCCCCTGTTTTTTTGGGGGTCAGGAAGTACCTGGAGTACAGTCCTTTGCCCCACTGTAGGGTAGGTACTCTCTCTCCAGCTCTTAAAGCTAGGAGAGAAGAAACCTCTTCTTCTAGGGCAAGGGTTTCTGAGAGATTTGCAGGTGGAAAAGATCTGTCTCTCATCCTTGGAAATTTTTTGAAGCTGAGAACCAGTCCTTGGCTTACTACTTCCAGGATCCACTTGTCTGATGTAATAGACATCCAGTCCTGGACAAAGTACGCCAGCCTGCCCCCTACTGGAATAGGAGAGTTGACCTGGGCAGGCCCATCAGGGTGTCTGCTTGGCAGGGGCTTTAGGCTGAGGAGTGGATGCACCCCTCCTCATCCCCCTTCTGCCTCTCCCTCTGAAGAACCCCCTCTGAGAAAAGGAAGAAGAAGAGCCTGTGCTTGGTGAAAAGGCCTGCCCCTGCCCCTACACTTCTGCCTTTGAGGAGCTGCCTGCCTTTCCTTTGCCTGAGCACTCCTGTAAGTGGTCCTGTACTCATCCATTTTCTTCATGTAATTCTCTGTCTGCTCCCCAAACAGAGAATTACCCACTACCTCAAAAATCCATGGCCTTAGCCTGGGTGTCCTGCGAGAGGCTAGTACATCTGAGCCAAGCCATCCTCCGAAGAGCCACAGATGTAGCCATGACTCTTGATGACACATCATTAGAGTCCATAGCAGTATGAAACTGAACCTTAGATGCCTCAATCCCATCTGCAGCCACCGCCTCCAGCTCCTTGGCTAGCTGGGGGGAGGCCTGTTTAGCCAGTGCCAGTACAGTGTCCCACCTGGACTTCTGGTACCTGGCTGTATAGGCCATGTAATTCACCTGCCTGAGTCCCAAAGAAGATGCCATGTACTGCTTCTTTGTTATGGCATCAATCTTCCTGGAGTCCTTGTCGGGGGGCTGTGAAGCCAAGGGAATATTTGCCTTGTCACAGGCAGCAGCCTGCACTACCCCAACATGGCTTCATTGTTGGTATAAGAACTCCGTGTCTGAGCCTGAAAGTGTATACCTCTTGTCCATTCTTCCATCCACAGGAGGTATAGTGTTAGGAGACTAAGTTTTTTTGTGTCTGTTTCCCAAAAGATTCATGGAGGGGAACAGACAGTCTCCTGGACTCTGGGCTATCCATCATCTCTACATAATCAGGCTCCTCTTGATCTTCCACAGCCTCCTCCATAGGAAGCTGGAGGGTTTCAGCCACCTTTCTGTAAAACAAAGTGAGAAGGGACTCAGAAAGCCTAGGAAGGGAAACACCTGAAGGTCTGTCTGGGGAGATGTCCAGTTCCACAGGCACATCCAGACCTTCACTTACATCATCATCCTCAAATTCCCCTTCCTCTTCAAATTCCGGTTCATAAAAATCTTCAAGGGTATACTCTTGACCCGGGGGAACCAAAAGAACCGAACCCCTGCCAGAAGGAGCCGGATCGGTCGGAACCGGATGGAGCGATTCCACAATCTGAATCGCCCTGGCTATTTCTTCGGCGGTCGGAACATGAACCTCTGGATACGAACCGGTCGATTTATCTTTGCTTTTTTTCTGTCGGAACTGATCCCTCAGAATCGGCTCTCCTTTTGCCCAAAGAAGTATCGCCCTGGTCAGAGGGCACTCCTTCTGGTTCGGTCGAAACCGAACCAGACTGGCCATCTGGGTCAGCGGACTTCTCGGCCTCCTTTTCCCTCAGTCTACCTAATCTCTTCTCAAGGGTAGATTTGGGAAAGGTTTTACATATTTGGCAGTCTGAATCAAGGTGGTAAAACCCCAGACAATAAACACATGTGGTGTGGGGATCAGCCTTAGCAAAGACTTCCTCACACTCACTGCAGTGTTGAAACACAGTGGGCCCGGGTTTTTTCTTGGGTTTCTTAGACATGGCCAACCTAACCAAACTTAGCCTTTTTGACGCATGAGCAAGACTCCTTTATCCGTTCTAACTGTGTCACGGGCATTGGAAAAAAGCGTTAAAAACACATTTTTTTTTTTTTTAGAACCGATAAGAACCGTAACCACACACTAAGTAAACAAACAAATTTCACTATCAAATGGCCAGTTCAGCCGAACTGAGCCGCACTTTTGCAAGTTCCACACAGAAAAACAGAACAATTTCTATCTAGTACTCACGGCACCACAGACAGAGACTGAACAGACTATGCAGAAACTTTTTTCGGTTTAAAAACTGACAAAAACTGACAACTTTAACTGACTTTCGAACCGAGCTGAAGAAGAAATCTCCAGAGCGATTGTTCAGTGAGGCGGAGTAAAGAATCTGACTGTTTAGATTTGAATCACTCCAGACAGAGACTTCAACCGAGCTCGAATCCAGCATTCTATGCCCTGCATAGAAAGTTAACTCTTGTCTCTGGGGCAGTTCAAAGGTTGAGAATCACTGCAATTGTCAGAATACAGCAAGACTTCATGTTGTTTGAATGTCCAGTTTCTTAAGTTTTGAGGTGGTAGCAGAGTTGTAGATAATGTCCCCGTAGTCTAACAATGGTAGGAATGTGGCTTGGACAAGCCTAGTCCTGATCTCAGGTGGGAATAGGGACCTGCTGCGGTAAAGGAAGTCTAGCGTGATATTTAGTCTTTACATAGGTCATCAAGGTGTTCAGTGAAGGCAAGCCTGCTATCTAGCCAGAAACCGAGGTATTTAAATTTGTCGTTGACTTCCAAGAGCTCGCCTAAGGAGGTAACTATAAAGTCTTCTAAGGAACCAGTGGGACCTTAACCTCCTGGTTTCTGGATGACTGAAGCGACAGGCTTCGGCCGGGCCTGCTGCTCAGCTGGGGGCTGGGCGGCTTGGCTGCAGGAGCAGAGATGGGCTGAAAGGACTGCTTCTTTTGAGCCTTAGAGCCCTTGGGATCCCTCTGGGCAGAGGTCACAGAGTCTAGGGTGGCACTGGAGTTTTTTTTTTTTTTATAGTTATTTAGTTCCCATCGCATCCTCCCACCAGCTGATGACAGGGACGCATAGATATTTTTACTTGGTTTTCTCCCTGACCCCACCCCGAGGCCCCGGCACATGGTCAGCGAACGTGTGGAGGCACGCTATGCACCCTGTGGCACCAGCTCAGCCCCTTCTACCTCTCGTAGTTTTTTGCCACTCTCTCTCTGCCTTCACCTGATGGGAGCGCCAACCCATCCTCACCACCCTCGGGAGAGGAGAGCTGCCCATCGGCATGCTCAATGCTGTTCACCCCCCCCGACGGCCTGAGGTTGTTCCCAAACCCAGGTTGCCGACATAGCATGAGGTGTGGCATCCAGCACCTCAACCCTCAGCACCACCAGGCTGCCTGCACTGGACTTCTCCATGCCAGTAAGGTACCCAACCCCTGGCCCAAGTAAGTCGGTGCCCAAGAAGGGGATGTCCACCAACCTGTGCTGGGTATCTGCTGTGAAGGTTAAGATCCTCAGCCAGGCCATGAGGTGCAAAGCCACCGCAGCGGCCATAGCCCAGGCGTAGGAGTCGCCGATGTCCATGGCCACCTGGAGCTGCTGCTTAGCCATCGCTCGGCCCTGGTCCTGTTTGACTGTGGTCTGCAAGTCAGCAGGGAGATGAGGAAGCACCTAATCAAGGGTGCCCAAGAGGCCATTAAAAGGGGCCAACTCGCTTGCCAAAGGCTGAGGGAGGAGAAGGCTACACAGACCTTCTTGGCCAAATGATCCAATTTCTTGGGATTCCTTGTCCGGAGGTTTATCCACGTCCCTGACATTTGCCGTTACACGAAAAGACCAAAACGGCCACCAGACCCTCAGCAGAGGTATGTTCAGTGAAACATGACAGGAGAATAGTAGGACCACATATTTATTTAGCTTTTGTTAACCAGGAAAGTACACTAGATAAAACATATGCCTATTTTCAGGCAAGCACCCAGAGTACAGGAATTACAAGTTCAATACAGAGGACAACAAGATACAATCAAGGCAGTTACACAGAGTCAGGAGAAGCATAACATGTTCAGCAAGTTAACATGGTTACAGACATGACAGTCAAATATAAAATATATATATAGAGTCACCAAGGCTATGAGCAGTGCATTATATACAAATATAAATAGTTCAGGATCCCTAATGGCATCACAGTCAAAGCAAATGTCCAGACAAGAGAGTGGAAACATTTAATACAAGGACACACCCAAGCAGGCAGGCTGCCTCAACAGGACAAGTGCCAGAGTTCAGGAAGTGGTCCAGTGCAGGGGACCAAAGGTAATTATAGAGGCTTAAGACAGTCACATGCTGAGGAGAGCTTCAGGTGTTTCCACAGGGAGGTTCAAAGGCATGCGTGGGAGGAGTGGACTTGGACAGTAAAAGAATTCCATAATCTAGGGGTACACAAAGCAAAATCTCTCCCCCATTTGAGTGCAAGTAGCAGGAACCTTAAGAGCAGTGGGGCCCAGAGACTTGAGGCAGCAAGAACAAGGAGCTCTGCCTGGCCAAAGGGGGTGCCAGTGCCCAGGATCTTTCCTGTGAAACAGCCCAAGACAAAATTTAAGTAATTGGGTGGAGACAGACAGTTAAGCTTGCTATACAGATCACAGTGGTGAGTGAGGCAAGGAGCAGGAACAGCAAAATGACAAATGTTGTTTAGGCTATGGTCCACCTAGTAAGGTGGATTTTGGAAGTAAGTGCAAACAGAAGGAGCCCATAGCAGAGAGAGAGAGGGGAGAAACACACCTCTGGCCACAGCAAGGTGAGCCGCCAAAGTGAGATTATTCTTCGCCCTATAAGCCAGACCCAGTTTGCAGTTAACAGCTTGGCACACATTTTGGATGTGGTGTCCAAGGTCAAGCTGAGGGTCAAGTGTCACCCCAAAGTATTTGATGAAGTCAGCGGTAAGGACAGGAGCACTGTCAATGCCAGTGATGCACAGAGGGACAGAGGATCCTTTAACTTGGCCAGGGACCCAAAGAGCATGGCCTGAGTTTTTTAAGGTTGAGGACCAGCCTGTGGGTCGATATCCAGGATTGGATACTCCTGAAGTCCTTATTCAGTTGGTGGTTAATGACCCCAGTGTCCTGGGAATGAGTGAGGATGACCAGGTCGTCAGCATAGAGGATGGACCTGCAATAGGCGGAGGAGGAGGGAAGATTGCTGACAAATACAGAGAAGAGCAGGGGCCCAAGGACTGGCCCCTGGGGAACTCCTGAGGACACGGTAGTGGCTTCCGAGAGCACCTGACTGTATTTGGTAAGTTGCTGCCTGCCCTGAAGGTAGTTGGAGAACCAACTAAGCACAGGAGGGGACAGACCAAAGGACCCAAGTTGAGCGCAAAGTAGGACAAGGTCAACTAGGTCAAAGAGCTTGGCGAGATCAATGAAGATGGTGCCAGAGAGTCTGCCCTGGTCCATAGCAGCCCTGATCCCAGATGTGACAGTGACCAGGACAGAGGACGTGCTGTGCCCTTTATGAAAGCCATGCTGCGAGGGATACAGTAGCTTGTGAGTCTGAATATACTCCAAGAGCTGCCCCGCCACAACTTTCTTGAGAAGCTTACTGATAGACAAAATGGCAATCGGCGGTAGTTGTCAAGAATCCTAGGGTTGCCTTGTTTGAGAACAGTGACAACCTCGCCACCTTCCATAGGTCAGAGATAACCCTCAAGGCTAAGGACAAGTTGTACGATATGGGCCACCGGAGAGGCAATAGAAGCAGCACCATGACGGAGAAGCTTGAGGTTCCATGCCATCATGACCAGCACTGGAAAAGGGGAAAGACCAGAGAGCAATCTCTGCAACTCTTGTGCCTGCCACAGCCTTGAAAGTAGAATAACAGGTGGGAGAAAGGAGCCAGTTGAGGAGGAGGGACCTGGACACTACTATCACATCCACTAGAGGAAAATAGAAAGGTGAAGGTGGACAGGTCCGAGGAATGTGAGTTAAATGCATTGGCGATGGTTGTAGATTGTTACAGCTAGCACCATCGATGAGCATGTCAGGGGTCTTACAATAGGAGGAACCACTATGTTTTAATGTTCCTCCAGAAATTCCTAGGATCCTTGGCTGGATTCCTTAAGGCAGCTTTACAAATTAACTTTTGGCAACCCTGACTGCCTTTTTGCATTCATTCCTGAGCCTCCTGCATTGCTGAAATATGGCCTGGTCCATCGTGACCTTAAAGTTGGTCCAGCATTTGTCTCTAGTCCTCATGAGGGCAAGGAGGCTCCCATGCAACCATTTAGTAGCAGCCCCCCTTACCCTCCGTCTGACATTTGTGGGCCATCTGGGCTGACAGCACAGAGCAAGAGGCAGGTGCTGCCAAAGCTCCAGAGTGGGGCCAAGAATGGCCTCGCCAATTGGGAAGGCTTCCCCAAGGGAGTCACCCTGGTCAAGAATCTTGGTCAGGAGGTATTTAGCCCAATTTCTGATGGGCTCCATCTGAAGACCTGTAGACTCCGAGACTAAATGGAGCAGGCCCGCAAAAGAAGTGGGACACCGTGCTCCGTTGACAAGTCATCTCCCGACTTAACATCCAATGGACGGGAGTGTAGGGAGAAGTCCTCAGACTCCAAAGACTTGTCGAATAAAGATCGACTGCCAGAGTCCCTGCTGACCCTACTGAAGCAGTGTGGGCATCCTTAGGAGGGCGCCCCTCCTTCAGCTGTTTAGGCAGTAGGTCCACCTGAATAGGTAGGGAAACCGGAGGAGGGCAAGCTGGATCCAGCTGAGCCGGGAAGGGCTGAGGCCTCAGTGGCAGGAGCTTTGTAATAGCCGGGGTGGAGGCTGGAATCGGCTTAACCCTGGTTAACATGAGCTGGTGCCACTGAAGCTCTTTGCATCGATTAATTTTTGCAACAAAGCCTTTCCTTGTCCGAAGATGAAGAACAGATGGAGCAGCAGTGATGCCACTTGCCCGAATGTAGAGAGTGGGAACGCCTGATGCTGAAAAGGGCTGCTCAACTCGGGGCTTCGGGATCGTGACCTCTACCATTCGGGCCGCTGACGGCAGGTCTCAAAGGGAGCCAGTGAAAGCCCAGGATCTTGAAGGTTAGGGACTGGATCAGTAGGCTGGTCCATCCCATGGAAGTGATAGGCAGGACAGAGTCCTAGAAAGTCCTTATGCAGAATTAGTAACGTCACTGCAAAAACATGGGCTTCATAAAATCTGGTTTTGTGGGTTGATTCATGGCTATCTGCAAGAAAACAGAGAGTCTGTATAAAGGGACGTTCTCTAATTGGAAAGAGGTGACAAGTAGGGATGCCCAGGGCTCAGTGTTGGGTCCCTGCCTCTTTAATTTATGTGTCTTTTCGATTCAATACTTTCACAAAAAAATATGGTTATCTAAATTTGCTGATGACTGTAGATTGGGGGTAATAGTGGAAAATAAGGATGATCTGGTGGCTTTTCAGAGAGCTTTATACTATATACAGGATTGGACATTGGACCACAGATTATCGCTAAATCAAGAACAGTGCATGATAATGCATATGGGGAAAGAAAATAAGGAATACAATTATGCATTGAATGGGGTGACACTATTAAAAACTAAGGAAAAAAAGAGACCTAGGAATTATGGTGATGCAGGATCTCTCTTTTAAAACCCATTGTACTAATATTACACGAGGCAAATAAAATCTTAAACTGTATATTAAGACATATTCAAAGTAGGAAACATGAGGTTATAGTTCCCTTGTATACCTCCTTGGTAAGACCTATACTTCAATATGGAGCACAGGTCTGGTCCCCATATAAGAAAGGGGAAATACAGTTGATCAAGAGGGTTAAAAAAAAGGGCAACTAAAGCCATCGATGGGTTAAAAAATATGTCGACTCCATGCATGAAAAGGGGTTACCAATGGACCCTAAAGTTTGTAATGTAGTACATATGCAGGATTTTGAGTATAATACAGTCATTGGTATGGGCTTTTTAAGTAGCCTATGTGGGGAGATACATAAGATAACATAAATGGAATCAGATGATTACATATTAAAAAAATGCACCTTCATCATTCAAAATGCATGAAAATTTGTGTAGTGATTTGTGACATGGCTACCCATGTGCATGAAATAGTCTCTCAGTGTCATTTAACTAGACTCTTCTGGCAATAAAAATATTTTTGTAACTAATTGCGTCCTGCTCTCATTTATCACACTTTCTTATTGTGCTACTTTGACTCCCACCCACCCTCAGGGGGCCCTAAAGATGTGGTCTCGCGTGTAACCATTTATGTCCCCTTGTATTACCTCTGATCTTTTGTAATAATCTGCACTTTGGTGTTATTTGTGTTGTATTTTTGTCCCCAGGTTACTTGCTGTAGTTGTTTAGGGTACCACAGTGCATTGCCCTGTTTCTTTAAGTACACAGCATAATCACAAGCTGTCCCATTTGCTCCCCTGGTCCTTTCATGTCCCACACCACCGGATGTTCACGTGTGACAGCAGGGGTCGAGGGGAGCTGCTAGTGAAACCATTTGGGCTCTTACATCAGCACAAAATTGGGGCAGGTCATGGGGGATTTAAAAGACAATTCCCTGCAATTTCTAGCCCTTTCCTGTGATCGACTGTCTTGTCCTGAAGAGCTCTTGTCCTCCTGTGTGATGTTCGCTACATCACTATCCTCACTGCATCAGGTAAATACCAATTATACCTGCAGCCAAAATACTGTTTTTTTTTTTTTACTAGTTTTGATAATGTAAGCAAGCCATTGGGGTTTCATTAATAGTACAGATGGACCCGCACCCTGGATTTCCCTTTTGCCTTATGGATTTGGTGTAAGGGTACCACTTAAATTAAAATGTGAATTTGGGACCTTAAGCTTTTTATGTCCTGTTCATCATGAGGTCTTCTTGAAGGAATTGATAAGGGGTTGTATAGATCAACTTTCCAGGTTACTATGCTTTATTTTAAATGTGCTTTTTATGTTGGGACTGTATTTTACATGCTGCTGTTGCAGTACATTTTTTTGGGAGGGGGGGTGAAGATTGAGTGGAGTGTCTGGGATTAGCACACTGCATTATCTGTTTACTGGGGAGGGTTTGGTACCTGTATTTAATCCCTGAGCTCTTTATTTTTGGGAGACTGATATTTATTTCGGTTTTTGATCCCAATGCTTTATTTAAATGTGCTTTTTACATATTGGGATGGTATTTTACATACTGCTGTTACAATGATTGTTTTTCTTGATGGTTGTTAAAAAGATTAAGTGGAGTGTCTAGTATTTATTGTGGTTTTTGGTATTTAAAAAAAAACATTTCCTGTATTTACCTGGGCACTGCCAGTACAACACACCAACACTCCTTAATGTGTGCTTCTCCCTACCAGAGTTGTATGAGCACTGTACCTCAGTAGATCCCCCAAACGTGAAACACTGCCCCTCAGAATGTGGAACACTTCATCAAGTCTATTACTCAGAAGCTCAGACCACTGTTGAAATGTGTGCCTTTGTGTTCACAAAGTTTGCCGTTAAATAAATTTTTCATATGAACTGCTATGCATTTTGCTTATAATGTTCCTGTTGAATGGGACAAACCCTCTCAATGTGTAACAAGGGCCTTTTGTGAATAAAATGAGGAACTGTTCCTCGTGATGTGGTACAGTTGAGAAGAATGGGATGATCAGATGTGCATGTTAGTTCGGTGCACCCAAATTAGGCAACCACAAATTTAGGTGGAGGGTAGGTTTGCCTGGCACGATCTTGACGTTGGTTGTGATGGGCTATTGCATTGTGTAATGTGCTTGTTACCGGCTTCTTTATTAGTAGGGTGCACCACTTCTGTTTTGTCTTGGTACATCACAGGGCACCCGCAGCATTTGTTGTTAATCTGGGTACCAAACCATGTGGCCACCGATTATTTAATTTGTATTTTGTTTTGGGGGGGGTTGTTGCACTATTTGGTCAGTGTGTATCAGGTCTGGTGACAGCTTTGACTGAGTCCCTGTGATATGTTTTGTGGTGTGCCTCAATTTGTGGTCGGTTGACGGCTGGAAGCATGCTCCATTTTGTTTGCAGATGGCTAGATGCGTCTCTCCATTTTGCTTGCAGGGGGTGAATACATCCTTCCATTTTGTTTGTAGATGGGTGGATGCGTGCCTTCATTTTGTTTGCAAATTTGTGTATGATTGCCTCCATTTTGATCTGCAGATGGGTGGATGCAAGCCCCATTTTGTTTGTAAATTTGTTTATGATTGCCTCCATTTTGATTTGCAGATGAGTGGATGCATGCCCCATTTTGTTTGTATATTTGTGTATGATTGCCTCCATTTTGATTTTCAGATGGGTGGATGCATGCTCCATTTTGTTTGTAGATGGATGGCTGCATCCCTTCATTTTATTTGCAGCTATGTGCATGCATGACTTCCTTTTGTTAATCAGATGGGTGTATGCTTGCTGCCATTTTGTTGGCAGACCTGTGGATGCCTGGGTTCAGTTATTTTACTTTTTTCCTTTTTTGGCAGATGGAATGATGCATGGCTCATACTGCGATTATTACATTTGTCTCCTATATTTGTCTTCACTTACGTAGTGAAATAATAATATGAACAGCTTTGTTAGTGGGTTCATGATTGTTTTGACGGGTTAGGATTTTGGTATTTGAAAACAAAAACACGAACAAAATGAATTTATTTTGTTTTTTTAGCTTGGACACCACCATGGTAACCCTACCTGCTATCTTGATTTACATTTTAAAATCACCAAACAACCCCAGATGTGCACTTATTGTATTGAAACAGATAGCTTGTACTGGGCTGGTGATCTTGGCGAAACCCATTTTATGTGTGACTATGTCCACAACCACCCCCCCAAAAAAAGTTATGCATATTGCACAAACAGTATGTGTTTGTTACACCAATTACCTGTTTATGCACAATTGAGTTGTATGCCTCAAGTAGGCAAACAACTAATGTTGGTGGGTGGCTGGTTTGTGTGCTGTTAGTCAGATGGTGTTTGGGTGATGCTGCTGCATTAGCTAACCTGTTTGGTGCTGCCCGCAGTATTCTATTTTTTTGCACATTTAAAGTGTTTATTATTGTGCCTTTGTGGATTTTGTGCGGCAGCATCGCAGGGCAACCACAGCATATCGTTCATCATAGCACAAAACCATAGGGTCACTGTTTTTGGAGGAGTAGAGCTTAATGTTAAAAAGCACTCTCCCGGTGCTGCTTATTGTGGTGCCCTAATTAGGATACATTATTCTCTGGTCCATATTGGTCAGCCATATCATACATGTGTGTGGTGGGTTTATGCAACTTTGCCTAGCCAAAAAAAATTAAAACTTACTGTGAAAACCAACTGTACTGTTTTCTGCAGGTGTTGTCTGTATTCATTTTACACAGACAACCCATTATTTAGGTGATATGGACTGATGATGGCCTGATTAGAATGCACGCTTTAATGATGAACTTCTTTGAAAGATTCCATCAGGTGCTTCTTAGCTGCCTCCGTGTTGTCTACAGATGGGTGGTGGCATGCTCCATGTTGTTTGCAGATGGGTGGTGGTGTGCCTGTGGTACTTAATGTCCCCTGTTACTTGTGCAGCCCTGCTTTTATGTCCCCAGTTACATGTGCAGTCCTGCTTTTATGTCCCCTGTTACAAGTGCAGCCCTGCTTTATGTCCCCTGTTACACATGCAACTTTGTGGAGGCTTCTTCCCAGGCCCCAAAACTGGAGTTATCCTACACCATACTACATTTTTATAAGGTGAGTCACAACATTAAAAAATGCTTATAAAAATCGCTATATTATAGTTTAAAAATTGACACTAATGTCACACTTTGGTAGCCCTTTTTCATGCATAGACCATCTTATTAGACAAGACTTCGGGAATTGGATATGTATACACTGGAGTATAGAAGGCATAGGGGAGATATGTGTTTAACATATAGGGCCTGGGAAAATGATGATCTGTGGAAATCACTGAGATTGCAAGCCAAGGATAAATATTATGGGACAAGATCACATCTCCAACAGCTGGTAAGCAATGACAGCAGATAAAAAAATAGAGCTACATGGTTTAATCAGAATGCTCTACCAATAGATGTAGTGGGGAGTAGCAAAATGAAGCAATTTAAGGTAAATCTAGATAAGACATTGGAGACAGGAAAGTAATTTATCAGGGTAAATGAATTAAATCTGGCGAGCTCTACGGACGTATGCCTATATTATGCTCGGTAACTCCTATGATAGAGAGAAGTATTGGTCTTATCTGGCGACGAGTTGACTGGTTCGAGAAATATCTCAACAGGTTGGTCAATGGGCGTCTCGACAAACTGGGCCGATGGAACCATGGAGCTAGAGGCCAGGGCTAAAGGATCGTCAGTAGTTGAAATCTCCATAGACGCACGGGAATCTGAGGTCTGAGAGCACTCGCAATCCCACAATCAATGGTGAGACTTCTTTTTAATCTTTTCTTTTTTAGAGGATTTGGATTTAGTGCCCAGAAAGGGGGACTTGCATAAATGATGAAATGCCCTTGAAAAGGTGGACCCTAAAACAAGGGGCTGAAAGGCTGAAGCCAAAGAGGCATGCTCCACTGTCTGAGCTGCAGCCTCTTCAAATGCCACAAGCGGTTCAGCGGATCCCACAGCCACAGAGACCACCCGATGGGCATCTTTTGATTTAACAGGAGCATGACGTTTATCAGGGTGCCCCAGCAAAAGCCGAGCATGCTGGTCTTCCAAAGCTGTAGGATGCAAAGTGCAACAAAGGTCACATGCCTGGGGATCATGTTCATGGCCTAGGCAGTAGATGCACATGGTGTGCAGGTCCATCTGGGACATCTTCTGCCCACACGCTCCTTTTTTAATCCTGGTGCTGACGAGTCACCCACCATGGAGAAGTGTAGAAAATTGCCTGAAGATGAAGAAGTTCACAATCACGAAAGTTTGAAAGCAAAGGGAACACTCAGCAGGGACAGCAGAAAGGAGGGAACGTTCTTCTTCCAGTGGAAAGGAAGATCTGGCATCAAGGGGCAGTGCTGAGGGAGTTACCACCCAGGTGGGTGGGAGGAGCCAGCTTGAAGACTTTCCAGAAAGGACACTGCCAGAAGTGTGGCTAGTGCATCATATTCATGTCCCAAGAATGGAGAATAATATGGGGGGAAGTGGGCTCCCTGTTTTCCCTGATCTTTAGGTCACTAGGCGGAGCTGTCAGGAATAGGATAACAAACAGATTGGTCAAACATTCATTCATGGTTCTGCAAACACTCCGTAAACCGACAGGCACAAAGGAGAAATTAGACCCTCTGGTGCAGATTGAACACTGGGATACATTTCTAGGATCGTAGATATGTTGTTCATCCACACTTATTGGCATGTCCCTTTCCACTTTAAGAATCGCTGGAAGCTCTTCAAGCTGGCTCTCCCACCCACTGGGTGGTACAGCCTCGGCTCCACCCATTATGCCAGATCTTCCTTTCCGCTGAAGATTCAGGTTGCCTTCTTTGTCTTGCTTTTTGAAGCCCCTGGCTTCAAAGCCTTCGGTTATTCCGACACTTTGACTTGTGGGTGTTGGCATGACACCAAGATTTATAGATGTCTCTCACTTTTCACCCGAACGTCCACGACGATTGTCTCACACTTCAAATTGGGCAGACCCAAAAACAGAATCTCTGGTGAAATCTACAGAGGTCCGTGGGTGGTCTCCATGGCTTGGGATCCACCGAACAGCTGAGTAAATGCAGGCCTTCAAGAAGAAGTGGTGCAGGCCGTAGAGTCTTCCTCTTGGTCATTTTTTGTTCCTCTCAACTTGGGCTCTATGTTTTCGGGTTCCTTCTGAGAGTTATGCCAACCTCTCCCCACTAAGGGCGAGGGACCTGTGGGCTCTCACTCCTCTTGGTCCCGTAAGAGGGATAAGGATCCGAATCAGTCTTCGTCTTGGCGAAGACGCTCTTGGGATCGTGAGCAATCTCGGTCCTAGGAGCCGGCAGTATCGACTTCGGTTGAAATTGCCTCCCAGCTGTTGGTTTCTCGGCCTTGTTGTCTAGCCAGTCGAACGAATTCTCGATCGAAAAGGCTGAGATAGTTCTCGATCCCATCGATCTGTTGTCGCCAGTTCCAGTTGACAACTCTCAATAGGACCCTGGTCCTGTCTTTTCCCGATGAGGAGACCCAGCCAGCTGGGGATCCCATCAAGGAACTGGTCCCTGATCCCGAGAAGTCACCGGACCCACTGGTGTCTCCCAAGCAACTGACTCAGCCAGTCCAATCCAGGTCGATATCTCGGAACCCCTCGACTGACAGGCCGAGGAAGGCCCGCAAGCACTCAAAAAAAACCAAAAAAAAAACAGGCAACTTCACTGGAGGAGAGGCTTCGGTGGAAGCTCCACTGACTCTAGGAGGATCTGATGTGGCAGCAGCTGATCCTCTCCGGGCAGAAGCCAACCACGGTCTCTACTCCGGCCATTACTTGGCTTTCGCCTCCTAGGCTGAAGCTGACTTCTTTGGAACCGGTGAAATCGGTTCCCTGCCTGGAGAGAGGGCTAAACCCACTCCAGTTCGGATTATATCAGTCTTTCCACTGATTGTGGTGGAGCCACCGCTTAAACAGTTTTTGGGACGGGCTCCTATGAAGGAAGCTCGGTCAATCCCGGGTCTTCCTCACAGGATCTCAGTCACCCTCACGCCTGATCGCCCCAGGCACGTTAACTGCAACCCTGGTGGCCGACCATTATATCCGGAAACCTCAGATTCAGATGACACTAATCTTCACTCTCACCCGCGGGATGACAAGTTGGCCGGTGATCTGTCGACGGAAGAAGGCCCTTCGTCCTTTCAAGGGATTCTCTGCCTCATCTCCGAATCCACGGGGATGCTCCAGAACCAATCCAGAAATGGGTGGAGTACCCTCTTACTGACATTCTCAAGAGAGGGGATACCTCGACGGAAGCTTTTCCTGTGGCCGAAGCCACTGTTGGCCTGGCCTTGGAGCTCTGGCAGCATCCTGCCTCCTGCCCAGCGCTGTCTGCCCGGATGGCCCGCAAGTATGCGGTGTCCATGGGGTTCACAGAACATCCCTCGGCCGAGAGCCTTGTTACTGCCTCTGTGTTCAGACATACAGGCAGCTCTGCTGACACCGACAGACTCCCAGACAAGGAGTCCAAGAAACTGAACCACTCTGCCAGGAAGGTCTATGCGGCCTCCTCGCTAGGCCTCCATCAGGCAAGCTCGGCTGTCATCATGGGGCACTCTCCCATACCCTTCTAGAGTCCTTAGGCAAAGTTCTCCCACATCTCTCCGCGAACTTCAGATTCTGGTCAAACAGGTCCGGGATCAAGGCCATGCCGTTGCCAAGCAGCAGTCAGACAGCTTTGGACATTGGGGACTCATGCGCCTGGTTCAGTGGCAGCCCTCGTTGCCTCATGCCGCAGGGCTTGGCTGAGGCTTTCCATCTTCATGGCGGATACCCAGCACAAACTTGCTGATGTTACTTTCCTGGGCATCGATCTCTTCGGTCCAGGTGTGGATGGTCACCTTCAGCGAATTGAACAGTCATATGCCACCTTGGACTCAGCTACTTCTGCTTAAAGCGCTTCTGGCCCTAAGAAGCAGCAGCAGCAGAAGAAAAAGAAGCCTTTTCGGCACTTTGCTCCTGCGGCCCAGCAATCCTCCCTTCAGGGAGCACAGCATCAGCAGGCACATGCTTGGCGCCCCTGGCCCAAGCCCGGACCTCCCAGGCCCGCAGAGGAGGTCGGAGTTCAGGCCTTGGATCCTCTTCCTCTAAGCCTGCCTAGTGATGGGATTGGGGTGGCCACCCCTATTCCCATCATGCCAGCTCTGGGTCCTCCTGTGGGGGGGTCGGCTCCGCCACTTCCTTTCTGCCTGGTCCGCTGTTACCACGGACAGGTGGTTCTTAGAAGTGATCAGCCAGGGTCTGCCTCTAGAATTCGAGCAGTACCCCCCAGCCGAGCCCACGCCCACAGGAGGAGAGTATCAGCCAACACCAAGTCAACTCTGAGAGACGACATAGCCCAGCTCCTCTCAAGGAGGCAGTGGTCCAAGTGGCAGCTCTTCCAGTCAACCCAGGGTTTGTTTCCAGGTACTTCCTGGTCCCGGCAGACGGGGCTGGCACCCTCATTCTAGATCTGCACGACCTGAATCATATCTCAGGCCGCACACCTTTTGGATGGTAACTCTGTCCAAGATCATACCATCCCTGGAGCAAAACATGTGGTTCTGCTCACTAGATCTTCAGGATGCGTTCTTTCACGTCCCAATCCATCCATCTCACTAGCGGTTCCTCCGCTTTAGAGCAGAGGGAACCCTTTACGAGTTCCTAGCCATGCCCTTCGGCCTGTCATTGGCCCCACGGGTCTTCACCAAAAGCATGGTAGTGGTGGCAGCCCATCTCAGGCATCGAGGGGTCAGGGTATACCCTTACCTCGATGACTAGCTCTTGGCAGTTTCTACCCAGCAAGAGGTGTAGAGGTCCAGGGACATGGCACTCCAGACCTGCTCTCAACCTGGTCTACTGATCAACGAGACCAAGTTGGAGCTTGTGCCTTCTCAGGTGATGTGCTTCATTGGGGCATAGCTTGGGTCCCGTGGACAGGGCGGAGGTTCTTTCCTCCTTTGCCAAATCATTTCTGGTTGGACAACTGCACTCTGCCCAGGACTTTCTGCACCTTCTGGGTTACATAGCAGCCTGCAACCACTGTGGCCCGTTGGGCCAGGTGGCATATCGCCCCTTCAATGGGAGCCGCCGCCCAGTAGACTCTGCTGCTTAGGTCATTTCAAGTAGCTGATCACTGTGACCCAGAAGATGTGGGACGCTCTCCAGTGGTGGACCGTCCTAGACCAGCATCCCATTTGTCTGCCCCAAGCTGACGGTCATCCTCATGACCGATGCCTCTCTCATGGACTGGGGAGCCCACATGGGGGACAACGGGGCCCAGGGTTCTGGACCCTGAGGAATCCCGTTACCACATCAACCTGTTGGAGCTCAGAGCGGTCAGACTGGCACTGACAGCATTTGCTCAGCAGCTTCGGGGTCAAGTGGTTCAAGTCCAGACGGGCAATACCACCGACCATGTACTAACTCAGCAAGCATGGCAGCATGCACCTGGCTGCTGTGCAGGAAGCGCCACATCTGGACACTGTGAGCCGCTTGAGGCAGATCTCCTAGCCATCCATGTGACAAGAGCCTCAAATCAACTGGTGGATGCCCCATAGCTACATAGGCAAGACATCCCATGAGTGGCTCTCCATCCAGAGGTAGTCAGCCTGTTCTCCCACTGGGGCAAATGATGGTGCACCTGTTTGCCTCCAGGAAAACACCTAAGCTGAGGTTGTTTCATGCCCGCCCCCTCAGTGGGGATTGCTGCAGGGCATGCCTTCTCGAGGCCATGGACCTCAGGCCTCTTCTACTCCTTCCTCCATTTCTCTTGATTCATAGTGTGCTCCTCAAGTTTAGGAGGAACAAGGTGCAGGAGATCCTGGTAGCCCCAGACTGGCCACACCAGTTCTGGTATCCAGATCTCCTCAGCCTAAGCAACAGGCTCCCGAGGCATCTTCCAGCACGCCTGGACCTGATCTCTCTCAGTTAGGGGAAGGTCCTTCATCCAGACCTTCAATCCCTGCACCTGACAGCCTGGTACTTGAGCGGCTAGAGTTCCAGGCTTTGGGTCTCTCCGAGGATGTACTACAGTAATGGAAGCATCCAGAAAGGAGTCACCAGAAAGTGTTATGCCTTCAAATGGAAAAGATTTTCCATTTGGTGTCAGGGCAAGGGCCTGGACCTCTGTCCTGTACCGGCTAGCATTTTAGGCTACCTTTGGTCTCTGTCCAAAGGAGGTCTTCGACCCTTAAGGTGCACCTGGCAGCCATCTCTGCTTACCAGGCGCAGGCCGGTCAGCAGACGGTGGCACAGGAGAAGGTGGTCTGGCACTTTTTCAAAGGCCTTGATCACAAATCCTCTGGTGCGTGAACCTCCACCTCTGTGGGATTTACTGCTGGTCTTGGCAAAGCTCATGGGCAAGCCAGTCGACCAAAGCACAAGTGTGAGATGTCACACTTGTTGTGGAAGACAACCTTTCTGGTGGCTATCACGTCTGCCAGAAGGACAGGGGAGCTCCAGGCGCTCTCGGTGGACTCCTCTTATCTGGCCTTCCGCAGGGACAAGGTTGTCCTGTGCCCCCACTCGAAATTCCTCCCGAAGGTGGTGTCAAGAGTTTCACCTTAACCAGGTGTTGACTCTGCCTGTGTTCTACCTGAACTACACCTCGGATGCCGAGTACAGGCTCCATACTCTGGACCTGAGACAAGCTCTCTTCTATTATAAGGAGAGGACAGTGGAAATTTGGGGCGAGGTTTGCTAGCTGTCACCTGCGCTGAAGTCACCACTGGCAGACCTGCAGCAAAGCGGATCTTAAGATGGATTACATCTTGGATTGATCTCCGCTGTAGGTTGGTGGGCAAGGAGCCTTCCAGAAGGAGAAGAGTTCATTCTACCCGCCATACCACTGTGTCGATGGCTGCTTCCAGGGACATCCCTATCCAGGAAATCTGTCGGGCTGCCACCTGGAAGACAGCAAACACCTTCATCACCCATTACCACATCAACCTTGAGTCACGCTGGGATGCTGGTTTTGGGGCCTCAGTTCTCCAGTCTCTGTTCCCAAAGTAGGGGTTGTGCGCCTTGCCTCCCTGCTCACCGAGAACTGCTAGGAGTCTGCCAAAAAGTGTGGATGAACATATCCACGATCCTAGAAAAAACAGGTTACTCACCTGTAACAGTAGTTCTAGGAGTGGTATATGTTGTTCATGCACACGGACCCATCCGACCTCCCCGGCTGCGACACACAAACCTAGCTTCCAGCGGGCTATGATCTGGTGTCATGAGGCGGAGCCGAGGGCTATACCACCTAGGTGGGTGGGAGGAGCCAGCTTGAAGACCTTCTCGTGATCCTTAAAGGGGAAAGGGACATGCCAATAAGTGTGGATGAACAACATATACCACTCCTAGAACTACTGTTACAGGCGAGTAACCTGTTTTTCCTCCCCCTAGAACAAATGCAGTGTCTCACAGGACGGGGACGCCACATGCTTCACTCAATGTATTTCTCAGGGGCAGACGGCAAGTTTCCAGGAACTGAGACAAAAGCACTTATTTCAGCAGGCAGTGTTTTTTTTAGATATCTGCAAATCAGACACTTTATGACTTTGGGTAACAATACAGAATACAGATACTTACAAAAGAGCATGCACAATTAGAAGCAAAGGTGTGGGGGGGAAGAGAGGCAGGGACACAGAGAGGAAAGAGTGGAGAGAAAAAGACTGCAGAGTGGGTGGAAAACTACTTATTTGCCAGCATGGAGAGCGTCCCAACAGTAACCAAGCATTATGGGAATATGAGGTCTGATGCCTGATGGAGACACTGGCAACATCAGATCACACTTTCTCAGTTTTAGGTTCTGCCCGTGATACAGAAGTATTGGCAGGAGGTTCATCAAGCAGCACAGTCTTGGGGGTGAGGGGTGGGTTGCACGAGGTACCTTTTAGTATATGGTATTGGGAATCAGAATCCATTGGGGGGGGGCACCTAAACTACTGCAGATCATGAGAACGGTGGCATTAAAAGGTTTAATAGTGCACTGGTTAACAGATATTACTTCCTAGGTATCGGAACAAAAAATAAAGAATGCAAACTGTAAGGGAAATGGAGAGCATCACTGCAGACTTGAACCTGCATAGGGAGGCTTTCCTGGACATTTTGCAGGCCTTGGGACAGCTACTGCTGTGCTGCTCTGGGGCATGAAGCAGCAGGTGCCACACACAATCTAGAACCTGAGGACGAACCTACCCGAGACCCTGGAGCTGGGATATGGATTATACATTTCGAACACACTACCATCTCAAGAAGGACTCCACTAAAACTTGATTTCAGGTGACAGGCTTTGTGACCCTTTGGTTTCTTTTTAAGATGCCTCGACCATGGTGAAGGGGTCTAGTTCTCTGTCCCTGCAAAAGTTTACAGCAGGAAGTTGTATGCTATGAGAAACTGGTTTATATGATTTTATGTTAGCTATTTTTAAACGTCCCGGAACATGGTAGCTTGGGCTTTTCTACCAGGATTACCTGGAATTACAAAACGCTTGAAGGATTGAGATGACTGACAATATAACCATTCTGACTAAGGCTCAAATGTTTCTAGAAATGTATGTCAGCATGAAGTTGAGTGCAAAAGCACATCTATTACGTAATGTTATGAAAGCCAAGTTTCAAAAGAAACAGAAGAAAGCAGTAGCTGATGAGGAGAGTGGAACTCTATGTAGAGCAGACGGCACCCCAAAGCTAGATTATTTATTTTTAATTGGTCAAAGCATATCAGAACACAAGACAGGCATGGAAGGGCAGTTAACAGTATGTACAATTATTTCCCCATCTCCTTTACATGTTTAAAATAATACTTAGGAACATTTGAACTAAATGTTGCTGTAGGTATTATTTTAAACACTAATTCAAGACCCTACCATACTATCGCAGTTGCCTTAGAGGTTGCACATAACAGCTTCAGTCGGGGGGTGGGGTCCATAATGTGTTAATTTATGCGATCCTGATCTGACTTAGATTGGACTCTGTTTCTCCTACCTTTGTGATATTAACTTCCTCTGGACTTGTAACCTGTTGACACCTGCTTTACATAGAATATGCTATGTTGTGTAATTTGCTCCTCTGCCCACAGTAACATTCTTGACATTTAATTTAACTGTACTTGGGGCAGTCTGTACTCTGACATGCCTCTGCTGTATACTGTAGTAACTATCGGTGTCTGCCAGTTGTAAACCTCTCTGCACCTTCCATGGCAGTTATTTGCATACCCTTGTTGACTGTAACCTTGTATATTGTATTTTGCAAAGAAATGCAGAATTATGCATATAGGGCGAGAAACCGGAGGCAAACACTGGTGGGGTGGGGGTGGGGAACTGAGACAACAAAACAGGAAAGGGAACTGGGGATCACCATTTTGGACAGCCTGAAGGTTTGGAGTCAGTGCAACAAGGCAGCGGAGAAGGCACTCAGAATGCTGGCATGCATAGGGAGGGGCTTTACAAGCAGGAGAAGGGAGGTGCTCATGCTACTATACAAGACCATGGTCAGACCGCACCTGGAATATGGGGTACAGTTCTGGAGGCCATACTTACAAGGGGGATAAGGACAGACTGGAGAGGGCCCAGAGAAGGGCTACCAGAATGGTGAGGGGGATACATGAGAAGACATACAAGCAAATACTGGATGAGCTGGGCCTGTACTCACTAGAGGAGAGGAGGGAAGAGGGGGGATATGGTTGAAACATTCAATTGCTTGAAAGGCATAAATAGAGTGAGGGCTGACAATATCTTCAGATATTGAGTGAGAACAAATCCACTGGGGCATGCACTTAAACTTGGGGCCAGATTTAAAGGTGACATCAGGGGAAGTTCTTTACTGAGGGGGTGGTGGGGTCATGGAACAAAGTGCCAGAATGGGTGGTGGGGGTTGATTCAGTGGGCAAATTTAACAAAGCTTGGGATAGATACATACATGGGCCTAACCAACAGGGGGCAGACAGAAAGTGGAGGGCGGAGGTGTTCCTACAGGAGAGAACTCGGGGCAGACTGGATGGACCATGGGGTCTTTTTCTGCCTACAAATTTCTATGTTTCTATATTTATTGAAAGTTGTTGACAGGCTACGGCAACTAAGACTAGTGTCCCATTTTCAGGGCCAACCTCGAGTTGATTCACATATACTACTGAAACATAAATGAGTACATACATAATGTAGGTGGCAAAGAAAACAAAGTACAGTACAACTCAGATTTACAGTCACAATACAATGAGGCATCTGGGGTTAATTACATTTTTACATTTCTTATGTCATTTGGATCACTATTTATTTTCACCTATATTGGTAACTGCCTGTACTATGTTCTCCATGATATACTACTCCCTCCCACCAAGTCACAGCTGGGAACGAGCCCTGTGGACTCTGCTTGCTAACCTGATAAAATATATTATAAATTCTCTGCAAAAAAACTGCATTAATACACCACTTAGGCTTCAGATTAAAGTGACAAAAGTAGGAAATAGTGTTAGGGTTTCCAACCCTAACATTCACTTCTGCCCCAAGCAGGAAAAGTGAAAAACATTACAGTTTCTAATGTCCTGACTGTTGGAGAATCAAGGGTGGGGTCTTCCATGGGGTTCTCTATACTAATGGTCACCCCACTGTGATACAGTTTTCAAAAGTACATAACTTTGTCTCCCCACGTTGCCAACAACCTATAGGTCCTGCCTGAAGAAAATGTATCACATCTCACATTATTTGGTCATGGAATTGGGTGAGCATTAGGGTTGAGAACACCAAGGAAGACCCCCCCCCCCCGATTTGCCAACAGTCAGGACAGTGAAAACTGTAACGTTTTTCTCCTTTTCCTGCTTGGGGGTTGGGAGTTAGGGTTCTAATGCCACCTTTCCCTACTTTTGTTGCTTTAATCTGGACCCCAACCATATGCATTAATGGAGTTATTTTTGCAAAGAATTTCCTTACTTTTTGATATAGTAGAGTTGTATCATCTGGCTAGGGAAGCATGGGGCCCTCTGGGCCCCACACGTCCATCCCTCCATAGATGCACACATCCATCTGGCTTTGGAAGCGCAGGGCCCTATGGGCCCTGCTCCTCCATGGCTCCAGAAAAGTAATTCATGCGTTTTGTTGTAATTTTTTTATGGGGCTCACTTCAAAGGAAAACAAATATATATTAACCCTTGCAGTGCCAAAGACAGATATATCAGTCCAAAATTCCTATCGTTCTAATTCTCTCGGCAGCCTAAGGGTTAAGTGTTTCTCTTAACTGCTAGCAGTTGATTGTAAATGGGCAAACATGTGTTTTTCATTTTTTTACTCATAAGTCAGTAAATGTTTGTTGGTTTGCTCTAAAATTTGCTATGGTTGTGGTGGAAGACGAGATGAACCTTTGGTGCATTTTTTGGTGCATTTTTCGTGATGACCAGACTTTCACTGTGGATTTGGCATCATGGTGAAGACTGGGAGTAATTTTGGGGTGTACACCCCATGAATGTTTAGGGGTGATTATGTGTTAGTTTTGTAGTATTCACTGACATCTTTTTTGATATATACATTTTACCGAAACTCCAATTACTGACAGACCTATGGCTTGTTAAAGCTGCAATGTTATCCAATGGGAATTTACATTTTTATGTTTTTATACAGCCCCTGAATTTTTTTGGGGGTATCACATGTTAGTGTTTGTTGTACTACTCATTGAGACCCGAGACTTTGTTTTACACACACACATATAATTTGTTCCTTGATTCCAAAGAGTTATAGCTTGTTAAGGTAGCAATGTTATCCTATGGGAATTTCACTTTTTATACATGTATATTTTCAGCTGGTATTCCTTCCTTAGGGACTTGGTCTTGTAGTACTCACTGAACCCTTTCTTTTGACATATAGCTTCTCTCTCAACTCAAAAGACTGACAGAGTTACAGCTTGTTAAAGTTGCAATGTTATCCTATGGGAATTGTATATTTTTGTTTTTAACATGGCCCCTAAATTTTTTTTTTTTGGGGGGGGTGGTATTATGTATTAGTGTTCTAGTACTCTGATACCTCTATTTTGATATATAGATTGTCCCTTAACTCTAAAGAGTGACAGAGTAATGGCCTGTTAAAGTTGCAATCTTATCCTATGGGAATTTAATATTTTATGTTTTTTTTATATGGCGCCTGGATTTTTGGGGAGGGTATTATGTGTTAGTGGTACAGTACTTATTGAGACCATTATTCTGATATATAGATTGTCCCTTAACTCCAAACACTGATGGAATTATGGTTTGTTAAAAGTTAAAATGTGCAAAAAACACGAAGTCCAAATTCTTGTTTCATATAAACCAGTCTTGTTTCGTAAGATTGTGTCGTTCTCATAAAACAGGATTGGTTCATACAAAACAAGAATGTGAAAAAAAAAAGTCCAAACTCTTGTTTTGTATGAACCAATCTTGTTTCATGAGACTCTCATTCCCACAAAACGGGATTGGATTATACGAAACAATAATGTGAAAAAGGTAAGTCCAAATTCTTATTTCATATGAACCATATCTTTTGTATGGCCCTATTCTTGTTTTGTGAGACCATACAAAACAAGAAAATCATCTCATGAAACAAGATTTTTGTGAGGCCATACAAAACAAGAAAACTGTCTTGATGAAACATGAATTTTAAAAAAATTTGAAAAACACATTTCTGGGTCTTCTTTCAAAAACTAACTGGAGAATCCAGCTAATGGGGGTCCCGTCTAGCAAAATACATGTGTTGGTGTCTCTGCAGGATACGACTTTTAGGGGTTTTCAAACATAAAAAAACAAACAAAAGAAAAAAACAGAAACAACATGGCCAACATATGAAACAAGAATGTTTTTCGCACAAAGCAAGATTACCCCCATATGAAACAGAATCTTGTTTCATATGGCCAAATTCTTGTTTAGTATGAAACAGCTATCCAAAAGACTGAACCAAAATTTCAAATGCTTATAACTCTGAAACGGACTAATATATTCTCACCAAACCAACAAATGGCACCATTCTGGAGAAAGCACTTTCTACTCTGTAAATTTCACACCCAAATTGCAAACTGCCTGGGTGCTGGGCTATGACATATAAAAAAATCACTTGTTTCACTGTTCGGATCTCAAAATCCACACAACCAATCGGAATGAAGCTTGGCATATCAAGAGAACTTGCCCCCAAGACTGTGCATGCAAAATTTCATGCAAATCCGCTGAATGGGGGTGAAGCTATTGAAGTGCAAAATTAGGGGTTTAATAGCACACTCAACTCTAACTATAGTGGTGCTACCATGCCACTGTAATACAAATAAATAAAATACCCTTATTGATGCACGTAAAATGCTGCTTAGAAAACAAGCTTTTTATTTCCTGGATTGGCTGGTACCCATGGCAGGGGGTTACATTAACTTTCAGTAGACGACCAGGAAATAAAAAGTATTAGCCCAGCCTGCCTCAGAACCAAAGTGGTATCACTGTACTACTTTGGATTTTCACGTTAACAACTAACTTTTTCCCCGTCAGTTAGCGAGTGCCCCCCACAACTCCAAGCAGACAAAACAGAGCACCTGTCATGTCCCCCACTCTGTACAAAGAGCCAAAAACATTCACAAAATACTCTCCACTGTCTTACAGAAGTTTAGCAAGCCACACACTTTTTTCTTTTAAACTGCACACTCCAGACGCTGCATCATACATTTCCGTCAACCCCCGCTCCACTCCACAACTTTAATCAGCCCTGCCTCTGAACAGCAATTTGCCACACAGTGCAGGAATTTTGTTTTCTCCTTCCAAGAAGAAAACAAAACAAAAAACGGCTTTTACAGTGGGAAGTAGCAGCACTAGCAGGTTGCATGCTCAGTGCTACTCTGAGACAGCCGAGCTGTTGCCTGCACCCCCGCTCACCCAAAACACAAACAAAAACAGAATAATTTTCATTTTTTTCTTACAGAAAATTAAGTTTCCTTCACTGCACAGTAAATTCCCGATCGCACTCTGCCTGTGCCTTGCCATAACCATTGCAGCCTGCCCGACTGTCAGCATATGTTCCTGCAGATCGTGAACTTGTGACCCCCCCCCTTCAAAGTAAAGTAAACACTGGCGAGGAGCAGCAGCGAGCTACAGAAGATGCCAGTTATTTCACAAAAGCAAGACAGCCCAGCAAAACAACAAAAACAAAAAACAAACAGATGATACAGTATAAGAAATACAGTTGACAGTACAACTGTGAAACACTACAGTGCCCTCTACTGGCAAGTATACCAGTAGAGGGACTACTTTGCCACGAAAACAACTTTCTATTAATTGTAGTAATTTCTTATAGATTTGTTCATTTATTTTTTTACCTATAGTACATAAAACTGTCACATGCAGCCCATTTTCTAAGCGCACTTTTCCAGGGTAGGTATAGGCTGTACTGGACTTTACAGAGGCTATAAGACCCTCAGTCTTTGGCATCAGGCCTTGTTACCTCCCTGGCCAGTCCAGCACAGCACAATACCACCCACCCTGGAGGGTATTCGTGCTTGCATAATTCGTAGCAGTGGTGGCATCTACATTACTATTCTTGCTCATTTTCTCAGCAGCCTTTGCTACTGCTCGACAGGACCCTGTTCTTTCTTCTGAGAGTGCCAACAGTACAGTGAATAAGCTGGTACACTGAATAGATATCAGAAAATTATGCCCTATGCAGATATTAACTCCAGTTACACCCTTTGAGGATATGACCTCAGTAGCCTAATTATACTAATCACTGTTGGTCATCTTCGAGTACTGCCGAAGGAAAAAACACACATTACTCTGATAATATGAAAAAAAAATCAGATGTATGTTTATTTTCCTTATTAGGTTATATGCCATTATCCGTAACTTTCAATATATGTTACAATAAACTTAAATATTTAACACTACTATTGATCTACAGTTCTCATTATTGGTTGTAACTTTCAGATTCCTCCTCTATGGAAATTCCTGCAGGGGAATTTCTTTTCAGTCGAAGTTCTTCTCTGAAATTGTAGCTGAAAAGGTCTGGATTTTCATCACACAGTGTCCTGTATGCATCACATAGGTTTTTAAAATGTGAAATTGAAAGTTCAGTTGGGCTTAATGTTGGATCAACATCAGCCGACAGCAGCATCCGTTCAGTAAGCTGCAACCGCTTGGCTTCTGGAAATAAGATTCTGAGGAAAAAAAAAAGGTTTATATTATTTAAAATTCAATCCAGTTTTGCAACTTTAATCAATTATCTTACTTCTACATTGTATTCTAAAGTCAGATTTTAGATTTTACAATTTTTTAAAACCAATTTTTCACCTATTTTACTCTGTCTTGCAATGAAAAAATGCAGAACCACATTTTATCATTATCCTTTTTGTTTTGCAAATGGTTGTCTATTCATTTGGCTACTTACTGTGCTTAAGAAGCATAAAAAAAACTGCATAACAATGCATATTAGTAGCAAGCAGTTCAAAGCATACACTATCTGTTACCTATATTTACACAATCCTACCTGCCTATTTTTACTGTCTGTACACGATACAACCTGTTTTTGTTACTATTAATTGTAAAAATGCATGTTTAGACAACAGTGTTGCAACACAAAGTGGCAAAAGAAGGATAACTGTACTCTAGAGCAAACACTTCTGTGTCATTCATTTTAATGGTGATTTTTTCCATTATGAAGCATGGTGGTGGAATACAGGAGCCACAAAGTATAGAGAAATGAAAACTACATAGCTACCGTAATTCTTGATCTTCTTGTATATCTTCACCATTCATCACTGGCGGGTATACGCAGGAGGCGCTATGATCCCGTGGGGTCGATTGGCATACACATTTTTTTGTTTGAGGAGGAGCCGCGGCCGCCTCGAGGATGACACACAGTGTGCTGCTCGAGCGTCAGCCAGTAACTGATGCAGACTCCTCCTTCACCTCAGTTCTGTCCACCAGAGAGTGTGAAATTAGCAGTAGAGAAAAAATAGAAGGCGGGGCAAAGGAGCCCTAACGATAGTGAAAGGAAAGGATATCAACAGAAAGGAGAAAAAGCTGACACAGGAAGAGAGGAAGGTTACCTAAGGGTGTAGCCTAGGAAGGGGCCCCAACCACTGGGCAGTCCTAGGGGACAGGGAAGTGGGAAGGGTTCAGGGAAAAAGAATCAGAAGGGATAGCAAAGGAAGATTAGAGACCCCTCAACACCCCATAATCCCCAGAGAAAAAGATGGAGGTCAAGGCCACTTCCACCCCTACCTTCACTAGATGCTCTTTAATAGGGGAAATCGGCCTGTCTCCAACTGAGAAGAGACCGGGCTGTTTTGAGCTAAGCTAGCCCAAGAAAAATAACCCCAAGGGAAGAAAATATAGGAGCCGCCTGAATAAGTCCCCAGAGAGTAGGGTGCTGGGGTCTCTGAAGTTGTCCTAGGGCACTGGGGTGGGGACACAGTCCACCCCAAGACAAAGGACCTCCCAAAAGAATTTATATCCAGGAGTTGTTAACCCTGAAACACATCCCGAGCAAGGCAAGGGAGAAGGGTTCTTGAGAAGAGAGGCATTGTCCTAGGTCAACCAACTGATTTAAAGAGAAAGGGAGAGGTCCTTGGTTCCTTCATGCCCACAGATCTAAAGGCTCTAAGGAACCAAACTCTCATCTTGAGAGCAAGACAGAAAGAGAGGGGGACAGAGAGAAAGAGGGACCCGAGGAGCCCCCATAATCAAGGGCAAACAAAGGGAGGGCCCCTGCATGTCCTCCCCTCACAAGGAGAAAAAGCTCCCATAAGGAACAGAGTAAAGAAGCAAGGGTTTACCCCAAAAGGTTCCCACAGAGGAGTGGGCCAACAGGGAGGAGGTACTGCTCAGAGGCTGAGGTACCAGAGGGGATGGTTGGTGGGAAGCAGTGATGAATGGTGAAGATATACAAGAAGATCAAGAATTATGGTAGGTACATAATATTCATATATTCCTGTATGTATCTTCATCATTCATCACTGGTGGGTGAGTACCAAGCCCTCCAAAGGGCACCTGGCACATCCCTGAGGGTAGTCGTTCCCTCAGCCCTCTGTGGGGGAGGACCACAGGGGCCTGGAGAGGCCTGAGACTTGTCAGGATGATATGGGGACTCCCAAGACCTGGGAGAAGGAAGACGCCCCGCCAATTCCCGTCTCACCCTGCGGGAGAAAAAATGGTCTCCTTGGAAAGGGAAGGCAATCACCCTACGCCGGGCCAAGGGCGATAACCTAGAAAGGCGAAGCCGTGCTACCCATCTCACATAGACTGCAGATCCGGCCAATCTAGAAGCTACCTTATTAGCGTTGTAAGATGCCCTTGAGAGGTGCCTTGCTAGGTCTAGGCCAGAAGCAGAAAGACAGATGGCCTGCCTGGTTGCCTCCGTGTCAAGTAAAGTGGCTAGGAGCTGTCCCAGCACCATCCATAAGTATCTATCATAGACAGCCATATGGGCCTGATGTGCTGAAATACATAAAAGGAGACGTGCCAAGGAGATGATCCTTTTCCCCCAGTGGTTAAACTCAGCTGAGTCGAACTCTTGGGGATGGTCATGTCTCAGGCAATGATACCCAGAAGGAGTATCCAAAGACTCTATCCCCGAGGTGGGGTGAGGCAAGGCACCTTGAGACCCCAGAGGGGCATGATACCTGCGCTGGCAGTCCATCGGGGCAGGAGAAGGGGAAGCGGGAGACTGCCAGACCCGATGGATGGGACGCTTCCTGAAAAGGAACAGGCCAAGGAGGAATGACCACATTCTGATGGAAACTCTCCCAGAAGAGCCCATGTCACATGGGCAGGATTGCAACTTGAGAAACTGGAAATGTGGAGCTCCTCCATCATTCTCGACAGCTGGTGAGATCAGCGTCTGAGGACAAGTGGACGGAGGAGTCTTCTTCCTCAGAAGAGGAGGCAGAGGAGCTTGATTCAGATCTGTGTGCAGGAGGGGGTTGAGGTCTAAAAAGGACCTGGTCCAGAGCTCTAGGTATCGAGGAAAGGCTGCAGCCAAGCCCCTGAACTGATCTCATGACAGGGGTCCTGTAGGACCCGAAATGCCTGGGACAGCAGAAGGGTTGGGCAGAGGATCCGAAGGAGGAGGAGAAGACTGGCAAACTAGAGGAGGATCCCTGCTAGGACTTCAGGAACATTCATGCGAACCCTCCTGGAAGGTGGGGCTGCGCAATGAAGTCACAGAAGATCGGAAGGGCAATACATCACCAGAAAAGAAAAAGGGCAGATGTTCACAACTTCACATACATCAAATAAGTCATATCAGCTGTGAAATATCATCATCAAATATATACCTAATAAAGCGTGTGATAGTTACTGAATACCATTCTTGGTAAACGTATGAAGAAGGGAAACAAACTAAGAGTCCAGACAGGACCCAAAGTGAAGTGTACTTGGGGACATATCCTAAAGTTAGTAATGTATTAGAACAAGCATCAGATTGGGAAGCACTTTTGAATAAGGTAATTCATGCAATGATCAGACTGCGAAGGAAGAAGAGGAAAGTCACAGGGAAGGGGTTCCTACATTACACTATTACAAATAGACTGGTACAGGCTGTAGTAGTAGGGTGTGTGTTAGTTCTTAGGAGAAACCCTTCACAAGACGACAAGGGAATAGAAGAAGCTGTGTGTAAAAACAAGAATTGACTGTAGTTATCCACTGGAAAATCCCTGATACAAAGCATCCTGAACAGCCAGAATACTATGGGGTAGGGAAATCTCCACTAGAATGGAAGTACCCACGCAACAATGGGGGGTGGCAGTATTGGAAGGGCATGAATGGTGCACAAGTAGGTGTCACAGATCTCTTCATAAAGGGTATCTTTTCCAAAGGCAGTATAAGTCACTTTTTTGTATCATGCTACTAAGCCGAAAAGACTGTCCCTATCCTCCACTGAACGGGGGCTCAGGGTCTCTCCAATGGCAGAGTAAGACTCTCTTGGCTACTGACAGTGCACATATGGACCAGAGACACTGGTGAATGGTCAAGTTTATCCTCGGGAGGAATATTCCCAACAGAGCCGACTTTGGTCACTGTCAGTGGAAGAGGAGACAGTTACAGGCATACATCCGAGACACAGGACCAGAAGGTATCAAAGGCTATAAAGGACCAAAGGACATCTGCTAGGGAGGCTTGTGGAACTTGACATTGCCAGCAGTTATTGTGGGGAGTGAGGCTCATTCAGTAGAGCACTTGTGGGTATGGCAAGCACAAAGTAGAATCTTAAACTGCAATGTCTTGGCTTGCAGTTCTAAGCACTGTAGGCAGTTCTCTACACTAGTTGCCATTCTGTGAGAAGCATCTCTATACCTACCTTCCCCTCTATGGCCTCCTGAGGAAAAAAAGGTGTGGTAGTTCGAGATTGGAGTCTATGGCAGAATTTGCCAGCTGCCTTTTTTTATTTGATTAAGAATTATTTATTCAACCCAGAAAGGTACAGAGCCAGAACCAGTTTCCAAGTGCAGACCAGGAGCATAGGAAGTTCCAATAGTCAGGATCCCTGCTGAGATCCATATCGGCCAGTGTATGGGATGGTCCCCTGCCCTAAGAGTTGGACAGACCACAGGGGTTGACAGCCAACCAAGAAATACAGCCTTCACTGCCCAGACCCACCTGGAGTATTTCATACAAGATGAAGCAGAGAAGAGGAGCTTCCAATGCAGGTAGACTAAGACTAAAGGGGACAGAGCAAGTATGACAGTTTGTTCCACTGAAACTCACAGTAGTACCAAAGATGAAGGCTGGGCCTTATAAAAAGACCTGGTATGATATACACTGAATGATATAGCTGCATATCAGGAAGACCACAGCCAATCAAGGACCAGAACAATCGAAGGGTGGCACTACTGATACTTGTCTGCTCAAATAAATTTCACGTATTTATTTATTTTTATTTATTTGCTTTTGTTAACCAGGTAAGCACACTAGATAGCAATGTGCCTATTTTCAGGAACGACCCGGGAGAGTTACAGGGTATCCATAGAGACACAATTACATACAGGAGCCACATGCTCCAACAGTTGGGTTACATACAGGAGCCACATGCTCCAACAGTTGGTAATACAATAGAGGTTATATACAGGAGCAATATGCTCTGCCGTAGGGTGATACAGAGGCAACAACAAATAACAGTTTGGAATTTGCAGCAAGAACAACAAGGCAGGAGTCGAACATCGAAGTGGTATCGGGAACATGGGTGGAACTACCAACAGATAGCAGTTGGGAGTATACAGCAAGAACAACATCAGCAGGAGAGAAACAACAGAAATAGTTAGGAAAACATGGGTAAGTAATAGCCTGACCTAGATGCCTATAGAGAGAGGGAGGAGTAGGCACTGGCTCGGGTGAGAGAAAGATTAAGAGAGATAACGCCGCTCCACCTGGAGCAGTAAGTGCCTGAGGAGGGCAGTCAGCAGCAGAGATTTACGATGGGAGAGACTGCACACTGAGGGGGGCAGGGGAGTGCTTAACACAGGCAGGTGGATGCGGTTTTTAGGAAGTTCCATAAGGAAGATTTGAAGCAAAGGTGGGAAGGGGAGGCATGAACGTGAGCTGGGCAAGAGTTCCACAGTTTTGGTGCATGGACGGTAAAAGCCCAATTGCCTGTGAGGGTGTGGGTCTTGGGGACCTGACTGGCCTTAGCTACGCACGACCTAAGGTTGTAGACAGGGGAGGCGTGTTTTAGCGGAAGGGCGAGTGAGGTGGGAGTGGCTGTTCTAACTATAGCTGTTAATGAAGCTGCCAAGGGGTAGGTCCGAACTCTAAGGGGTAGCCATTCTAGTCACGAGTAAAGCTCGCAGCGGTGTGTGAGCTGGGGGACCGAGAGTGCAAAGCACCATGCGTTATTGTATGTGGTGTCCCACTTGGCCAGGCTAGAGGACGGGACAGGGGCAAAGGCAATGAGCTCGTAGGAGAGTGTGGGGAGGAGAATCCCCTTAGCTATGGCAAGCCGAGCTGAGGGGGTGAGGCAGTCCTTAGCCCTATAGGCTAGGCTGAGCTTGGCATTAGTCGCTTTACAAATGGTCCGAATGTGCATGGAGAGATCCAAGAGAGAGATGTTAGGGATATACAGAAGACCACTGCTACTCTATGGAGAAGACTAGATAACACATACTGCACTGCACGGATTATAATCAGTTTCAGGGAGCCAACGCTGCCCCAAACAGATAACATCAAAGATCTCCATATTTTAGTGTCTTTCTTAACCATTTCCATCATGGAGGACAAGTTCACTTACAAGGTGTCAGATAGAGTGTCTGACTTTAATACTCAGACATCTGACCCCTTTGGGACACCACTGAAAACAATGTCACTAAAAAATTGCTCTCATCCAGCTGCCGGCGAGAGGAAGAGTTTGTGATTTACCACCATTGAGCTTGTAGCAAGTGAGTATTATCTCTAATAATGTCAGCGAATCAAGTTAACGACTGTAAATGTCAGTGAAAAATATGGTGGTATCATCGGCAAGCAGCAGTATTTTACAGCAAAGCTTTTCCCCAAATGGACGCCTGGGAAAATGTTGTAACCTGGATCTTCACTGATAAAGAGTTCAATTGCCAATAAAAACAAAAAAGGGGACAGGGATATCTCTTCCGGTTGCCTTGGCCCACGGGAAATTGAGAAAAGACAGTCCCACTGATCTTGAAGGCTGCTGTTGGGGCTTGATAAAGAAATCATATCAAAGAAATCCAGGGGTAAAACCAATATGTGACAGGGCATCAAACAAAAGTCCTCTGCCACACCAGTCAAAGGCCTCTGCAGCATCTGACAGGGTGACAGTGGGAGCTCCACTTATTCTAGTCTCTCAGATCAAATCGAGTACGCACCTGATGTAATCAGAGCCAAGGCAACCCAGGAATAATTCTGCCTGGTCTAAAGGGTTAGATGTTCTGTAAAACTCCTCCATTCTTTCTGACAGCACGTTGACAAAGATTTTTGTGTTGACATTAATGAGGGAGATGGGACAGAAATGAGACCAAAAAATGCTATCCTTGCCTTTTGTGGAATGTGTATAATGGGTGCTTGCTTAAAAGTGGGAGGGAGAGTCCTTACAGACTAGGCCTCATTGAACACTTTGGCCAGCTGGGGAGCAAGGAAGGAAGAAAACGAGGTACAAAATTCACAGGAGTAACCATCCAGACAAGAGACTTGTCCAAGGACATATTCTTTATATAAGCAATAAGCCATGCTACAGTGGGCACTGTAGAGGACCGATGCATGCCCCAGATGTGTTGTTATTGTGTTTATAAGTTTTTTTTTTTTACAAAGATTAGCAGAACTTTTTTTTTTTACTTGGTTTAAAACATGAATGCAAATTTGCAAACGTTACTATGCTATGGTTGTTTTGGTTACATTTTTAGAATGTAACTTTGGACTGTTACCACAGAGTTCTTCAGACTTTTTTTTTTGTCTGGCATCCCCTAGCCCTGCGAAAGGGCTCACCAGGCTCCGGCAACCTGTCACCTCATACTTGGGAATGGCCCCACCCAGAGTGCTGCCGCCAACGGTGGCACTAATGTGGCCAGAGGGGACAGCACCGGAGCCGGCTCATTAGCGGGCCCAGCATTTTTCTGCTGTAGTTCCCTTGGGGTGGGATGTGCAATGACGGCCCGTGTCCCCCCCTAATCTGTTGTATGCTGGCGCCAACCGCTGTGGTACCCCTGGCCTTCGCTGGGGGTCCACGGTGTGTCAAACACTCTACCCCACCTCCCCCTGGGAGTAGGAGAGCAGTCCAGTGGATGCTCTATCCTACTCCTCCCCAAGCCCTCCGATTCCTGGATTCGTTCCCAAACCTGGGTCGTTGGCATCACAGATGGCAGCCAAGCCTTTGTGCCAGTGGGCCAGTCCCTCTTCAGACTTCTATGATTACTACTGTTTGCTCTGCTAAGATAAAGCCACAACTGCTTACGCAGCTGTATGTGGTGGAACCGATGCACAGTTATGAGATGTCTTTTGGCCAATCAAAGACCATGATTTCCAAAGTCTGGGTTGTAAAGCTAATTCAACATTCTGTGGGAAGCATGGTGAGTTTCACATTAATCTGCAGAAAAACCTTAGTGAGCAATGACAAATGAACCTTCTGCTCTTTAGTCTGAAGTCAGGTCTAGTCTTGTAGACAAACAAATGCAGTACTGTTACAGGGTTTTATTTAACTCCAAAAATTGATTAGCGTTTTGCTCATAAAAGTGCTAAAACATTGTGAAAATGCATAGCACTTGCCTCATTGTGTTTAACAAACATAGCACTTCTAGAAAACCTATATAAATACTTTCTGTATCATTAGCATTGTCCCAAGAAAAAAACTGCTAATCAATTATTTAAAACCCTGCTGTTATCATCAGTGGAAATGACTACTGAACATTGAAAAGTGTCAGTGGCTCAGTAGGTAGCACACTCGCCTCTGAAACTGGGAGATCGTAGGGCTGTGGGTTCAGTTCCCACATCTGGCACTTGAGTTAATATCCCAGTACTGACACTGTAGTGCAGCATGAGAGGGGAGCTGCACTTCTGAGGTGCCATCTTTCGGATGAGGTGTTAAACCGAGGTCCCATCTGCCTGGATTGGTGGTATTTCAGGTGGATGTTAAAGATTCCATAGCACTTATCGAAAAGAGTAGGGATAGTTTTATTAAAGAAAAAACATAACATCACAAAAAGGAAATACAAATATAGCCAAAGTACAATGTTATACAAAATGAATAAAAAATCAACAACATAAAGAGAAAAAAGAAAAAAAAAACACAAGAAGACATGTTTACCATCAATTATACACATATGAAATTTTGCCATAAGGAATCAACTTTAGGTTTGGAAAATTTAACCATATCTCTAGTTTTAACAGAAGCTAATCCATCCTCAATTTGCAAAAGCATGTTATTAAATAATACTGTTTGTTGCTGAAAAATAAATTGGCAGCGAGCTTGCCAGAGATAATATTGTATGAAAGCAAAGAACACATTCAAGGTACTTTTGTGATATAAACGCCAAATCCCTGTATAATCATCCAAAACTATGGTTTGATAGGTAATATTAACTAAAAAGGTAAGTTCCAATGTACAGCAGCGTCCTGCAAGCGCTTTGACTAAAGGGACGTAATAAAAAATGAACCATAGTTTCTTTCATAATTAATACAGGTAGGCTCTTAAGCAGAATCGTTCTGTAGTGGGTTTATATTTAAATTACCTCTAACCCCTAACCTACCTTGTATAGAAAGCCATACAATACCCCAAATATGAGGAGGAATCCTAAAATCTGTTAATTTTCTAAGAGAAAAAAACATTTTAGAAGGTATACAGTCTGGAAAGAAAAGAACGCTTTTTTGAACCTCAAACACAATAAAATTGTAAAAGGGTTTTCTAGAAAGAGTAAGTAAATGTGGAAAAGATATTTTCCATTGCTGTAATTTTTTAAAGTAGCAATACCATAGGATGGCAGAGAGTCAGATAATAATATTTTAGGAGGTAAAAGAGACCATTTATTTAAATATTTAGACCATAAAAACTGGGACCAGTATTGGCAGAAGACCATATATAAGAAAAAGATTCAAACAAGAACAAGGAGTGGTAGAAAACAATGGGGTTAATCATGGCCAACCCTCCCTTATTAATAAGGAGGTAAGTAATATCCCTACGTACCGGGTTTAATCTGTTGCCCCATAGCATCTGAAAAAGGAGACTTAATATTCTTGTTTTCAGATGAAGAGGGGCTGGAAACACATAACTTAAATACAAAAAAAACAGGTAACAAATTTTTTTAATAATTGCAACCCTTTTTTTCCCCAAATTTCCATACTTTCCAGCGGTGAATTTTAAACTCTCCGATATATAATTGTTTCTCCCAATTGTAGGTGGCTAAGTCCCCTGTCCCAAACATAATGCCCAGAATCTTATGGGGAGAAGAATCAACCGGAATGCCCCTAATATCAGAAGGGACTGAAGGTGTAGGATGTAAAAGAAAAATAAAACTCTTGTTCATATTAATCTGGGCTCCTGAGAGTGTACTAAATTTAGAAAATATGTGTAGTACAGTAGTTAAAGAAGGGATATCTTTAAGTAATAAAGTAACATAATCCGCGTAAGCGGTTATTTTTCAACTAGTAAAGTAGAGGAGGTGCTAGTCCAATAATACTCGTGCCCCATACTATTTGCCTGATCACAGGGTCCAAAACAAAAGAATACAAAAGTGGACTCAATGGGCAACCCTGTCTTACTCTGACAGATATAGATATCTCAGTACCAAAAAGACCATTAACCATGGGGACACTAGTGGCGCTCTCATACAGGATAGAAATCCACTTTACAAAAGGTGCAGGGATGCCATACCGCAAAAGTATGGAGAATAAATAATTATGTCTAACCTTATCAAAGGCTTTAGCTTGATCTAAAGCAACAATATATCCAGAAATTTGACCTGTATGACTAAGTTCGAATAAGTCTCTTAAAAGATATAAACTGTGTTGAATGCGTCTATGGAGGATAGCACAAGTCTGGGCCGGGTGTATAAGAGAATCTGCTACCAATAATAATCTATTGGTGAGGATTGTAGTCAAAATTTTGTAGTCGCTATTTAGTAAACTCAAAGGTCTCCAATTAGATAATAAAGTTTTGTTCCCTGATTTGTATAGGAAAAAAAATAATGAGGTACCAAGCCCTGAATGAGCAGTAGAAGAGAACAATAAAAAATTAAATACCTTTGGCAGAAAGTAAATCATGTAAGACAGAAAATGTTTATAGAATTCATTAGGAATACCATCCCACCCTGGTGAAGTACCCTTACTTAATTGCAATATAGCCTGTTCCACTTCCTGGGAAGAAATAGGTTGAAATAATGAGGTTACTTGAGAGGTAGGTACTTGTGGGAGAGGAGCAGTGAAACTAGAAAAATCAGGCAAAGGATGATCAGACCTATCCTGAAAAGAAGTCCTAACATATTGTTGAACGAATGTTAACATGTCCATATCCTTGTTAAGCAAGTGGCTAGTGGGGGAAACAAGCTGGGTCATAAGGATGGCCTCCAGTCTTTTGCT